>OZ057407.1:16523915-16586377 GCA_964056735.1 Allodiplogaster pararmata | reverse complement strand
CGTGCCATCATCACAAATACTTTGTATACAGCCTCAACAGTTAGCTCTGTTGAATTCCGTCCTGCCTCTAAGGCTAAGGCCAGAACCATTCTCAACCAAAACGGGTACGAACTTTCCAAAAAGCCAACCGGCCGAAGGAAACAAGTACCTGCAGTGCGGAACAACAGAGCTATACTATCAATCCCTTTCATTTCCGATGAGTTCACTAGAGATGTTCGAAAAGCTGTTCATGATGTTGACTTGAATAATGTTGATGTAATAGAGAAACCTTCTCCCTCTCTACAGTATATTCTTTGTAGGAATCGAAACCATGATAGAACTTGTTACAATCCCAAAGTTTGTATTTTTTGCCCTTCCGCAAAAATAGGCATTTGCAACACTTCTGGTGCTGTATATAAAATCACATGCTCATGCGGTCTGTTCTACATAGGCCACACAGGCCGCCCAATTCATACTAGAGCAACAGAGCACATCCGAGCGGCAAAGAACCCAAAGGCACCATCCTACTCCACTAACGCCTTTGCCCAACATTTTCTTTCTGCTCATCCCACAACTGATGTTGCCCTTTCTGGCTCTATTTTACATGTTGATAAGAATGTTGTCCGCCGAAGAATCATAGAAGCGATACTAATAGACACTCACAAGCCCCAGCTCAATAACAAAAGCGAACTGGCCGAAGAGCTTTCCCATCTTGCTCTTTTACCTCTTTCATAATTCTCTCGCTCGTTTTATAGACTCACACTTAATTTTTCATTTGTTCCAATGTTCATTTCTTCTCCGTATGTTACTTCCTCTCAATAACACGTTGTTATTTTTTAGTGTAACCTCTACACATCACAGTCAGAGGATTTCTCTTTCTCTTCGTCAACTTCTTTTGGTTTGTAAATATAAATTCATTTGTTTTTTTTATTTTTATATATTGATGTTCCTTAGACCATGCTATTCATATTGTCTTAAGGTGACGAACATTCGCTGATGATGCTTTGATAAAGCGAAACGTCCGATCTGTCTTTTCTACAAACAACGCATCTAACAAGGCAAGACACAGATAAAAAGTGTATATAGTCTGTATCAAGCTGAAAATGAGAAGTGAGATTTTTTTACAAATTGATGTTCTTACCGTACAAAATGAGGTTTAATGAACTCGGTCACTGCTTGACTCTTAAAAAAGTCTCATGTATAAGTTAACACCACGAACCTTTCTTATTGCATCTTATGGTATCTTACCGTACCTAACCGTGAATTACCGTACAAACCTTGAGTTTTCTTGGCAGACATATCTTATCATATGGAACCAAGAAAAAGTATGACATAAACTTTTGTTTTCGGGCCGTAGCGTTTCGAATTTTCTATAATCCAATCTGATACTAAAATAAAAATTATCTTTGGAACAAAAAAACTTATGTCCTACTGCCAACAAATAATTGCAACATTATCACGTATTCGAAATAGTTTGATCTAGTATGGAAATGAGCAACTTTGTACATTTTGTATGTGCCTTTATCTTCTTTTGGGGTGAGTAATGGACCTCTATCCTGAATCCTGAATTCGATGAAGACGAATGAAAGGGATCCAGTAAATTTCTCTTTTATTTCAAAGTTCAAGCAAAAGGGAAAACAACTTTTTGAGAGTGGACAGAAAAAGAGGAAGCAGTGCTAAACTCATTTGGAAGTATGAGCTGCGGAGAAGATTTTATACTTACCCTCTCAAGCCTGAGGGCATGCTTTATTGATGGTTTATGCCCGAGTTACGGCTTTCTAGTTTTCTAAAACCTTCAGAGATACTCAATGGAAATTCAAATCTACAAGGTGAGAGAGCAAAAGCTTGGAGAAGTAAACAAATTTCTGAAAACTGGAGAAAAAAATTTGAAATGGAACCGAAGTTTAATACGGAAACAAGTCTGAGCTTGTGAAACCATTTTAGGCTCTATTATTGATCAAAAGATACTGTTTCTTTCTATTCGAAAAGCTTAGTGATGAAGTTCGAAAAAAATAAATAAACTGTTGTGCTTGATTCGGGAAGCATTATTGACATGCTTATTGACATGCGAAGTTTCTGCTCAAGTATGTTTGAAAAATTTTTGTCTCCAATTTCGTTTGAGTTTCCAATGGTAAACAAAAATCAGTTTTGCAAATAACAAAAAACCTGATTATTCTCAATTGATCAATATCTTCATTTGAAAAAAAAATTATTAGAATTTCTTTAAGTTTTTAGCCTTTAAATAAAACATACTCATAGAAATGTTTGTTCAGGAAAGAAATTTCTGTTCAAATAAAAGTTTGAATAATAAAAAAACACAAATAAAGAAATTTTCTCAACAAAACAAATGAAATGAGCTTCTAGCAAATAAGTTTTTATTAGTTCAAAGTATTTAAGTTTTTACCTTCTCCTTTTTCAACCTTCGGTGGAAGTGAATAGCGAGGAAGACAATGAAATTGCCCACCATCATGGTTGTACCCAACACGAAGTCCATCACTGCGTCCACTTCACAAGGCATTTCTTCATGCACGAATACTCATTCACCTTCAACAATTTTTCATTATCGTTATGTTTGATCTTTATATACACTTCAGAGCCCAAGGTGGCCCATTGTTAAACCACGAAACTTTCAGTCTGTAAACTGTCAAGTCGCGGGCGCGTTTTCAACTGACCCGTGAAAGAGCGGTTGTATCTCTCTAGCTCCGATCTTCTCCTCCGTTAATAAGCACGATAAAACTCGGTATCAAGCGAAATTATGAAACCTTGAGATCTTACACCCTGGCCCGAATGCAGAGTCGTGTACCAAAATATTAAGTAAAACAAAAAATTTGAAGGATAGCCTTTAAAACCGTTTGTTGAAGAAGAGAATGGGGCGAGAGGATTGAGTCGAGACAAAATACTCTAATTTTGTTCGCTATTTCAACAAAATATGTTTTAGGCCATACTATACCCAATATTTTTTGGTCAAAGGCACGGCCTAAGGCTTATATCGCACATTTGTCCCCAATTTTTTCGCTTCTACTTCATCAGGAACATGAATGAAATTATAACTGGGTTAAATTTTTTAACTATCGCGCTCCATGTCTATGACATTGCTCATAAAGCTAACAAAAAAACATTTCTTAAAGATTAGAAGTAAGGAAAATTATCTTTTCAAAATACAGACGTGTTTAGTCTTCTTAAGTTTCAGTTTTTGTAAATAGAACTGCACTACTTCAACTAATTTCAATGAACGACGACGATAGGAAGTAAATTCACGGAATTGTCGTTTCAGAAAAAAGAGGGGGAAATAGGAAAAGAGGAAAAAAGAAATAGAAAGATAGAACATCGCTTCAAAAGAATATTCAAGTACTCCAATTTAAACTTGAAATACGCTTGACTGGAGAGCAACTTGTTTGCTCTATTCTTAAAAGATATCATACTACGTACTTGAATTTTAATGAAATATATTTTCTTGAGAGTTGTAAGTTAAAATTCCTATCACCTCAAAAAATTCATTACCTATACAAAACAAAACGGTTCTTGATTTACTTTAAAATGAAACTTTTGAATGATGTAAACCACGTCAATTCCAAAATTCCCTTCTCTACCGTAAGAATTGGATAAATGAGATGGAATCTGAAGTAATATGTTATTGAGGCACTCAACGCATTCAGAAAATTTCTTAAACTGCTTCTTGAATAAACACATACAAGTACTTGCTCTTTTTGAATTTATACCAATGTGGTTAATTTAATTTATACCAATGTGGTTAAATCTAAAAGCGAAATAACGATTTTTTAACAAAACAAAAAGTCAGAATTCAATTGGATGAGAAAGGAAATACATTAAAAAAGCTTCGCTAAAGAGGTCCAATATAGTCATTTTATTTTAATCAGAGAAACGCTTGTCAAGCTTGGTTCTTGTAAATTGTCAGCTTGGTTCTTGTAAATTGTCAGAGCTAATTAGATGGGGAGGCAAAAGGAGACAGCAAAAAGGCAAACAAGACATTGTGTTCATTTCTTGAGAGAAGTACACCCTCTAGACTCATGAGACTTCGAACCCCTGTTTTTCATAAGAAGAAGTTCTCCGAGAGTTAGGGACTACGAGATTTCATGAGCTATTTTTATTCCTTTCTCTCTCTCTCTTTCTCTCTCTCTCTCTCTCTCTCTCTTTATATATATATCTCCCTTTCTGTCTGCATTTCTCCATCGATCTCTATCTGTATAAATCTCTCTTTACTCTCTATCTGCATTTTCGCTTTTCTTTACTCTTTCTTTTTCTCTGTCTCTCTTTCTGATTATTTGCTTCTCTCTTTTACCTGTTTTTCGCAATTTCTTGTGATCTGAACTCTTCAAGCTAAACAATACCATTATTTTGAAACTAACAAGCTTATCAGTAATAAGTTCACTAGACGTTCGTATCAAGAAAGGAAATCAATGGCAAGGGTTCCAAGCGGAAACGCAGCGGTGAAGTAATCGCGGGAATCTTCCTCGAGCTTCCTATCTTTTTAAATGAATCTTGTTCATGTTGGAATGGAGTCAAACAACGTCACATGCATGGAACACTTACAATAACAATTCATGAGAACTTTTAACACTCCCCCCCCCCTTCTCATCAATCCATCGCTTCATTTTCTGGAAAGAGTGCGAAGGGCAGGGATGTTGAGAGATGGAAAAGGAGAAGAAACACTGAACACAAAATGAAAACACTGAGAAAATAAAAGCAGTCTTCTGGATGGGGAAATGGAAAATGCTGAGGAGTGCGGAATGGAGAGGAGAAATAGAGAATCATGAGAATAAGACATGAAAACAGAAGGAGAGAACTCTGGAGAGAGAGAAGTAGCGAGAGGAATAAATAGAGATGGAAGGAGATTTATATAGAGAGAGAAAGAAAGAGCGAAACGGAAGGGAGGGAGAGGTGTTAAACAGAGAGAGAGAGAGAGAGAGAGAGAGAGAGAGAGAGAGAGAGAGAGAGAGAGAGAGATAATAAGCATAAGTAAGAGAAAGAAGAGAGAGACAAATTATAAGATGTAAAAAGAGCTTAAATATGCTGAATAACTTCTTATGTAGAAAACGAGCTTTCAGTTTAGAGCTTTCCAGATTTGTGTTCGAATAAATACGCGACATCACTGTGAGAAATGGCTTATGCGGAATTATGACTTTTAAATTCGATAGGTCAAAAAACAACAAAAAAATTCAGCTCAGCAGTTAATTTTAAAGCCTTTGAAGGAAGCGGTGAACGGAATTAGTGGTAAGAAGGGAAAGAAATAGATGGTCTTGATAATAAAAGAGCCAGGAGAGAGAGGGAACAAAAAATTGCTAGTAAATATAAAGAAAGACAATAAGAAGCAGAACAGAATGAGAAAGAAAAAACAAAGAGAAAAGCTTTACACAAACGGTTTACATGAAGAAAAAAAGAAATTTGACCGAATACTTGTTGCAATTTTTCCGAAAATAACAATAGCAGTGAAATTAAGTCAGTTAATATTGTATTTAAATGATATATTAATATAAATATTTAGACTAACAACTTCATGTGCAAATTCGCATCCTGATATTGGAAGTTGTGTTCTATGAAGGAGTTTCTTACGAACGAGTTACATGGTTTGGTAAACTTTACTCTAGAAACTTCGAAGATTGATAAGAAAGGTAGGAGAGGTGAAAAAATGAAAAAGTTAGGGGGAAAGGAGAGAAAGAGAGGAGATAGAAAAAGATGGAAAATCATATAGAATGATGATGAAATATGTAGGAAGCGAAAGCTTAAATATGTTTTGCGGGGAGAACTGATTTATCCTTGAGTAATATTAGACAACCAATTTCACTAAATAGTTTGTAAATATTACCAGATATTATATTGCGTCGGGGATAGAATTGGTGCAGAAATTATCATTCCACATCTATCTTAATTTTCCCCTTCTCTACCCTCTCACCGCCTTTATATCTCCCCCTTCATCTTAATGTTCCCCTTCTCTACCCTCTCACCGCCTTTATCTCTTTCAGTTTCCCTCTCTCTCTACTTTTACTCTCCATAGGTTTCGTTTTTTGGCCAACATAAAAAATTCTACGTTTCATTTGATGACTTTTTTTTCTACGCTAACGCTTATTATTTGCTTTACGTTAACGCTTATTATTTGCTTGAACCTTTTTTGAATCTCAATCACTTTCTAAAATTTTGGTAAGTGATAATACTATTTTTTAAAGCTTTTTTTCACTTTTACGGACTCTCTCAAGCTGTGCACTTCTCTCACAACCAACACGAGCAAAAAAAAGCAATGAATTGGATTTTTTAAAAAGGGATTGTAGAACAAAGAAGCATGTAGAGAAATTATACACCGAAATATACATGTGCATCTTTGGTTTTCTGAATTAGAAGCAGTAAAATTGTTTTAAATGACAGAGAAAAGTTTCGCGAACGGAGAACAGAAAAATAGAAGAAACGAAAAAAGTGAATGAACGAAAAAGAATATAAGAGAAAAAATTTTTAAAAAAAGAAAGTTTGAGAGAGATTTCTTCAATGGGATAGAGAAAGTGGTAAGAAAAAAGTGATATGTGGGTAATTCAGTGGGTAAGAGCATCGCCAGTAAACAAAGGTCGCGGGTTCGGTTTCCGTCAAACCACAAGATTTTTGCACAGGGTTCTACGAACAGTTCACTCCTCTGTTCGGTATGAAAATCCGTTAATTTTAAACATCGAGGAGTATGGTATACTCCTATTTACATGGGTGCCGAACCGGGATGAGATGGAGAGGTTAAAAAAGAGAAGAAAAAAGACGAAAAAGACGAAAAAACGAGCATGAGCTAGATTTGCAGAAACAAAGGCGCCGAGACCTATGACCCTAGATCTCGAGAGACCTCGGTGTTGAGAGGGGCATTTCGTATGGGCCTCAAATGTTCATTATATTGTGTGCGTGTGTAAGTCAGTGGGTGGCATCGCCCGGAGAGCGAAGGTCACAAGTTCGGTTCCCGTCACAAGGCAAGATTTTTGCACATGTTTCTGCGAACAGTCCGCTCCTCTGTTTCGTTTAAAAATCCGTTGCTTATAAACAGCAAGAAGTAGGATTTACTCTTATTTACAAAGAAGAAATTGACTGAATGATAGAGAGAATAAGAGAAAAAACTTAACGAAAAAAGAAAGAGTGAGAGAGATTCTAAAAAATTGAAATAGAGAAAGCGGTAGGAGAGTGATAATGAGAAATTGAAAAAAGAGAAAGGAAGGGTGAAAGAGACAGAAGAGAGAGATGAACCGAAGAAAAGAGTTAGAGAAGAGAAATTAGCATACTCGAATGGAGTTTGCCAAGAAGTTCAACTTATAAATCATCGTCTGAATGAAATTCTTTCTTTTTCTCAAGCTTTTTAAAACGGAGACATAAAATGTGTAAATTTTCTCATCATGCTTGCAAATATATTAAATGTTGGAAGGTAATCTCTGCTCAACGGAATCTCCCGCATATTTTCCTAGTGAATGAAAAAATAGTAGCTTTTACTTCGGCAACATTCGACTGACTAATACGTATTTCCTACTAGCTCTCGACAAACACATAATTGAGCTCTTTCTATAAAAATTTCCTAATTCCTACCAACAAGTAAGTCAGTCACTCTTGTTTTTTAATGCTTTTGAACTAGTTTATTATCAGCAAAACATTTTTATTCTCGAAATAAACCGATTAGTTTGATGAATCTACAAATATTCTTCGCAAATTTTTGCTCGATTTGCTCGTTCACAAAACGGTCTTTAAACTGCCTGATCATTTTAGCCGTTGTTAAGGATAAAAAAGAACATACTCTTGTACTATGCGAGTTTTAGGTCGCCCAAAAGTTTACTTATTTAAAGAGTGAGAGGGGTTTTTAGCACCTGCGGTTCAACCACCCATGGAGGCCTTTTTCAGCTCTTGTGGTTCACTCCTTAAAAAGTTCTTTTCAGCTGTTGCGGCTGAACTGTTTCTGTAGAAGGGCCTTCTCTCCAGATAGCACTATAATAATTTCTAACCGGTCGCACAGATAAATACATTTGATGATATTATTCAGCTGAACGACCTGCTCAGAGAGATGAGCAAACGAAACTTGAGTTTCTCATTTCTGTATGAAATGTTGTGCTGCATTCTCAGAACTCCGATTATTTTGAAGTCAACTGGTAGAATTTTTATCATTGAGCTCTCTCCCAACATTCAAAGTGCTTTGAGCGCCCCTTATAATAAACTTTCATAAATGTTAACAATATTTGAATTTCAAGGGTCGTGAAAGTCAATTACTTGAATTTTTATGGGCTAAAATTGACGTGTACCTAATTTCGTGAACGTCTACTAAATTTATTTTGAGAAACACATCTACCTAATTTTAAAACTCATTTCATTCTAGAATTTAAAATCCCACTAAAAACACGATAACCTAAAAAAGTGAAAAGTCAACCTGTTATTGTGAAAAACTTTGACCTTACTTGAACAAATCTTTTTCAAAAAAAAAGACACGTCCATTTATTATCTTTCATTCCAACCTAACTTGTTTTTCAGTTTCTACCTGTCCTCTCTCTAGGGCTTTCCTAACCCTTGGTGGAGCCTTCTCTCCTTCCTTCCATTTTCCCTCCCTTTCCCTTTAGGGGACTTCCCCAAAACACTCTTTCTTTTCTCCCCCTCGTACCTTATATCTACGTTTCAAATTCGTTAACTAGTTTTTCATTTTAGAGCCTTTGTTTTCAACTCTTTTTGCACCTAAATTTAAACTGCGAAAAAGTCTGGATTTGGAGAAAGTTTTATTGAAACAAATCTATATATATTCTTACAATAAGTAGAAGTTTCATTTTTCAGGTAGGTTTTTCAGATATTTCACAAAATTAGGTGGTTTTTACGCAAAAAAGTGTCACGAAAATATCAGGTGGTTTTTACGCAAAAAAAGTGTCACGAAAATCTAATAGGTAACGCATAACTTTTTTCGGTTGACTTGTCTCGAAATTGAATCGAGGTTTTTTTAAATAAAGACATGTTTTTTTAATAAAGAGGAATTTTCACGAAAGCAGGAGAAGTTTAGTTTATTCAGGTAGACGTGTAATTGGCGTCTGAACTTTCATAGCAACGCTAGATAAGTGATGATAGAGAACGACCACATACGTTTATCGTTTCTAAAAAGAGCTCAAAAGTGTTATACTACCTTCTTGGAGTGTATAGATTCGAGAGTTGGTGGAAATACAAAAAAAAAATGCTCAAACAGGGCAAATACGGTAGTTTTGTTTTCAGTAGTTTTACAAAAGGACTCAAATAAGGTATCAATGGAGAAAAAAATGAAGAGACAAACAAAAAAAAAGAGAAAATATTAAGAAAAGATACAGTAGTGGATGGAGAAAAAATCGAGAGAAAGGTAGAAATAAATAGTTAGATTAATGAAAATAAAACTAATGGTAGAAAAGAAGATAATGACTCAATGTGAGTTTTACTTTTATTGGTAGCTCAAACCACTTCAGAAGATTATTAAGCTGTAAAAATACTTTGTTGTCTTTCTTTAAGACAGCTTTCCTAGAAAACGGAGATGCCAAAGAAATTATAAGGAAAAAAATTGTGAAAACACAAACTACATATACAGAGAAGAGAAGTAAGCCCCAGAAAGACTCAGTTATTTTGAATTTTTGTTTTTTTATCATCCTTGAATAGAAAACAACTTCCAGGAAGTGACTCTTAAATAAACTTAGAGTACAAATCATTGAAGTGTTTGTAAAACACGACACTTTGCACGGAATCGGCGTATTTAAGATTCAGAATTTCATTCCATTCGTGCAACAATAAACTCCGGTTTTTTTTCAAAATTGATTTTTTATACACTGATTAATTAAATACGACATTATACAAAGGTATTTGATACTTTGATCTCGGTGGATCTATTTGGCCTCCAGTCCTTTTCCGTACCCATCTATGAGATGGATGCTGGGCCTTCAAGCCATCTTAATCTTCTTGAATGTTCCGCAAATGATCAGAGTGACAGATGATCGTTCGAAAGCAAAAGCCTATGAAAAGCTTTCGAACTTCAAATAAATTCAGCGCTAGAGTTATACTTTCGAAAATAAAGATAGTCCTCTTAACGTTTTGTTTGAATCATATTTGTACATATACATATGCATTCATGAGCAGAACGAGAAAGTTCGATGGAATTCGAATTTTCTATCTCGGTGTTTCATCTCCATTGTTGAATTTTTGGAATAGAATGTTACTCGTCTGACACATCGGGTCTAAACCTGTTCGAGAGAGCAATAGAGAAGACAGCGCCTTTTTGCTGCTTTTCAGCCACATTTCCAAAACTGAATTCATTTAGTACAACTTTTGAAACCTTCTAATGCTTCACTTTTCTCAAAGTCAATAATCAAGCCGATTTCACGCTTTTTTCTTGAATTAAGGAAGCAGTTGGCCAAATATTCTTTAAAAATTGTTTATTCTGGAGAGAAAAAAACATTCAAAAAACTTTTCTTGCGTGTGTATCGTTTGTGTATATCATTGATATATTTTTTATTCGAAATTTTTTTTAAATTAAAAGCTTTGAGTAACAAAGAAAAGTGAGAAATGAGTTTTCCTCCGTGGAAGTTGATGGTCGCAATGGACGCAAAGGGAGGGTTCGGCAAAGATGGGCGGGTTCCTTGGGACTTGCCGACTGATCGAGAGTGGCTGAACAGGAGCACTCTGGACACCATAGACGAATCCAAGGTCGAAAAGACGCTCTGAATCCGACAATATACGTTCAGTCTTGTTTTCAAAAATTCAAAACTTGTATTGGAGTCATGATCACTAAAGCTTTTGTAACTTCGATGAAGCTTTCTTTAGAAACAAAAATACACCGAATGACTGTTTAAACTCGTTTTGAAAAATTCATTCTGAGTTTATGCTTTGCTAAGAAAAATTAACTGCTATTCAAGTCATCGAAACATTTGTTTTTAAATTCTAGCGAAAAATTCCAACAACAAAAACTCTGATTTTGCTCGGACCTCGTGCAAACTTTTGGCCAAAAATGGCAAATTAACTGTGAAAAAAAAGTTCCCATCCCGATCTCAGCAAGTTACACATTTTAATCTATGTTATTAGCTCATTTTTTGAAAAATTCTTTTACAGAGGAATTGTGTGATATTCGGTAAACGGACGTTCTTTAGCATCCCTGAGAAGGAGAGACCATATCCCGGAAGATTCAATGTGGTCATCAGCAAGTACGTTTTATTATTTCATAGTTTTCTATGAATGAAATCGTCATAGTAATTAGAAAAGGCGCTCATTACCAAAGATACCGAAAAGAGACAACTCAAACTCCTTAGAAAATGCCACTTTTTAATCGAACAAAAAATGGTTTTTTTTTCGATTTTGCGTTCAATTAAATGATTGAAACTAGTCATATTTTTCTGTTTTCCAAAAAAATTCGTACGTTTTATCCCTGCTTAAACCTCGAATAACTTATTCTGAATTGTATTCGCAGGTCAATCGCGCCTTCGCAGTCTTCAAACGTGCACTTTGTGAGCGACTGGCCGCAAGTGCACGATCTACTACATCGCGAAGAGGTTGCTCTGCATCATTGAGACCTCTATATTGATCAGCCGATGCTCCCTGTTCAGCTAGAGAAAGATCTCGAGACCGTGTGGGTGCTTGGTGGCAGAGAGATCTACCGGCACGCCTTGGAGCGGGATCTGGTCGAAGAGATCAGAATGACCAATGTTCTCGCAGAGTAAGTTTCATGGAATCAAATTTGATAACCTACATAAAACTCGCAAGGAGTAGGAAAAATTTTGGAGAGAGACTACAAATCTTTTTGAGTGAAAATTTCGCGCTTGACCAGAAGCGTTTCCGATTAAACTACCACACAGACAAAAAACAGTCGACGAGGCTAGTTTTAGCCGGAGAATGTCGCTTTTACTTTTATTTGATATTCACGAGTGTATTACAAGGTGATAAATCTTCAATTTCTAAGTTACACAGTTTAAAGGCAGTGACGCCTGGTTAAGATGACAAATGATTGAACTATCGCACAGAAAAAAGCTAGTCCGCCGGGCGGGATTGAACCCAGACCATCTCGACTCAAACCGGGAGCGCGTGCCACCATTACACCACGAGGACACATTGCTATTCCGTGCGATAGTGTTATATGAAAGGCTCATATGCCTTGTTCTCTTAGTCACGCATGCCTATCAAGCGACTGCGTCCTGAATGTAGTGTAACTCCAGAGTTCACGATTAAGACAGAAGAGAGATGGAAGATGGATGATAACTCTTCAAATTCTAAGTTACACAGTTTAAAGGCAGTGACGCCTGGTTGTCATTAGTTCAATCATTTGTCATCTTAACCAGGCGTCACAGCCTTTAAACTGTGTAACTTAGAATTTGAAGATTTATCATCCATCTTCCATCTCTCTTCTGTCTTAATCGTGAACTCTAGAGTTACACTCCATTCATGACGCAGTCGCTTGATAGGCATGCGTGACTAAGAGAACAAGGCATATGAGCTTTTCATATAACACTATCGCACGGAATAGCAATGTGTCCTCGTGGTGTAATGGTGGCACGCGCTCCCGGTTTGAGTCGAGATGGTCTGGGCTCAATCCCGCCCGGCGGACTAGCTTTTTTCTGTGCGATAGTTCAATCATTTGTCATATTACAAGGTGAAAAGCGGAAAGTTAATCGAACCATTCAGCTTTCAGTGCGATATATATTTCCCTGTGGTGAACTGGAAACACCGATTCGATCTAGTAGAGGAACAATTTGCGGAGGAGAACGGAATTCGCTACCGTATGAGCGTCTACAAAAGGAGACCTCGATGACGCATAACCGAATTCAACCGATGTTTCTTACTCGATTCTTTTATGTCCTTTGAGTTTTGAAAACACAAGGTGAAATCCTGTTGAATTCCAACATGACTGTCGTTGTCGACGATCTCTTCAGCGCTTCTTTGATAATTCGTGAGCAAGGTAAATGTTGTATTCTGGCAGTGATGATAAAGCGTTTGATTCGAATTCATGTTTTTTTAAAAAGAAATGAATGCATTTTTCAAAACGATTTGGATACAGAACACATCAAGAGCTTGTTCAGAGTGGAACAACATACGGATTAGTATCATTTAAAAAGGGTTAGTAGAATATGTACCAACTCATTTTTCTGTCAAGTTCAAACTTGTGCCAATAACTCAACTGAAAGCCGATGTGATCAATTTTTTTCATTTGAAACTATTGGTATCAATGAGTACAATTGTCTCGATAACATCATTTTTTAAGAGACTTGCGTTATAAAAAAAAATCTAATAAAGTTCTTTCAACTTTCATAAGGTTATTTTGATGTCTTACTCTATTAGCAGTAAGCTTGATAGTTTTTCTCCTACTTATTCAACGGTAAATAGTAGATGAAATTGAAAGTCTGATCCTTGAAGGTTTTTTTTCACGTTATTGAATAGAAAACAACTAATGTCGAATAATGAAAAATTGCGTTTCGGATGAAACGAATTAACGAGATATTTGACTATTTCTTATCTGAACTACTCGGGTATTCGAGTTTCGGATTAGGCTCTAGACAAAGTTAAAGATCGACCTGATTTCTTTTCCTTTTTTATTATAAAAAAGCTCTCAACAATTTTTATAGAATACAAAAATCTTCCTATTCTTTCATTTAGTCAAAAGTCTTCCTATTCTTCCTTCCGAAAACGCTAATAGATATCAAGAGGGTAGGGGGTTGGGTTAAAACGTGGACATGTTTCAGATGATCCGGAGGCTGGAAGTTCAGTGTTTTGAAAAGCAAAGAGAAAACTGAGAAAACACTCTAAGCTTCGCAATTACTCTTCTCTTTTCACAAAAATAAAGGGATTCGGAGAAAGACACTTTTTTATGATAGGCTTATTTTGGCAGTGACGTACTATAACTGCTGCTCATCGCTACATTCACTTCATTTCTACTAACAAATTATCAGTTATGTTCAGCAGGGGGGAGGGGGGCCCTAAAGGGGGGAAGGGGAGCCCTAAGGAGAAAAGGGGGAAGGGAGTTTTCATGAATACGATTACGATTAAATCTCTTTCTGATAAAAAAATCTTTGGACGGCTAAAGTAAATTAAAGCCAACTTTTCTTAAGCCTAAGCGTTTTTTTAATGTAAAAATAATTTTCTGATGTAAAAAAAATTTATGATGTAAAAATAAAATTTGGCAAAATTACTCATCAGAGCGAGTCCGAACCCTGACCGAGCAACTCACAGTCAGGCACACTAATGCCTACACTAAGGTGCCTTACAAAGATGAAGACGAATAGCAGTCATGAGCGTAATTAATTTAGGCAGGCCGTTTTTAATTTGAGGCCGTGTTTTAGAGGGAAAGTGTGTTTGGGGCCTGGCAGGACCTACTGTGAAATTTCACAAGTCTGACAGCCTTCATTTAGCTCGAGGAAGGTCAAAAGGCTGTCGGGATGGGAACTAAGCTGTCGGTCAGTTTAGAGGGCGCCTTTCAGCCAGAGATTGCTCCTCGGTCTGACCGCCCACCCACGTTCAGCCCGGACTATGGGTTTGAAAAACCGAGAAAAGTTCGCGAGGTAAAAATTGCAAATTCATTTTCTAAGCCTTTTTCGTAAGTACAAAGTTCGGTTTTTTTACGATGGTCAAAAAAATTGCAGACTGTTTTGAATGGCATTATTTTATTGGATTCTTGCCTCAAGCTAACATGTATGCAAGAGAGGTTGTAAGGCTCAGAAACAAAATTGAATCTCTTAAAATTTTAAAATTCACATAATTACTGTTTTGTGATAATTTTTTGTTTGAAAACATCGAAAGTCTTTCCGTGGATGTTTTTATAAGAGCCTAAGTTTCTCCCTATCTATTTTCAACGCTCTATATATTAAAAATCATTTGTAAATCTGGCTATGCTTTTTTAAAGTATCGGTTGTACAAGTTGTAACATGCAATCTGAATCTCTCAAGATCATCTTATCTGCCATTTTAGTTAAATAACTACAATTCAAGATGAAAGTATCGTGGGAAGAAATGGACGAATGGAATCTGAAGCCGGGCCAGAGAGACTACTGCGCACACTTTCTCATTCCGCTAATGAGATGCCAGGTTAGCTTTCTACTTTTGAATTTTTTTGTTCAAAGTTTCCGCCTGCATTTATATGAAGAGAAATTGTGCGGAAGAGGTTGGAATCCTAACTTTATGATCAATTCTTGGTTTTTTTAAAATCTTCGATTCATTGTTTTACGCGATTATCTAACGCTTTTTTTAATTGTATAAAAGCTCATGCTCAATCTTTTTAGACGATTCAACGTGCTCTATGATCCAGAGTAATTTTTTACCAGGCAGAGAACGCGCCGCTGGCGGGTCACATGTGTGATGAACAGCGTGCGGCATGGGACAAATGCGAGTACGATGACTACATAATGAGGATCAAGGTCTGTCATCTCACTCTTCCTTCAACTATTCAGTTTTGAAAGATCTTTGTATTATAACAGCAACTATTATCACTAATGGTTAACTTGTTTAAGGAAGTCAGACTTCTCAGCAAATCTTTGAATCAAACTGTACTCCTTGCATCAATCGCTTTTCATTAGTATTGGTTTCATCAAACACGGATTTTAAAAAAAATTGATACTTGAGTTCACATTTGAGTCGCACAATGATCAGGTCTAGATTCATCTTAATACCTAGGACTGTATTTTGCATTCTGCCTATATATTTAGGCATAAGTATTTTTGAAAGTGTTCAGAAAAGGTCTGTTGTAGTTGTTGTTCAGAAGAGTTCTAGTATTGTTACTTATTTTTATCACATGAAAACGAATAAGCTGTGAGTTATGATAAATCTTCAAATTCCAAGTTACACAGTGATTCATGACGCAGTCTTCCTATAAGCATGCGTGACTAAGAGAACAAGGCATATGAGCCTTTCATATAACATCATCGCACGGAATAGCAGTGTGACCCCGTGGTGTAATGGTAACCAGGGTGTTCCTTATGGCCACACTGCGGGTGAAAAAAATCTATGCGCTCTTCAAAAAGTCTGAAAAACATTCAAATCTATGCACTCGAAAGAAGAAAGTTTCAATTTTTACCTAGGAAAATTCCAAAGCTTTGAAGAAAAAAACTGCAAACTCTTTCAAGTTCAGGAAATCTAAGCGCTTGAGGAAAATTATGCGGGTGGTAAGAAATAACTTGATGGTAACGCGCGCTCCCGGTTTGAGACGAGATGGCTTGCTTCGATCCCGCCCGGTGGACTAGCTATTTTCTGGGCGATAGTTCAATCAATGAATTATGAATTACATTTTTCAAGTTTTCAGGAGTTTGAAAGAGAACGACGGCTTCTGCAGAGAAAGCAACGGAAAGATCACGAATGAATGAATGAATGGAATATTAGGAAGATTGAAAATATGGGCCATTGATTATATCATAGAACAATACTTCTGCCTCTCATCATGTTTTTTTTCTCAGAAAGTTGTTCTCTATATTAGTTTATGTAGATAAAAATATTTCAAAATTGGCTTGGATGCATTAAATGCATAAAAAACTGTCAGCGGCAGTCTCATACAACACTTTTTCAGAAGAAACATTTTAAAAAGTGGACAAACAATACAAATTCGGAGCTATAAACACGTTTTAGGTTGCCTAATCGCAATACAGAAAAATTCACGTTTTTCATTGCTTATAAGTATATTTTTAGACGCCTCGCATAGTTATTTAAACATTTAAACATGTGCTTTAGAAGTGCGCTCAGTGTGAGCGAAATAATAATTGGGATGAACAAACGAGAAAAGCTGCGTGATATCATGGAGAGAGGCCTCAGCCAGATCTCCAGCGAGAGAGAAACAGAGCGAAGGAAGGGCTGGCTGCATATAGCCCGAATTCTCCCTTTGGTATGCACCATTTTCATTTACTACTGTAATAATAATAATAATAATAAATAATAACTGTAAGGAGCAAAATTTTCTTTCAATGGAGAAGGGGTTGGACGACGAGGAAAAAGAAAACGCCTAAATGACTGAAAGGGGTTGGATAGGAACCGGACCAGCTACGTTGACACACATGTTCGCGCCGAAAATAAGCTACATATATTATTTTCTCTTTTTATTCTAATTTTGCTTTATTTCTCTTTCCGTTCTTATTTGCGTTTCTTCGTCTTTTTTCGAACTCGCTCGCTGCTTACAAACCAGGGGTTAAATAGTTACCGGACCAGCCATGATGGCGCATACATGTTACCGTACCATCTTTGTAGGCGCATACATGTTCGCGCCGAGAATGATCAACATTCTCTTCTCCTTCTGTTCTGTTTCACTTATTCTCTACTTCTCTTTTTGCCTTTCCCCATTCCTTTTTCCACTCGCTCGGCGCGTACAAACATCCCTTAGACCAGTCTCATTTGACGCTTGGTTGTCTAACGAATCTGTTGGCATATTAATATCGGATTTTTGAAGAGGATTGGAAGGAGCATCGGATGGATAATTCACGGTTATGGGATAGTTGTGTCAAGTTGTTAACAGAGAAAGAGTGGATCAATAAAATATGAGTTGAGCTGTCGGAGGAGGAATGTCGTCCAGCTCGTTCGCGCATCTCAGCATCGCTCTGCTGTCATCTGAAGCTGCCGCCTTCTCTGCCACTCGCTCTCTTCATCAGAGCTTGTCGCAGAAAGTTCCCCTCATTCAAAATTCACGAGGAGGTCAAAATTTCCCCTCTCATTATGGGCTCAAACAATCGGATGGTTTACAGGGCTGGGCGGAAAAAAAAAACCAAAAATTTTTTTCGAACTTTTTTTTTCGATTTTAAAAACCAACAAAAAAATTGTTTTATCTGAATGAAAATTTTTTCTCATTTTAAATTGTTATTTTATGATGCTTCTCAAAGTTGTAATATATTCATCTCAGATGATCATTGTCTCTAATTACCAGTTTGCAACAATCATACATCACGAAAATCACCGTTTAAAGCTAAAGACCCGTTTAGCAAAAACAACAACAAACAAATTATTAATCTCTGATACAATAACGTAAGAAAAAGTTTATAGAACTTCCACGTTCTTCTGATAACTTCCTTCAAATGAAAGGTTAACATCGAAGAGACTTGTTTTTTTTAAGTAGGACCAAAGGAGTAGGACCGACCAGTCACTCGCAAGTTCTTTCCGAAATCAACGTGGACCCCTTCGACCTCATATGTTATCAACTCATTCGACCTCATGTTTCCCCTCACATGGACAACCCCCTTCCTTATACCTTACCACGCATTTCCATGCGTAATAAACTCAAACTCAAGAAAAACCTAGACGTATTTAGGCCATTCTCAAAAGTATATGTGCTTGAAAAAAGGTTCATAAACAAAACCAGAACTCATTCCTCACACTATAAGTTGTAATGCCACATGGATAAATTTAATCGAAACCCGCTGACAGGAATTTTGTAATTTTTAAAAATAGCAGTCACATTGGAAAAAGATAAACTTCGAGAATACCGGAATTCGGTTCGATCGGGTTAATTAATTATTAGCACGCAAGCGCTAAAACTATGTTTGTAAAAAGCACTGAAACATGTGCCAGGCAGGCAACACCAAAAGCACCGCAAAAACTCTATTTTTGGCCTTTTTTCGGTTTTTTTGGTTCGCTCTCGAAAAATTTTTCGACACCTCGAAAAAAACATTTGTTGGAACTTTTTTTCGAAATTTCGAAAAAAAAGTTTTTTCGACATTTTGGTTTTTCGAATTTTCGAAAAAAGTTTTTGTTCGACTATTTGGTTTTTCGAATTTTCGAAAAAGTTTTTTTTTCGACTAAATTGTTTTTCGAATTTTTGAAAAAAGTTTTTTTTCGAAAAAAACCGGCCCTGATGGTATATTGACTTTTTTTCGAACAAATATTCTACCCACGTTAGTATTTCACAATGATGCTTTCATATTCTTATTCAATGTTTGTGCTCGAATTTTAATTGTAATGTGTGTTTGCTTTTGGATCGTATGATGTAGATAAAATAATAAATAATGAAAATATACAAGAGTGAAAATTTTTTATGGGTACCCTGCTATGAACGTTTAACTTTTTTTGTTCTTCATTCTCTTTCAGAAGTTACTGTTTTTTTATATGTATAAATTTTCCATCGTTAGGTGAGCCCTTACTCTGAGATTCATTTCCTGGTAATGCTCTTGTTCAAGAAATAGAAAGATAAATCCACACAGAAGATAGATTCATAAACTTTAATACTCCGAAAATATCCATTTTAAAGCATTTGAAGACTTGATTAGTTTGATGCTCAGGCATTGTATGAACATCTCGTCTCCATGTTGGATACGGTAACGACGGGCGCTGAAGATGAGAATCTGAAACGAATCTTGGTAGAGTTGTGGGCTGAAAACGCGAGTACGGGAAACATCGAGAGGGCTCTTCAAGTTTTGGAAAAGCTTCTGGTGAAGGTGGATGATATCTCATTTGAAATATTGTTTTCAAGCTGCTGGTTATTTTGAAGTTGAAGAGTTGCTTTCCCGCTCGATGACTGTAATATATAATTTCTCCATAAAAGGTGATGAAAAGAATTCTTTAAAACTATTGATCTCTTTCTCGTTTTATTCAGTCACTTTCTCTCAAACGTGCCGTCCTTCAATGTTGAAGTCATTGAACCGTCCTTCAATGTTGAAGTCATTGAACCGTCCTTCAATGTTGAAGTCATTGAACCGTCCTTCAATGTTGAAGTCATTGAACCGTCCTTCAATGTTGAAGTCATTGAACCGTCCTTCAATGTTGAAGTCATTGAACCGTCCTTCAATGTTAAAGTCATTGAACCGTCCTTCAATGTTAAAGTCATTGAACCGTCCTTCAATGTTAAAGTCATTGAACCGTCCTTCAATGTTAAAGTCATTGAACCACGCAATTCGTTAGCGGATGAAAATGAGTAATTGTTTAATCATTTCCATATCACCTCATAGGCTTTGAGGGCGATATAAAGGAAAGAATGAAAAAAACGAGAAAGAGTAAGAATTATTTGGCTTATAAATGGCACATTTCTCGAATAATTGAGAATTGTCTTCACCGCTGTAGAAGCTCGCATTTTCAAGGAGTAAGAAGTGATTCTTCAATATATTTTTCATTTGTTCCGAATTTCAACCAGCTGTCTTTCAGTGTAAACGCTTTGGAGATAGCTCAGGTAACAGAATGACTTCATACAAAAAAGAAGCCTTCAAAGATACGATTCATTCTGCATTCAGTGGGTCTTTGTCTTCCAGTCGGCTTCTTTTCCCTTCTCGGACGCATTAAAGTATGTTTTCATTTTCTGTAGGACGGCAGTCACCTTGAGGAGAAACTTCGTCGGAAGGTGAAGCTCCTGCTGCGGGTCCTCGAACAGTCCTGCAAATACTCCGCCCGAGGTTGCATTTGGGCTACTGTTCTCCAGAGTAATTACTCGTGATTACATACTATAGTTATATATACAAGCCCCAGAAAATGTGTTCTAGAACAGCACTGAATGGATTATTTCAGAGTTTAGAGCAGATTTATTGAGACTTGGAATTAAAATTCGAAGAAACCTTTTTTTTAAGCTCCGGTCTTGTTTTGTGGAAAGGCGAGCGAGAGTTTGAGTAGGCAGAAAAGGGAAAAATATGAGGAAAAAAAGAAGAGGGAGAGACGTTGAAGAAAGGGTGAGTCAGTCAGTTTTGGGAAATGCGGGCGACGGTCCGGTAGTTTTTCAGGTCGCTACCTCTAATAGTTCATGCCAGGTGTACCATAATGAATAGCCAGGACCCTGTGGTGGATGTTAACGTGCGAGCAAAGGGGTCAAAAATACCCACTTCGACCTTCTTCAGTTCACTTTCTTACTTGTGTCCGCACTTATAATCTAGGGGGATAAGAACCCTAAATTTTTGACAAGATACATATTATCCCTGTTTTAGATGCTCGAGTGAGCGGCCGGGTGTTCTCGGTGCTGGGAACTTTGCTAGAGAGTGGAGTCCGCGAGTGGCAGGGCGCGTCTTTCCGTCTCTTCTCTTCCCTCGTCGCGGCCCTCGGGTGGTCCGTGTCCGTTTCTGCCAAGAGAATCTCCAGGGCTCTCATTGCTTACGGCGTCAAGCATAGTGAGTTCACTAATCATTTTTTGCTCGAACTTCGGAAGAGAATTCAAAAACATTATTTTTTGAGAGCAAAAACCATCATGTTTCTTAAAAAAAAGAATGACTCTCATTACAACCGATGTTTTTTTTACAGACAATAATGTTTCAATTGGTGAAGCGGTGATCGCTCAAGGTTAAATTTTATCGTTCTTGTGATCAAGGTGTTTCTCTAACCCGCACTGCGGGTAGAAAAAATCTATGCGCTCTCTAAAAACCCCGAAAAACATTGAAATCTATGCGCTTGGAAAACAATTTTTCTCGGATTTTCATAGAGAAAGTCCAAATTATTAGAAAAATTGAATGTTTAAACACTGAAATTTCAAAATCTATGCCCTCGAAAAAAGTAGTGCGGGTGCTAAGAAACACCCTGCTTGGGATTTGTACGTTTCAAGTGTCCTAGGTGTGATCTAGCCGTCTTTCTTCATGACGAAAAGTTAATGTTCATAAATTTCCTGATTCATTCTCATTCTTCTTGTTGTTGTTGTTGTCTTGCCCATAGGTCGTGTCGAGGGGAGTCCTTTTGGGATAGGTTGGTGGTGAGGATCCTTTTGAGTCCGGAGAGATTTCTCCGTCTACACTCGCACCGCAGTCGGCGATCCTCTTGGCGAGACCCATTCGTTAACCGGAGATGGGCAAGAGGTTATTTTACTGGCGCCTCGACTCGCCATCAAAAAGTATAGCGGAGTATCGGCTGATGTTTTGTCCGGTGGCCTGCCCAGGCCGGTCCGGCATCGCCCTCCTTTGACGAGCTATACTACCCAGTTTTGGTCCGCGGCGGGATTTCTCCCGCTACCTCCCAGCACGAATTCTTCGTAGGGAGGCGTCCCTCTATCCGCCACCTGAGGTAGCGCTCGATTCTGGACTGGATGATCCGGCTCCATCCGTGACAGGCTCTTAAGGCTGTAGAGTCACGAATGGCCACTGTTGCCAGTGTGTTTCGAGATTCTTCTTCCTAGCCTCTGATTATTGTACTGGCTTGCAGAAGATGAACTGTGCTCGGATTACTTTGATGCTCTCTCCTCACTAGCTCATTCTCTCAAGTCTTCCTCCTTCATGCACACACATCTTGCGGTTCAGTCTTTCTCACAATTGGGTTGGACTCCGGGGTTTTTTAGTGTGCAAGAAAAAGGTACAGACACCCGCCAAAACGAAAAAAAATTCACATGAGGGTGAATAAAACAGAGGCTGATAAAATGATTAAAAAAAACAGAGCCCCGCGAAATTTTTTAAAAGTTTTACATAAGGTTTTCCCTCTTATGTTTTGGAAAAACTGGCGCCCACCGACAGAAGGTCTGACATGACTATTTAACCCCTGGTTGGACTTATAGTTAAGAGAAATATTTTTCACTCACAATGAGGGTGTAAACAGAGATGAATGCCGCCGAACCGTAATAATTCTCGAAATCCAATTTCGGTCAATATTTTGGTAAGCAAAAACTAAGACCTGTTACCAAGACTTGGTATCCCAAGAGTGACGATGTATTACAGACAATCTTCGGTGTGCTCCCACATCCGCTGCATGAGCAACAGTATGGAGAAGCGGCGGTTCGATTCTTCGCTACAGTAATCCAAACCTCAGGTACGACTCAAACAATTTTTCATTTTCAAAACTGTGGATGAAATATAAAGGTTAATAGGTAATGACAAACGGTGTTAGGTAATAGTCATCGATAAAGAAAAGGACTTCACTAGGGCTAACCGAAGAGGGGGAGGTTACTTTATAGGTAAAATATGTATTGATTTATCAATAGGTCGGTCGGCCGAGCAAATTTTAAAAAAAGTGTCAATTGCCTTGAAAAACCCCTTTCTGCTAAATTACGCCTGTAAACTATTAATTTTCAACATACAGGGTGGGGCGAAATGTTTATCGGAAAATACTGTACACCTGGACTTTCTGTACACCCTGTATATGATGATGATGATGGTTTGGTTAGCTTTCGAAGTTTTTCTTTGAAAATTGTGGAGTGATAACATGAGTGGCAATTTGACATCGAAGGATCCATAGAGAATGTTTATGTGCAAAACTCAGTGAAGAAGGGTCGTTCCCCTCATTAATTGAATCGAGTCAAAAAGGGTCTTCACCTAGAATCAAACAAAACTCAGTGAAGAAGGGTCGTTCCCCTCATTAATTGAATCGAGTCAAAAAGGGTCTTCACCTAGAATCAAACAAAACTCAGTGAAGAAGGGTCGTTCCCCTCATTCATTGAATCGAGTCAAAAAGGGTCTTCACCTAGAATCAAACAAAACTCAGTGAAGAAGGGTCGTTCCCCTCATTCATTGAATTGAGTCAAAAAGGGTCTTCACCTAGAATCAAATAAAAACTCAGTGAAGAAGGGTCGTTCCCCTCATTCATTGAATCGAGTCAAAAAGGGTCTTCACCTAGAATCAAACAAAACTCAGTGAAGAAGGGTCGTTCCCCTCATTCATTGAATCGAGTCAAAAAGGGTCTTCACCTAGAATCAAACAAAACTCAGTGAAGAAGGGTCGTTCCCCTCATTCATTGAATCGAGTCAAAAAGGGTCTTCACCTAGAATCAAACAAAACTCAGTGAAGAAGGGTCGTTCCCCTCATTCATTGAATCGAGTCAAAAAGGGTCTTCACCTAGAATCAAACAAAACTCAGTGAAGAAGGGTCGTTCCCCTCATTCATTGAATCGAGTCAAAAAGGGTCTTCACCTAGAATCAAACAAAACTCAGTGAAGAAGGGTCGTTCCCCTCATTCATTGAATCGAGTCAAAAAGGGTCTTCACCTAGAATCAAACTTTCTAGATGAAAAACTCGTAGCTTTTTTCAAAGGTGTAGGAAGCGAATGGAAGATTTTTTTGATCCAGAAAAGGAATAAATGGGAAATGGAGAGGAGGCGAAAAGGTAAAATACAGAGTAAACGGCGGAAAGAAGGCAACTGTTTTTATCGGAAAAAATACTGTCCACATGAACTTTCTCGCCCCACCCTGTAAAAACCTTTTTTTTTCAAATTCAAGAGGTTAATTGTTGAAGTTGGTAGCTTGATCGCTCACGAGAAGTTTTTTGGTAGTTAGCATTTCAACTATGCGCTCTTTTCTAATGCATTGGAGACTAGGATCCTACCATATATCACTAAGAAACAATGAGTATATAGCAGATAGACGTCTTATGATCATGAGACTGAAATGGTTCTTATCTTGGATAGGTTACCTGGTGGAGGCTCGAGTTCTGTCTTTCCTGCAACGTCGCTTTTGTCTTTCCGCCCTACAGTATCCATCGGAGAAGGCGCTTCCTCTACTCGTGGCCTTCTTGCTGCATGGTCATGATGCGGTCGCCATCCCAGTTCATGTGAGTGGATTTAGGTCGCTTTAGGACTTCTGGACTGCTATTTATGTCTCCCAGGTTCCGGGTATGGCATAATGCTAGTGTGCGCTGATTATTGGAGAACTGGTACACGTTTGACTCCCATTACAGGCAGATTCACCCAAATCAAGGGAATTTAAAAATTTGGTAGTGTGCACGAATCTCACTCAGCCTAAATACACTTGCTAGAGGAACTACGTTTTAGGTTGGGTTTGGTATATATTCGTTTCAGGTTGGGTTTGGTATATATTCCATCTTAGCAGTGCGCGTTATCTCTTCTTGGATCATATACTCACGACTGAATAGGCGCTAAAAATAAAGTTTAATTATTCTAGTTTTTTTTATATAATAGAAGGTTCGAAATACTAGCTGATGTTGACCGATTAGGATTTCTTTTAGCTTCGTTCCTTCAATTGCAGTTTGTTGTCATTAGGTCGAATGTATTTCAGGCTGTCCGTACCATATTGAAACGTCTTGAGGGCAACAGTAAACTGAAGGAACATGCAAAGCTTCTGTGCGACCTAAACTGTAGGCCGAGAGTTCACATAATGGTCGAGCGAGCAGAGATGAAAGAGAAGAGAAGAATACAATTGGAAGAGATGAGCAGAGAAGAAAAGGTTGAACAGATACGAGAGGTGGAAGAGAAAGAGAGAATGGGCGATACAGAAGGTGAGGAAGAGAGTGTGGAAGGAAGGGAGAGTAAAGAGATGGAAGAGAATGCGGAAGGAGAGGAGAGCAAAGAGATGGAAGAGAGTGTGGAAGGGAAAGAGAGCAAAGAGATGGGAGAGAGTGTGGAAGGGAAAGAGAGCAAAGAGATGGGAGAGAAGGAGATTCTCCCACAGACAAAGAGTAAAGAAGAAAGCATCAAAGTAGAGGTGATAAGAGAAGAACGGAACCAAAGGACTCAAGAAGAAAAGGAAGCGGAGGAAAACGATTCCGGTTAGATTTTTAAGACCTTTTTCCAGATGTTTCTAAGGTTCGTAATATTCAAACTATTCAATTTCGTAATATTCAAACTATTCATTACTATTCAATTTTTTTGGTCTGTAAGTGTGGTGAGAATCACCAGGGAAAAGGAAGATTGTAACAAAAGTATAGATCCTAGTTTCAATTCAATAAAACTAAATTATCAGTTCTTTTTTATAAGGACACTTTTGTTTTTTGTTCTCAGTTGTATGTTAAAGGAGATGAATGGCTGAGATAAAAACGACTTTTTGAAGGGACAATACGTCAAATGTTGAGGGAAATCTTTGATTATGTTTTTTTTTTATTCATCAAGAGGTAGCACTTTAAACCAGTGTGTTTCTCAAACCCGCACTGCGGGTAAAATCTATGCGCTATTCAAGAGAGCTAGTAATGATCGTCTGAATCACACGCTCTCGCGCTCTCTCAGAAACCTCTTGTTCCCTAATTAGTATTTCTGACCTACAGTATTTCTGACCTGTTTGGTGGGTGGTAAGAAACATCTTGCTTTCTACCCATCAACGATGAACTCATGAGCGAACGTATCAATCGAAGAACCCACTCGCTTTCGATGGTACTACAGCCCACAAGTTCACACCATCGCAAGGGACCGGTTCATCCTCACCGCTATCGAGCGCGTCCTCGGTTAGCGGATGTGGATTTCTCTTTGCACAAGTGCATTGGAGATAGCGGACCGTCGCGGACGCGGACTTGCCCGTCGCGGACCAAAATCGGATAGTATAGTTCGTCAAAGGAGGGTGATGCCGGACTGGCCTGGGCATGCCACCGGATAAAACATCAGCCGATACTCCCCTATACATTGTAATGGCGAGTCGAGGCGCCAGTAAAATAGCCTCTTGCCCTTCTCCGATCAACGAATGGGTCTCACGAAGAGGATCGCCGACTGCGGTGCGAGTTTAGATGACGAAAACTTTTCCGGACTCAAAAGGATCCTCACCAACCTATCCTAAAGGACTCCCCTCGACAGGATCTATAGGCAAACAACAACAACAATCGAAGAACCCAGCGGTTGAATAAAAATGATTGATGTTTTTCTACATATTGAACCGAGCAACCAGTGACCACGGAAAATTTTCAGATGACGTCATCATAACAGACGTCGTTCCGGCTTCTACTCAGACCAACAAGAAACGGAAGAAGAAAAAGAAGAGGACTGGGAGAAGTCAGCGAATTCTCATTTTCACATATCTTACTATAGATTTAGGTAGACATATCACATAAATTTAGGTAGACAGCCAAACAATTTAAATACGGTACTCGATTTGAATATGATGCTAATCTGTGCGAGATCCGTTCAAATATGATAAGGGTAGTCATCGGATATGGGGAAGTGGGGAAGTCATCGGATTCAGATCTTGGGGAAAGTGTCCCAGCAATGATGTATCTTTCTCTGCTTCTAGAACCTTCTCATTCAATCCGGAATGCTAATTGACTTGGTAATACTCGGGACCTCCAAAGAAAATCAAGTTTTTGTTTGTCTAATCGATGTGGAACTGATAGTTGATCATTTTATTGGGTGAAGAGAGTCCGGGTGTGGCATTACCGTACTGTGCGCAGACGATTCACCCTCAACTCAAAAAGATCCACTCAAACAAAGGGCTGAAAAATGCTGGTGGTCAAACATTTCACTATCCCCACTCCTGCTATACCCACTTGCAGTTACCGAGGTAGCATCGCCTGGTACTATGTTAGGTGACTATTTCACTTAGGGAGAGCGCTACCCTGCCACGTGGTGGGAATACATGCGAGGTAGATTATATATATATATATATATATATATATAAACTCGTTTCAGAAAACAGTAGCGCGAATGAGACGGAAGTGGTGTTGGTTAACTATGAGAAGCCTTCATCGAAAAAGACCATGGAAGACTCTTTGGCGAATTGGGTTCCTCCGAAGAAAGCTAGAGTTGAAGAAGTTGGCGTCTTTGCGTTTTTTTGTTTGTTAGTAATTGGATTTTCAAGTCTCAAAAAGAAAATGAAGGTTCCGAAGCAGACGTTAAATGAGACCGGTCTAAGGGATGTTTGTACGCGCCAAACGAGTTGGAAAAGAGATGAGGAGAGGCAAAACGAGTGGAATGGGAAGTAGAGGAAAAGTAAAGTAGAATGTAGATCATTTTCGGCTCGAACATGAATGCGCCAACATAGCTGTTCCGGTAACTATTTAACCTCTGTTCCTCAGCTTGAGTTCCTAATTTGACGCTAGAAGTTCGTAAGTAATAGTTCTCTGTGCCTAGGAATACTCAGCAAGTGTGAATGAGATACTGGATCTGCTGGACCTCGAGACGACCAACGATTGATGAATTTTTCTTCGGTGAAACTGTTGATTCCAAAAAGATTCAAAAATTAACTATCGCTTTTTGCACAAGTTTTGTTGTTTTTTGTTGTTGGAATAAAAAATGTCGTAAAGAATGAATGTATATCATATACAGCATGGAAAAGAATATCAAGAATAGTCACATTAAGCTCCGCGAGGTGATGCTTGAACTGGGTGTCCAAGAATTATGGTGACCTACTAATCCCGCGAGGAATGCTGATTGCGATCTTGAAAGTCTTGAGTTTTATTTACATCTGTAGAACAGCAGTTTGTTGTTTCTTTAGCTGATTCGGTTCACTGACTACGATTTAATTCTCATTGGGTACTGTAGATGTACATTCTCATTGGGTACTGTAGATGTACATTCTCATTGGGTACTGTAGATGTACATTCTCATTGGGTACTGTAGATGTACATTCTCATTGGGTACTGTAGATGTACATTCTCATTGGGTACTGTAGATGTACATTCTCATTGGGTACTGTAGATGTACATTCTCATTGGGTACTGTAGATGTACATTCTCATTGGGTACTGTAGATGTACATTCTCAACAAATAAACTCAAAATTAAGATCGGTTTCAAAAAGGTCAATTTCAAAATTCTTCAAATTACATCTTTTCATTATAATCCAATTGTTAAGATGAGCTGAAAAATCAGGATAGAAAATAAACAGAATAACAAGTCCATGTAATAACACAGGTTTTATCGAAGTTCAATACGAACTGCCACCAGAAAGCAACAAGTTCAATACGAACTGCCACCAGAAAGCAACAAGTTCAATACGAACTGCCACCAGAAAGCAACAAAAACTGTCATATTATCATTAAACACTCCCGAAGTGATACTAAAATAAATTACACAAAAAATTATTCAGAGAAGCATAAATTATCCGAACAAGTTTTGTTTGAAAAAACTCAAATCACCATGAAGTTGAAATAGATAAGAAGCAATACCGCTCTGCAAAAAACATCGAAAGGTTCTAGTGTATGCCGTAATGTAGGAAAAAGGCGATCAAGATTGCACAGGGGGCGGCATGACATCTCCGCCCTTGTGTGAGTAAAGATCCTTTTCAGCGCCGCGACCTTGGTTCCCCATTTTCTGAAAATAGCATTTAGAAAATTGATTGTTTTAGCATAGTAATCGAAAGTAATTAGTTTTCAAAATCTTCGAAAGGCAACGCTGACAAAGTTTGTTCACTGACTTCCTCCTCTTCAAGACACGGTATTCAAAACTTTCATTTCTTCGCCACTCGGTGCCAAGTTGGTTACTAACCTTTGCTGCTTTCTTCTTGTCGAGTTCCGCCTGATCGATCTTGCGAGATTTGTGAGTGGCGCAGTAATAAATGAGCAAGATGACGAGTGTGAAGATCTCGATGACGGAAATGATGGACATTCCGAGGAAAAGACCGACTTGGCCGCCGATGTCAGAGACCAGATTGACCAGCTGGAAGCAAACTTGGCTCATCGTTCCTCTAGTCGGTGTTCAAAAAAGAGGAGCAAAAGTCAAACAAGGTGTGAGCTTAGCTCACGTAAACTAGATTTTTATGGGTAGATTGACATTTTCAACTCAAAATCGAAAAATTGTCGTAGTGTAAGAAGAGATTGAACACTATCTCAGGAAAACACAGGCAGATAATGAGGAAAATTTAGACTTTATGTTGATCGAATCTGAAAGCGTTCGTTTCTTTCGGACGGAAACGTTGAGCTACATGATTGGGACATTTGCAACTGTTTACGAAATGTTGTTTTATGAATCAGGCGATATTACAGTATTTCGTTTAGCACTGCAAAGGATTCCAAGTTCGACTCCCGCCCGAATTGATTCATCCTAACCGAGAAGGTTGGGTGTTGTTGATAGTACTTGCTAGTATAGTATAAGTACTTGCTAGTATATACATACTAGTATGTATATACTAGTATGTACTAAGTACTAGTATATACTAATGCTATGTATACACACTAGCATTACACAGGAATCAGCCGCTAGTTGTATCACATCAAAGCGGTATCTCATTTCAGGCAAGCACATACTCTACGCGAGGCGGGAGCAATTATAATAGGAAGGTTTAGTGGCCAAGAAATGCTGGACCAACCGTGTAGGCGGGACTTTCCGTCAGCACTTGGTAGTTCATCCTCTCGTAGTAGATCTCGACCAGGAGTGTATTGGACTTGTACCACATGAGGCAGGCTTCCTCGTTCGCCGTACCAGTTCCATTCATCATCCAGGGAGATCCGGTCTGGTTCGCAGCAGTGCATTCTGTCGGCTGGAAAGATGTTGGAAGGAGTTGAACCAACTTGTATGGTACTGAGAATGTTTTACTGATTCTAAACTTCAGTTACTTTTGCGAATAGAAAACCTTTGGTTTATTATCTCCTAATTTGCTGAAAGCCTTCGATTAGATCTGGTTAATGTTTTCAGTAAATCTTGAAATTCCAAAGATGAACTTAATGGAGCAACTATGTTCAAGTGTTCTAGCCAGTTAAAAAGAGACTGATAGTGACAAATTTCAAGGCATGCTTTCTTTAACATAGTAACTATTATGATGAAAAGATGAGATTCATGTGATTGATTAGGTTTTGATATATAAAGGGCAACCAAAAACTAGGAAATTATGCTGCTAAAGGACAAAAGTACTTGCTTAGAAGTACCTATAAGATTATTCTCAGTTACCTTGTACTCGTTAGAGGGCCATTGAGCTGTGGAAACTGTCACACTGTACGTTTGAACCCTGCAAGGTAATTATTAAATTGTCAAACTGGGTGTTTTTCTTTGTAATCTCGAAGTAAATTAGTTTTTAATGAACGGACGTGCACGACTGCTTGCACTGATCGCAGTCATTGATGAGGTTGAAGGTACCATTGTCGGGGCTTGACAAGTTGTCGATGCAGTCCACTAAATACTCTCAGATTATCTCAATTAGGTAGTTTTTTCTATCTACATAGGTCTGGTTTTCTTACGAATTTAAACCTTAATCGATCGGTAAATCATGTTATTCATTATCTCGATGTTCATTTCTGTATATAGCTGTTGTATGAAAGAATAGAGAGACAAGCGATGTAACTAAAGATTCCATCACTGCTTTCAAACTGACGGTTGTTGCTGGACGTGAGGTACCCAGTGGTTGGAGATACGAAGCAAGACGAAGCTGTAGTTCCGCCCGGTATAAAGGAGTAGGTCGGGTCGTAGCAACCGCACTTCTTGATGATCTCCGACTGCAGACAGCTGCGGAAGCAAGCCTCAACCTGCAAAAAAGGATTGTTAGGGTTGCATCTTCTATGAGTCTTCGAATGAAAGACCTCGTATTTGCCGACGTAGTGAGCGAGTGAGACATCCTTCGCATTCGTGCATGTCCCGTAAGGCGGTCCTTTCCTGTTCGTTTGTACGTATCTGATTCCCATCGATGAAGCCGTCCCTGGTGGTGCATAATATCCTAGGACGTCCGGGAAGGCCTGGTCTGTCTGCAATAGTCACAATATAAAGCCCCTTATATTCTTGGAATGAGTCTTCGCAATGCATATAGCCATGCCTTATTATGAATGGCGACGACAACTCCAGAGGATTCCGTCCACGGAAGGTAGTTCATCTGATCCGTTCGCATCACAACTCGTAGACCATAGAGAGGACCAGCTCGTGAAGACACTTTTGACTCGTCGAAATTGAACACCTTCAAAGCTCCCAAGAACTTGACTCGTCATTATCGAAGTCAAAATTTCTACTTTTCGCTCAGCATCACTTGTTTGTCTTCTCTTCCTCAAACCCAAAGCTAAGTTTCTTTTTGCTGCAACCAGTGTCAAATGATTCTTCGCTAGATGGTTTCGAAGTGTTCCATTTCGATGGCGATTCTTGCCAATACATCTTTTTTCTCTCTTCAAATTGATCGCCCTTAAAAGGCGATAAATAGAAATCATGAAGTACAAAAAAATTTTGGCTTGCGTTATCTAGAATGGTCGATTTTTAATTTCCTCTTTTGTACCGTCGTGTCATCTGGACGACGGATTATAAAACCCCGTCTATCTAGAATGGGACACCATGAAGCCATTATGTAGTCTCAGGTAATCAATTATCTGTAAAAACTCTGATTGAAAACAAGACATTTCATGCAGTAACAGAGTTACAAATCATCTGTACAGTATTTTTATCATATGTACGGTATCAAGAAAGAAGTTGGGCGGAAAGGAACCTGGCATTGGCCAAAGTTGCGGTCGTAACTCGAGACGAAGTCACTGCAAACTTTTGTTCAGTCGAATGAAGCTAACAAAACGGCAAAAACTAAGCAGCATAAATTTGAAATAAAATGTCATATTTTCATTCCTGTCCGAATGATGTTCATGTTGTCCAAATATTCTTTGAAAGTCTCCAGTTGTGGCTATCACATATGTACAGAGAAGATACTAAAAACCTTAACAATTTCCGTAGTACTCGCTTTTATTAATTTACTTAAAAACAAATTTTATTTATTTTGGCATTTTATTGATTTTCAGGAATTTTATTTCGAGTTTTGAAGAGTGAAAAAACCTAGCGAAACTCACCTCTTATTACAAGAGGCAGCATTGTAGGTGCAAGAGATGAAAATGTCTTCGTAAGAGTATCCCGGATACTGAAAGCTCGAACATTATTTGATTGATGTAGGAAAACTTCGAGTTCTGAATATAACTCAATTTATATGCTCGAAGCATCTAATAATGCATGGAACTAACAGAAAAACCATTGAAAATTTTTTTCGGTGTGCCTCAAAAATTTTAAAGATTGAATTCCAGCAGAGATTTGGGTAAGAGTTCAAGAATTGATGCATAGACTGACCGATCCTGTAGTGTTTAGAGCAAATAGATGCTCATTCGCGAGAGAAGTGAGTCGAACAGCACGCTGCTGTCGCTCCCCCGTTCTGCCCATCTTGAAGCCGTAGTCTGGATTCGCGTTGTCATCCCCGTAGGCCGAAACCTTTAAACTGTTAACATATAGAAAAGGTGATGACGTCTTAAAATTTGAGCAGAAATGTGTCAAAGGACCTTGAAATGTGCCAGATGTTATGTAAATTGGTTTCTTAGTAAAAAAAAATATCGCTTGGGAAGCGAATCGACGGATTAAGTTTAATTTCAGTGAGTGATTGCGAGTTTCGGCCATCAAGGACTATTGCTCTATTAACATAGATTGATCGACAGAATTCTGAACCGAAACTATCCATGAACTCAAAGTTGAAAAGCTACTCAAAATTCTGGGATTCGTAGGAAAACAAAGTACATAATAATGTCTGAGAATAAATCAATGTTATGTAGAATATATGGCACTATGTACATGCAGTATTACATACTGTGTGTGTGTGTTGTGTGTGTGTGTGCGTGGCGTGCGTGCGCGCCGCGCATACTCTGCAGGCGGGAATGAGAACGAGGAAGAGTTGGAGAATAAGATAGAAATAATACCATTGAGGTCATGTAGGGACTGCCGGAGAGGTGATCCGCTTTCCAAGGGTTCAAATGGCAGATCGTCACTGCTGGAAAGGGGCGTTCCGAGAACTCCAACTGAGAAAAAGACAAATTTTCAATTGTCTCCAAATAAAACCCATAAGTCACGAAAAATGATGTTCTTGTTTTTTGAAAATCTGGAAAGTTGAGAAAACAGAAATTCTATTTTTTAAAATAGAGTTAAATTGCTCAGAATGTTTCGGTTTGAGTTTCGTTTCAAGCATTCTCACACAGCTGAATGTGAGATACAGCTTGATCTACCTTTTTAACAGGATACCGTTTTAGAACAAAATATTAATGAGGCAGAAATCCTGCCTAATATTGCCAATACATCTTTCACCCAATCTCACACGGGGTTTAACGTGATCTACCCAAAAGAAAAAAGATGTTTCATCGCTATACCTTAGTCTCTGTATTGACGTCATAAGAGAGGTATTTAGCAATGAGCATCTGGAACTGAATGAAGAATCCAATGAAGCAGGCAATAACGACTAGAATCCAGAAGATTCGGAGCCAAATGGTGTTTGCCATTCCAATGTGGGGGATGCCATGGGTTGACGTCCAGCAGGAAAAGTCCTGTATTCAGCACTTCGTTCTACTCAAAACATTTTTCCTACATAATTCAGTAAAGTATGTGAAAAAAAATCTAAAACCTGACTAGTTTTTTTTGAAATTATTTTTTCTTGTTGATAAGTGCGTGCGTGATACTCTTATAGTCGGGTGGGCTCAGTTTTAGTTTTTTCTTTTGTTCACGCACTCAGTGATTGATTAAAATTAGATGTGTTTTTTTGTTGATGAGGCTACTCTTCTGAAAGCGGAGGAACCTTGAAAAGGTAGCCGAGGCCTTTTCGGAAAGCTCCCATTTCAGGAGATGATTCTTCACAGGTTCCCTTCAAAGATTAACTGATAGAGACTGGAAGGATAGAAGAGCAAGGATGCTTATTTCGATTCGAAGATAAGCGGATTAATCACGACAAGACACCTTCATCGAGCATCTGTCATTATCCAGATGGCCGTGAAACGCGTACATTTCTTTGAGTAATCGTACATCATCAACAACGAACACAGGAAAGAGCGAGAGATAGAAATAAAATAGCTTGGTACATTCGGGAAAATATTGAAGATTTGAGACAGAAACGGAGATGAAGAAGTCGGAGCAGTGAGGGTTTTATGAAAAAATATTGAAAAAGAGTGAGCTTGAAAGGGTGAGAGATCGAGAGTCATAAACATAAGCCGATAAAAGACATATCAGAAGTCGCTTTTTCCTACAGATTCTATCTCTCTTTATTCGGATTCTACAATCGTTCGAAGGCATGAAGATAGAATTCGTGAGATATTGGTAGGAGGGAGGGGCTTGCTTCTTGCGGAGCTCTGCGCAGCGCGAGAAAAGAAGCAGAGAGGGGTCTTTTAGAGAGAGAGAGAAGTGGCATATGGAGGGATAACTGAGGCAGAGAAAAAAAGCTAAGGAAATATCGCTCTACTTCTGAGCTACTCTTGTGCGGAGTGGCCAACACAACGCAATCTTCTGCAGCGGGAATCATGCTTGACGTCACTTCTAGCTCGAGAGCGGTCGCCCAGCTCTTTTTGATTGCAGCAATTTTCATGGTCACAACAGTTATGGCCACAGATGGTTAGTAAAGGGAGAAACTGAGAGATAACTTGAAGGAAACTTCTCATGAATTAAACGATTCATTACTTTTTTATTGGATTTATTAGAAAATAGTTAGTTGAGATCCTCTATGGGACGGACACTAGCATCATAGGGGAAAAGCATTTTAACAATGATTATACCAAAAGCATAAGTGTTGATTGAATAATCCGTTGAATGGAGGAAAGTTGTTAAAGCAAAAATGAAGATGAAACAAGCGGCCCAGTCGGTTGGAGTCTAAAAGAAAATGCCTTGGATACTGACTAGAGGAGGTATAACTCCCGCCCTACGATTCACTGGAAAACTTCACCTAGGCGATAGTTTCTTCCCATTGTTTCTTTTACTGACTTGTGTCAATGTTCATTGTTTCAGTTATGCAATTACCGCGTTGAACGGGGAGAGAGAGCGATATACGGAGATAAACAGTGAGAAAGACTGAATAGAAGTGAGAGGGGATGTACTCAGAGCGATTCGAACCGTATGAAGGGGATGTAGGCGATATTGGAATTTGAAAAAAGGGGAAGTTCAAAACTCAGAAATGCAAGATATACTCAGAGAAATTTTTTTTAGAGGAAAGGTAACTTAATTTGACTGAAGCTGTTTTATATTCTCAAAAGTAATTTATTTTGTTTTAAGATCCTCTCAATGATTGCGATTTTTCTTTGAACAGAGAATAAGTATACGAGTTACAATTGATTTGTTTTATTAGCATCGAATGGAAGTTAGTGCGATAAAATGGAAGCTTCGTACTCTATAATAGTTAACCACGGAAAGATTAGTTCACGGTTACAGGGTTTTTAATAGAAATGAGATACAGGATCAACCTGTCCACACCAATGGCTGCTTTTTTGAATCCTGGCTAGTGAGTTTAGCAGCAGTGATAACATTATGATTCGTCCCAGCGCTACAGCCCGCACCCGAGCACGAGAACGATCATAAAGTGTCCATCATACTAATTAAAAAGAATTAAAATAAATTAAATTAATCATAATTAAAATTTAAAGAAATTAAAGTGACTTTAGACCAACGAATTCGCCTGTGCCCTCCTGGTGGAAGCACATTCAAGATGGCCTGGTCAATGGCTTGCTCCATGAAGAGAAGAAAAAGAAGCACAGGTGAGAATTCATTAAATTATTGCCTCTCTCATCATTTCAACTCTTTATTCTCAAGCAACAAAATGAATTTTCCTATAGGCCATTTCTTCTCACACTGGTACAACATGAGTCGTTCTCTTTTTTCGCGCTTGCCTTTGTAAGTAGATAGACTGTTAGATTAGTAAGTAGATAGACTGCCTTGTTAGTAAGTAGATAGACTGCCTTGTTAATAAGTAGATAGACTGCCTTGTTAGTAAGTAGATAGACTGCCTTGTTAGTAAGTAGATAGACTGCCTTGTTAGTAAGTAGATAGACTGCCTTGTTAGTAAGTAGATAGACTGCCTTGTTAGTAAGTAGATAGACTGCCTTGTTAGTAAGTAGATAGACTGTTAGATTAGTAAGTAGATAGAATGCCTTGTTAGTAAGTAGATAGACTGCCTTGTTAGTAAGTAGATATACTGCCTTGTTAGTAAGTAGATAGACTGCCTTGTTAGTAAGTAGATAGACTGTTAGATTAGTAAGTAGATAGACTGCCTTGTTAGTAAGTAGATAGACTGCCTTGTTAGTAAGTAGATATACTGCCTTGTTAGTAAGTAGATAGACTGCCTTGTTAGTAAGTAGATAGACTTCCTTGTTAGTAAGTAGATAGACTGCCTTGTTAGTAAGTAGATAGACTATTAGATTAGTAAGTAGATAGAATGCCTTGTTAGTAAGTAGATAGACTGCCTTGTTAGTAAGTAGATAGACTGCCTTGTTAGTAAGTAGATAGACTGCCTTGTTAGTAAGTAGATAGACTGCCTTGTTAGTAAGTAGATAGACTGCCTTGTTAGTAAGTAGATAGACTGCCTTTTTAGTAAGTAGATAGACTGCCTTGTTAGTAAGTAGATAGACTGCCTTGTTAGTAAGTAGATAGACTGCCTTGTTAGTAAGTAGATAGACTGTTAGATTCAATCCCGCTCCTGATGCCACTTATTTACATGTAATCAAGAATCAACCAAACTGTTTTCATTGCTTTTGTTTTTAAAGAAGAGGAATTGTTTTTAAGAAAATACTTCTTGATCACTAGGAGAGTACGATCAAGGTCGAAACTTCTCCGTTTTTCAACCAGTAACCGCTTTTTCTAGCGAACTCTCTAAGTTTCCATGGCATTGAGAATTAAAAATTCTCGAGAAGCTTGCTTGCCTCAGTGGGCAGAATGTTATTGTACCTCGTGGAGATTTTCCAGGACGTCATATCAAACTAGCCTCAAAATATTTTTATCCATGTTATATCAAGCGAAAAAACATGTTATTTTTTTCCGTTACAGCGCAACAGTTCTTCTGGTTTTCTTATTTTGCACGAATGGATTATGAAGATTGGTTTTTGTCTTAACAAACCGTTCTTTTGATTTCAACCAGATATTGGATAGAGATTTCATAGTAACGGATGAGTGAAGTGGAGAGGGGAGTGAAGGCATCAGAAGGTCTGCAGTTGTCATCAGAAGTAGATAAAGGAGAGAAGGAAGACTCGACTCAGTCATCATTGGGACATTTCTCATGCATGAGAATGTCTCATTTGCGCTCCCAATACAATTCATCCATAAAATCTTCACTCGTACCATAATCAACGCCATTGTGAATATTAATGCTTTAAGAATAGAGAAACGTAAATCATTAAACTAGAATATTTTCAGTTACTAGTGTTGTTTTCGACGTGGATTGTTCACTTTATTTCATGAGCAGCTGAGAGACTGCAGTTGCATAAGAACAAAAGAAACTATCACATTCTTCGAGAAAAGGGGTAACTTTCTTGGGGTTTTTAAGATGGATAGAGATCCGAAAGATGAAATTGGAACAGAAGCATGTAGTTCGAACTTTCAACTTAGATAAACAGGAAACACATGATATTTACTGTGAATTCCAAGAAATATGTAACTGAGATATAATCATTGAAGCCGAGTGGAGGCTTCGATTGGACATGAACGAACGTTGCAGGTAATAGCCAATAAAATGTTTTTTGTCAACTTATGACTTGTCGACTTCATTTCAATTTTGTGATATTCGGGATCTCGGCCTCTAGCAGACTTTGAGAACTTCGAAATAAATGAACCCTTTTCTTGCATGCACAAATCATATCTGAGTTTTATAATTTCTAAGTAGCGTCCAGAAGTGCTCCTATCAATGGTTCTTCATTCTGATGGGCAGGATAATGTGCCCGGAATGAGTCAAATTGGTTACATGGAAAAACATGTCAGTGTGAAGTTACGTGACTCTAAACATGACAGTTTACTCATTAATTTCTCCTCCCTGGATATTTGCTCTTTTGAAACGTTTCATTTAAAAAAATTACACCTGTGCATTAATGACCTTACCAAAATGTATAACACTCTAGTACTCCAATTTGTTAAAAAAAAGGAATGAAACTATGAAGCCTTATCGCTTCAATTTTTCTATTCATATAAAGTAAAAATAAACTTTATAATGTAAACATAAGAATTGCAAGATTAAGTTAAATTATATTTGTTTAACAAGATTAGATTAGATAGTATTTGTTTAGCTCACGGGTTCGATATTTGGAGAATCTTTTCAAACGTCACAGTAATTTTTCTGTTGAGAAGTGAAAACTGTGTACAGATTTTTTATTCCTAAACAATAAGCGGGACCTCAATGAGTCTCATTCAAGTTTTTAAGCTTTTTTGCTTATTTTCAGTATTATAATAAAGTGCAATGTCCTGTTTTCAGTTGAAAGACTTCCTCAATCTCAAGACCATCATTAGCACGAACCATGTTTTTTTTTAATTCGTAATTCTCGTAAAATCTTTTAAAAAAATGTTAGAGATTGGAAATTATGCTATCATAAATTCCTTTTTCTCACTCTCCATATTCCTTCCCTTTGTTTCGTTTTTACTCCCGATGAATTCTGATGCTGTTTTATTCGATTTGGTTCCTCTTTCTCTTGAAAACTCCCTTTTAGGCATAAAAACTCAATTAGCTTGTGATTGTTCGCTTAGGAAATCACGATTCAAAATTCGTATGATTGTTTTAGAATGACTGGATTCTGTAAGTTACGTTGTTTGTACACAGAAATTAACTGCTTTTTAAGCTTTAATTTTTCTCTCCATCTCATTCTTCCAGCGAATGAATATTTTGTGATCTCTGATTCATATAGGAGTTTAGTATTTCAACAACTTTTTTGGGATTCTTTGTTTTAAATATAGAGAACGCAGTCTTTCACTTTTCAGAGGGGAAGGCTATTTCTTCACTTCCACGCTTTAGAAGTTGCGTATTTCTTTCCTTTTTTTAAAAAGAAAAATGCAGTTCAGTTCCTTTTTCGTTTAAAATAATTATTTCCCTATTTGCAAGAATGCGAAGAAGAATGCCCGCCATCAGTGAATGTTAGACGGAAGTTCGATGTCTTCTCATTTCTGTCTTTCTTCTCCTTTTTCGATTCTAATTATTCATTTTTCTAAATTTTTCAAAGAAGAAGGTAGAGTTAAAGTTGATATCAGGTTTGCTAAATGTTTTCGCTCATTCCGAGGACCGAAATTTGAGAAAGTTTTTTTTTAAAGTTTTAAAAAGAGACAAGTCTTGTTGAGATTATTAGGTCACCCACCAGGTTGTCTCATTTCCACTACAATTATCCTTTTTTTGCGAAAAGTGGACGGAAACCTATAAGAACTAATCTTTTAGATTTCAAGAAAACAAATTTGTGAAAAAGAAGAAAACGTCGTAGGATTTTGTTGTAGTTCAGGAGAGAGAATAGTTAGAGTAGAAAAACTTACTCAGAGAGTCATGGCAAAGTTTTCTAGAGCAACAGCTACTCTTATCACGCTTCAGAGAAGTGCGTAGGGATTTAGTAACTACGGTATAATAAAAGAGAGCGAGAGAGAAAGAGAAAAAAAGAGATAGAGAGAAGAGAAAGAGAGAACTGAAGGGAATAAGAAGAGAAAACAGAGGCATACAGAAAATGTATGCTTGAAAAATTTGAGACATTGAGGGGAGAAAGAGAGCAAGATAGAAAAGAAGGCAGTAAGAGAAGGGTAAAGAAACAGAGAGGAAAAAAGGTTTACAGCGAAAGAGAGAGAGAGAAAGAAATAGAGAGAGAAAGAGAGAGAGAAAGAAATAGAGAGAGATGATGAGGTGAAAAAAAATGTAGAAAGCTTGCCTATCAATGAACAAGGGGAAAATGACATGCTAGACAATGAAGAAAATTGAGAGGTAAAATTATTCTTGAGTGAAGAAGACGATTTCGCCCTCTCTAATAACTCGTAATAGCAGAAGAAGGAACCTTTTCCGCCCAAGAAGACTCATTTCAAAAAGATAGTAGAAGACGAAGAGTCTGCGATCTGTCACCAAGTATAATGTTTACATATGCAGATAATTATCGATGTAGGACCTTCTTAGTGGCATGATTGAGAGAGCATTGTGACCGAGGGCAGAACGGAACGAATACAAGAATGAATAAATAGATTTAAGAAAGCAAATGAACAAGCTGTAGAAATAAAAGAGGTTCCATAATGTCGCTCAGTTGCAGAGGAGAATGCAGCCGATTTGGACACCATCAACTTCTCTCCATTCCATCAAAAGAGAGCTTTGATCCGGCCGAATCTGCTGCAGATCAAGCAGATCTGCTGCGATGTTGGCTGCAGCTTGCAGGATATCCTACCGTACTGCAATCCTTGGTAGTCACGCAGCCAATTTTTCAGATAACAAATTCCTCTGTAGGTCTATGTCACGGGAGTTGTTTACCATCTAAAAGACAAGGCTGTTCTTTTTATTTGCTCGTGAGTGATGATCCAAAAATTGGCTCTCCATATCTTTGCTAAACAATGAACCGTTTTGTATAATATGCTAAGTAAGTTCTGACAACCCTCCCCTCAAGACTAATGAAGATTGATTGCTAACGTCTTATGCTTCTTTGATGAGAACTTTCCTTTTTGTACAATTACATAAATTCTTCTCAGTTTGTGCGCTTTTGTTGCTAATTTTTGCATTGCATGTACAAAAACAGCAAGCAAATCCTTATATCTACAAGCTTCATTGAGGGAAAAAAACAACAATTTTACGAGGTATCTGCCTCCCCTTCAATTTTTCATGGAATACAATTGAGATTGGAATAATGGCTGGTTCGAGACAGAAGGCGCTCATTACTTCTAAAGTTACATCTTATATCCTACATTTCACAAGATATGCGTATCAATACCGCTCGTTCGAAAGATTAATGTAGAAAGATTATTGACTACTGTATATTAATGTCTAAGATAGTGCGAGTCACAAAAAGGCAAGACAGCAGCGAAGTGTCTCTACATCAAACACGAATTTATCATCCGTGTACATCAGCTTAAATTTGTCTTCTGCCTCTCTAAAGGAAAACTCATAGTCGTCTTCTACTCTGGTCGCCCTAAGGAAAACTAAAAAAGTCTTCGGCAGAAGGCACACTAAATCTTTACTATTGTCGCTTTGACAAACTTCAAAAATTTCAAGCACAATTGGATGAGCAAATACTCGAACCGATAAGACTGAACGTGTAGGAAAGAGAGCCCAACACGACTCTAACAATCACGAATGTCGTCCTACAAGCAAGAAATACAAACGAAGAATATGTATTTCAGTGCAGAACGGAAGCAAAACACTGAAAAATTTGTGCAGAAATAAACAAACTAAAATGGACATTAACAAGTCGTTCGAAATTACTTTCCTTTGGAAATACTACATCGAAAATATTATCAAAATACACTCGAGAGACAGAATGGAAGATGGGAATGTTGGAAATCCACACTAAACTGACTGGTTGCTTTGTAATGGGAGAACATGAACCTGGGGGCGAAAAAGAGAGCTTTGTCAAGTCCTCATTCTACTTCGACTACATTTTTTGTCGCTTCAAAAAAAAAATCGGAGAATGAGGCAGAAAAGATTTTTCTTAAAATGGACCATCGATACAAAAAAATTGAGAAAAACTTACTAATTCGAAATGAATCATCTATGTTTTTTTCCAGTACACTAACACTAACTAACACTAACTAAGTTCACCAGAAAAACCAACTGATTTAAAAACCAACTGATTTAAAAACCAACTGATTTAAAAACCAACTGATTTAAACCTTTTCCACGCTCTACTCAGAATAAATTTTTTAGGCACTATAATTTTGAATTTGGAGGGCAAAAACATGTTCTGTAGAATGAGAAAACTCTCGCTACTTCCGATAGAAGAGCGACCCAATGGACCTCATTCGACCCAATGGACCTCATTAATCCGCTTCAAATCCTTTTCATCTCGGATTGAAAAGTAAGAGGATGGAGCTATCGAACTGCTTCCAATCCTCTCATCATTTCACATCTAATCCTAGTCGCTTGATCTCACTCAACACTGCCTCAGGCAATGTGTGGGTTTTCGTGGGCTGTTGAAGCGTCTCCCTCTGGTTCGTAAACAGGTTCAACTGCTCCTAAACAACTTCTCTGGTTCGTAAACAGGTTCAACTGCTCCTAAACAACTTCTCTGGTTCGTAAACAGGTTCAACTGCTCCTAAACAACTTCTCTGGTTCGTAAACAGGTTCAACTGCTCCTAAACAACTTCATCTCGTCCTTCTTTTACTGTAGGAGACGCAAGTTTTTGCAAGATAAAAAAGCGTCTTCTCGAGTGGAAAACTGTTTTTAGGAAATACTCGGAACACTGATCTGAAAAATTTTATGCGTGTCAGCATCATTTTTTTAGTGTGTTTCAAAATACATATATTAGAAACCCTGATGAGAAAGGAACAATTTAAAGCAAGATTGCAAAACAACAGACATATGTTACTCTCTAATTCGTGTGTACTCAATCACATTATCTTTACTGTTATAATTTTAAATTATACGTATGTATAAGCTGTTATTAATATATTCACAAAGAACAAACCTTATAGTGATGCAGAATATCCTGATCGGCTGGACAGCTTTCGATAAATGCCGCGGTACGGTAGGCCGTCAGGACATAATTCCACAAATAGGTCAGCTCCTGCGGAATGTCGAAGCCGAGCAGGCTGTAATTGAAAGAAAGGGGTAACTAGAAACAAGATGAACTTATAGAGACGAAAAAGGAGCTTTCAGAGATAGCTATTTTCAATATTTTATTCTATCATGTCACTTTTTGGGGCAATTCTTTGCTTTCACTCTTCATTTTTACAACACCTTGAAACATTTCTTAAAGGTTCAAGCCAGTAAAAACTGAAAGTAATGCAGTCGGCTCATCTTCTCTCCCCTTCATCAGATGACTTCATCATCTTCTCTCCCCTTCATCAGATGACTTCATCATCTTCTCTCCCCTTCATCAGATGACTTCATCATCTTCTCTCCCCTTCATCAGATGACTTCATCATCTTCTCTCCCCTTCATCAGATGACTTCATCATCTTCTCTCCCCTTCATCAGATGACTTCATCATCTTCTCTCCCCTTCATAAGATGACTTCATCATCTTCTCTCCCCTTCATCAGATGACTTCATCATCTTCTCTCCCCTTCATCAGATGACTTCATCATCTTCTCTCCCCTTCATCAGATGACTTCATCATCTTCTCTCCCCTTCATCAGATGACTTCATCATCTTCTCTCCCCTTCATCAGATGACTTCATCATCTTCTCTCCCCTTCATCAGATGACTTCATCATCTTCTCTCCCCTTCATCAGATGACTTCATCATCTTCTCTCCCCTTCATCAGATGACTTCATCATCTTCTCTCCCCTTCATCAGATGACTTCATCATCTTCTCTCCCCTTCATCAGATGACTTCATCATCTTCTCTCCCCTTCATCAGATGACTTCATCATCTTCTCTCCCCTTCATCAGATGACTTCATCATCTTCTCTCCCCTTCATCAGATGACTTCATCATCTTCTCTCCCCTTCATCAGATGACTTCATCATCTTCTCTCCCCTTCATCAGATGACTTCATCATCTTCTCTCCCCTTCATCAGATGACTTCATCATCTTCTCTTCCCTTCATCAGATGACTTCATCATCTTCTCTCCCCTTCATCAGATGACTTCATCATCTTCTCTCCCCTTCATCAGATGACTTCATCATCTTCTCTCCCCTTCATCAGATGACTTCATCATCTTCTCTCCCCTTCATCAGATGACTTCATCATCTTCTCTCCCCTTCATCAGATGACTTCATCATCTTCTCTCCCCTTCATCAGATGACTTCATCATCTTCTCTCCCCTTCATCAGATGACTTCATCATCTTCTCTCCCCTTCATCAGATGACTTCATCATCTTCTCTCCCCTTCATCAGATGACTTCATCATCTTCTCTCCCCTTCATCAGATGACTTCATCATCTTCTCTCCCCTTCATCAGATGACTTCATCATCTTCTCTCCCCTTCATCAGATGACTTCATCATCTTCTCTCCCCTTCATCAGATGACTTCATCATCTTCTCTCCCCTTCATCAGATGACTTCATCATCTTCTCTCCCCTTCATCAGATGACTTCATCATCTTCTCTCCCCTTCATCAGATGACTTCATCATCTTCTCTCCCCTTCATCAGATGACTTCATCATCTTCTCTCCCCTTCATCAGATGACTTCATCATCTTCTCTCCCCTTCATCAGATGACTTCATCATCTTCTCTCCCCTTCATCAGATGACTTCATCATCTTCTCTCCCCTTCATCAGATGACTTCATCATCTTCTCTCCCCTTCATCAGATGACTTCATCATCTTCTCTCCCCTTCATCAGATGACTTCATCATCTTCTCTCCCCTTCATCAGATGACTTCATCATCTTCTCTCCCCTTCATCAGATGACTTCATCATCTTCTCTCCCCTTCATCATCTTCTCTCCCCTTCATCAGATGACTTCATCATCTTCTCTCCCCTTCATCAGATGACTTCATCATCTTCTCTCCCCTTCATCAGATGACTTCATCATCTTCTCTCCCCTTCATCAGATGACTTCATCATCTTCTCTCCCCTTCATCAGATGACTTCATCATCTTCTCTCCCCTTCATCAGATGACTTCATCATCTTCTCTCCCCTTCATCAGATGACTTCATCATCTTCTCTCCCCTTCATCAGATGACTTCATCATCTTCTCTCCCCTTCATCAGATGACTTCATCATCTTCTCTCCCCTTCATCAGATGACTTCATCATCTTCTCTCCCCTTCATCAGATGACTTCATCATCTTCTCTCCCCTTCATCAGATGACTTCATCATCTTCTCTCCCCTTCATCAGATGACTTCATCATCTTCTCTCCCCTTCATCAGATGACTTCATCATCTTCTCTCCCCTTCATCAGATGACTTCATCATCTTCTCTCCCCTTCATCAGATGACTTCATCATCTTCTCTCCCCTTCATCAGATGACTTCATCATCTTCTCTCCCCTTCATCAGATGACTTCATCATCTTCTCTCCCCTTCATCAGATGACTTCATCATCTTCTCTCCCCTTCATCAGATGACTTCATCATCTTCTCTCCCCTTCATCAGATGACTTCATCATCTTCTCTCCCCTTCATCAGATGACTTCATCATCTTCTCTCCCCTTCATCATCTTCTCTCCCCTTCATCAGATGACTTCATCATCTTCTCTCCCCTTCATCAGATGACTTCATCATCTTCTCTCCCCTTCATCAGATGACTTCATCATCTTCTCTCCCCTTCATCAGATGACTTCATCATCTTCTCTCCCCTTCATCAGATGACTTCATCATCTTCTCTCCCCTTCATCAGATGACTTCATCATCTTCTCTCCCCTTCATCAGATGACTTCATCATCTTCTCTCCCCTTCATCAGATGACTTCATCATCTTCTCTCCCCTTCATCAGATGACTTCATCATCTTCTCTCCCCTTCATCAGATGACTTCATCATCTTCTCTCCCCTTCATCAGATGACTTCATCATCTTCTCTCCCCTTCATCAGATGACTTCATCATCTTCTCTCCCCTTCATCAGATGACTTCATCATCTTCTCTCCCCTTCATCAGATGACTTCATCATCTTCTCTCCCCTTCATCAGATGACTTCATCATCTCTCCCCTTCATCAGATGACTTCATCATCTTCTCTCCCCTTCATCAGATGACTTCATCATCTTCTCTCCCCTTCATCAGATGACTTCATCATCTTCTCTCCCCTTCATCAGATGACTTCATCATCTTCTCTCCCCTTCATCAGATGACTTCATCATCTCTCCCCTTCATCAGATGACTTCATCATCTTCTCTCCCCTTCATCAGATGACTCATCTTCTCTCCCCTTCATCAGATGACTTCAGCATCTTCTCTCCCCTTCATCAGATGACTTCATCATCTTCTCTCCCCTTCATCAGATGACTTCATCATCTTCTCTCCCCTTCATCAGATGACTTCATCATCTTCTCTCCCCTTCATCAGATGACTTCATCATCTCTCCCCTTCATCAGATGACTTCATCATCTTCTCTCCCCTTCATCAGATGACTTCATCATCTCTCCCCTTCATCAGATGACTTCATCATCATTCCCACCAACCGTTGTCCAATTATCCGAATGTGATGAAGTCTTGGCATAAGTTCGCAGTCGTACTCAGTCATGCTATCACTCAGAAGGTAACGGGAGTTGCGGGCGGCCAGCAGCTGGAACACACCCATTAAGATTGCTCCTAGCAGCTTATTCGTTTATGGGAGCCTCCCTCAGCTTGGATCTCATTGATTACAAATGTATTTTCCTTACCGTTTGCAGTGGCTACTTCTTGGATTTGAAATTCGCTTTGAATATACGTTAGAAAAAGTGGTTCCAGCTTTTAACTAGGCCAATTTTTGTATGATAACCGAGGAATAAAATGAACCATTCACTGATTCATTGCGGTTCTCTATATCTTTCACCGAGTAAGTCAGAACCTTATCAATTGCGCATCTGTTCTAACTTAATCACTTCGCCATAGTGATGGAAACGCTGACAATGAAACCCTTACGGATGTATGAGCCAACTTATAACATAACATTTATTATGTGATAATAAGCTATATTATGATAATTTTGTTACCAATAGTGACTACCAAATTTCCATTTCGTCTCTAAAAACCTGGTTGCTTCTTGAAAGAGGAAACTTCCCCTACCTGGTCGATGCCCGCGAGCTGCTCGACTACCCGTGTGTAGTGGGTGCGGATCGGAGCCGGCAGACTCTCGTTTAATGGACTCGGCACCTTCAACTTTTTCATTTGAAAACAGCAAAAACTGATCTCTTGATAAACGGGAGGAAACTATCCTCTGCTTGGCAGAGTATAAAGATCACCGACGAATATTTTTTAGATCTGGTGCGAATACCCGGAACCCCAAGGAACTTTAATGAAGCTTCCATTTCCACATGAGGGCACAGAGAGAACCTAGTACCAAGAGTAGCACTTGAGAGTCCTTTCTGTTACTACGTTCGAAAACTTTTGTAGAATGTACCACTAAAACTTCACCGCAAACTGATCAGCGGCGAAGTTTGGTTTTTCAAAGAAATTCTGCAAAAACTTTGGGAAACTATTTACATTACGAAACTTTGATAGCTAGGTCATTTTTTCAAATCCAGTTCTGATGTATGATGTTCTAGTTAGTATTTCAGTTCGGATTTCTACATATTGTGATTTATTTATTTATTCATACATCAATACTGATGTGACAAAACATAAGATAACTCATACAATAGTGAGCGTTGTTCTTGACAATAACATCTGAACAATGATTTTCTAGAATAAGAAAGGAGAGAGAAAGCAAAAAAGGGAACAACTCAGAGATTAGGTAAGTGCAGATCGAGAATTTCAAGAACATTTAGCATCTTGAGCCTCTTTTTGAACACATTAGAGTTAGGAGAAGTCATAACTTGAGCAGGTAAATTGATCATCCACCTAGACGTTCTTACTCCAAAACAATTGAAAGTTAACCTCTTATTTGTGAAAGGTATGTGGAAATTAAAGGCGGATGTTCTACCATTACACGGTTTGAACACATAAAAGGTACTAACTTTAAGATCAACTTCACCTCGGATTATTTTGAAAGCGTAAGTGAGATCATTAATGATTCTCCTACAATATAGAGAGGTCAAATTTAAAGTATTCAAACGATTCTCATAACTAATATTAGGAGAGCAGTTTAAATTACATCTAAAATAGAGAAGTTTAGTAAATATATGCTGGACCTTCTCTATTTTCCTAATATCATTTTTTAAATGAGGAGACCAAACCGATGAAGAAAATTCACAAATCGGTAGAACATATGATTTGTAACATCTTACATATATATATCTGGTGTGATACATGAAATAATTCTGAATAAGGCATAAACTGTTTGTAATGCCTTCCGACACAAAAGCTCATATTGTGATTTGAAAGACAGGGAATCATCTATTAAAATACCTAAATCTCTAACAGAGGTTGATTTCGTGAAAAGAGTATTTGGACTTACATAATAGGTTGAGCATGGGTTTTTATTACCTAAATATAGAACATTGCATTTCTTTTCAGCTATTGCCAACTGCCATGTATCGCAATACCTATCGAATTGATTTATTGCTAAACAGAGTTGGGATTTAGCGATTTGAGCACCTAGTTCATCATAAGAAATATACAACTTAATGTCATCAGCGAACAGCTGAACACTAACTGAGGGTAAGTTGGAAAAAATTCGAGGCAAATCGTTGATATAGATCAAGAAGAATAGCGGCCCTAAAACCGATCCCTGTGGGACTCCAGATGATATTTCTCTAGTGTCACTAAATGTTCGGTTGACCTTAACACTGAAACAACGTCCTGTTAGAAAACTTCTAGTCCATCTCAAAAGATTTCCACGAATGCCTAAACTTTCTAGTTTGTGGAGAAGTTTACAATGCGAGACAACATCAAAAGCCTTAGTCAAGTCATAATAGAGACAATCGACAGATTTACTTTGGTCGAGGGCTCTCGTCCAACTATTAGTTACCGAAAGAAGCTGAGATTGAACTGATCTTCTAGGAACGAAACCATGTTGCTCTTCAGAAAATATAGAATGCATGTCCATCCACTTTGTTATCCTATCACGAACTATGCGTTCGAAAACTTTAGAAGGTGTGGGCGTGATTGCGATAGGTCGAAAGTTGTCTACATTCAAGGGTGGAGATTTTTTTGGAATAGGAGTGATGTAAGATATTTTCCAAAGAGAAGGAAAATGGCCAAGTTTAAGAGAGAAATTGAAAATATAGCTTAGTGGTTCTGCAAGCGACGAAGCGCATTCTTTGTAAAATTTCTGAGGAATAGAGTCAGATGTCTGCGTAAGAGAAGGAGACAGCTTTTTTTAAATAGTACTTGACGTCTCCGGGAAGAATAAGCATATCAGTTAGGGAATAATCAATAACTCTATCAACATTCGGAATCAAACCATCATCGATTGAGAAAGCGGAACAGAAAAAATCGGATAGAGCACTAGCTTTAGCTTCATCCGTGTGAACAAAAGAACCAACTAAATCTGTGAATGATGGAATCGAAGAATGGGATTTTAGACGATTTCCTACGTATTGATAGAACTTTCTAGGATCGGAGAAGAAAGCCTTCTGTCGATTTATTTCAAACTTCTTGATTTCCTTGTCAAGTTTTCGAGAAGTGCGTTTGAATAATTCTAGAACAGTGGGAACATGAATTTTAGAGAAAAGGGCTAATTTATGCTCGAAGAGGTTACGGATGTGCTCAGGATAAGTTTCAAAAGCAGCTTTCCTACGTTTTCTAGGGATAAATTTCTCAATTAAAGACTTCGCAATAACATTCAATCGATCAACTAGGTCATCTACAGAAATGAAATCATCGAAAACAAGTGTCCAGTCCATATTTGATAATAGCTTATTGATATCTGCATAACTGGCCCGGTTGAAATCAAAAACTTCTACAACAGGTTGTGGGTTCGAAAGTAAAAATCACTTGATGATAATATATTCTTAGGGACTCACCCGTTTGCCTTTATCGAATTCCGCCTTGGCGCGCAAGAAAAGTTTGAAATTCTGCAAAATAACATATATTGGAACGAAGAAAAGCAATGCAACTCTGGGCTAATTTCGACAAAAATCACTTTAATTTTGTGCAGAGTTAGACTAGGCCCTCAAGGGGAACAATATTTCTACAAATGAACGAGTGCTACTAAGCATTATCCCAGTTGAGATGAGAAATTATCAAAAAGCAAGTTAATGCGGCAAAACAAAGCCATCCATTTTTAGTGCGTGAGTGAGCGCCCTTTTTAGTGCGTGAGTGAGTGCGTTACCAATTACACCATCATGAAAATACTTATAATCGAAATAATTATTATGAATGTTTAAGAATGAAAGGATAGAATATACAAGCACTATCACAATCGATGTTGAAACACACTGGCAACAGTGGCCATTCGTGACTCTACAGCCTTAAGAGCCTGTCACGGATGGAGCCGGATCATCCAGTCCAGAATCGAGCGCGACCTCAGGTGGCGGATAGAGGGACGCCTCCCTACGAAGAATTCGTGCTGGGAGGTAGCGGGAGAAATCCCGCCGCGGACCAAAACTGGGTAGTATAGCTCGTCAAAGGAGGGCGATGCCGGACCGGCCTGGGCATGCCACCGGACAAAACATCAGCCGATACTCCGCTATACTTTCAATGGCGAGTCGAGGCGCCAGTGAAATAACCTCTTGCCCTTCTCCGGTTAACGAATGGGTCTCGCCAAGAGGATCGCCGACTGCGGTGCGAGTGTAGACGGAGAAAATCTCTCCGGATTCAAAAGGATCCTCACCAACCTATCCCAAAAGGACTCCTCTCGACAGGACCTAAGGGCAAAACAACAACAACAAAAAATCACTATCGATCACTGTGATACGCTAATCACAAAAGTCTGTTTCGCCCCCGCTGCAGCTTTTTGAAAGGATCAAAGACCTTGTTTTCCATGTCAGTTATGCTTAGGAAGCGAATGCGTCTTGTGTGGAGTAAAAATTTTTCTTGAAATTATTCCAAAACAAATTTCCACTGACTCTGTACAGACTCTCGATGTGTTTCTCAGTCTCCGGGTCTTTTTCGAAAAGTGGCACGTTGAATTCCTGCAAATTGACCATTATTAAAGCTTTAGGATAAGCCAAACTTACCCGATTCTACATTGAATTTGTTAGTGAATGGCACTTTTTTAAAAAATAGAAACGCTAAATTTCTTAGGCTCTCAAAACTTCTCTTTTGCTTAGATTTTTGGCTTTTTTGTTGTTCACTAGCCCACAACAACCACTTTCTCTTGAGAAGACAAACCTTGGCCAAATGAAAGATGCGTCCCTCGATGTCTCTGTTGTCTGTGTACTGCGCACCTCTAAAATATTTCGTTTTTCATTATGAAATAAAGCACGAATACTCTTGTAAAAAAAGGAAAAATGCCCAAAAAACCTTTTTTTGTAAAGAATTTTTTTACGGCGAATTGGTTGGTCGTCCATAGTTTCAGAATTTATACTAGTTAGTAGTTTACCTGTGAGCAAATAATAATCGGACACGAAAACTGGTTTTTTAGGTCATCCGGTTGTTAAGGACTCAACTTACTTTCCTGTTTGAGAAAAGCCTAACTCTCGGACCTGTTTTTGTTTCTCCTGCGGGTATAACCCTACTCGAAAAAGCTATCCAAACAATTTCACTATATGCTTGGCTTGTAATATTCTACGCACGCTATCGGTCTTACTCCCAAGTCTGCCATTCTCACATAAATACTTTTTTTCATTAACGAAATCCACAGTAATGATAGTGAAAAAGAAAGCGAACTTCTCCTCTTCAATCATGATCGGAGGCTGGGCCCCCAAGAAGTTTTTCTTGAACGCTTCTGAATTGACGTTCACTGTTTTCACCTGAAATTTAGGTGTTACGTCACAAAATCGCCACAGCATCCCTAAGAAGTCGACCGATTGATTAGTTCACGGGTCGGAAAGTGACTAGATTGTCGGATATCTTTTCGGGTAGTCATTCGATCTGTTGTGAGTATCATGAACTTCGTAGTTCAGTACCTTACACCTTTAAAGCCGATTACCAGGAACAACTGCGCTCAAACAGTCATGACTTTAAGTGACTATTGAAACCAGCTAAGAGTAAGGCTGCCGGAGAACTAGAAAGTACTTTGATAGGCGAGCAACCTCAACTCTAGCGACGCCAATCTCATAGAGAGCATACAACTCCATCCAAAACTCCTGGCAGAAGAGACAAGCTCCGATGCGCCGAGAATCGATTCCAGATGCCTGCAAGCACCATAGCATTCTACTAGATATTTTCCCTTTAGGAACCAACTGCCTTCTTAACCTATGCACATAAACTTAATATATATACTAAATAAAAATAAGTTGATGTCACCGTGGATTTTTCGTAATAAAGCTGAAAGATAACACATTTCGCACCACGACATTTCACAACCGAATTTCACAAAATTGCAATATTTTTTACTATGAAATCTCTGCTTTGGCTTAGATAAGTTCACGCTAACGAGGTCGTACGGCTTAGTACGAGACCGTGTGGAACAACCAGCCAAATGATCACATAATTAAAGGTTTTTAAAAATGTTGCACAATTTCGGGTGCGAAATGACGTGATGCGAAATGTCATATAACTAATCTAGCGAGACTCTTTCGCGTAACCACATTTTTTTAATATTCTTCACCAATCTTATTAAAATCTGATATTCTCTCTGACAATAATATAATCTTCCTCGCGCTTGTTCCTGCCTCGCGGCAGGGTAAGCGCTCCCCTGAGATGCAGGACAGACCTATCCTGGTAGAACCAGTGGCTGTCCGCTATATCGCTGCTAGTGTGATTAGCAGCCGTGGGGAGAGTCAGATTCGTGCATGAGCACTACCAACATTTCTTAACCCCTTGGTTTGGGTGGATCTGTCCGGGGTGGGAGTCGAACTCGGAACTCTTCGCAATCATGTTCTGACAAACATTTTAGCATTTACTCCAGAAAAATTAATTTTTGCCGATTCAGCTATTCAACTTGATACAGTAAGGCGGAACATAAAAAACCAACGTTTAGTTCACCATCATATATCAAATATTCAAAAAAGTAGTTTTTGAAAAAGTATTAAAAAATATCCCGTTCTCGAATGAAAATCTCAAGGAAGATCAATTTTTTGATCTTTGTTTTGATCGATGGATTTCATTCAAAATCTCAAGGTCAAAATCTCAAGGTCAAAATCTCAAGGTCAAAATCTCAAGGTCAAAATCTCAAGGTCAAAATCTCAAGGTCGTCATGCGTCGGATACAAAGAACCTACTTTCTTTTGGGATGATCCATCTTTCAAAGCCGATTTATTTTAATTAAAAACATGTTCCTCTAAGAATGCAATTAAAACGATACTTTGACGTAGAGCTCCAGAAGCGGCTTCTTCGACAGTCCAGCATCTCCATTTTGATGAACCTGCAAAATTATCATTTTTCGGGCTGTCTGAAATTTCTGATGTGGCCCACATATTTATAACCTACAAGATGCTACAGTATATCGAACCTACAGTATATCAAAAGTGATCAGTAGATTCGGGCATCAGCAAGATTAAACTTCAATCGACAGATGACCATGTTCACTTTAATTTTATTAGTCTTCTACAACAAGTAAATCTACATTTCATAGATGGAAAGAGTCTCGGTTTTCCAAGTATTTAAGATTAAGAATCGCACAAAAGATACTTCGAAGAAAAAAAAAGAAACCAATGAACATACAAAACTTGCCATTCAAAATTTCCGAATGTTATAGTTAATGGATGAATTTCCATATTCTGATAAAAAATATGCCAACTTGCGAGAATAGTGAGCTAAATTGTTTTTGGCAGATATCCGATAAAACGATTGAATTGGATATTTTACCTATTAGTGGCTTACCAACAATCATACGATTGTTAATTAAGGTACTGAGTTTGCCACCTCATAGCACTCAAAGATTAAAAAGACTACCTGATAGGCATCAGCCATGTTTCACTCTGTGTAGCCTGCTGGAGGCTCCGGTTATAAGAGACTTTTCTGCCTGGAGAAGATGCTGGATCTGCAGCAAAACATTCCCTTATGCGATTTTTTTCATTTCACAGATTGCGAAAGTTCACGACTTTTTTCAAAAATTCACAACTCAAACATATAATTTGATCATAACTATTCAGAAATGCCATACTCTACTTTGAAAGGCAATTAACAAAGTAAGGCAAGAAGTGGTAAGGCATGAGGACGCCTTGAGTGAGGCCGCGCGTTTTATTTTTACATTAAAAATAATTTTACATTAAAAAACGCTTAGGCTTAGTAAAAGTTTACGATAACGAGGCCGTACGGCTTAGCTAACGAGGCCGTACGGCTTAGCTAACGAGGCCGTACGGCTTAGCTAACGAGGCCGTACGGCTTAGCTAACGAGGCCGTACGGCTTAGCTAACGAGGCAGAACAGCCAGGCCGTGTTTTAGGCGTCCTCACTAAAGGCGTCCTCATGCTTTACTTTGTTAATTGCCACTTTGAAAAGCTAATGCCGCGACTAATCATTACTAATCGTCTTACTATTAAAAATCATCTCACTGCAAAACAGCGGAATGTAAACAGGGCAATTACCAAAGTGAGGCATGAGGACGCCGAGGACGTGAGGCCGTTTGTTGTTTGTACCAACACTAAAAGTTTGTACTTGTTTGTACCAACACTAAAAGTGTTTGTACCAACACTAAAAGTGTTTGTACCAACACTAAAAGAAGTGTTTGTACTAAAAGTGTGTTATGAGTGTGTTGCTTGTTGGTACAAACAACAAACGGCCTCACATCCTCGGCGCCTCATGCCTCACTTTGGTAATTGCCTGTAAACAGTTCTCTGTTGTTGTAACTTGAAGCTAGCTTAAAAGAAGAAGTTGTTTTTAGTGCTCAATTAAAAAATTTTTTTTTCGTTACCTGCTCTTTTTCCGTGGGATATATCATATATGACCATTTTTTAAAAGCTTATTGTTAAAAATACGCACAGCTGCTGAAATTTTAAATCAATGCCTGGGTAAATTATTTTTGGTTAATTTCAATTCTAACCCCCGCTCACCTTTAACACAAACCTTAATTGAAATCCTTAACCCTAAATTTAAACGTACTAAAATAGGGATAGGGTGGTAATTACCGAAAGGTGTGTGAGCGTGTTTGAAGAATGCCCTACTCGCACCAAACAAAAACTCAAAGTATTCATGACTACAATTTCTGCTCAAACTACTAGACTAATTTTAATTTTTAAGTTTTTTTCATGCCAAGATTCTTTCAAACAGAATTCGAATGAATCGCTTCAATTCAATTTAGAATGATTATAGACACTTTTCGCGTTTAGGCCCCACTACCAGAAGTTCCATGGGTCATACGTCTGACTTAATTCGATTTACAAAAAAACTAATTTTACTTTAAAAAAATATTTTTACATCAAAAATATTTTTAAAATAAAAAAAACGCTTAGGCTTAGAAAAAAAAGTTCACGCTAACGAGCCGTACGGCTTAGGCTTACGAGACCGTATCAAAAAATGCAACTCTCATCTGACTTAATTGAACCTATACAATATATAGTTGTGAGCAGAAAGTGTAGTTATGAACAATTTGGGTTTTTGTTAGATGCGAGTAGTGCATTCTTCAAACACGCTCACAAGCCTTTCGGTAATTGCCGGATAGGGTATGCTGAAATGCAAGGGTAGAAATGAGTGGTCCTGAAGTAAAATGCTCAACATTTGACGCTAAGCATGTTTGAAAGAGGAAAAGAACACATGAAAATACTTTTTTTTTTTTCATTTTGCACCGCGACAACTCATACCCTAAATTTCACAATAGAAATATTTCCATGTATTTTTCATTGGAATTTATGCTTAGGCTCAGGTAAAAATTACGCTAACGAGGCCGTACGGCTTAGTATGAGACCGTATACAACAACCAGCAACATAATTAGAGTTTTGAAGAAAAATAATGCGAAATCCGGGTGCGAGTTGTCGCTGTGCGAAATTTCATGATGAGAAAGGTCATGGAACCGAAAATATCGCTTAATTTATAATAAAATCTTTCTGACAACGTTATAAATGAAATCTCATGTTCTTTATAGAAAGCTTAGCAAAACTTTGCGGAAATAAACTTTATTCATGCACCTTTAGCAGTCAGCAAAACACCTTTAGCAACCTCGTGATACGAGAGCCCCTTAGTCCACAGTGATACATATTAAAGTAGTGGGGATCAAAAGTGGAGGGAAAAAATAGAGGAGCGGGCCTTAATGTGTAACGATTTCTCAATCCCATAATAGGAAGGGGCTGTAGTAAACAGACGAAACTGTTTAATTTTGTATATTGAATATAACACGAGATCTTGATGTTTTCTCCACAAATAAAAATCTGATAGTCATACGATACTGGTTTCTCTCAATAAGTCTCTCAATAAGTAACATATGATCCTGAGAAAAACATGTTCATGTGAAAAATACAAAGTTTGATCAATTTTTTTCTTGAAAACATTCATTGTTCGAGAATTCATATGTTCTTATTAGGCAATTAACCGCCGGAACGATTGAAGCGAGAAAGGTAAACAAGAAGGTTACAAAATAGCATGAAATATTCTATAGAGATCATAACAAACTCGATGAACTTTTAAAGTTTTTTCACTTAGAAATCACTCACATGATTACGAAATAATCCACCCGTCGTTGGAAAAATAGTTCTAGCCTTCTAAGTCGCATAAAAAAGAACTTGAATTACTTTAAAGGAAGCCAAATAGTTTAAATGACCGAGAAACGCAAATAAAAGAAAACGAAAGTAGGATAAATAGTCATGAATTCCAACGGAAGAAATAATAAGAAGAAAAAAAAGAAATACAAAGAAGAAAAACTCATTATTCTGCATTGAATGGTCCGTTCACGCTACGGATATTTCGCTCGGATTTGGTTATATTATGCCTACGCCTATACAAAAACATTCTTATGAACTAGGAGAATATCCAATATGCGGGAAGGGATGGATGCTAGCATTGGTTCTGAATCCCGAAAGGGGTTCCCACACCCCCTCCCTCTCCTTCTTTCAAAGCCTCCCCTATCGCACATCCTCGCTCTCTGTCCCTCCTCACCTCCCACAACTTTCATCAACTTATGAACCGACTCTCGAGGTCATCTTGTCTCTCTCTCCCCTTTCCCTCTCTTTATCTCACTATTGAGCAGAAACAGAACTTGGACCATCCCTAGATATTTCTCCGATTACTATTGCTGTCTCCGCCTCACGAGTTGTAAATGTGAGCCACACCATAGGTGAAAACAGTTTCAACATTACAATAGGTTGATCGCCCAACCGACTCGATTTCAGACGTACGGCATACAAAATCAAGTTTAGGTTGACTTATTCAAACTATTGAACTACTCGGACCTTAATATAGTAAGTTAATGAAACTTTTCGGATGTGTTAGAGAAAGTTGAGGAATTCAAAAAAGGGATAGCTTTTAACAAACAATTTTAATATTACTGAATAAAATTCGATGGGTCGATTTTTGAAAACGAAAATTCCCGATGTTGAGCCGTTTTTTCAAGAGCCGCAGTTTCTTTTGCCAGTCCATTCACAAGTTCACCATCTTTCTGATGTCTCCATGCAGTCAGAAACCGGGTGTATTGAAAGAACGGGTTTAATGCGTAATTCCCATATTCCTTCTGGCTACTCATGGAATACTCATCTTTCCTTTACAATGGTAAGTCATACCACGTAGACTACGAATTTAAAGAGCTAATGAAAAAAGCAGTTTCTATGCTCATGATAGTTCTGCGATGAATTCTGCGACCCAAACCAATTTTAACTCGAAAAGCAGAAAAAATCCGGCACAAAATAATATTTAGTAAGCCAAGGATATAGAAAACAAAATCAAGTCAAGAAACCATTTCGTTATTAGTCACTTAGTTTTTCTCTAGAAAAACATTAAAACCCAGCTGAGTATTATTCATAAAACTTCCAAAAAGTAAAAGAACCGAGAAATCACAGCATATCAGTTTCTTGAAGAAAGACAAAGAATCCCTTGAAAGAATATGAGGAGAATCATTCTTTAAAATCATTTTTTCTTGTTTCCTGTCTGTGCTTTGAATGAACCCCAGTTTTACAAAATCAAACAACGAAAATCAGAGGGACTTTCAAAAATAGTACGCAAAAATAGAGATTCGCAGAAAGGTTCAAAACTTGAGTGAATAAGAGATATCGAAGGACAGTATCCTTGAATAGGAGATGCAGTGGAAGAGAGAGAGGCGGAGAGAGTGTTAGAGAGAGAGAAAGAGGAAAAGAGAGCAACATACATAGAAAGAGAGATAGAAAGACATAATTATATATAGAGAGAAAGAGGTAGATATATATATATATATATAGAGAGAGAGAGGGCGGGAGAACCAAAGAACGCAGAATTCAACCCAATATCCCTTGTACACCTCATCCGCTACACAGAAAAGCCATTCTTTGGCTGCTCCCTTCTCCGGGAGAAGATTTAGAAAATAAGCCGAATCTGAGATTTTTCTTTCCTCTTTTCTCTCTCTCTTTCTCCTCTTTCTTTCTCTTTCTTTTTCTACATCTCTCTTTCTCTCTCTATCTCTCAACTCGCTTACTGAATTCCTCTTTCTCTTCAGTTCTTAATGAGCTGTTTTTTTCTTTGAAAAAAAGATAAATTTATTTTATTTACTGTCTTCAAAACTGTATTCCCCTTTCTCTCTCTTTATCTCGACATCGTCCTATTATCAACCTTTCTGTTCATATATATTTAATCTTTTTCTTATCTAATTTTTATCTTTCCTTTTTTTCCAAAACTGAATGTGTTTCAAAGACACAGAAAGTATCTTGAATGGCAAAACGGGTCATATTAATTAAAGTAAATTTCGTCGAAACAGTGGCTTGTAGATCATGACGGGGTTGAGAGTTAAGTAAAGAAGGAGATGGGAAGAACGTAGAAAATGGTGCATTCATCAAAGTGAATAAAGGAATGAAAAGAGAGAAAGAGAAAGAGAATTAAAAGAGAACGGAGAAAGAAAGAGAAAGAGAATGAAAAAAGAACGGAGAAGAAAGCGAAAAACGTGACCTATATTCTATTAGATAATTGAGACGAAAAGCAATGCACAAAAAAAGTATTAATAGAGTCAAAATTTACATGGACGCATGAAAGAAAATTAAAGAGAGAGGGAGCGATGCGAAGAAGCAGTAGAACAGCGAAGATGATGAGAGAAGAGAAAACGCGAGATGAGACGGTGAGAAAAGAGAAAACACTAGGAGATGAGATGGTGAGAGCAGAGAAAACTCGAGAAGATGGGTAGAGCGATATGCGGACCTCGTGAAAGCAGATTCAGCGTGAACATTATGTTAGTTCTTGTTTCATAGTCTTGAAGTTTTTGCATATGCAGTACTGAAAGCGGTATAAAAAATGAATTTTTACGTCATTAGCCCATTATCTGATAATTGAAAAAAAACTTAGGAGAATAGGGAAAGTCGAATCACGCCCTGTTAACTAACTCCTGCTCCTATGATTGTTTAATGATATATGAAGAGTTCGCTTCTTTGTCACACATGTTCAAATATCAGCCTTCACTGTTCATTCCTCCAAACTTTAGCCAGGTCTTCCATTGGAATTGTTTATCTCGATACCGTGCTGTGAAAAAACATTTTGGACAACGCTCTGTCTACGATCTAACTTTTCACTGATTCTGTCAAAAAGTTAAAAAGGATGGCCGTGTCACAGCACAAATTCAGAAAATATCTCGACTTCGATTCTATCAATTAAAGACAAAAACGCTTTTGTGAAAAAAATTTACAGCTTTTTCAATACATCAATAGTAACTTAGCGTAAATTCGCAAGTTACTCAACAAATTTCTGTAAATTTAAAAGAATTCTGGCGCCAAATTTCCGTATCAATGTCGACGCCAATGTATCGTTCATGGCAGGCATGAAACGTAAACGTTCATAGGAATTTACAAGAAAAAGAGAGAAATTTAGAGAATTGTGTGTACAAAGAGGACTAACAAGAAAAAGGATTGAGGTGGGTTGCGAGAGAACATGCAAAGCACATGAGTTACTATCGACTACGGCAAGGAATGAGATGAGAGAATAACAGATATGGTAAGAGAGAGAGAAGGGAAGAGAGTGAGTCAAAGGGAGAAAGATGGAGAGATAGAGAAACAGAAAGTTAAAGAGAGAAGAAGAAAGAAAGATGGTGAGACTGTTCATCTACTGTTTCCTATGCAGAGAGGCAGGCAGATCGATTGATATTAGAATTGCAGCGTAATGGTCTTTATATAGAAAGAGGAAGACCGCTATGGAGTAGACTTAGAAGCCACAGAGAGAAAACGAGTAAGGAACTCCGGAGAGGAAGAGAGAATTATACGGATCAAGAAAGAGAGAGGGAGAGGGGGAAGCGAAATAAGTGAGAAAGAGAGAGAATTAGAGATAGTAATTAAAGACATCAAAATTAAGAGAGAATGCAAGAGAGTGAAAAGAGCTAAGTGAAAGAATAACTCCATATGTCTCTCCTCTGACACAACGCTCTCTTAATTGGATTGTTCTGAAGGGTTTAGAAATGTCATTCATTACATTCAAACGGCAACATTCGAAAGGGAAAACAGCACTGAATGTAAGTATGACTCATTATACATCTACTCATCTACTCAAAATATCCATCTAAGTACTCAACAAACAAGGGCAGTCGACTCGGCTTATCCTTGCCTATGATTGAGCTCATCAAGACTGCTAGCTTATCTAGCCTTATATGGATATGTATACCATAAAACTTGCCCGGAGCTTGCCTCAGCGCGCTAGTGAGTTCTACAAAAAAAAACTACCAGCAGAGTATGTATCAAGGCAATGCCAACTCCCCCTCCAGCCTCCATTTCTTTTACTTTATATTAAGGATTTTTTTTGCATTCAAAGAATCTTTCTGTGCACACTTGTTCTTCTTATTTCCTTTTTTCAGAAGAAGATGAAAAGCACTTACGATAAGGAAAGAATGAATAGCAAGGGTATTATGATTCATAGTCAAATGTGTTGTGGGCCCAAGGCGGAATCGAAAAAGAAAAGGACAGAGAGGAGGAGGAAGTATTGGATAGGGATGAAGATAGAAAGAGAGAACGAGAGAGGAGAGAGAGAGAGCACGAGAGAGATAAAGTTAGTAGCAAAATATAAGGGAATTTTAAAATAAAGATACATAGAGCGTCAGAGAACGCGGAAAAGGTATATTTAAAAAAAGAGTGGTGAGAGTGAGAAAAAAAGTCTGTGAGATCTAGGAGCACAAAAGGAAAACGTTTTAAAGCTTAACCATTCTGGGAAGGTAGGTGAGGAATCAAGAGAAACAGGGACCAAAAGAAATGAAGAAAGAGAGAGAGAGAAAAAGTTAGTAAGGTAGAGAGCAATAGAGGTAGAGAGGGAAATGTAAAATGGAGAAAAGAAAGACAGAAATAGAAAGGAAGAAAGAGAAGAGTAGAGTACGATGGAAAATCACTTGTAATACCTTGCTTTGAATAGGCAATAACTGATAATAGCCATTACGGAGAATGAAATAGGCAATGCTCTTGGATGACATTAAAAGCATTAAGCCTCGTTTCAATTCTAAACCGCTGAAAGCATTAAGCCTCGTTTCAATTCTAAACCGCTGAAAGGAATCTAACATCTAACAAGGCAAGACACAGATAAAAAGTGCTGAAAGGAATGTAACGATGACTTTTGAATAGTTTTCTTTGACGATTTCAAATACTAATAAAATTTTCTGAGCGCACGAGCGGAATTTACATGGAAACCGTATGGATAACAACAAAGGGAACCTTTTTCCTGGTAATGAAAATTGAAGGAATTATTTTATATAGTAACTGATTGTGAGACAAAGTGAAACAGAAGAGTTGTTCTCATCGATGAGCAACAGGGCTTTTTCACGTGAGGAAGGGAGAAACTGCAGAGGAAAGTTTGCATTTGGCTAGTTGATAACTATAGGGACTGGCTGAAGGAAGGGAGGAGACTCTGCAATGCTAACATAGCAGAGAGTCATAATCCAGAGAAGGGAGGAAGAGAGACAGATTCCGATTCACACAGAAGTTCAGAGAAAATGACAAAAGAAGAAGAGAACGGGGAGAGGAAAAGAGAGAAACAGAGAAGGTGAGAGAAAAACAGGCATTGCTAAATGAAGAGAGAGAGAGAGAGAGAGAGAGAGAGAAAGAGAGATAGGAAGAGATAGGAAGAGAGACATAGGAGATAGAGAGAGAAGCAAAAAGAATGTAATGAAGAAAAAATCAAAGAAGTGAATGAGCACGCAACTTGTAATCAAAATAAAGAGGCAGGAGAAAACAAAGGTTGAAGATGAAAATGAGAAAGAGAAAGAGAAAGAGAAAGAGAAAGAGAAAGAGAAAGAGAAAGAGAAAGAGAAAGAGAAAGAGAAAGAGAAAGAGAAAGAGAAAGAGAAAGAGAAAGAGAAAGAGAAAGAGAAAGAGAAAGAGAAAGAGAAAGAGAGAAAAGAGAAAGAGAAAGAGAAAGAGTGAGAGAAAGAGTGAGAGAAAGAGTGAGAGAAAGAGTGAGAGAAAGAGTGAGAGAAAGAGTGAGAGAAAGAGTGAGAGAAAGAGTGAGAGAAAGAGTGAGAGAAAGAGTGAGAGAAAGAGTGAGAGAAAGAGTGAGAGAAAGAGTGAGAGAAAGAGTGAGAGAAAGAGTGAGAGAAAGAGTGAGAGAAAGAGTGAGAGAAAGAGTGAGAGAAAGAGTGAGAGAA
>OZ057407.1:16241759-16523715 GCA_964056735.1 Allodiplogaster pararmata | reverse complement strand
AAACAACGAGATTCTTCAATGATTATGATAACAGAGTTTTTAAACCTTAAAAAAATATTCGATTGTCACTTCAATATTTAATCTGTTTTTATGTCTTAAAGTTTATTTTGAGTAACTTTTCTGTTAATGTTTGCTATGAACATCACATGCGAATAAGAAAAAAAAATACTACTAGAAAAAAGTAAATTGTCGATATCATAAATATGAAAACTCTCAACAAAAAACAAACTCAAAAGTGGATTAATAAAAAACAATTTATATGATTTTTTATTCATAAGAAAAAGCTTCGTTTCTCGAACATGCAAATGAATTTCAGAATGTGTGTTTTTCCAAAAACCCAAATAAATGCTCACTGTTTGTGGGATTCTGCTCAGATCTACAAAAACGGTGCAAATTAACAGCAACATAAAATGTTGCTGATGGGTTTTTGAGCAGTTGTGGGTTGTGTGTATTGGTTCGACCAATTTGGTTGGTTCCGTTGAGGGGAAAATGAAAACGTAGGGTTTGTTGATAGGAGAACAGCCTTTGGCCCCAATGAGAAACTGTTGACAAAATGAGAAAGAGGGACTACGTTTTCTCGTTCTGTATTCTGTCTCTCTCTCTCTTTCTCTGCCTTTCTCGCTCTGAATCTCTCCTACTCTGTCTTTCTCTCTCTCTCCGTCCCTCCCTCTCTCGTTTGCTGGCGCTCGATCTCTAATACTTGCGCCTAGCCTGAGCTTCATAACTGCCCCTCTTCGCCGTGCTATTTCCCGGCCTAGACTCGCGACCATTTCCGCTCTACCCGTATCTATGTATAAATGTTGTCAACCTGCGAGCTAAAGCCTACTCCAACTTCTTATCTTCTTTGCTTTCTCGTATTCTTTGTAAGCTTATCCTGGCTCTCTTTTTCTATCTATCTTTATCTCCCGGTCTCTCCAAAACATATTATGTCTCTTTGTTAATCTCTCTTTCTATTTTCTCTCTTTCCAACTCCCTCTAACCCGCCTTTATTTGCTCCAAATGCTTCTATTTCTCTAAACAAGCTTATTGAAATGATACAACTTGTGCTATAACTTAAAATCTCTAGGAATCTTTTTTTCTTTCGTGAAGATATGAAACATTAAGAATCTCTCTTTCTATCATAAAACATTTTTCTCAAAATAACAATACTTGAATAAAATTTCAAAAGAGTTATCAGGCAATCTTTGCTGAGAGTGCGAGAATGTCATGAAACATTTAATAAATTTTCAAATTTGACTCTTTTTCTGCTAGAAATGATAATGCATGCTTCAAATGGCTTCTAAAATTGTTTATGCTCCATGCATGTGGGAAAGAAAGGAAAGAGTTAGAGAGCAGGAGAGAGCCCGCGCCGGAGGGGCATCATTTAACTCTGCTTCTCCCGCTCTCTTACCCTAATTCCCTACTTTTCTGAACCCTTTCGCGTCCATATTGTGTCCGCTCCCCCGTCATTCTCGTGTTCCATCTGCCAGAATCTCGGTCATTCTCCCCGTCTCCCCCCTTAGTTGGCTTATTGTGCTTCGGATTGCTCATCATACAAGTAGAAATGATTGCGGGAGAGTGATAGGACAGAGAGATGGCCACAAGGGAGATAGTTCTCCGATAATCGCTCTCTGACATCAGGGTGTTTCTTAGCACCCGCACAACTTTTTCCGAGCGCATAGTTTTTTTCAAAATTCAAGAGTTCCACATTCCATTTTTCCAATGATTTGAACTATACCTACGAAAAATCCGTTTTTTTTCTCAAGTGCATAGATTTCAATTTTTTCGGGATTTTTGGAAAGCCTGTAGATTTTTTTTACCCGCAGTACGGGTCACAGAAACACTCTGTCTGGCATGCGATGGAACACTTAATCAGATAAGGCTTACTCCCGAGTATTGGCTGTCATCTGTAAACGCCTCATACATATTATGCGAATGAACATATTAAATGTCAAACAATCCAATTCTTCCGCTTTCCCATGCCAAGATAAATGCATGGACAAAATAAAACATTTTCTTTACATTTTTCTGGTAATACTAAGAATTGGTTCACAACATTGTTATCCATTTACGATACAATTGTATGTGTATTATTATATATAATCAATATATGCATATCTCTCACGACTTTCAGAATTTTGATCGTCGTAAACTTTTAACCATAATTTACAGCTTATTCTTTGATTTTCATATTTTATCGGCTAATTTAATTTGATTTGATAAATATTATAAAAATGGTACATTATGTTAAAAAAAGGTAGATCAATCTTCAGCTGTTAGCAGCACTTAGCTTGATTCGATCATGACAGTAAGCTTTACGGAATTGAGAGAGGAGGCTATCAGTTGACATATAAACTTCCGTGTGTTTATGATTGCTCTGAGAGTGACAGAAATATAGAGAAAGAGCGAGAGAGAGAAAGAGAGACTGTCGAGCACGGCGAGAGATAGTGCTCTGAAGAAGCACAAAACTAGATTTCAGAATCTTATCCAGTCTAATGTACACACGAACAAGAGATAAAGCGATTGAAGCTAAAATTCAGTAGAAAAAAGACAGGAAGTCAGAGAAAGAAAGAGAGAGAGAGAGAGAGAAAGAGAAACTGGCGAAATATAGTTGTAAAAGAGAAATAGAGTTAAGCATCAGAAGCTAAGAAAGAACTTCAGCATTCAAATAAAGTTCCAAATATTCCTTGTCTACTTTCCTTATTCGCGATCCGCGTCTCGCAACATTGTGAAGGATTTTACCATTACTGTTTAATATTGTAGAATAGCTTGATGAATAATATTTTACATCATTAAGGCTTTGAAAGAGAGAGAGAGAGAGAAATATAGAGAGATGAAGAGTAAAAATGAGAGACAAATCGGCTTTCTACAAGCGATAGAAAAAGGTTTGTGTGGCAATGTTCTTTGTATCTTCCACACATTGTATTTTGTTGCTTCTACTATCTCTTATTCACCCACTATCAATACGTGTCAATAGAGCGCGTCGAGCAAAAGAAGAGCGAAGATTTGACAGAGAGAGAAAAAGAGGGTGAAGAAAAGAAAAAGGAGAGAGACAGAGAGCGAGAGGTTGAGGTTGAGAGACAGAAGGAGGGAGAGAGAAAGAGGTTCCTGTGAGTTGGTAGACAGATAGAGAACGAGAGAAAGATGAAGAAACACAGGAATAATAGAAGAAAATGTTAGTAGAAGATGCACACGCACGAAGCGAAGAAAAGCATGAAAGCCGAAGGAAGAAAGCGACTGATTGAGAGTACTCAAATGTTTCTGTGCCATTCTCTCTGATTCATAATCCAGGTGACGGTCGTTTTTCTATGACTTTGTTCTGAAAAAACCTGCCGGCATCGTTTCATTGATGCTTTCATGTATGAAAATTTGTTTTTTTGTTTGCTAATGCTTGTATTCAAGTTTTCGCTGATTTAAAAAAGTTAATTTGCAAACTCACGAATTGTTACAACCAGAAAATATATTCGCTGTTCTGACGATTTACTTTAGAGTTGATCTTTGATTAGTTCTCGTTTAAGAGTTGATCTAATGCTACATATTTACTACTTAGTTTTCAATCACTGCCTATCATACTAAGAACCAGTCGTTTTCTGTTACAGTTACTATGACTATTTGATAGGCGTTTTCTAATCATCAAAAGACTCATAAATAGCATGCAAGGTCTGATGAGGATCTCTTGGCTCGACGTATACCATTTCGAGGGGTTTAAAACACCCTGATTCCGAAAACGGTATATGTAGATCTAATAAAAAATAAAATCCCTTTTCTCTACCTATTCAAACAGCTTTTCAACTCAGTTTTGAAAAGATAATAAGCACAACTTGATTTCTATCCATGGCGATAGACTGAGTTTAGCGATGTTGTGAGGTCTCTGTTCCTTTTTAAAGGCTCCTTTCCTTTGTGTGTGTCTGAATGCAAAAAAGGGAAGAGAAGTCCGTATGTCAACTTCCTTCTGATAGCCAGATGGAAGAACGGACACGTATGCGAGAACGCAGAGACGGTCACGGCATTGGGTTTCACCCGCTCTTTCTCTCCTTCACGACCCCTCTCCTTGAGTTTCACAATTTTTTCTTTCTGGTGAAACTTTTCTCGAATTTGAGCACTTTAGGAAGTTTTTGGTCAATGGAAATTTTTCACATTATTTCACATTTGTTAGCAGAAAGATTCTCAAGCAAAGATTGAACTTAGGCTTTCAACTAGCTTCAATGTCACATAGAGCTGTTTGAAAGCTTAAAACAGAAAGAAAAGTTGGGAAAGAATGGGAAAATTAGAAAAGATGGGGAAAAGTTGGGAATATGCGTTGTACGGAATACATATGCGTTGCTGAAAACTGAGATCGAAAAACTTTAAAAAAATGTACATTTTGAAATGATCACAAAGCTATATCAATTTTTCTGATCTGCTTCGATTAGAAATGTATGTTTTAGTGACTTTCGAGAAGAAAAGAGTTGAAATCATAGCTCGGAAAGTTCTCGTTCTGGTTTGTTGTTTTCAGAGGGCATAATCAAACGTATGAAACATTCAACACATGATTTGATTCTATTTGGGATCTTGATATAATACAGTATTCTCGGTGCTCGGAATTCTTCAGCAGCGTCATTCACGAGAAGTTTATAATCCCTTCCTAACAGAATGGAATGATCCAAGTTCATCAGAGCAGAACAATGACTTTGTGTCATTGTTCGATCTGGTTGAGTTAGTGTTGACGAGTTCACGCAAAGGTGCTGTAGCGCTTATTCGTCACAGCCAGGCTGTTTTTCTCCAGCCGCAAAAAAAGTGAGAGAAAAAAAACAATCGCGGTGGGAGTCCGCGAAGAATTCGGATGAAAAGTAGAGGAAGCAAAATAAATGTGCATTTTTTATCACTCGCGTTTTTTTCGAGAACGCGTGGATGTGCACTTGGTGTGGGTTAGAGCAACACCCTGTTCACAGCCAATGTGCTCTAGAAATTTTTCTCCGATACTCTTCGTGCTCGCTCTTCTACAGCTCGAAAGAGTAGTGAGTAGTGATATCGAGCCATCCTTGTGCACGAAAGCTCAGTTAGATTCCTTATCTTTTTTCTAGTGTTCATCTCGTCGGAAAGCAGAAGCTACTGTGTGAATAGCACTTTCATATACCGGGACGACCGCTGCGCCTCGTACAGATGCCATATTCTGTGCTTTTCATTTCGTATCCAGTCATCAACAGCTCTCCGGGACTTTTCAGTACACATTTCAAAATCTTAAAAAATGCGTTTTTTTAATAAGTGATCTTCGATGGCCGACTTCGGCTTCAAATATGATCTTCAAACGGAAACCGATGTCTCATAAGGTGCTTTCTGGTTGTTTTTGCGCGCGCGAGGATCTCAGAAAGCCGATGACTGAAATCTTTACGGGAGCAGATCCGAATCGCGTAAATTTCTCTCGTCGACGTCATCGTCGTTGATCTCCAAAAAATCTGACCGACGGCGGACCTCTAGCAGAAGGAACTTTGCCCTGACGCTGTATACCTGAAAGCAGCGTTTGTTTGCCTTGCTGTTTGAGTGTGCGCGAGAAGATACGATTGTCGGAGAGAAGGAGGAGTCAATCAAAGATAGAGAGATAGAAAAGTACAAATCGGAGCGAACGGGGAGAGGGAGTTAAAGCTGCTGATACAAATAGAGCGAGAGAGAGAGAGAGAGAGAGAGAGAGAAAGAAAGAGAGAGAGAGGGGGAGAGAATAAGTGCTCAGCAAAAAGTAATCGTCGAGCAAATTTTTCACATCTTATCTACTGAATTCGCAGTTATGTACGATATCTACGCTAGTTTCAATGAGTTTACCAGCAACAACACCTAGTGAGTTTGCATTTTTGATCACAAGTATGTTTTGGAGCCCCTTGTGTAAACATCTTTCTTTCTAATGTGGACAGGACAAGAGTTCTAGAAAGTTTGTGAGATATAATTGTTGGGACTTTGAATATCCAGTCTTGAAGTAATGTAATGTCTTGACCACCTCTAAGCATGAGGAAAGTTCCTTTACGAAACTATTACTATAGAGCAGAATTGTTTCGTACGGGTGACGATTGTGGATGAGAGTGTCAGCTGAAATGACATGTGATAGAGTGAGATTGCAACGATTGATTTTGAGCAAGGAAATGTTGACATGAATGATAGTTCAGTCCAGGAGCGGTCGACTCTGCTCGTTAACGTATAAATCATGCGCGCCGTCTTGAGAAGGAACTGACAATTTTTCTCCTTTTCCCTCTGTTCCTTGCAGGTGAAAAGGTAGGAAGAATATTTTGTAAGTATCACCACATATCATACTCTCATATCTCGCACGGTTCCAAAAAAAAGAGATGGCGGAGACAAAATGACCTATGATGAACGAGAGAGACTCAGCAGTTTGCATTTCGGAGAAGAAAGGAAAAGAAGGAGGAAGTAAATCGCAGAGGGCAGAAGAGAAGTATACGGGGTTCAAACGAATATGAGGAGTGAGAAACAGAAAAAGATAGTAAGACATCGGCGAAGGGAGTGATCAAGAGTTAGTGAACGATAGAGACAGAGAAATAGATAGGTAAAGAAAAGGAGAGAGAGATAGGAAAAGAGACCGCCGGAAAGGTCAAAAACGAGAAGATAGAGATGCGAAGCGAAGGAGGAAGAGGGGACATATAATGAGTCTGACCTCTTCCATTTGATATCCTGCCCGTTCTCTCGTTCCATTGATACAGTTTTTGAATCACAATGTTTTCTGTTTACTGATAATTAGATATTTTTAAATATAAAAATGAAGGACTTGTGTGCAAGTCTACCCAATTTTCGCTTTTGAGCGCTTGGAATTCATTTCACTGCCATAATATTTGAAGTAGGGATAGGGAAAAAAGATGGTCAAGCAGAACCAATCCCTTCTTTTTGTCTCTCTCTCTCTCTCGGTTCCCTCTTTCTCTCTCTCTCCATCTCTCTCTCCCTCCCTCTCTCAGTTTGCCTCTCTATTTTTCCATATCTCGCTCTCTCAAGTTTTTTCTCTATTTCTCTCTCTTTCTCGCGCTCTTTCTCTAGCTCTCTCTCCCTTCCTTTTAACTATGTGTGTATTTGTTCTTTCAGCTAGAAAAAAGAAGAATTTCAAAAAAATGAGAGAAAGAGCTCTTGCTGAGCAGGTATACTCTTTTCTGATTCTCTGATAAGACAATCAACTGTCTTCTTTGTCTTCAGCTGTTCTCATGCTTATTGGAGGATAAGGATGGAGAGAAAGGTAGAAAGAGAGTTTCAATGAGAGAGGGAGAGAGTAAAAGAGCGAGAGAGAGAGAGAGAGAAAGAAAGGGAAAGGGAAAGACAAAGAGAAACGCATATGATGGGATAGGTCCATATAATGAGTAGTTGAGCGAAGAGGAGGGAGCTCCTCAAAAACAATTACGTAAATAAGGTGCAAATATGGGTGGTCAGGCATCATTGGTGTGAAAATAAAAACTGCGATAAGCAAGAGGGAGGGTTATAATTTTCCAAATGTTATGAAAGTGTAATAAATGTCTCGAAGTTTATTAACATCTGCAATGTTGAAGTCTTTGTCGTGCCAGTGAAGCCTGTTCAACTTATTCAAAACCATTCAAGCGCTTCAGCTCCATTTAAAAAACGCCAAGTGCTGAAAATCAAACATATCCTGGTATCGGAATTGAAAGAGTGGAACATCACGATTGAGAAAAATATGGCTCCAAGGTGTTCAATACTTGCTAGAAGCTAGGTTATATTTTGTCGATCAGACGAAAGGAAGCGAGAAGAAAAGTGATATAGGAAATAGATAGTCGACCGCTCATAACAGTGTGAACCTAGTCAACGATCTTGGAACATCTTTCTCTTTCATGCTAAATCCACGGTGCTCTCCGTTTGCTGTTCGTTTTCCAGTGGACATTGCAGTTGTACATACATATGTATACTTAAAAGGCGGGTATTAATTCGTCGTTTGAGGAAAATGTAATCACTGAAACACGCGATCATCTGAGCTGCAGGGTGTGCGCAAGAAAAAAGAAGTGATTATAAGCCCAGAAGTAGCCGCTCGCTTTTCCCTTTATTCCTCTCTTTTTCTTTCTATACTTCTCTCTTCTCTCACTCTCTTTTTATCTTTTCTCTTTTTCCCTCCTCTTCATTTTCTTTCCCTCCTCCTCTCTTGCCCTCTCTCTCTCTTTTTCCGATCGTTTCTCTTCTCATCTTCTCTCTTTTCCCTCCTCCTCTCTCTCCCTATCTCTCTCTCTCTCTCTCTCATCTCTCTCTCTCTCTCTCTCTCCTCCCGCTAAGACTCTAAGCCTAAGCTTCTCCCACCTCTCTCTTCCGCCGTAAAGTGGTCGAAGCCAGCAGCTCTCCTGCTTACTCGGCTAACTCTCGGTCGTTCAGATGTGCACCCAATCTTTTATCTATCAACCCTCTTTTCCTCTATTCTCTTTCTCTCTCATTTCCTATGAACTCTTCGATCCCTCAACTCTTCCTTCTTAAATATCCTCCTCCTTCATTCAGTGAAGAAGAGAGCAGCAATATTACTCCTGCTCTAATTCCATCATTGCGGTGATCGACGAAGATCAGCTTCGTCAAATCGCTCACATCATCCATCAAATCACTCATCACATTTTGTATTCTCTTTTGAAATGTAGCGGTCAAGTTTTTTGTTCATTAGATACCATTGGGCTTCATTGCGAGGTGGTAACATGTCATTTAGAACGCTCAAGCGTTTCTTTTCAAGTTATATCTTTTGCAAAAACTTGGCAGCAACGCAGTGGATTAGCTCAGTTTTGGTTCTCTAAGACATTTTGCTGATTCAATTGGCGCGGGGCTCTCGACATCTGCTCAAGATTTTCTTCCCCGCATACATCAAAACCTGGTTTAAACTACTAGACTACTTTTTGTAGTTTATCTCAGTGGCCAAGGGATGTTCAACTTCCCCCTCTTTCCTCTCCGATGGACTATATTTCGTTCGAACAAATAGCCGGCTTCATCTTTTATTGGCCCATCTCGATCATTTTTCCTCTTCGGTTTTGTCTCAATCGTATTCTATCCTATTTTACGAGCAATATTAAGGCTACTTATAGGCAGCTTCCAGCAATAAATCTAGCAATTTGTCGGTGTACATAGCAGGGAAGAAGGGGCGGGCTGTTCAAATTTTAACTCTGGAGAACAGTTCTGTTGTTTATATCTCTTCTCTTCCTCCTCACCTCTCCATATCTTTATCTCTTTCTATTTTCTTTATCTTTATCTTTCAGTCTTTTACTTTTCGTACTACATCCTTCTAATCTGTTTCTTTCTTCTCTCTCTCTCTCTCTCTCTCTCTCTCTCTCTCTCTCTCACATCTTTTCGCCTATAAGACTTCCTCTTTGTCTTTTTATCTCCCAAAGTACATCTGAATGCTTCCCTTTTCCTCTGTCATGACCAAACTCAATATACCTACTAACTTTCTATGTTCTACTGCATCTCTTCGATCTGTATTTATCTTTACCCATCATTCGCTTTTCCATATCTAGAGAATGGTCACCTTGTCTAGAGAATGGTCACCTTGCGGGCTTGGGATTATCACTTTGTCACTGTTTGAATTTCGGCATTCACGGATTGAATACTTGAGCTTTCTATTGGAATGAGAACTTCTTCTTTGTGCTTATTCACTCTAAGGAAATACCCTCTCCACTTTTTTTGAGATACTGACCTTATCTGGGTGAAGGCGGCAACCTATTAAATTGCAATTTTTTGTGATAGTGGAAATACCCGATGGCTTCTGATAACTTGACTCTAAAAATTAATTGGAATATTTGAAGCTTTTTGAGTCAAAGAAGTTTTATGATCCGTTTTTTTGGAAGGGTTTACGAATCCACGGCCAGGGGTTTCTTAGTGTGCAAGAAAAAGGTACAGACGCCCGCCAAAGGCGGGAAAAAATTTGTTCACGTAAGGGTCATTCCTTATGATGAAAAAACAGAGGGTACCTACAGAAGGTCTGACATGACTATTTAACCCCTATCCACCTCGTTGATTGAAACTTTTACCTTTTAATTTGAGTTTCGGAGTAATTTTGTTGGTGATTGAGGCATAATGGCAGGGGTTATATATCGAGTTATTCTTCATGTGAGATTAGGGAGATAACTCATAATATGTACACCTACATACGCCTTTCGGAGTCTTCTTATCTTCAGATCCGGATTCTTAGGTTGCGTAACGCACCAGTGAGATTTCTTTGTCATATCTTCTCTGCCCTCTAACTCTCGGGCCTGGCCGTCTCTCTCTATCTATATCTTTCCTTTCATCTTTCTCTCTCTCTTTTATTCTCTATCCCTCTCTTGTGCTCTATTTCTCTCGCTCTCTCTTTAACTCTTTCTCACTCAAACACACGTCGTCCTGCATGGTTGCACTCGAATGGCAGCGTGGACTATGCTTTCCAGTTTTCCGTCTCTTAGCCTGGGAAAGTATTCTGGAGAAGAGAGGAGATATCAGTGAGAGAGAAGGGGAAGAAAGAGAGGAACAGATAAAGAGAAAGAAGATAGAGGCATAGACGGATACTGGGTGTGAGAGAGAAAGGAATAGAGAAAAAGAGAGAGAAAGGAATAGAGAAAAAGAGAGAGATATGTGTAGATGGAGACTGTGTGAAATGTAGAGAGACAAAGAAAGATATAGAAAGGGAGATTGCGTATGAGAAAGAGATAAACAGAAAGCTGACGAGATTGAAAGGTGAAAGAGGAGAAATGTATGAGTTTTTTGGAGCAAAAAGTAATAAATCAGTGGGTGAATCCTATTCGCGAGTGAGAGTGAGAAAGAAATGAATGGGATTAGAGAGATCCCCCCGAGTCCTCATTCTGCTTGGGACCGGTTGTGTGAGCATTCGAATACACCTTTTTTTAGCTTGATAACTCCAGATTAGAACTTAAAAATTTTCAAAAGTTTCCTAATTGTTTCGTTAAAAACATCTTTGCTTTTGATTGTTTCTCTGTTATCAGCGAAAGTTGCGGAATAAGTTTTAATACTTAGATTTCTGATTGTTTAAGTTTTAATACTTAGGTTTTCTATTGTTTTCGAATTGCCTAGCAAGTCTTACCATTGGTTCATTTATCAGTATTTGATTTCAGATCCGTCTTTGAAGTTTTTGTGGAAAGTTTAACGATACTAATAGTAATTTATTAGTTTCTCTCTGTTTTTATTTTCCTCAATCTTCTTAAACCCTTTTTCCTCATTGAATTTCTTCTGCTAAAATATTGAATTCAAGAAATCCATCGCACGGGCAAAAATGGCACTCGGCCGGGATTGAATTCAATGCATAATTAGTGAGTCAAGTTTTCCCTCTCTTGGGTTACAACATTTCAACATCCACTTTTTCATCATTACTTCTATGTTTTTTCGCCTTTTCTATGCTTATCTCTATTATCTCAAACATCTATGTGTATGTATGTTTCGCTTAATCTCTCTCTCTTTTCCTCGTCTTCTCTCTTTTCTTCAAATAAACTTCAAATAAGTTTATCCACCAAAGGATGAGTTGTCAAGACTCATCTACTGACATGGGGAGTATCACAGCAAGATAATATTCAATTCAAAAAGAAAACGTTGCGTAGCATTTTGTCGAGACTTGTTTAGTAGAAGAAGAAATAGGCGATTATGAGACGAGTTTGGGTCATTCGGACGACAACAATCATTATTTTATCGGAGCTGAACGTTTGGTAGAAAAGACGACCATCTTTGAAGGGTGAAAATGAGGAGAATGAAAATGAGGAGAATTTTCTCTCTCTCACTCTTTCGTTATTAGTAATTTCGGTCTCTATAACATCCTATTTTTAATTTTCTCTCTCACTTTACTTTTTTCTATTCAACTTTAGCCTGAAAAAATGGACATAGTTGCTGTCTCTGCCGGCACCTGCGTCAACCTTATTGCGTTGATAGATGAGATGGAGAGTTAGTAGGTCAAAAGTTATGCCAATGGCTATGTTATTCCAAAAATTGTGAGAGGGAGAGATAGCTTCAGTTCACCAGAAAAGCAAAAGTAATTAAGACTAAATGAGGAGTCAAAACACATCTTCAAACGAAAAACCTGAGGTTTCCAGTTTTTTTTACTCTGTCGGAGTCGGAGAATAAGAAAGAGACTATGGAAAGAACGAGAAACAAAAACAGAAAAAAAGTAAGCGAATGCAAATAGGAAGAAATGGGGAGAAAAAAGTGTGCGTAAAAGATAGAGAGAAAAACGAGGACTCTTGTTGAGATGTTGTTTCTCCTAGTTACTGAATAGTAACAATGTCGTTAACCTCGTACGGCTCCTAGTTCCAGTTTGCTTCTGGATGATTACTTTCGCTGATTCATGTTTTCGTGTCAAGAGTTCCTCTCCCTTCTCTTCGCATGAACTCATTCGCCAGAGAGGGCTTGGATCGCATCAGAGTATGGCCGATCCGCTGTTTGCCTTCGTTGATTTGTTATTTGTGCGGGAGATGTTTGAATGAATGGATGGAGCTACGATGGATTCTCTTTCCCCTAGCAGATGGCGCCCCATGCTGTACATATATCTTGTTGATTCCACCATCAAACTAGTAGTAGATCTTCTTTCTTCTCAGATTCTTAATCTTAGTCTTCAAGCGCTTCCATATGATGTCTAATGGGCATATTTCAAGCGTTGCTTGGATTTTACTATGTTCTGGGTTTCTAATAGAGGCTCAGGGGAGGATGACGAGAGCGAGAGAGATAGAAGGATAGAGAGAGAAAGAGAGATAGGAAGAAAGAGAGAGAGATATAGAGAGCGAGAAGGTGAGAGAGAAAGAGAGATAGGAAGAAAGCGGCTGCTGAGCTTCTTCATATGTATTTCCTTTTAGATTGAATCTCCTCACTTTTTCAATCGTTTTAACCATCTTCTTTTCATGATTATAAGTGGATAGATACACGTGCAAAGTATAGGAAAAAATGAAAAGGGGCAGAAAATGATATTAAAAGGAGAAGGGGTCAGAAAGAATCAGAGAGAAAAAGGGGCTAGAGAGAGAGAGAGAGAGAGAAGAGAAAGATAGAGATAGAGCTACAAAAAACGCAACTGTTGTCCTCCTTTGGTTACATACTTACCACTTCATCTATGACGATGTCCGCCTCTCTATCTATCTCTGGCTCATCCTCTAATGCAGTGTTTTTATTTGCGAAAAACATAATGAAACATAACGACATCCCGTTTTTTTTTCCATGTTATGTTAACAACTAAAATTTGTATAAATACTCTCTCGCCGCAGACAACGAGAGACACCGCGACTTCTATGTCACAGAAAGGGCACAAAATACCGTACACCATGCACATTTGAAGCGCTATTCCATTTGAGACTATTATTTATACAAATTTTAGTTGTGAACATAACGTGGAAAAAAAAACGGGATGTCGTTATGTTTCATTATGTTTTCGCAAATAAAAACACTGCATAACTCTCTCTCTCTCTCATTCTCTCTGTCTCACTTCTCTTCCCATATTCCTTGAGCTCATCTCCTTCTTTCCTTTAAGTTTTCTAAATAAGCACTAGGCTTGTATCTCCCTCTTCACCTGAACTATGAAGACTCTTTTTTGCATGTTCTGGCAGTTAGGACACACTTGTCTCTCCGAACCTCAAGACTCCTCACTTTGATGCTCTGAGGTTGAGATTTTTCTCCACAATTATTCAACGACTTATTCTGAGAACTATGTGCGAAAGGGAAAGTAGACTGATTTACGAGCGGATTGACTGACCGCTATTTTCATCTCTGAAAAACTGATATTTCCGAGAGAAAAATTTTTTTGCAAGAAATTTCTGGAAGAGTAATTTTTTCAAACATGGTTGAATGTTAAGGTGGTTTTGATAATTTTTTCAAACATGGTTGAATGTTAAGGTGGTTTTGATAATTTTTTCAAACATAGTTGAATGATAAGGTGGTTTTGATATTTTTTTCAAACATGGTTGAATGTTAAGGTGGTTTTGATAATTTTTTCAAACATGGTTGAATGTTAAGGTGGTTTTGATAATTTTTTCAAACATGGTTGAATGTTAAGGTGGTTTTGATAATTTTTTCAAACATATTTGAATGATAAGGTGGTTTTGATAATTTTTTCAAACATGGTTGAATGTTAAGGTGGTTTTGATAATTTTTTCAAACATGGTTGAATGTTAAGGTGGTTTTGATAATTTTTTCAAACATAGTTGAATGATAAGGTGGTTTTGATAATTTTTTCAAACATGGTTGAATGTTAAGGTGGTTTTGATAATTTTTTCAAACATGGTTGAATGTTAAGGTGGTTTTGATAATTTTTTCAAACATGGTTGAATGTTAAGGTGGTTTTGATAATTTTTTCAAACATGGTTGAATGTTAAGGTGGTTTTGATAATTTTTTCAAACATAGTTGAATGTTAAGGTGGTTTTGATAATTTTTTCAAACATAGTTGAATGATAAGGTGGTTTTGATAATTTTTTCAAACATGGTTGAATGTTAAGGTGGTTTTGATAATTTTTTCAAACATGGTTGAATATTAAGGTGGTTTTGATAATTTTTTCAAACATGGTTGAATATTAAGGTGGTTTTGATGTGTTGCGGCTCTACGATGAAGAGTAAGACGGAGCGTGTTTCAACGGTGTTCAGTAATTTGATGAGAACCCAGAGCGATGTAATCAAAAATCGAGCTGTTTTTCCAGATAAAAGACGAAGAAGGAGGGTCAGTATTTTGACGACGGAAAGGCCCTTTCAAGGCGAGCGCCCTACTCTCAATGCGGTTGGTGGCTAATTGTTTTTCTGTTTGCCCGATCGCTTCGCCCTTCTCGGGAGACTTCTTATTCTAATTCTATGTTTTAATTAAAAAGATAATATGTTAGGTTATCACGCATAAATGAAGCTCGAAAAAACAGTTTTTTAGGATATACACTTGTTTTTTTGTTAAATGAGTTTTTTTTGTGGAATAAGGGAAAAAATTTTTTTTAAACAAACAAAAATATAAAAGAAAAAGTTAGGGTTTCCAGAAAAACTTAAAGGTATAAACACTACATATTATATGGCTCTTTTTGCACTCTTCTCTCTCATTCATCAATGACTTTAAACTATTATTTTGATCGCTTGAAAAGAAAACAAACGATTTCAAGTGGCTAAACCTTTTTAGTGCGGCTTTTGCAACATCAGTTTAGGTGAATAATTTATTTATAATTCATGTTATTTTTCGGTAGAATAATTTTTGAAAAGCATAAGTCATATTTCCAGAGTAAGTTTCAACAAATATTGCTTTAATAAATCATTCTTATCGTTGTTTTCCATCTTTCTTAATGAAGTTATATGTTCATTTATACATTTAAACTTGAAAGAGATCTTATTCTCAAAAAGTTCTCGTCTTTGCAATCTTCCAGCTTCTTTGAATGAAGACTTCTTTCACCAATCATGAATTGTCATATGAGTATCAAAACGCATTACATGTTCTTTAATCAAAACTTTACAATCTTTTCCTAAATTTTTTTTCTTCTTAGTTATTAATTACCATGGCATTACTTGGTTAGAGCAATCAGTAACAACTAGGAATGAAAATGAGAGGAGAGGCGCCGCTGATGCTTTTTTTCTGCCCAACTCCATGTCTTTCTCCGGTATTTCAAAGTTGAACAAGTGAATCTTCTAGCACTTATCCAAGTTCTTCGAGATGTGTGGTATGGGGAAACTAAGAATGTTTTGGTTACAATTCTCAGAAAAAAATTGCAGATGGTGCACTCGTTCGCATGTCGTCGTTTCGAGCCGAATCCTTTTTCACGGGTGAAATGTGCGAATTGCTATCGGCAGAGAGATGATCACTCGGAGGAAACTCTGGAAAGGCTCAAGGTTCGCTTACCGTTCTTTCTCGGCTTGTTGACCGTTTTTTTGGAGTTGAGTTGTATAAGCCGTTTTCCTGGAATCGGGCTTGAAAAATTCTCAGTCTCATATGAAAGAAATCCATCGCACGGGCAAAAATGGCGCTCGGCCGGGACCGAACCTCCGCTGCTTAACCGGGCCTTGTAGACCGTTACCAATACACTAACCGAGCACACAATGTCCCAGTCTCATAGTTTTAAGGCAGTGATTCCTGATGAATGATTAAACTTAAGCGATAAATGATTAAACTATCGCCGTGTAATAGCTTATCAATATTGCTGGATCGAACCCAGTATTCTCTCTCTCTAACTGGGAACGAATGCACCAATTTTGTGGACTACCCTTTAAAAGCTCAATCATATTCCGAATTCAATGGCTCCAGATGTTAAAAAAATATAAGTGTTTAATTGTTTAATTAAAAAAGGTGCGAAGTTTGTCCTGCAAATTCACTGTTAAAAAAATAAGCTTTTATGAAGTTCCCTTAGACTTTTACGATAATCAAATCTTGTATAATAATTTTTTTTTAATTGTCGAACAACTACCCAAAAAAAAATTCCTTCATCAATGATTCAATTTTTAAAAAAATTCTGATGTCAACAAATTTTTTTACAAATTTTATTTTCTTTTTTTAATCGAAAGAAGTATATTCTCACATTAACTGTTAGGCTATCTCCATATGTTATCCTTCTCCAATAATATTTTTCATTCTCTCTCAGATTTATAATTCATCTTTCTCTTTCTCTTTGTTTGTTGCTTTCTGAGTATCTTTTTCTCTCTTCTTTCTGCTCTCTGTTTTCATTCCGCGCACTCTTTGTGCACTAGGGGATCCCCGCGTTTAATTTTGCGTCTTCCAAATCCATTAAATTATGCAAGTCGAGATTGATAAAGGAATGATTGGGGAAAAGAGAATAGGAAATGAGAGAGGGAAGAAGGGAATCGAGAAAGCGAGAGAGCGGAAATTTAAAGATACGAAGAGATATTTATAGCAGAGAGCGATGGAATCATGAGAACCTACAGAGACAACGAGTATGCGTTAGAAGATGGAAATATCGAAATGCCTGAGGGAAGAGAGATAGAGAGGAAAGTGCAAAAGAAAAAGAGTTGGCGAGCGAGAAAGGAAGAAAGAAAGAGAGAAAATGAAAAAAGAAAGAGAGAAAGATTGAGGAAGAGTGCAATTCCAATATGTGACAAAGCTTCATTCATCATTATCTTTCTCCTCATTCTATAAGTAGATGTTACTCCGCGCGGTCTTCTTGGGGTTGTCTTCAACTCACGACTCGTCAAAAAAAATTCAATTTGTTAACTTTTTATTCGTGTACAGAAAAATTTATATTTTCAGTTTTGAACCTTGAGAACTCAAAATTTCGGAGAGATTGAAATGAATTCAGGAGTAACACATTTCTCCTCTCAACGCTCGGATTTGGCGCAGCGGAGATGAAGAGAGAGAGAGAGAGAGAGAGAGAGAGAGAGAGAGAGAGAGAGAGAGAGAGAGAGAGAGAGAGAGAGAGAAAGGTAAGAAAATAATGAGAGAAAGAAAGTGTGAAAAGTAAGTAAGGGAGTGAAAAGAGAAAAAGAGAGTGAAAGTGCTCATGGCGTTCGCACGTTCTTGTAGAAAGGGAGCGCTTCCATCCCTCTCATTACTGTGTAATGCATGAAAGTATAAGTTGTCATCCATGTAGCTCTCTCTGGTCATTGGGATCGGGGCGAATACAACTAGTTTCTTGGCGTAGATTAGCTATACCAGATGATTAAAGCTTTTCCTCTTCTTTCTTTTTCTTCACCCTGTCGATGCATTCTCAAACAATGCTACCAGAGAATCCTTTGTTCAAATTTGTTTTCCCAACAAATTTAGTGATATCTACAGGGTGCGGCAAAAGATCACGTGGATGAATTTGTCACTTTGTATCTTTTTTGTTTGGTGTAGTGGTCGTGTGATTTTTTGCTTGTATCTTAGTCATAACGTTAAAAACACATCATGAAAAAATCAGAGTGATATCTCTTTTGTTCGTAGGTAATGGTCTCTGACATTGACTGAGGCTGCATTCTGCTCTTGAGCCAGTCCGGGCACACTCAGAAGCACATTGCCAGAATCACCGGATTTTCCCACAGGACCATTGAGAACACTATACGTCGTTTTCGTGAGACTGGTACGACGAATGACCGTCTCAAGAGCGGCAGACCAGCGTACGCGACAACTTCATTCAACATGATAAGCATCCGAGACAAGATTCGATATAACCCCAAGCGGAGTCTCAGAAAAGTCGCGAAGGAGCTGAATATCTCGGATATATCTGTTCGCAGGATCGTAAAATCTCGCATGAGACTCCGCCCCATCAGCTGCAGAAGACTCGCGCATTGATGGACCAGATAAAGGCGACCCGTCTTCGGAGATGACGTGAACTTTCAAAGAAGTTCAAGCCGGTGGACTGTTTGGACATTCTCTGCACCGATGAGAAGTTGTTCAATATTGAGCAGTTCTTCAACTACCAGAACGATAGGATTTTGTCGAAATCGGTCAACGAGGCCAATGAGAGTGGCCGCTACGTCTCGAGAAAGGGCCATCCCACTTATGTCATGGTCTGGGCCGGCATTTGCGCGACTGGCAAGACTCCACTCGTTTTCGTCGATCAGGGAGTCAAAGCTAATGCAATAACTACCTGAACGACATTCTCGTTAATGAAGTACTTCCCTGGAGCCAGGCTCACTTCGCGTGACGCAAATGGACGTTTCAGAAGGACCCACAAGGCTAAAGTGGTGCAAGACTGGTGCAAGACCAATTTCTCCTCCATGATCACCTCCGCCAAATGGCCTCAGTACTCGCCTGATTTGAATCTCCTGGACTTCTCCGTGTGGTCGGTCCTTGAGAGCAAGGCCTGTGCTTCTTCCGACAAGAATTTGTAAAGTCTGAAGCGCGCCAAACAGAAGGAATCGGATGATCTTGACGTCGCTTACCTGTCCAACACGGCGGGTACCTTCCACAAGCGACTCCGCGCCTGTGTCAAGGGAGGGCTAATCCAAATTGGAAAGTGCAGTTATATTCCAAACTATTTTAAATTAAATCTTGATTATCACCGAAGGGTAACTTGTTGAGTTACCGCTTATACGGTTTATAAAATTGGTCAGGAAGAACGGGATAAATCTTGACATTTTTGGATCCACTCTTCCATCCGTTTTAAGATAATTTGAATTTTTAAGATAATTTGATAATTTTATTTGAACAAACTTTGATGAAAATTTTGTTTGATTTGCTCAATCCGTTAAGTTTTTATCGGAAAAATTGCTGTCCACGTGAACTTCTGCTGCATGTAATATAGTTGTACTCTTTAATGAGTTTGTGACTTGTTTGATGAGGCGCTCGTATTCTCGATATCGGTTTAAGAGGGACGGAGTGGTATTGGTACATTCTAGATCAGTGGTCTTGATGTATTCAAAACAGACGTTCTTGTTTTATTGAAAACTGGCGATCTTAGTATATTCAAGACTAGAGATCTTTAGTTCTAGCTTTTCAATGTAAATCTCGATCCTCTGACTCGTGCGACGGACAGAAATCGGATAAAGAAGAGTAGAGGGAGACTACAAAAAAATAACTTTTTTCCGTTAGTAGTTCAGTTCAACCCAGATCACATAGATCTCGTCTTTTCGCTAGACTTCTACATATCTCTGCTATATATCCCGCTTCTTTTTGTATAAGTCTGTCTGATTCTCTCTTTCTCACTCTCTTTTTCTCTCTATATCTTTGTCTTTCTCTCACTCTCATCACGCATTCTGTCTGTTTTCCTTATCTATCCTTAACTCTCTTTCTCTTTCTCTCTCTGTCTTACTCTCTTTCTCTCTCTGTCTTACTCTCTTTCTCTCTCTGTCTTACTCTCTTTCTCTCTCTGTCTTACTCTCTTTCTCTCTCTTTCTTACTCTCTTTCTCTTCGATGTCTCCTCTCAATCTCTTATCCCAACCACATCCAACACAATACCGCGATCGTCTCACGGAAGAAACTGTATGTAATTCAACGCAATCCAACGGGAACGGAGAGAGAGGATGTTGGAGGAAGATAATGCCTCCGGTAGCTCCTTCGTCTCCATAAAAAGTCCATCTAATTCTTTTTCCTCTCCTATTTCTATATCTCTCTATCTTTTTTATTATATATTTTTATCTCTTTCTGCACTCTCTCTACGAATTCTTTTCTCTCTCACCATCCCTATCTCTAACTAGCTATATGTATCTCTCTCTATCTACTTCTCTCATCCTCTCTCGGTACCAATCCTCTCTCTATCTATCTATCTATATATCTATTTATCTATCTATCTATCTATCTCTCCGGCCCCTTCCCAGATCATTTTCCTTTTCGCATAACACTGCGTCGTTCACAACATAAGCGTTTCTTTCTCTCCTTGAAGTTATTTTAATCAGCACTGTGTTCATGTCCTAAATAGGAAGCAGACGTTTTACAAACAATATCTACTTTTCAAAACCCCAAAGGTTTCCAAGCCTACATTTGTAGATTGTTGTTTCTTGGAAAAAAACAGTTTTTATTGTTTTAAAAGCTCTTTTACTGGTGAAAATTTTTTGTTGTAGGTTTTGCGGCGGAGAACCTTAGTAAGACTTGTATAGGGTAAAAATCGTCAGAATAAACTGTAAGCAATGAATAAGGACAGCGCCTTTCCGAATCTCGCCATTGTATGTATGAGCTGGTTTCGAGTTTTCCTTGTGTGAGAAGTGTGCATTGGGTGTTAACCATGTTTGAATTGGTCCGTTCAATTTGGTCAGGCAGCCTTAGATTTCGGCAACTATTTGTGCTCCGAACGCAGAGGCTTTCATTACCGTCTTTCTTTGGCGTAGAGTGTCGATTAAGGCGATATTTTACAGTTTGCAGTTATTTGAAAGTGAAGGAAGAGCTTTTGTTGTTGAGAATCCCTTGATTTTAAGTATGCGGATCTCTCATAGATTTAGAATTGAAATGTTCTTTTTTCCCCCTTTATTCTCTGGTCATTTCATCAAGAAGATACCGAAACAGCAGCATTGCTCTTATGAATTATTTTCGGGCTGATATCCAGTCGAATTAAACCGTTCAATCGGGATGTTGTGATAGAGAGAGAAGGAGGAAAAGAGGAAGAAGGGGAGCAAAGAGAGGGAAAGAGAGAACGTGGTGAGAGAGAGAGGAGGGAAAGAGGAAGAAGGGGAGCAAAGAGAGGGGAAAGAGAGAACGTGGTGAGAGAGAGAAGAAGGGAAGAGAGAGAGAGAGATAGGAAGAAAAGGGGATTATGTTAGAACTGGCAAGAAAAGAGATTCTAAGATGTAGATGAATCTTTCTCAATAAAGATGCACATAATCCTTTATCCTGAGACATTAAATATACGATTGTCCTATATTTTCTCGTCTTATTTTAGATGTTCTGAATATGTTTTTATTGGTCCTTGAGAAACTACACAAGAGTAACTTTTTGTGTTGAAGAAATATCGCATGAATAATTTTTAGTGTCGCATTAATGAAAAGAACAACATTAACCGAGAAGGCTCAGAAAGGCAATGTATCCTTGGAATTCGCTTTCTTCAGTGCACTTCTTCCGTTCATCTTACTTTTTCTTCTTTTCTCACAGTAGTGATTTTATAGAAGAAGACAAAAAAGTAAGGTATGAGGCAATTAGAGGCGAGAAAGAGGTTTTTTATGAATAGAAAGGGGTGAGAAGGGGATTCCTACCTCCATGTCCCTTTTAATGGCCGGGAAACAGGTATTGGAATGCTAACACACAGTCTATTTCTCTCTCACAAACACACTGTCTTTCTCCTCTCTCTCTCTTTTGTTTTTTCCCTCTGATTCTCTCTCCTCTCTCCCCCTCTTTCGCTCGCTCATCTAGTTTTTTAAAAATTATAATTTATTATTATTATTATTATTTTTTTTTATTATAATTATAGTTTATTCTAATTATAATTTGTCAGTGTCTGATTTCGAACGAACTCAGTTACGCGATGAACTTATTTTATCCCTCCTTGACTGATTGTCAGGATAATCAAACTCATAGGTAAACTGCCAACTGGCAAGAAATTTTTTAGGGCGGCCGATCTACCGACCCTCTTCCTCACTTGAAATTAGTGTATCATAGTTTTCTTAGCTAAAATTAAAGAAAACATCTTCTTTTCCCTCTATATACATTAATATAACGTTTCATTAGCCATAACTCAGCCTCAACCAGTTTCGTCAAGTTAGAAGTGCAATTTTTAACCTACTTAAGCCATCGACCTATCGAAAAATCAAGACATATTTTACCTATGATCAAACTAGAGCTCTCCACCAGATTATTTGTCCCAAATTGTCCTTTACCAAGCTAATCTCTGCAGACTTTTCGCATCAACGCGGTTTCTTAACAAAGCCTCTCTGAATGTCAAGAGAAGAAAAAAGTTGTTTCTTCGTAGCTTATCCACGATGACTAGAGGAGTTCGACTGCTGCTACTTTATAATCAGCTTAATTCTCTCTCTCTTTCTCTCTTTCTCTATATCTCTCTATCTCTCTGTCTCTCTGACAATTTTCCAATTCTCACCATTTTTTCAAACTTTTTTGTCGCTTTCCTTTCTACTTTTATTTCTCTCTCACTCACAGTCTTACTCTCTCTCTCCTCTCTCTCTCTTCCTCTCTCTCTCTCTCTCTCTCTCTCTCTCTCTTTCTTTCTATAACCGCCATCTACAACTTTTTTTCTTCTTCAACGGTCTCGTGCTCTCTATCGCTTTTGACACAATTCGAAAAAAATTCGGTAGAAGAGTCGAATTCCGCCGCCGTTGCATGATGTGGAAAATGTGTTTATGTTCAAAAAAAGGCGAATGGATTGGAAAGCGAGAGAGAGAGAGAGAGAGAGAGAGAGAGAGAGAGAGAGAGAGAGAGAGAGAGAGAGAGAGAGAGAGGGGGTGACGGAGAGAGAGCGAGAAAGAGAAAGATAGGGAGAGTTAGTGAGAGAGAGAAAGAAGCATTTTAGCATAAAAGATTGTACCACTCAAAGGTAAATGAATGAAGAAAAAACAATGTGCGAATAGAGCAGGTGAAATGTAAGGTGAAAGAAGGACATGTAGCATTCTAGTTCTGGGGATGTTGCATAAAGAGAGAGAGAGAGAGAGAGAGAGAGAGAGAGAGAGAGAGAGAGAGCGAGAGAGAGAGAGAGAGAGGAAGGAAGAGACAGAGAGTAAGAGAGAGTCTGAGTCTATGAAAGAACATAGTGGGCCCGATCAAGACTAAAAATGAAGTCAGAATGATAGAGAAAAAGAGAAGCGCGTACAGAAACAGAAAAGTGCAAAAAGGTTAGTCGAACTAACACGAGGCGAGAACGGACACTCTGTCCAGGTTACTTTTTGGTGTCTTTTTCTCCATCTCTCACTTTTTTCTCAACTCTCTTTTTACATTTCTCTCTCTCTTCTTCTCTCGCCCTCTCTCTCTATTATCCTCTCTCTTTTTCTCACGGTCTCTGTCTTTCTCTCTTTTTTCTCTTTTCTCTCTTTTCTCAATGTGCTACCTCTCAAATGAATATTAACTCTGTTACTTCCTCTTTCTTCACAGTCTCTTCAGTCAGCGTCTTCTACGAATTTTTTTGCTTCTGTGGGACCTCATAGAGTTCGCACTATTACTCCAGCCCCAACTTCTCGTTTTACATACATATTCTCTGACCGAGTCTCTGTGCCTCTCACAGCCTTTTTCTATTGCTGTTTTTCTTTACTTCCTCTCTTTCCACCTGCTGAGAACACACCAACCATGCTGCTGGGAGTACAAAAATGCACAGGGAGAGAGAGAGAGAGAGAGAGAGAGAGAGAGAGAGAGAGAGAGAGAGAGAGAGAGAGAGAGAGTAGAAGATAGATAAAGAGAAAAAGAGTAGAAGAGAGTAAGAGAGAGAAAAGAATGAGATAAAGAGAGGAATAGGGAGAGAGGAAGAGAGAGAGAGAGAGCAAGAAAAGAGACTCCACTTTGCTCTCTTTTTTATAATGTTGAGAATGGAAAAGCCTTATGACCTTCCAGAGAAGAGAGCATGTTACTTCTTCCACTGGTTACCTCTGAAAAGAGGAACGTGTGAGGCTTCATCTTACAGTCTTCTCTCCACCCCATCCCCCATACCAATATCTAAGCCGTTTTTCCCTCCATCTCCTTCAGGCGTGCATTTAATGATCAAGTCCTACTGTTTTTGAATGATAAAATCCAAATTTTCTAGAATTAGGGGGCTCTGTTTCTAATACAACATGAAACCCTTACTTTGACATCTCCTTTTCTTTATAGACGCTGGTGGGTCTTTTTTGAGATATTTTCTCGCTTTCCGCGGGCCTGTGCGTACTTTTCGGACACATTATAGAGCCCTTGCTTGCATGATGCACGCAGTGCCATTTGCATTTCATGCCACTAGTCGTTTTCCAGCCTCCAAAACTTGCACCGTTTCACTCAGGGGTTAAATATTCATGTCAGACCTTCTGTCAGCGGGCCTCTGTTTTTCCAAATCATAAGGGGGACCCCTTTTTCTTTCTCCTGCCACCCTTTTTTCTTCCTCCAGCCACCCTTTTTCTTTCTCCTGCCACCCTTTTTTCTTCCTCCACCCACCCTTTTTCTTTCTCATGCCACCCTTTTTTCTTCCTCCAGCCACCCTTTTTTCTTCCTCCAGCCACTCTTTTGCTCCCTCCGGCGACCCTTTTTTTCTTCCTCCAGCCACCATTTTTCGCCCTCCAGCCACCCTTCTACCTCCTTCCAGCTTCCCTCTATCCTTCCTTCCGCCACCCATTCATTCCTCCTGAAATTCTCTCCCATTCTCAATCTGCCGTTTCTTTCTCATTGTACCTCTCTCTATCTCCCTTTCTCTCTCTCTCTCTCTCTCTCTCTCTCTCTCTCTCTCTCTCTCTCTCTCTCTCTCTCTCTGCGTTCAATAGCATGTTTCTGTTTACGGCTGTCACTGCTGCTTTATCGACTGCTAGCTGTGCAGTTTCTCTCCTCATTCGTCGTTGGAGGCTCACTTAGTTGTGGCCTCTCCATCACTCTTTTTCTCTCTCTCTCTCTCTCTCTCTCTCTCTCTCTCTCTCTCTCTTGCTCTCTCTCTTTCTCTGTCTCCCTCTTTCTTTTTCTTTTTCTCGGTCTCTCATTCAGTCTACCCGTTTCATTCTCTTTCCGTTCACTTCCTCTTCTTCCTCTCCGTCCTCTCCCTTCTTTCCTCTTCTTCTCTCATCGTTCCCTTGCAATCATCCTCCGCTGACCATAGCACAAAGCGGAAATTTTGCCATTTATGCTCAACATTCCCAGCCGATTTCCATCTCAATTCTCTTCACAAAATGTTTTTTTTCTCTCGTGAGAACGAGAAGAAAAAACAACCTTTTATAGTCAGTTCTTAGAAAAACGAGATCAATAAGTCGCTCCGTTCTTAAGTACCCAAAATTTTTTTTAAGAGGAATGATTTTAAGGAGCTTTGAGAAACTGGTAGTTTCACTTACTTCAGAAATTAAGAAAATATAAAAAGAGAGAAGAGAGGAAAAGAGGCTGAAGAGATAGAGAGGCAAATGAAGGGAGAAGTGAGATAGTGGTAGGGTGGTCCACAAAACAAAACTATCAATCACTAGTTTATTGCCAATGGCAGGAGAAAGAGAGATGGAGAGAGTATACATAGAAAAAGACATTGGACATGTATACAATCAACCAGATGTGGAAACGCTATAGACTTTTAAAGCTTTTCTTTTCTGCAACTTCCGCATTGAAATAGAAAATAAAAATTTCAAATTTTCATTATTGTAGAAAAGACGTATTCATATAAAACATTATATTTAAATAAAATAATCAACGGTCTCTATGATTAGATGATCACCGAGTCGATTAAATCGACAGAAGTGATATATTAGTATTGTTCGATTTGAATTTTTGAGAAAATATTTCTTTTAGTAAATTGAAAATGCAAGTATAGAATATTTCGTAAATAGGACGATATCTCGTAATTAAGTTTCATAACTGTAGTCATACTAGTTCCGTTACCATAATTTCTTTTAAAATTTCTTACTTTTCGATACTTTAAAACCATTATGTGTTCAAAGTATTGTAGGTGCGCATAAAAATGCTACCAAAATATATAATGGAAGTTTTCACATAGTCTGTTAAGATTAGAGGGATTCTTAAATGCCTCAACAATTTTTGACAATTCGTATATAACATATTTTTTTCGAAAGTGATGCAATTGAGCTGTAATTCATCTTTGGTATGTAATATTCTGGTAACGCACTCGCATTCTCGGACAGACGTAGAGATAAGGCTGGGTTCAATATTCTGGTAACGCACTCGCATTCTCGGACAGACGTAGAGATAAGGCTGGGTTCAATATTCTGGTAACGCACTCGCATTCTCGGACAGACGTAGAGATAAGGCTGGGTTCAATATTCTGGTAACGCACTCGCATTCTCGGACAGACGTAGAGATAAGGCTGGGTTCAATCGCGCTGCGCTGACTAGTTTCTGCGGGTTAGCTAGCTTAATCATAAGTAATCCTCGTCACGCAATGTCTATAATCTTGTGGTTGGAAAAGCTGCATTTCCAGTAGCTTCTTTTTCATATCCCGTGCTCTTTTCACTTATTCGGGCATGAAAGAAACCAATGGCAAACTGGTTCATTGGTTTTAAAGAACTTTCTCTCAAAGTTTTGCTAGGGTGTATTATTCACTTATGATGCATTCGCGTTCTCTTTGCGCGCGCTTTTCCATCTTCCACCGCACGGTTTTTATACATAGTAGAAGATATAGCATTCAGAGTCGTCTTCATCCGACGCTCTTTTTTCCACATGCTTTCAATCATTATTGCTTATGCTGATGAGAGGGAGTTCGAATACTAGAGTGTTAGATAGGGGGAAGGGGCAATTGATACAGAAAAGAGAGAGAAACATTAAGAGAGAGACGCAGTATGTAGAAAATGCTTCCTTGAACGCTAAGAGTACTGTTCCTGATTGACAAATTCTCCAGGCGTACATGTTTAGACAGGAGCACTTTGAGATTGCGTTCAGGGCAGACAGAAAAGAAGCAAGAAGAGAGAGATATGTAGAAGAGCAGAAATTAGGAGAGAGAAAGATGAAAGGCTTCAATGGAAATAAAGGGAAAGTTGGATGAGGATAAATAGACAATAGTTTGGAAAAGGGTTGAGAAAGAGAGAGATAGAGGGGCGGATAAACGAAGAGAGAGAGAGAGATAGGAAGGAAGAAAGATAGAGGTGGATAAGGGGGTAGAGAGGCAGATAAGTGGAGAGAGAGAGAGGTGGATAAGGAGAGAGAGGCAGATAAGTGGAGAGAGAGAGAGAGGGTGGATAAGGGGAGAGAGGGATAAAGGGTGGGATCAAGGTATTCATCCATGATGAAAGGGCGTACATGGGTTAATTGTACCGCTTGCCTGCTCTGTCGAATAGTCTCCATTTCATTGTGTTGCATACATTCAAAAGTAAACTAGAAATTCCATTTGCGCCATTGCTTTTCACGTAAGCGCACAAAGTTTGTTCCTCCCTTTTCCTCTCTAAAACCAACCGATCCTCCTCTTTCGGAGGCTGAGCTCTTTTACAATAGATAAGCAATAGTGTAAAAGTACTTATTTTATTCATGCACCATGTAGATGCGTCATTAAGTAAACTAAACTTCTTCTTCCTAGCTTTATTCCCGCTGAAGAGCGGGGTCCGCTGTAAGTGAACTAAACTATAGAATGGAAAAATAATATTGCCTAATTCCTTATTTGCTGGTCTCTTATTTTCCTTTTTTTTTCAAAAAGATCTTTTTGCTTCATGGAAGAGAAAGAGCAATTGAGAGTGCTGTGTGACGCGCATCTTTAACGAATTTCAGGTTTTTAGAACTTTTGTGGTAGATTAGAGAATTTGGGGAGAATTGAGATGTACTTTATCCAATGTCATTGTGTTGCCATCACGCTCATGCTGCTATAAATAAAACAAAACATCCCTTTAACTATTATTGATGAATTTCTTGTTTGATGTGACATTCGTTTTCTTCACTCGGTAACGCCTAAACGTAGTACTCGACTTTTGTGCATTTGAGAAATTAACAGACTTTTCGTCTAAAATCTATGTCCCAATTGGGAAGTCTTGAGTGACTTCTCTTTTTTTCTCATTCCCTCTCTTTTTCTCTATCTCTTAATCTCAGTCAATTATCTCACAAACACTGTTTTTCTTTCTCTTCCTCGTCTCATTTCTCACCTCTTTCAGCTTCCTTTTCCTTTTTCTGCTCCTCTGCTCTGCTTACTTCTCGGAGGATCTTTTCTGACCCATGTCTTTCCTAGTTGGACTTTTCCTCATTTGCTTCTCCTTCAAAGGCTTTTTTGGTAAGCGAAACAAAGCAGGGAGTGTTACTGAAGAGAAAGAGAATCGAGGAATCCCCCTAGGAAGTGGAGAAGAATAGGTGGCTGCCTCTGGGGAGAGATCCCTCGCTCCCCCCCTCCCCTCTTCCTCTCAATATCCACTAAATCCCTAGTTCTCTTCCATGCTCTTTCTCTCTCTTTTTATCTATCTCTTTCCTCGTCTCTTTTTCTCTGATTCTATTCATCTATCTCTCTTTTTGTTTCTTTGTTCTCTCTCTCGCTTTCCCTCGATCTCCACACTGTCTCACACTGAAGAAGTAGATGACAGTCGTAAAGAATGAGCTGGAAACGATGGAGACTTCGGATCACGAGAGGCTTAGAGAAAGAGAAAAAACGTTGAGATAATGAGACGAGGAAGAAGATGAGCCGCAGGAAGACAGTCAAGACAAGTGAACACTTCAAGTCCTCCCTCAAACAACCATAGGAAACAGCTTCTTTGAAGAAAGTTCTTACCGTTCTTAATGGTCTCTCTCTCTCTCTCGCTGTCTGCATCGTTCCCCCCCACTCTCTCTCTCTTTTCTCCACTTTTCTTGAACATTTCGCTAGCTAAAGACTGCAGCGACTCGTTATTAAGCTTGTTCGGTCTTCTCTGTTGTTATTCGCTCTCAGCAGAGTAGTCGTTTGGGGTCCGGAAAAAGATTCTTTTAGGCCTTTTCATTCCACGTTTGCGCCGCGTGCAGGTGACTCCTAGGCGAACGTTACTCATTGAATCATCCCTCCATCTTTCTATTATCTACATACATATTTATTGTCCAGAAATTCAGAGAAATAAACTATAACTCGTTCATAGTTCTCGCGCCATCTTCTTTATTCGCGTTTGCGTTGTACACGCATGAGAAGTTTGAGGGTTTCCGTTCACTCGAATGAAAGAGATTATTCTCTGTTTCTCGAGTTCGATTAAATTTTATAGTCGTTTAACTGTGCTTTTATTACCTCTAAAGGTCCTTTTTGTCGGTGAGAACTAGTTAAGGAGCGAAGATGGTCATGGTACTCTTGAAATGTCGAAACAATTTCTCGTTAAACGATGCAATACATACATACATCAAGAACGTCATTGCGAGGGGAAAGAGAGAGAATATTCTCATTGCAGATGAATCGGAAAGTGACAGCTTGTGGATGGCTCTATGTCGCTCCCTCCAATATTGACTTCTCACACCCGGCTCACTCACTCAAGGTCGCTTTCTCGCTGTCACTTGTGAAAATGTCAATGTCAATCTAAGATTTGACGTGTTTCTTACTCATATGTCTCTGGCCCATTTTTCATGTCATCGAAAACGAATCGGACTATAAATCAGCTGCACTTCTCAATGAAATGAAACACGGCCGCTAATCTGAATTATGGGCCTAGAATAAGAGGTGATCAAGGCATAAACCTGAATTATGGGCCTAGAATAAGAGATGATCAAGGCATAAACCTGAATTATGGGCCTAGAATAAGAGATGATCAAGGCATAAACCTGAATTATGGGCCTAGAATAAGAGATGATCAAGGCATAAACCTGAATTATGGGCCTAGAATAAGAGATGATCAAGGCATAAACCTGAATTATGGGCCTAGAATAAGAGATGATCAAGGCATAAACCTGAATTATGGGCCTAGAATAAGAGATGATCAAGGCATAAACCTGAATTATGGGCCTAGAATAAGAGATGATCAAGGCATAAACCTGAATTATGGGCCTAGAATAAGAGGTGATCAAGGCATAAACCTGAATTATGGGCCTAGAATAAGAGATGATCAAGGCATAAACCTGAATTATGGGCCTAGAATAAGAGGTGATCAAGGCATAAACCTGAATTATGGGCCTAGAATAAGAGGTGATCAAGGCATAAACCTGAATTATGGGCCTAGAATAAGAGATGATCAAGGCATAAACCTGAATTATGGGCCTAGAATAAGAGATGATCAAGGCATAAACCTGAATTATGGGCCTAGAATAAGAGATGATCAAGGCATAAACCTGAATTATGGGCCTAGAATAAGAGATGATCAAGGCATAAACCTGAATTATGGGCCTAGAATAAGAGATGATCAAGGCATAAACCTGAATTATGGGCCTAGAATAAGAGATGATCAAGGCATAAACCTGAATTATGGGCCTAGAATAAGAGATGATCAAGGCATAAACCTGAATTATGGGCCTAGAATAAGAGATGATCAAGGCATAAACCTGAATTATGGGCCTAGAATAAGAGATGATCTAGGCATAAACCTGAATTATGGGCCTAGAATAAGAGATGATCAAGGCATAAACCTGAATTATGGGCCTAGAATAAGAGGTGATCAAGGCATAAACCTGAATTATGGGCCTAGAATAAGAGGTGATCAAGGCATAAACCTGAATTATGGGCCTAGAATAAGAGATGATCAAGGCATAAACCTGAATTATGGGCCTAGAATAAGAGATGATCAAGGCATAAACCTGAATTATGGGCCTAGAATAAGAGATGATCAAGGCATAAACCTGAATTATGGGCCTAGAATAAGAGATGATCAAGGCATAAACCTGAATTATGGGCCTAGAATAAGAGGTGATCAAGGCATAAACCTGAATTATGGGCCTAGAATAAGAGGTGATCAAGGCATAAACCTGAATTATGGGTCTAGAATAAGAGATGATCAAGGCATAAACCTGAATTATGGGCCTAGAATAAGAGATGATCAAGGCATAAACCTGAATTATGGGCCTAGAATAAGAGATGATCAAGGCATAAACCTGAATTATGGGCCTAGAATAAGAGATGATCAAGGCATAAACCTGAATTATGGGCCTAGAATAAGAGATGATCAAGGCATAAACCTGAATTATGGGCCTAGAATAAGAGATGATCAAGGCATAAACCTGAATTATGGGCCTAGAATAAGAGGTGATCAAGGCATAAACCTGAATTATGGGCCTAGAATAAGAGGTGATCAAGGCATAAACCTGAATTATGGGCCTAGAATAAGAGGTGATCAAGGCATAAACCTGAATTATGGGCCTAGAATAAGAGGTGATCAAGGCATAAACCTGAATTATGGGCCTAGAATAAGAGGTGATCAAGGCATAAACCTGAATTATGGGCCTAGAATAAGAGGTGATCAAGGCATAAACCTGAATTATGGGCCTAGAATAAGAGGTGATCAAGGCATAAACCTGAATTATGGGCCTAGAATAAGAGATGATCAAGGCATAAACCTGAATTATGGGCCTAGAATAAGAGGTGATCAAGGCATAAACCTGAATTATGGGCCTAGAATAAGAGGTGATCAAGGCATAAACCTGAATTATGGGCCTAGAATAAGAGGTGATCAAGGCATAAACCTGAATTATGGGCCTAGAATAAGAGATGATCAAGGCATAAACCTGAATTATGGGCCTAGAATAAGAGGTGATCAAGGCATAAACCTGAATTATGGGCCTAGAATAAGAGGTGATCAAGGCATAAACCTGAATTATGGGCCTAGAATAAGAGGTGATCAAGGCATAAACCTGAATTATGGGCCTAGAATAAGAGATGATCAAGGCATAAACCTGAATTATGGGCCTAGAATAAGAGGTGATCAAGGCATAAACCTGAATTATGGGCCTAGAATAAGAGATGATCAAGGCATAAACCTGAATTATGGGCCTAGAATAAGAGATGATCAAGGCATAAACCTGAATTATGGGCCTAGAATAAGAGGTGATCAAGGCATAAACCTGAATTATGGGCCTAGAATAAGAGGTGATCAAGGCATAAACCTGAATTATGGGCCTAGAATAAGAGATGATCAAGGCATAAACCTGAATTATGGGCCTAGAATAAGAGGTGATCAAGGCATAAACCTGAATTATGGGCCTAGAATAAGAGATGATCAAGGCATAAACCTGAATTATGGGCCTAGAATAAGAGGTGATCAAGGCATAAACCTGAATTATGGGCCTAGAATAAGAGATGATCAAGGCATAAACCTGAATTATGGGCCTAGAATAAGAGATGATCAAGGCATAAACCTGAATTATGGGCCTAGAATAAGAGATGATCAAGGCATAAACCTGAATTATGGGCCTAGAATAAGAGGTGATCAAGGCATAAACCTGAATTATGGGCCTAGAATAAGAGGTGATCAAGGCATAAACCTGAATTATGGGCCTAGAATAAGAGATGATCAAGGCATAAACCTGAATTATGGGCCTAGAATAAGAGGTGATCAAGGCATAAACCTGAATTATGGGCCTAGAATAAGAGATGATCAAGGCATAAACCTGAATTATGGGCCTAGAATAAGAGGTGATCAAGGCATAAACCTGAATTATGGGCCTAGAATAAGAGATGATCAAGGCATAAACCTGAATTATGGGCCTAGAATAAGAGGTGATCAAGGCATAAACCTGAATTATGGGCCTAGAATAAGAGGTGATCAAGGCATAAACCTGAATTATGGGCCTAGAATAAGAGATGATCAAGGCATAAACCTGAATTATGGGCCTAGAATAAGAGGTGATCAAGGCATAAACCTGAATTATGGGCCTAGAATAAGAGGTGATCAAGGCATAAACCTGAATTATGGGCCTAGAATAAGAGATGATCAAGGCATAAACCTGAATTATGGGCCTAGAATAAGAGGTGATCAAGGCATAAACCTGAATTATGGGCCTAAAATAAGAGATGATCAAGGCATAAACCTGAATTATGGGCCTAGAATAAGAGATGATCAAGGCATAAACCTGAATTATGGGCCTAGAATAAGAGATGATCAAGGCATAAACCTGAATTATGGGCCTAGAATAAGAGATGATCAAGGCATAAACCTGAATTATGGGCCTAGAATAAGAGATGATCAAGGCATAAACCTGAATTATGGGCCTAGAATAAGAGGTGATCAAGGCATAAACCTGAATTATGGGCCTAGAATAAGAGGTGATCAAGGCATAAACCTGAATTATGGGCCTAGAATAAGAGATGATCAAGGCATAAACCTGAATTATGGGCCTAGAATAAGAGATGATCAAGGCATAAACCTGAATTATGGGCCTAGAATAAGAGATGATCAAGGCATAAACCTGAATTATGGGCCTAGAATAAGAGGTGATCAAGGCATAAACCTGAATTATGGGCCTAGAATAAGAGATGATCAAGGCATAAACCTGAATTATGGGCCTAGAATAAGAGATGATCAAGGCATAAACCTGAATTATGGGCCTAGAATAAGAGGTGATCAAGGCATAAACCTGAATTATGGGCCTAGAATAAGAGATGATCAAGGCATAAACCTGAATTATGGGCCTAGAATAAGAGATGATCAAGGCATAAACCTGAATTATGGGCCTAGAATAAGAGGTGATCAAGGCATAAACCTGAATTATGGGCCTAGAATAAGAGATGATCAAGGCATAAACCTGAATTATGGGCCTAGAATAAGAGATGATCAAGGCATAAACCTGAATTATGGGCCTAGAATAAGAGGTGATCAAGGCATAAACCTGAATTATGGGCCTAGAATAAGAGATGATCAAGGCATAAACCTGAATTATGGGCCTAGAATAAGAGGTGATCAAGGCATAAACCTGAATTATGGGCCTAGAATAAGAGATGATCAAGGCATAAACCTGAATTATGGGCCTAGAGTAAGAGGTGATCAAGGCATAAACCTGAATTATGGGCCTAGAATAAGAGATGATCAAGGCATAAACCTGAATTATGGGCCTAGAATAAGAGGTGATCAAGGCATAAACCTGAATTATGGGCCTAGAATAAGAGATGATCAAGGCATAAACCTGAATTATGGGCCTAGAATAAGAGGTGATCAAGGCATAAACCTGAATTATGGGCCTAGAATAAGAGGTGATCAAGGCATAAACCTGAATTATGGGCCTAGAATAAGAGATGATCAAGGCATAAACCTGAATTATGGGCCTAGAATAAGAGGTGATCAAGGCATAAACCTGAATTATGGGCCTAGAATAAGAGGTGATCAAGGCATAAACCTGAATTATGGGCCTAGAATAAGAGATGATCAAGGCATAAACCTGAATTATGGGCCTAGAATAAGAGGTGATCAAGGCATAAACCTGAATTATGGGCCTAGAATAAGAGATGATCAAGGCATAAACCTGAATTATGGGCCTAGAATAAGAGATGATCAAGGCATAAACCTGAATTATGGGCCTAGAATAAGAGATGATCAAGGCATAAACCTGAATTATGGGCCTAGAATAAGAGATGATCAAGGCATAAACCTGAATTATGGGCCTAGAATAAGAGATGATCAAGGCATAAACCTGAATTATGGGCCTAGAATAAGAGGTGATCAAGGCATAAACCTGAATTATGGGCCTAGAATAAGAGGTGATCAAGGCATAAACCTGAATTATGGGCCTAGAATAAGAGGTGATCAAGGCATAAACCTGAATTATGGGCCTAGAATAAGAGATGATCAAGGCATAAACCTGAATTATGGGCCTAGAATAAGAGATGATCAAGGCATAAACCTGAATTATGGGCCTAGAATAAGAGGTGATCAAGGCATAAACCTGAATTATGGGCCTAGAATAAGAGATGATCAAGGCATAAACCTGAATTATGGGCCTAGAATAAGAGATGATCAAGGCATAAACCTGAATTATGGGCCTAGAATAAGAGGTGATCAAGGCATAAACCTGAATTATGGGCCTAGAATAAGAGATGATCAAGGCATAAACCTGAATTATGGGCCTAGAATAAGAGATGATCAAGGCATAAACCTGAATTATGGGCCTAGAATAAGAGGTGATCAAGGCATAAACCTGAATTATGGGCCTAGAATAAGAGATGATCAAGGCATAAACCTGAATTATGGGCCTAGAATAAGAGATGATCAAGGCATAAACCTGAATTATGGGCCTAGAATAAGAGGTGATCAAGGCATAAACCTGAATTATGGGCCTAGAATAAGAGATGATCAAGGCATAAACCTGAATTATGGGCCTAGAATAAGAGGTGATCAAGGCATAAACCTGAATTATGGGCCTAGAATAAGAGATGATCAAGGCATAAACCTGAATTATGGGCCTAGAATAAGAGATGATCAAGGCATAAACCTGAATTATGGGCCTAGAATAAGAGGTGATCAAGGCATAAACCTGAATTATGGGCCTAGAATAAGAGATGATCAAGGCATAAACCTGAATTATGGGCCTAGAGTAAGAGGTGATCAAGGCATAAACCTGAATTATGGGCCTAGAATAAGAGATGATCAAGGCATAAACCTGAATTATGGGCCTAGAATAAGAGGTGATCAAGGCATAAACCTGAATTATGGGCCTAGAATAAGAGATGATCAAGGCATAAACCTGAATTATGGGCCTAGAATAAGAGGTGATCAAGGCATAAACCTGAATTATGGGCCTAGAATAAGAGGTGATCAAGGCATAAACCTGAATTATGGGCCTAGAATAAGAGATGATCAAGGCATAAACCTGAATTATGGGCCTAGAATAAGAGGTGATCAAGGCATAAACCTGAATTATGGGCCTAGAATAAGAGGTGATCAAGGCATAAACCTGAATTATGGGCCTAGAATAAGAGATGATCAAGGCATAAACCTGAATTATGGGCCTAGAATAAGAGGTGATCAAGGCATAAACCTGAATTATGGGCCTAGAATAAGAGATGATCAAGGCATAAACCTGAATTATGGGCCTAGAATAAGAGATGATCAAGGCATAAACCTGAATTATGGGCCTAGAATAAGAGATGATCAAGGCATAAACCTGAATTATGGGCCTAGAATAAGAGATGATCAAGGCATAAACCTGAATTATGGGCCTAGAATAAGAGATGATCAAGGCATAAACCTGAATTATGGGCCTAGAATAAGAGGTGATCAAGGCATAAACCTGAATTATGGGCCTAGAATAAGAGGTGATCAAGGCATAAACCTGAATTATGGGCCTAGAATAAGAGGTGATCAAGGCATAAACCTGAATTATGGGCCTAGAATAAGAGATGATCAAGGCATAAACCTGAATTATGGGCCTAGAATAAGAGATGATCAAGGCATAAACCTGAATTATGGGCCTAGAATAAGAGGTGATCAAGGCATAAACCTGAATTATGGGCCTAGAATAAGAGATGATCAAGGCATAAACCTGAATTATGGGCCTAGAATAAGAGATGATCAAGGCATAAACCTGAATTATGGGCCTAGAATAAGAGGTGATCAAGGCATAAACCTGAATTATGGGCCTAGAATAAGAGATGATCAAGGCATAAACCTGAATTATGGGCCTAGAATAAGAGATGATCAAGGCATAAACCTGAATTATGGGCCTAGAATAAGAGGTGATCAAGGCATAAACCTGAATTATGGGCCTAGAATAAGAGATGATCAAGGCATAAACCTGAATTATGGGCCTAGAATAAGAGATGATCAAGGCATAAACCTGAATTATGGGCCTAGAATAAGAGGTGATCAAGGCATAAACCTGAATTATGGGCCTAGAATAAGAGATGATCAAGGCATAAACCTGAATTATGGGCCTAGAATAAGAGGTGATCAAGGCATAAACCTGAATTATGGGCCTAGAATAAGAGATGATCAAGGCATAAACCTGAATTATGGGCCTAGAATAAGAGATGATCAAGGCATAAACCTGAATTATGGGCCTAGAATAAGAGGTGATCAAGGCATAAACCTGAATTATGGGCCTAGAATAAGAGATGATCAAGGCATAAACCTGAATTATGGGCCTAGAATAAGAGGTGATCAAGGCATAAACCTGAATTATGGGCCTAGAATAAGAGGTGATCAAGGCATAAACCTGAATTATGGGCCTAGAATAAGAGATGATCAAGGCATAAACCTGAATTATGGGCCTAGAATAAGAGATGATCAAGGCATAAACCTGAATTATGGGCCTAGAATAAGAGATGATCAAGGCATAAACCTGAATTATGGGCCTAGAATAAGAGATGATCAAGGCATAAACCTGAATTATGGGCCTAGAATAAGAGGTGATCAAGGCATAAACCTGAATTATGGGCCTAGAATAAGAGATGATCAAGGCATAAACCTGAATTATGGGCCTAGAATAAGAGATGATCAAGGCATAAACCTGAATTATGGGCCTAGAATAAGAGGTGATCAAGGCATAAACCTGAATTATGGGCCTAGAATAAGAGATGATCAAGGCATAAACCTGAATTATGGGCCTAGAATAAGAGGTGATCAAGGCATAAACCTGAATTATGGGCCTAGAATAAGAGATGATCAAGGCATAAACCTGAATTATGGGCCTAGAATAAGAGGTGATCAAGGCATAAACCTGAATTATGGGCCTAGAATAAGAGATGATCAAGGCATAAACCTGAATTATGGGCCTAGAATAAGAGGTGATCAAGGCATAAACCTGAATTATGGGCCTAGAATAAGAGATGATCAAGGCATAAACCTGAATTATGGGCCTAGAATAAGAGGTGATCAAGGCATAAACCTGAATTATGGGCCTAGAATAAGAGGTGATCAAGGCATAAACCTGAATTATGGGCCTAGAATAAGAGATGATCAAGGCATAAACCTGAATTATGGGCCTAGAATAAGAGGTGATCAAGGCATAAACCTGAATTATGGGCCTAGAATAAGAGGTGATCAAGGCATAAACCTGAATTATGGGCCTAGAATAAGAGATGATCAAGGCATAAACCTGAATTATGGGCCTAGAATAAGAGGTGATCAAGGCATAAACCTGAATTATGGGCCTAGAATAAGAGATGATCAAGGCATAAACCTGAATTATGGGCCTAGAATAAGAGATGATCAAGGCATAAACCTGAATTATGGGCCTAGAATAAGAGATGATCAAGGCATAAACCTGAATTATGGGCCTAGAATAAGAGATGATCAAGGCATAAACCTGAATTATGGGCCTAGAATAAGAGATGATCAAGGCATAAACCTGAATTATGGGCCTAGAATAAGAGGTGATCAAGGCATAAACCTGAATTATGGGCCTAGAATAAGAGGTGATCAAGGCATAAACCTGAATTATGGGCCTAGAATAAGAGATGATCAAGGCATAAACCTGAATTATGGGCCTAGAATAAGAGATGATCAAGGCATAAACCTGAATTATGGGCCTAGAATAAGAGATGATCAAGGCATAAACCTGAATTATGGGCCTAGAATAAGAGGTGATCAAGGCATAAACCTGAATTATGGGCCTAGAATAAGAGATGATCAAGGCATAAACCTGAATTATGGGCCTAGAATAAGAGATGATCAAGGCATAAACCTGAATTATGGGCCTAGAATAAGAGGTGATCAAGGCATAAACCTGAATTATGGGCCTAGAATAAGAGATGATCAAGGCATAAACCTGAATTATGGGCCTAGAATAAGAGATGATCAAGGCATAAACCTGAATTATGGGCCTAGAATAAGAGGTGATCAAGGCATAAACCTGAATTATGGGCCTAGAATAAGAGATGATCAAGGCATAAACCTGAATTATGGGCCTAGAATAAGAGATGATCAAGGCATAAACCTGAATTATGGGCCTAGAATAAGAGGTGATCAAGGCATAAACCTGAATTATGGGCCTAGAATAAGAGATGATCAAGGCATAAACCTGAATTATGGGCCTAGAATAAGAGGTGATCAAGGCATAAACCTGAATTATGGGCCTAGAATAAGAGATGATCAAGGCATAAACCTGAATTATGGGCCTAGAATAAGAGATGATCAAGGCATAAACCTGAATTATGGGCCTAGAATAAGAGGTGATCAAGGCATAAACCTGAATTATGGGCCTAGAATAAGAGATGATCAAGGCATAAACCTGAATTATGGGCCTAGAATAAGAGGTGATCAAGGCATAAACCTGAATTATGGGCCTAGAATAAGAGGTGATCAAGGCATAAACCTGAATTATGGGCCTAGAATAAGAGATGATCAAGGCATAAACCTGAATTATGGGCCTAGAATAAGAGATGATCAAGGCATAAACCTGAATTATGGGCCTAGAATAAGAGATGATCAAGGCATAAACCTGAATTATGGGCCTAGAATAAGAGATGATCAAGGCATAAACCTGAATTATGGGCCTAGAATAAGAGATGATCAAGGCATAAACCTGAATTATGGGCCTAGAATAAGAGATGATCAAGGCATAAACCTGAATTATGGGCCTAGAATAAGAGGTGATCAAGGCATAAACCTGAATTATGGGCCTAGAATAAGAGGTGATCAAGGCATAAACCTCAAAAAATTAATGAATGTTATATATTTTTTAATCTTTTTACTGTGTCATCAGAGTGGCTAGTGAATAGAATATCATCTTTAATTCTAACAGGGTAATTCCTATGATATTTTTTCTTCTATTCTGGAGTAACAAGTGTTCATCGCTCGAGTTTTCAACGGTAAATTCACTATTAAAAGTGCGTGAAACATGTTTGAAATTAAGTCGAAATCTTGCTTGAAGCAGAGTTTAAGCTGATTAGTCAAATGGCATGAGAGGATAGAAGAGAGCTGGGGACTTGACTGTTTTGTGGGGACCAAGGAGTCCATTCATCAAATAGTTCATGTGAAAATTCATTTTTTATATCAACAAAAAAAACGATGTGGAATAAGAAGAAGCAATAAGGTCAGAAGTTGTTTACAGAGATGGCAACGTCGCTACTTCGTCCTATACGACAGTGGACAATTCATCTATTCTCTCGACAACAACGTTAGTTTTAGACTTAAGAGATTTCAGAGAAATTTATTCTTGACCAATAATCAAATGAATGGTATCATTTCAATTTGATATATATATTTATTCGTGCAATCGACGCATAGTTTTGCAGATTTCTCTGTCTCTCTGTACTTTATTATTTTTCTCTTCATTTCTCTCCCTCGTTCTTTCTTCTCTCTCTCTCACTCTCTCTCTCTCTCTCTCTCTCTCTCTCTCTCTCTCTCTCTCTCTCTCTCTCTCTCTCTCTCTCTCTCTCTCTCTCTCTCTCATCCCCCTACTAAACTTCGCTTTTTTTCCAGCCAGACACGATCCCTCAAGTGAGCATGGAGATGTCAGAATGCACAAGGGTCTGCGAGGCAGATTCCATCACAAGTCAGTTGATCAATGACCGATTGTAGTCAGTTCGTAATAGTCGCTTCCTTTCCAGTCTCAGTCATTTCTTCATAGTTTTCAAGTCAAAACTCGATTGGCACTCAATACGAGCCCTTCTGAGCTCCATCACTGATATGATTTATAATCTCCTTGATCTGTTCAGGTCATCAACATTCCATACTCGTTGCCTTCGAAGGCCACGTCTGCTACGTCAAAGCGGACACTACTGACGAGATCAGACTGTACGCAGCAGACCGTTTCCTTTTTACCACCCACTAAAAAATGGTCTAGATCGAGAGGAGTAGAGGGTCAAGTAACCGCACGGATAGAAGAGAGAAGGAAAGAGGGAGAGAGAGAGAGAGAGAGAGAGAGAGTGAGTTTTTGATGAAGGTACTTTTACCATCATCGCAAAAAATTGGCAAGGACCGGTGCTTTAGAGAAAAAATTGGAACTGGGGAAGTGATTTTTCCAATGGATCTTTTGAAAGGTAATATTTACTGCTAACAGTAAGCTGTTCACAGCAGCTATTTGGTATATCAAGGATTTTGCACGCAGTGTAGCTAAGATGATTACCATGGTGCAACTTTTATCTCATCTGACTTCATGTTTTTTTATCAGTTTTCTTAACATATTCATTTCCAAATAGTGAGTGCGAAAACATATCGTCATGCGTTTTCATAAAGACTAAACCCACTCGCCGCTAAATGCCACTATCGCCATGAAACGGATGGAGCTCGATTTGGGAAATTTTCAAAAAAAATTCAAAATTTTCTCTCTAAAAAGTGTCAGTTTAGGTGGCAGAACATGTTGTCGGTGCACGTGAAGCACAACCTCATTCATGTGAGCCCGCGGCGACAACTCACAAATGACAGTCCCACCAAATATGACTCTTCCGCTAAATACGACATGATTGCCTTCCCGGTATGTTCTATGCAGTCAGAAGTGGTTTAGAAGTGTCGGGTAGCAATATGCACAATGAAGTGTCGTGACTGGCCATTCCTAAAGCACCTCACTCACGCCATTCATGTCATTCACGCCAGTTCATTACTAATGCACGCCACTGCGCGGTAAAGAGAGAAAGAGTGTTTGACGCACTATTATGTATATTTTTTGTTACGGTCTCATTAGTCTAAGCCGTACGGCCTCATTAGCGTAATTTTTTTGCCTAAGCCTAAGCAGAAAAAAATATTAAAAACTTGAAAAAAACTAAATAAAGCGCGTGGGGCGAAGTTAAGAATTTTACCGCGCAGTGGCGTGCATTAGTAATGAACTGGCGTGAATGACGTGAGTGGCGTGATTTAGTAATAGCCTCGTGACTGCAAATTTTTGGGTGCAAGTAAGAGTATTAAGCATATTATGCACTCTTTAATGCGAAATACATGATGATTTCTTCTTGTCAATTTGATTGATGACTCTTTTTTTTTAGTTTTAAGAGCCTTATTGAATTGTTTTGGTTGGTTTCATGTTTTGAAAACTTCATCATTATATCCTATTGAAATTTTTTTTATATTTTCATTTGAGAACCTGAAATTTGTCACAGGATAATTAATTTGATAATGGTGTGCTCTAAATCGTAATGTGTACATTTGAAGGATTCCTCACTAGCTTTCTCCGCGGGCAACTCTCCCTGCAATTCGCCGTTTGCTTCTTGCTCAGAAGACGAGGAGGAAGGAGAGGAAACGAACGCCGCTCACTCCCAATCACCCCAGGTTAGAATGCTTCTTTGGTTGAACAAGTGGGTGTCAGGGAGGGAGGGGTTGGGTTTCGGGCATGAAAAGGGGGGAGTGAAGTTGGGCAGAAACTGGATGACTCTTCCATTGGAACGAAGGTATCGTTAACTTTCATATACGGTTGAGCAACAGTTTGAGCTCTGAACACACAAAAAGACAAGTTATACTTATATCATGACATTGGTTTGATTGTGGTAACTTGCACCTACGGTGACTTAGACGTTTGGAAAACTGAAGAAGAACAAAAAGGTTCGTAAGTCGGTTGAGGGGTTTAGAACAATGAGCTCAGAGAGGGGGGGGGGGAGAGATGCAGAGGTATGCGGAAGACTAGAGACTTAAGAGAGTGCGAGACTGTAGTTTATGTGCGGACTAGTGAGCAGCAAATAAGAGAAGCCGGATTCAAGGTGCATTTCGTAATATTTTCCTTGTGACCCATAGCACAAATATGTCACCTCGTTGGAAAAATGAGAGGAAAGAGAAAGCTTGATAGAGTAGGCGACGGAGAATGAATTCTCAGCAGGTAATATTGCTCTCGCCTTACGATTAGATTAGATAATATTGCTCTCGCCTTACGATTTACATTACGATTAGACGAGGAGTTCAGAGAAACGAAGAAGATACGGACGGAATCCCACCCCCTCCGCCTGTGTCTCCGCCTCCGGACCTTTCGGAGGATCCAGAGGAGAGACTTTTAGCTGCGTCTCGGAGGGAAGAGTTCAGCAGCAAAGTCCCGGCTGCGGGTGACAATCTATTGGAGGCAGGGTTCGTTACACACACCATTTCAGTTCTAATTTTTGTGTTCAAACGCGATTTCGTGGTCTATGATTAATAAAGCCACAAATTAGGTTTTTTTTGATTGCTAATCAATTCAAGCTGTCATTGAGCTCAGCTAACCTAATGAGAGAGCTGGGTTTTGCATATTTTAGCAACTTCAACCCGAGAATCACCGTGTTTGACAACCTCACGTGAATCTGCGGTAACCTAAGTAAATATACCTCAACTTCTATTGGATCTACCGTACCTCAACATATTTACCCCTTATTAAGTATATTAACTTAACCTCAGTCTTACAGTATCTTGACTTGCAGTGAAGCGACGATTCGTTCGCCGAGTCAACTAATTTCGGGTGGCAAGAGTGATTCTCCGACGATGACGAGTCCATTCATGACAAGACGAGCACCGCCTTTCTCAACGGTCGGTCGATCGATTTCACGTGGTTTTGTAGAAAGGGCGTTTTTATTGCAGAAAATGGCCTTTGTTCGTAACTCCATAAAGAAGAATAAGTTGGTTAGCGAGGGACTCCCGGCCGACGTACCACTCAGCATGACGTTTCTGTTTTCTCTGAGAGTTTATTTGCTGATTAAATCGCTCAGAATGTTCCAGAGTGTATAATCTGTAGAATAAGTGATGTAACTTTAAATTACGGTTTTGTAGAGTTTGTCAAGATCTTTAAATTGTCTTCTGTAGATTTTGAGAGCAAATGATAGTGCGCTGTATTACTTGGTGAATAGGTTAATCTTACATCCGTCGAGTTATAGATTCTATAGGCTTTTTCTCGAAATTCAACTTTCAAATGCGAGCTTATACATGATGAGAGGATGGATTGTAGCCAGGGATTTTTTAGTGTGCAAGAAAAAAGTACAGAAACCCGCCGAAAGCGATAAAAAAGTTTTTCAAATAAAGGCCCCCCTTATAATGAAAAAAAATACAGAGGCCCGCGAAAATTTTTTGTTTTGTTTCACATAAGGTTACTCCTTATGATTTGGAAAAACAGAGGCCCGCCGATAGAAGCTCGGACATGACTATCCAACTTCTGATTGTAGCCGTTCCACATCGACACCTCGCAGACTCTGAGGAAGGGCTGGCTCATGCTTCGGGGAAAGAGCGATCGAGAGTGGAGCAAGCATTGGGTCGTACTCGCCGGCCTCTCCCTCACGCTATACAAGTATGTCGTCACGCTAACTTTTCCTAGAGCTGTATGAAAAATTCACAGGGCTTTTATAGGCCTTGACTTTTGTAAAAAAAAAAAAAAGCGAATGGGTTTTAACAGAGATGAATCAGTGCCAACATTGATTAATCAGTTCAATTTGAAAGATGAGTTATTGTTTAAAGTATGCCCTCAAATGTTTAGATTCTCTGTTGTACCGTATGAGATTAGAGAGGCGGGAAATATTTTAAACACCTGGAAGCGCTTCTTATTCCAGGGATGTCTGGGCGGAAGACTCGACGGAGCCTCTGATAACAATAGATCTCTCCGAGTGCGACAATGTCTACCCTTCCGCTTCCGCCAAGAACTACGGCATCGAAATCAAGGTTCTATATATGGTACTTACGTTTTTACTGTGGACTGGTGACTTTCTGAAGCTGATCCCAAAGTTGAAAAGAAAATTATGAGAGTCCAGTAAAATTCACGAAGGTGGTCTCGATCAACTGTTTCTTGGCGAATTAAGATTCAAGAATCCATTTTCTTGAAAATCAACCCATCCAAAAAGGTAACAGTGATGGTATCAAACCTTCCATGGATTGCAGTGCCGTCGAACTCGCGTGGTTTTGTCGGCGATGACCCCGGGTATCCGAGATTCTTGGATAGATGCCCTTAAGCACAATCTGCACAACCCTTCTCCGACCTACGTCGACACTCCCGCCTCCGGCGATGCGCTCTCTATGGTGGAAAGTCAGAGTGACGTCATACGGGTTGGTCTTTTATCGAAATAACTCACTCAGTAATGAAGGCAGAAGCATGAATCAGCTAGTTTTTTGATAATTCATTAGGTGAATTTGGTGAAAGTTGAACTTGTCACCTGAATTTCTAGACAAAAAGCAGTCTATTTCACTCTCAAGTCAGCGCTTTGAAATTCCAGATTATTGATTTAGGTTCCCTGTGACAGTTTTTCATATACCGTTCCGGGGCGAAAACTTAGAAAAAAAAATTCCCTGAGGGGTCTTCTCTAGTTATCTTAGGGACCAAGTGAAGCATAATTGTAGTTTGCGCTACTACATATTGTGCGAAGGGTCCCAAGTTCAACCCCACTCCGGTCAAATACAAAGACTAGCAGTGACCCAACGGGCAGCCACTGGTTCTACCAGGATAGATTAGTCCCGCATCTCAGGGAAGTGTGTACCTGGAGACGGGAGAAAGTTCTTGGAAGATTATTATTATTAACTTCTTATCATAGCACACAGATTATCGGAATTAAATTAATGCTTGTATTTTCTGGAACTTGAAATTAAAAATCAAAATGCTTTTAGCGAAAAAAGCACATCGCTTACGTAGCACCGGAGTCACATCATAGCAACTCGATGCTGAGTGAAGAATCGCTTTCTGAGGAGGAGTCGGAGGATAGGGAGGGCAGAAGGGCGGAAAGGTTCGTTTGAAGAGAAGTTTGAGTAAGAGAGAGAGAGAAAGAGAGAGAGAGAGCTGAATAGAGAAATAGATGTGAGGAGGTTATACATATTTAAGGAGAAAAGAGTGTAATTATTCAGTTACAAATAAATGAATGTTTTCTTGATATGCTTTTGAGCTTTCTACTCAAGTCCACAATACGAATTCATATCTTAATATACTATGTATTATATATGAGGTAACTTAAGAAATTGTGTTATGGAGTCAAAGGCTGTGTTACATATTCAATCAAAGTTGAAAAAAAAAGTTAATTATGGAGTCAAAGGCTGTATTACATATTCAATCAAAGTTGAAAAAAAAAGTTAAATTTATCGCTTGGGCAGAAGATTTGAACCGAGCCGCTTTTTTGACTTAGACCCGGAAAAGCGAGCAATGTTTGATAAAACTAGAACTATAGGTAACATGTAACTCCTCACTAAGCCTCTTTCTGCAGCACTTCTTCCCTGGACGCAGTGGATTCCTCGCGTCGCTGCTCTCGCAAGTTGGCGGCCTCATCATCGGAGCCTCTGAAAGAGCCCCCAGCTCTCTCCGCCGCCCGCCGAGATGTCTCTCCGGCTGTGCAAAGATCCCCCATGTCCCGCATCAAAGAGCGCAGTGCGGAGGGAAGGATACGGTAAGCGGATAGTCCAGCTGAAACAATAGAAAACTCATAGGACTTATTCTTGTGTTACTGGATTATATTCTGAAAAATAAAAAACTTCGTTTTGAGTTCAAACAATTGGAATTGAGAATAAAATCAAAAGAATAGATGAAATGTGAAAAAATATCGCTCCTGCGAAAGTTAGTTTGCGAGGCGGGATAAAAGCTTGAGATGCCCCTATTGCTTTACCGGGAGTTGTCCCTATTGCTTTACCGGGAGTTGTCCCTATTGCTTTACCGGGAGTTGTCCCTATTGCTTTACCGGGAGTTCGACTGCGTCATCACAACATTACAGAGGACAGATTTCCAGAATAGGCTGTTGATCTAAGAAAAGAACCATTTCTAGTGATGGCTCATCATCCGGAGCTTCTTCCACAACGCACAAGAAGAACTTCTCTTCCGGAACACGGACCCTCAAGAAGATCGTGAGTTTGAGCTTCTGAAATTACCCCTCAAGAAGATCGTGAGTTTAATCTTCTGAAATCACCCCTCAAAAAGATCGTGTGTTTAAGCTTCTGAAATTACCTCTTAGTTTTTATGAAAAGTTTTTGGTTTTACTCGAACACTTGGAGGAAGGATTGTAAGGAGTCTGGATATACTCCCCTCGTTTTCTCCCAGCAGAAGACTCACTGCTGGAGAAGTAAGCATCAAATAACCAAACACAGGGCATCTGCAATGGAAGGCCTGTTTTCTCTCTCAGAGAAAGATTGGGCATTAGACAGTCCTGGAAAATTTATTGAAAAAAAAAACCATCTTATGAGCGAAAACATAACACTGGATATGAAAAATGAAAGTTTTCTTCTTTGGGGATCTCGCCTTTTCATTTCCCTGCTCCTAAAACTCTGACCAACGTTCTCAAAATGTCCTCTACTTCCTCCCCCCCTCCACCCTTATTCACACCCTCTCTTCATCTTCCATTCTGCGACCCCAGTGAGGAATGAATGGTGTTTGAGAAGAAAAAAACGAGTCTGGTGGTTCTATTACTCAGGCTTCTCTTCTCAAAAGAACCCCATTCTCCTAGAATCGGCTTACAACTTAAGCATATACTAACAAATCCGAGGAGTCGTCAGATAGAAGCATTCAAAGAGCAGTAGCAGGGGAAAGAGAATGTGTTATAGATATTAATATAGAAGGAGAGCGAGAGACGACGGAGAAAAAGAGAGAGAGGGAGATAAGAGAGAGAGAGAGACAAGGGAACAGAAGACGAGAAATCATCCGCTTTCTTTCGTTTCGTAATCCCTGCACTTTCCACCCCCCATAGTGTCCATATGTCCTTGGAATCTGTGCTGAGAGTTGCCTGAGGCTAAATGTTAACTTCTACTGATATTTGTGAGAGAATCGTTGCATTACATTTGCTTTATTGATCTCATTTCAGATTCACTTTCATAGCTGTTAAAGTACTGTAGTGAGAACTTGAACTCTAATTTTGCTTGTGAAAAGTCTTGGTTTGAGAATTGCAGCCGAAATCCAAATTTTAACTATTTTTTAGAGAGAGAGAAAAAGTAAAATTCCTTCCCCCAAGTTGAAGAGTGGTCGCCTGTCGTTTCGCTCTTCATTTTCCCCATCCATGGAATAGGAATCCGGCCTCTCGAGGTTCGTAATCGTAAAAGGACGTCAGGCTGGAATATCCTTATGGACTTTCTCGCGACAAGCCGGTCTGTGAAGAAAATCGTCGTATCTCAAAAGATGCACTACCATCTAACCCCAACGATGATGTGGCGAAGTGCTATCTACACAGCGGACCTCGCTCTTCAGCGAGAATAACGCTAGGAAGAAGAAGAAGAAGAGAAAAAGTAAAAGAAATGAATTTCACCAGAAAAAGAAGCACAACTAGCCATGCTTCCCAAGCTATGAGTTGATACGGCAGTCTGCATTGTATTCAGAGAATTACTCCCTTTTTTCTGTTCATTGCTCTCGTAAATTTTTTTCTCTTTTTGACTCCTTCTCTACACTTCTCTTACTTTTATCTTTCTTTATGTGCCCTTCTCATTCCTTCCCTTCTAATCAGACAACCTAGAAGGGTTTTTTTTAGTGAGTGAAGTGCTACGAAATGCGGGTTGACAATACAGCTCATATCTGTTTTTTTTACCCCAAAAACCGTTAAATGTATACTGTATATTGTAATTGAATGTTCTAATTGTTTCAAAACTCAACCATTTTCAGGTGGTTGAGTGAATCATACCAAATTCTTTAGACACCAAACTTTAAGTATTTTCCTATTACAGAAGGGGTCTTCAGTAATTTGACAGGCTTATGAGACTACTTTTATTTCCTGATAAATGCCCATTTGAGCCTGAAAGTGCTGTCAGAAGCAAAACGGTAATGTTTGTTATCTTAGTAATTTTCCCGTCCCTCTCAGATTTCAGTGATTTTTTTCGGGTTTCGTGTTTACTCTTTCTACCTGGTACCTTTTAACAAACAGGCGAAGTCCTATCTTATCTTTATGTTCATGTCGAAAGATGATAAAAAATGAATAGTTGTGAGATAAAATTTTGTTCCCTTTTCTCTGTTTGTTGTTTGCTGGGGAAGATACACGGTCTATAAAATACATTTTCTCACCCATCTAGAGTTGGAATAGCGTGCTCTTCTTCTACCGACTGCCTTTACTTATAAGTCATACCATGACTTATAAGTCATACCATGGTTTATCCCAAAGGACGAGAAAGGTGCAAAGTTTTAGAGTGGGAACAGAAGAAAGAAAGAGCAAAAAAGCTGAATCATTCCATTGGAAGAATCTGACGCAGCTTTTTACCATTCGAAAACGTTTATAAGGACAATATTGCCTCTTTTTACTTGTTTGCTGCAGTTTTAAAAGATATCTGGAAAAAAGGAGATAGTTCTCTCGGTGTTCTCTTTTGTTTCAAATTCCATCCCGAATCTTTGGAAATTCGATTTGTTTTTCTATTGTAACTTTCAGATATGTATGTATGTAGCTGTGAAGATGTTTGAGTTTGATCCGATAGATGTTATCTTGTGAAGTAATGAAGCTTGGAAATTAGGAAGGAGAGAGAGGTAACGAAAAAAATATTAAAAGAGCGATCAAATTTCTAATTAATCCAGTTAGTTATTAGTTAGAAATTAGATTTTCTTGATGAGTTTTGTAGAAACGGCTCGTCTAGTCTCGTCGAAATCTTTTTAGTTATCGTATTTGCTCGTTTACCATTTACTGAATGAGCTAATGAAGTTCCTCGCATGGAACGGATGACCTCTATGAACTGGGAAAGTATATGTATGTGCATAAGTAGACGAGTGAAAAAAGAGTTCGCCCCTAAGAAGTAGACGGGTAAAAAAGAGTTCGCCCCTAAGAAGTAGACGGGTAAAAAAGAGTTCGCCCGTAAGAATGAATTGTATCTTACTTGTGCTAACGAAAATTTTATCCATCTCTCTCTCTCTCTCCTCCGATTTCTATGTAGCTTTTTCTCTCTTTCTTTATATCTCTGTGTCTCTCTCCCCTTCACTTTTTTTCGCATTCCTTGATCTCACTATTTAGATATACATGTATGTACCTTTATTCCTTTCATTTCCGTTTTTCATTTCCTCTTTTCGCACTCACTTTGTTCTCAACTAAGCAGCACGAACCGTTTCGTATGTTGCACAATTGGGGCGTCCTCCTTCTAAGTTTTCTTCTTTCTTGCTTCTCTCTCCCTCTCTCTCTCTCTCTCTCTCTCTCTCTTCTCTATCTCTCTCTCCTCTCTCTCTCTCTCTCTCTCTCTCTCTCTCTCTCTCTCTCTCTCTCTCTTTCTCTTTCTCTTTCTCTTTCTCAGTCTTTTAATACGCTTCATGGACTATCGCTTTGCCTGATTTTCTATTTTGTCACACTTTGTTGATTTAATTTTGCTCTTTACTTCCTCTTTCATCTTCTTCTCATGGTTTTCCCAATCTCTTTATTTTCTCTGTCTCCATTTACTAAGCATGATCATCGAGCACGATCAGTTTCGCTCAAGTTGACCCTTTGCTCTTCTTCACAGCTTTCCGTTCCTCTTTTATTCCACCACACAACTCGCTTATTCCACCACACAACTCGCTTATTACAATTAGCAGTTTCTCATGGGCTGCATGTGTGACAGCGTGGCATAAAAAGTTTTTAAATAATACCATCGTTTTTCGAATAGATCAAGCGTGGAATTATAGAGAAAGAAAGAAAAAGAGATAAACATTTTAGAGAAAAAAAAGAAAGAGAGGAAGTAACTTGATGCTCAGAGGAAACTGTGGCCATAACTCACAGATTTGGGCATTTCAGTGTGGTTATGATGATGCAGTCCTCCATATGTGACCTTAAAGGCTGTTCGCTTATTTATTCATCCTCTTTCAGTTAGGTCTCTTTGCAATGCATCCCCCATGTCTCCTTATATATATCTCTCTCTCTTCCACTCACTTTCTCTTCTTTCTCGCTCTAACTCACTCTCTCATCCTCCTTTCTCTCCGTTCACTTTTCATACTCAACTCTTTTTCATTCTCCTCCTCTCTTCGCCATCAAACGCTAACCCGAGTAGTTTGGTATACATATGTATTAGTTCATTGAGGGCAATGTATTCTTATTTAGCCTAATCAAACTCTGTTTGAGTGTGGTGACAAAACTGTTTTTGATCGTTAAGTTCTCTGTTTTAAAAAAAGAGAACAACTGTGTCAATAAGATGAATAAAAAGAAGGATTTAATTATTATTCTGGATTCTGGATCTTCCTTCAAATAATCGAATGAAAATGAACCTTCTTAATGTTTGTCAGTTTGTTACTGCAAAAGAATCGGATAGTTTTCAATGATTTCGCTTTTATTACGCTACGTGTCTCCAGGGCCTTTCCATAGAGAAAAGCTCTTTCTTATTTGCAATAGTTTCTGCTTCAGCAATTTCACCCATTTCTCATGAATAGCAATGGAATGGAGGGGAGGTATTATTGTTCGTATCGAAAAAATTTGAGCGTCTTCCCCCTTTCCTTTTTATCTCATCCTTCTCTCTCTTTCTCTCTCTATCTTTCTCTCTCTCAGATGACTTCCGAGCAAGCGATCTCTCGATGCATTATCATGACGAGGAAAGGTTTACTGCTTACTTCCTCAGCCAAATCATTTCTTGTGCCGAATGCCAGATGTTCTCAAGTTGTTTTGAATATAGTGAAGGATGGAAAAGAGGAAGATTAAGAAAGAGTAAGAGAACAGGAGAGAAAGAAAGAGATGAGTATCAGATCATATTAAAAGTGATTAGTTGCTGCCCTTCTACCTCCCTCCTATTAATCAACCATTTCCTTTCCGTTCTTGTTCAATGCTTCCGTGCGCTTCTCCATACTCGTTCGGATCTACTGCTCATTTCAACCACATTCTCAGATCATATGAGTAACTCAGCAACTGCCGCTGGGAACACTACTGCAGGTAGCGCAAATGCTGCTGGAAGCCTCACTGCTGCTAAGAGCCCCGTTGCCACTGAGGGCCCCACTGCTGCTGAGAGCTCAAATTCTGCTGGCAGTTCCAATGCTGCTGAGAGTTCCACTCATGCTGGGAGGAGCTCGAGTGCTGCTGAAAGCTCAACTGCTGCTAAGAGCCCCACTGTCGCCAGAAGCTACCTCCAGAAAACTGTCGTCTCTCCCGGCATCTCCTTCTCAGAACTAGGCCTAGCCGAGTTCGACTGGCACCTCTACAGCCACGCTCCACCAAGCTTCCCCCGGGAAGCGCTTTCTCCCGCCTCACCGATTAACAAGATGGCGAGGCCGATGAGGAATTCGGACAAGTGCTACTACTACGAAAACGGGCAAAGTGCGCAAGAGCCCTTGAGGTTGCCGAAATCCTTGCACCAGGGTTTACCAAGATCTCCAGAAATTTCGCACCGAGAGCTTTCAAGGTTACCCGGAACCTCGGATCGGGAGTTTTCGAGGTCCATCGGAAACTCGTATCCGGAGCTTCGGAGGTGTAATGGCACCAAGCATCGAGAGTGTTCGAAGTCTCCTGATGGTCACCCACCACCGCTGTCTCCCGTTTCCCGCCCTCCTGTCATTGCGCCAAAACCCACGCTGATTTGGATACCATCTCCTCCTCCTCCCCCCAGTGTTCGAGTGGCTTCAGTCAATCCATCCACGCGAAAGTCTCCCTCGAAACCCCGAGAAAACTTGGATGAAAATAGAAATGTCAGTCTTCAAGTAGGGAAGTCTTTATACTTATTATCTAAATTACAGCAAAAATCAACGGACTCCGAGCTTTCTACGAGAATATGCGAATTGGAGGAACAGGTTGGGTGGCAGTTTCGGAGGAATTCCATTGTCTCACTGGGCAGGAATATTGTGGTTGACTTGTCCATTGCACTGGGTTTGATTTTACAAAAAAAAACGGTGTGAATTTCTTATGTACTAAAACTGGCTCCAAAAATCGCATTGCCTCCGTTTGCATCTGATCCCGTAATGTGACTTTAAACAGAAAATATTTCTACTTCCTATGGGATACATGACTGGTGGTATAACATGTATGAATAGACCGCTTGCTATTTTCTATGTACAAATCTCTCATTAGAACCCATCTCAGATTTTATAAGCTGAAACTAAACGTACATCTTTACCTAAAAGAGGTTAGAAATTTGGGTATTAGAGCCACAAGGTATCAATGTGTCAGTGTGTCAGTCTTCAAGTATCAATGTGTCAGTGTGTCAGTCTATCGTTTTTTGTCAGGTTCGAACACTTCGAAATGATCTCAGCGAGAAGTCAGACAGATTAGAGGACTCCATTGCTGAGAATGAGAGGCTTCGATCGGAAAAGACAGAGAGAGATGTTGGTCTGCAGAAAATGAGGGAGAAAAAGGCAGAAAAATAGTAAGGGAAAGTGAGTGTAAGCAATGACAGTTGCAATGACAGCAATGACAGTTGCAATGACAGCAATGACAGCTGCAAAAGCGAGAGGAAAAATTCTCCCCACATAGAGTTTTTTCTCGCATCTATGTGTTCGAGTGGCTTCAGTCAATCCATCCATGCGAAAGTCTCCCTCGAAACCCCGAGAGAACTTGGATGAAAAATAGAAATGTCAGTCTTCAGCTAGGGAAGTCTTTATACTTAGTCTAGTACTTAGTCTAGCATTGAATATATTTTGCGTAAAGAAAAGTTAAGTTTGTTAGCAAAGGAGAAGTTGCCAAAGAAAATTTACTGTAACAGATTCGTTACAGCCGACGATGACAGCATTGAGAAGATCATTGAATGCGGCTGAAAAAGAAATCCACACTCAACACGCGGAGTTGGAGCAGATGAGGAAACGGTTGGATGACGGATGTGCAGAAGCGGAGTCTTGCGGCGAAAGAGTACTGTATGTGAATTGTTCTAGAACTGTGGAATGATTGTTTCCTTGTTGTTCTAATCAATCAGAAATTGACATTAGTTTAGTATTGATTAATGCTTTATCATTTACGCTGCCAGTTGTAATAATTGGTTTTGTGAAGAACTGCTTCTTGAAAAATAATGGTTTTTCGAAAATAATTTACGGCTGACCTTGCTGAGAAGAAGAATAGAGTGGCAGAGATGCATCGACAGCCTGCCTAGAATGTTATGGACTACTGAAAGGTAGAGAGACTGAGGGAAGAGGTGTGCGAGAGAGGGAGAGGGGAGAGAGATAGAAAAAAGGGGGGAAAGAAAAAGAGAGAGTAGAGAATAAATTCATTGCTATGAGTTATCCAGGAAGAGCTCCCGTGAATGCGGGCAAATAATTATTTAGAATCGATTGTTCTGAGAATAATGAAAAGAAAGGCAATGAAACCAATGACTTCTTAATTCATTTGACCTTCCAAAGAGCGATTGAGTAATTGATCAGCTGCATTGGGTGAAAAATCGCTTGATTAGCTGATTAGGGGCGTGATGTAAAATGGAAAACGGCGTTTCAGCTTTGGCAAGCATACGAGAGGCGTGATATGAAAAAGAAAGGTGATGAAAAGAAGGGCGTTGCAGCTTTGAGAGAATGATTAGGGGGCTTGATGAAATTGAGAAGGGGAGAATAAGAGTGACGTTGTAGCTTTGGCAAGTTCCGCTCCCGTCTCATGGCAATGCTGAAAGTGCAGCTGGGGGTGCTCTCTCGGTGCATCCAGCAGAGCAGGCGAAGTACTCAAGAGGACCAAAGGGGAGAGGAGGAAGATGATCTGGATGAACTCACTCAGGCCCTCGCCAAGGTAGGGGCAGCATTCCGAGACGCAGGGGGACACTTCGGATCGCTGTTGTAGAGCGAGATTAGGGAAATGAAGAAGAGAGCGGCGGTTGAGGGGTAGGGGACCAAGCAAAAGCTCCTTTCTCGGTTCGAATCATCAAAATGGAGTAACAACATGCAATAAATTTGAAAACAAAGATCATTAAGGCGCTTTTAATGTGAATGCCTTTTACATTTGCTTTTGAAGCCGAAAGATTCTTTATAGTGGAATGAGAATATAATGTGTTACTCAAATGACGTCCAAGAAAGAAAAAAAGGAAGTTTGAGAATAATGAGAGTGTTTTAAGATGGACGAGATTCATACGGATGAGGATCTGGAAATCATGTACGACCTCCTTGAAGATGTCACCGTACTTTATGATCAGGCGGGTTTTATCTCTCTATCACTTTCTCTCTCTCTATCTCTTCCTTTCTCTATTTCTTTCTTCCTCTCTCTCTATCTCTATCTCTCTCTCTCTCTCTCTCTCTCTCTCTCTCTCTCTCTCTCTCTCTGTCACTCTTTTCTTATCGTTCTTCGTGTCTCTTTCCTTTCTTTCCCTTGTTTTTATCATTTCATTCTGTCTTCCTTTCACTTTCTCACTTTCTCCGTCTCTTTTTACTTGCAAATGAGTATTCAAAAATTTTCGACTTCGTCTGCAGATTGGCCAGCGTCTCAGGGTTCCCGCGACTGCAGAAACCTCCATCAACACGGTTGGATGCTGGATTCTTATCCGTTTACTTGGCTCAAGTAATAATTTTAGAGTTTGTAGTTTTTGTTGGCTTGAAACGTATTTTACAAGAGAGTGTCTCTCGTCTTTCTTGATGTTTTATGTTCATACCTGATATTGCGTTTCATCCAACCACTCTAGTTTCAATGCCTACCCTTGATTGAAACAACTAGGAAACGCGATTTGATATGGAAACACAAAGCGTATAAAAAGGAACTTCTCTGGAAGGCTTGTTTAAGGACTTCTGTGAAGAGCTCTGTGAATATGATTATAAGAAGAATGACAAGGAATGGGAGGCAGAGCTTACGGCGTTACAGGTACAGCCCTCTTCCAGTCTTCTTTCAGCTCCATCAAATGAAATGTACTTAAAATTTGAATTTACTAATTTGTTGTCTCAGAAAAGAGCATCACAAACGATAAACCGAACTCTTCCTAATAATCTTCCTCGCTTTTGTTCCCGCTTCGCGGCAGGGTTACGCGCTCCCCTGAGACGCAGGACAGACCTATCCTGGTAGAACGCTTTGCTGCCCGCTAGATCGCTGCTAGTGTGATTAGCGGCAGTGGGGAGAGTCAGATTCGTGCCTGAGCACTACCAACATTTCCTAACCCCCTTGGTTTGGGTGGATCTGTCCGGGGTGAGAGTCGAACTCGGTACTCTTCCCACAATAGTCGAAGACACTACCATTATGCCACACCCGGACTACCATTATGCCACGCCCGGACATAAACCGGACTATTTATCAATTCATTTTTTTTCGGAACGGCTTCTCTATAAAGACACACCTAAACATTTTCGTTTTCGCCTCCTTTACCTCAATCCTTCTGCTATGTACTAGACCCTATCCGGAGTTTTATTAGGTCATTAGAACTGTTGAGAATAACGAAAAAGGACCGATATTAGCGCGAAAATTAGGAATTATGAGAAGCTCTCCGTTGTCTGTCTTTTACTCTTTTACTCTTCTCGCTTCCCGTAAGTTACTTCTGTTGCTATGGTTTTTTATATATAATTTTGCATAACAGAAATTTCGATGCTCTAATGATCATCAGATGCAAACCACCATTGAGCAATCACAGAATTCGCATCAATCGGAGATCGAGTCCCTTCGACATCACTACGAGGCTCAGCTGAAGCAGTTGAGGGAGAAGCTCGAGATAGAGGAGAAGAAGAGGAGAAAGACCGCCGAGGAGTTTCTCCAGATGACGGTTGGGTCTTATTAATCGATTGCGAGAAGGGAGAAGAAAATTACGGACAAATCGATTCCAACGAAGGGATTGTCAAAGGTTTTTAGTGCTTGTACGGATTTGAATCTCCTCAATACTGTACGGCAAACTTTTCGGCCCGGTTAGGGCTATTTATTTTCTCAGGAAAGAGCGTACCCTGCCCTGCAGTTCTTTTATGTAAATATATTTTAAGAGTGAGAAAATGCAGCAAGCAGCTTTTGGTCTGTAGGGGTTGAAAAGGATGAGCCGAAACGAGATGCAAATATTTACAACAAGGAGTGTTTTGCATCTACGAGCATAAGTTCAGTTGTTCTGGTAGATCAATTTCTCTTTTTTAATGGAATTCATTGCAGTCGATGTCGGAAGCGTCGGTTTCAGCGGTGCGGTCGTCGTATGAGGAGATGCTAGAAGAGGCGAAAAAGGGCTACGAGGACGAGTTGGAGGCTATCAAGAAGGAGCACCAGCAGGAGTTGGACGAAGAAAAGCATGCCACAAGGTAGATCAGTCACTCAATCAATGATATCAATATTTTGAGGCAGCCCCTCAATTTAAGTTATCAATAATTTGGGTAAGCCCCTCCAATGAACATTATCAATATTCATCTCATAGCGCGTTAGCCTCAAGTTTTATTATTTTTCAAACGACCCTCTTACTTGCAGAGTCGCCTTGGAAGCAGTCCGCCGTGCCCACGATGACGAACTGCGAACACTGGCGGAGCGACCGAGAGACCGTGAGACCTCGCGGGAGGCGATGCGGTCAGCGAGGGTCGTCGAGCAGATGAGAGAGGAGCTCTCCTCCCTGCACACACTCTTCAACGAGAAGTGCAAGGAGAACAAGCAGCTGGACGAGAGAATAGCAGAGATGCAGAGTGACAGCGAAAGAGAGAGGTTGTTGGAGGGAGGAGGGGCTGTAGTGAGTGAGTGAGTGAGTGAGTGAGTGAGTGAGTGAATGAATGAATGAGTGAGTGAGTGAAAGAGCGACTGAGTGAGTGAGAGACAGATAAAAGGAGGCAGGGAGTGGGGATCAAATGACAGTGAACGGGAGAGTGTCTCACCGGAATGATTAAAGTTACTAACAGAAACGGAATAAAACTAAGATTGTGTAGAAAAAATACTCTTGCTGTCATGCAGCGGAATGTTAAATTGACGGTAAATAATGAAAGACTGAGAATTAGTGAGAATAATGTGAGGCTCCGAAATCAATACTGAATGGAGTCAATCTTTTTCAAGAGAGGAGCGAACGCGTCTAGAGGCTGAACTGGCAGGTCTGCGAGTCAGTATCGCTCGTCTTGAAGAAAAGATCTCAATGCTGAAGGGTGGCTCGTCAACCGTATCCCAACCCGGGGTCAACCAGGTCGAAGACCGATTCGCTGGGTCTCTTTCAGGTTTGTACTGAAGTATGAATTAATTCTTTTGAAGGTTTGAGACGCAAAGTTCCGTCTCATGAGCAGGGTATTTCTTACCACCCGCATAATTTTTCTCGAGCACATAGATTTCCAGAATTTAGAAGAGTTTGGGATTGTTTTCTTCAAAGACTTGGAATTTTCATAGGTAAAAATCGAATCTTTCTTCTTTCGAGTGCATATATTTGAATGTTTTACGGACTTTTTGAAGAGCGCATAGTTTTTTTTAACCCGTAGTGCGGGTGAAAGAAACACCCTGCTCATGAGAAGATTATTCAACTCACAAAAACTTCCAATCATTCCAGACAGAAGACGCGGGGATTCTCGGTATGTTCTCGAAGTTGCTGCATTTATTGTATTGGGCAATGCTTGAGTTTTGTAATAAATCGCGACGCGCTCCAATGCAATGAGTTGACACGTCGCGGTCGTTAATATAATTCCTCTATCGCTGTATCATTGCGTTTTCGCTCGCGTAGCACTAATACCCTACCTTTCCTATATTTAAAGTGTTTTTCTTTCTCGAATGGAAAGTTTATTCTGTGTGAAAGTGTACGGTATTGCAACTCAAAGCTTCCGCGTGTGTATAATTTACCGATGATTTCCTTCGTATCAGCTAGAGTTTACTCGCCCTGAAGTGGAATCTGCCTATGAGTTTCCTAATTTTGCTTCAAAATATTATTAACAATATTGAAGTTTTCTTAAGTTTGAACAGTTTTTTCCTCTATTATCAAAAAGCTGAAGGTGCATGAGTAAATGTATTCTTTCGTTCAATGGTGTGCAGTGCTCTCCTTTCTTCCAAGTGTGCTCAATGGCTTTGTTTATTGGATACGGTAAATTTGATTCTCGTCACAACTAGCCTGATGTTGCAGAACGAGAGGAGCCGCCGCAGCAACCACGAGTCTGTACAGAAGCATCCAGCGAAGAGAAGGTGTCAGCCAACTCAGCAGTGCGGTTTAGAAGAGGAACTGCCAGACCGAGTCGAAGACATGGTAAGTGAACACTCTGAGGGAGGAATAGAGAAAGAGATGGAGAAAAAGAGAGAAAGATATAGAGAATGATAGACTGTGAAAGAGTAGGAAAATAGCAAATAGCACAAAAAAGCATCAGGGTTCAAATGGGAAAAATCGCGGTGGTAATTGTAATGAAGAAGTCGTTGATTTTATGCAGATGTCCGCTTCCACTCCAACCCGGTTATGATGTGTGGTCCATCCTCTTCCTCGCCCCTCCCTTGCCCGGCAGATCCCCTAGCAGCTCTCCCCGAGCACATACTCGACGAGTATCGGCGATCCGTCGCAGTCCCCGTCTCAGAGAGAAGAAAGTTCTTCGAGACCATTGCCGAATACAGTACTCCTTTCTGATAGCTTCCGAGTACAGTATTACTTTATGAGAACTGCCGACTACAGGAATCTTTTCTAAAAACTGCCGAGTACAATAATCTGTTTCAAGAGTTGATCGATTGACCGGCGGATCCATTTGCTTTGTGTACAGTAGAGAGAGCCCATATGTTCATGTTATTTGTTTCCTGTTGTAACATATATTTGCCAAGGAAGTGTTAAAATACTTGTCTAATTGATGAAAAGTTCAAGCATAATAATCTGTAAATTCGATGTTTGAGTGCTCAAGAGCTTATTTATAGTGATGAGACTGTTGCTTATACAAATTACGTGTTAAGATATTCCGTTGTAAATAAGATAAAGAACAGAAGGAATAGGTTACCCACTTGTGTGATGAAAGATGAACTGCCATGTTTTAAATTAGCCCTTTGTACTCAGCTCCTCTACTCTACGCAACACTGCACCAATGTTTTTTTATTTAAAAAAAAACAGAAAAGCACTTTTTACCTTTTCTGTTCGACGTACCGTTTAGGTAGGGCGAAGACGTCTCCGTCCTCATTACGTTTGAGCTCTCTGGGCTCTGTATTTCGGTATATTTTCGTAGAGAGTCCCCGGCTAATTAGACCCTAGTTTTAAGTAATAAGCCCCTATAGGTTATGTGTGTAGGATGTGTGTAGGCGTTCATAGGATGCCCTCGAAATGTTTTTCTGATTTGTACGGATATGTACCCCAATCTGAGTTGTTGAGTACTCAATCACTATAATGTACCCTTTCTCTAGTTGTACCAATGAATAGTCTCGGTACTCAACTTTTTCCTTCTTGAGTTAGGCTTATATTTCCTGTGAACCAACTACCCATTCTATTTGTATTTATTGTTACATGTCAAAGAAATACTCTAATAAATGAAGTAGTTCACAGTCGCGCGGTCCAATTGCTTTTCACAACAGTGTAACTATCTCTGGTATAGCAGCTGTTTTGAGCAGCGTCGTCTGGTCGGAATTCTGAAAGTGTAATACATCTGAAGCAGTCGCTAAGAGTGCTCTTCGCAACGGCCATAAGTTTTGAAAACACAAAGATCAATTCTAGCTTCGTAGCGTTATCAGATGGCAGCTAAGCGTTACTTTGGCAGGAAGAGCGACGAGTTCTAATTCTTCTGTAAAATACGCAACATTGAAAACATTAATATTTTGGGAAATGAGAGCAAATGAGTCAAAAGAAATGAAGAAAGTGTTACCCTTAAGTACCAAAAGTATAAAGTATACCAAGTTTTTATCATCTGATCGTTGCCTTAAAGTCAATTGAATTGTACTAGGTTTGTCATTGGATATGCAAATATACTTAATTACGTCATTATACCTTGCAAGGACCGATAAAAAATGGGAACGCCAGTGATAAAACAGCCGGTCACCCATGTCATCTACGACTTCGACGGTCTTCTGGTGGACACAGAACCCCTCTACACACTCGCCAACTCACGATGTCTCGAGGCGCACGGGAAAGAGTTCACTATGGATATCAAATCCGGTGAGAGTTCGGACTCTCGCATGATTCTAACATGTCAACAGCTGATGATTTATTTGATTTTTCTTTTTGAATAGAAAGATAGAACGTTCCTGCTTCGGGCTCTGATTAGTAACACTTTTAACGTGCACATAAAGTTTTTCGTTGAAAAGCATACCTTGACAAATAATCATCAACAAGGATTTAAACTATTAGTTTTTAATTACCTACATATACTGGGAAGTCAACAGAACCTAAACATCGATATACGAACTATGTCCACTTGCTTTAAGGTCAAATGGGCCGAAAAGAACACGAAGCAATCACCTATCTTCTTGATCGGGTACGTTTTCGAGCAAATTACATACATTTTTGATGGGACATTCAATTTTCTGTCATAATCCAAATCTCGAAAGATACCCTTTTCTGAATGTCAGTTCATGTGTTCATTTATGAGCCAGCTGAAATCCTCCTACTCCATGTTTCGATACACTTTGATGAATCTCAAATGACTTTAGTGAGAAATGCTTTCAAGCCTCTTTAGTGACATTCAGTAGGAGAATTATCACTTCCAGACAGGATTGACAGACATAGTGACAGTGAAGCAGTATGCGCAGCAGCTGAACTCACATCTGAACGAGCTGTTTCTAAGATGTCCTGCGAAGCCAGGAGCAGAACGACTTGTGAGACATTTTGCTAACAAAGGCATGTGTCCAAATGCTTTGAAAAGTACAATACACAGAAATTCTGAGCATTGGTTGCTCAGTGGGTTTAAGCATCGCTCGGAAAAGTGTTAAGACTGGTTCGGTTCTCGCCTAATGATCAAGTTTTGCACGAGTTTTATTCCTCTGTATACACGTGTACTCTCTATTAATCTCAACTTGATGCAAACGCTCCATCTCAAGATCAGCCAAACTAATCAAACTACAGAGTTGTTGTTGAATGTTCAAATAGTGTGAATGATATGCTGCTAGAAGTACTGCTAGAAGCCGACTTCAGTCTTGCCGGTAAAAATAAATGACAGGAGCAGTAAGAAACAGAATGTCATTCGAAAAGCTGAAAAAAAAACTCTCAAACTCGAGCAGTTGCGATAATCAGAATGGTCTCTTATAGTTGCTGCTCCGTATGGCTTCCTATTTTTTCTAATCAAGTTTCCTAAACTTTTCTAAAATCTAATCAAATGTTAATCATCAAAACTCGACTTTTGAAAACTTTAATCTTAGATGTGATCTGCCACCTGATCTCCCTCGTCATGTTCAACTTCTCAGTTTCTTTATGTTTGAAACTTGTCTCTGTTTTTCTGCCTTTTCTGATTGACAGCAGCACCGCTTCTTAGTCATCAGTCGAGTCCGCAATTTAGCCTTTGTATGGTGATTATTCGGTCAGTTGCAGGTATTTATAGTGCTATCTGCACGGGATCCTCATCAAAAGACTTTCCTTTAAAGGTTATCTTAGGATTTTTTTGGTGTATCTAATTGTAGAAGTTTGTTTAAAGTCATACAGCAGAATCATAAAAGGTAGAGCGTCTTTGTTTAAAAAAAATTAACTGAACGGCTAACACTACGGTGTTCATAAGCTCTTTCAATCGACATTGTTTTTAGCATTATCTTTTTTTAATAGATCACAATCATGTTTTTGAACAGTCTTTTTCATACAGCTGAAAACAGTCATTTCCACATGTGAACTGTAAAATTACATTTAGCTTTTTTATATCGAAGGTCATCTGCAATTTCATTTACATAACGTTTCGTGTGGATCAGGCACACAGCCATCGTGATTGGGTCGACCTCGTGAAGCTGCACGTCCTGACAGGAGATGACCCGTCCGTCAAGCGGGGCAAACCCCACCCGGATGGATTTATCGAAACCATGAAAAGGTAAAAAATTGAGAATGTCAAGTAAACAAGGACAAGGTTTGTCAATAATCACGAATATGGATAGATGCAGGCCCACTCACGCCTTGATTGTGAGTTTAAATGAAGAACGGAAGATTTCAACTTGCCTTGGATCCACGAGCGAGTTTTACAAGTAGCCGATAACTGATCTCGATGCTTAGATTCGTCGTCCCACCAGAATCTCCTTCAAATGTCTTGGTGTTCGAAGACGCACCGAATGGCGTTCGAGCTGCTTTAGACGCCGGGATGCAAGTCATTCAGGTGAGAGTTTCAATATAACTTACGAATTCACCCTGCTCTTGACTTTGACTTGAGCTTGTGAAGTCATCGAGAAAAGTCACAAAGTTTATATGTTGACTTAAAACAAACAGATTCGAAAAAGTTCAGTAATAGTTTGATTGTTTAAGTTGTAATATTGATCTCATGAATTGAAGAAAAAAATACTTACTTATTCGTAATTCAAGCTTCATATAGATTTTTGAAGGTTCCCGATCCACACCCGGCGTTTCAGGTGGATGATCTCACCAAGAAGGACATTACGGTAAATCGCACCAAACTTTTTCTCTTCTTGATTTTTCTTTTATTTCTCGAGCTTCGCGTTTTCGTTATGTCTAGAATAAAAATAGTCATTTTAGATTTTAGAAGCGGTTATTTCCATTTCTTCCTAAATTTACCTTGCAGGAAAAATTCAAATCAATCTTCCTGTTAAGATTTTTTTTGCTTGAAATAAAGTTTATTCGAGTTGTATTTTGAGCGTAGAGTACAGGTCTCAGCGAGCAGACTATAAAAAACTACCAGTCTGATTTACGGATTCCATTCAGGTGCTCGATTCCTTGGAGAAATTCCTACCGGCCGAATTCGGTCTACCAGCTTTCGATTGAGCTGCCATTTGTTTGAAGATACCTCACAGCTGATGATACCTAATTTCATTCTCATGAGAATGTTCTTTCGAATACCTTTTTAATATTCTTGTTAATGCTATTTCCAAGCAAAAAGCTCTCTTTTTTTCTAGGAAGAACAAGTTTCTAATCAAGCTCAGAGAAGCAGTATTATTATTCTTTCTTCCATTCTTCCCGGGCAACTGTCATGGAAATATAAGTTTAGGTTATTATCATTGTTTTCCCTCTCAACTTTCAACGCAAGTATCTCTTTTCTTTGCTCAAGTTCTTCTCATTTACTTCCTTTGTGAGTATTACGCCATGCACGGTAACCAGATATGTTTTTTTTGTTTTCGAATTTTCAGATTTTTCTACATATTTCGAAAAAAGTTTTGCGACAATTCGAAAAACAATTGTCAATAAATCGACAAATTTTTTAAAAAGAGCTTCAAATCGTTTCTGGTAACAACAAGCTTGAATGTTTAAGAGGAGGCAGGATGGTTTGAGTACTATTTATTAACATACATAATATTCAATGTTTACTTTTGCTCCATTCTTGAAGCATTAGATGTTTATCTAACGCGTTTAAAAAAAAGTTTTTCGAAGCGCAACTGGACTTTTAGTGAAGAGTAATTGAGTGCTAGTGTTCGAAGCCTTTTCCTAATTCAAAAGAGTTACGTGAAAGACTTCTGTTTGGACTAGGATCGATGACACTTTGTTACAAGACAGTTTGTTACACGACACTTTGGTACAGGGGCTTTTGTTTTAGCGTGTTTTAATTACTGTATTTTCCACACCATTTTTCCTATTTTTGACAAATTTAGTCATTGAATTGACAAAAATTAATAATATGAGAAGTTTTCTTATGCGGTCTCGTTAGCCTAAGCCGTAAGGCCTCGTTATCGTAACCTTTCACTAAGCCTAAGCGAGAGAAAAAAACAGTGAATAATAGGTGAAAACAGCTAAGCCCCAATTATCTCAATTAGACTGCATGAAACTGAAATATTGGGGCTAATTGTTCTATAAGGCCTCATACCTTAGCGAGAAAATCTGTGAAGGGCGTGTAACAAACTGTCGTGATACCTTTGGACTAATCCCGTTCGTTGTACAACAAATTTTTTCAAAGTAAGTTTTGAAATTCATTCTTTTGAAAAAAACAGCTTAAAAAGAGGGGAAGAACGTTTTTAAATGATGAAAACGAGCTATATGTAGTTGAGAGTAGGGAATATTAGTAGTTGATACCGTAAAGACTCGCTCGCTGCTCATTAGCTCCGTTTTTAAGCATAATTAAATTCACATTTCTTCGCCACACGGAAAACGGTTGCTCTCAGCTACCCTCTCAATTTTCATTCGTTTGATACCCACTATCAGCTGGGAACCGTTCCGGATATCAGCCCGCGAAGGTTCTACCCTATCCGCATATAATTGATCCGCTTCATACTATTCTATCACCTGTGTGTATCAGCTATCTTTGCAGTGGGACACAAAGTCCGTTAGTTGGTGTTCATCGAATCATAAAGAGAGAAGACGCATGATTCCTAAAAAAAAGTTTCAAAAATTTCTCTAAAAAGTCGCATGAGGAAGAAGAGCCTTCGAGATCATGAGCGAGTCAGTTACAGAAATGTTTTCAGGTTCAGTAGAAGCACTTATGCAACCTCTTAGAGCAGAAAACAACTCGCTGAAGGAACGAGTTGCCGAATTAGAGGCACAACTTATGAGTTTAGGAAACAAGCTCGATTCTGCTCTTTCAAAGGCTCAAAAGAATGCCACCGATTCAGTTTCAAATCTAGTTTCTAATGCTCCTCTGACCAGAATCCCCAGTGCTCCTAGGCTCTAATTTAACCAGATCACTCCTCTGGCACCGTCCTCATGCCTTCCTGAAATAGACTGGAGTCATCTCTATCCCCGGGCTAGTCATCTGTTTTCAATTCATAGACTCCCTAATACGTTTCAGGAAACTTTGAATGCGATAAGTATGAATATATTAGAAAATAAAAGCATCATCTTGGTATCACGACACTTCGTTTTTTCGACACTTCGTACCCGAGACACTTCGTACCACGAAATTTCGTACCCGCGACACTTCGTACCTCGACATTTCGTACCCGCGACACTTCGTATCTCGACACTTTGTACCCACGTTAATACGACACTCCGTACCGCGACATTTCTTACCCCGAAACTTTGTACCCAACATTTTTTCTTCTTGTTTTTTGATTATGCTGTTTTAGGTGAACAATTTTAGGGGTTTTTTAAATGTGATTCTAGTGTCTTTTTAGAAGACCAATTTCAATGAACTTGTTATTTGTTTTCTCAAAGAAAAGCGCATCGAAAGTTCTATAAACTTGATCAAATCATTTAAATGATGATTTATGTTATGATGATAAAAAAGATGATTTATGTGAAATTATGATGAAATGATTTAAAATGAGGAAACAATTTTAGAAACATGCGTACCTAATTTCGTGAAACTTCCACCTTATTAATAGAAACGTCTACTTAGTTTAAAGAGATGTTATCCAAAGTACCTAAAAAAAAAGTTTGGAGTCGGGCACAATGTTCATTGGAGGAACGCTTCAATTGAGGGGTTTGCGTTTTTTGCGTCCTGCCTGAGTTAGGCGTGAATTTTCGAGAGATGAAGAAGAGGGAGTTCCTGAGAAACTTTTCATGTTGCGTATTAACGTGGGTACAAAGTTTCGGGGTACGAAGTGTCGCGGTGCGAAGTGTCGTATAACGTGGGTACAAAGTTTCGGAGTACGAGGTGTCGCGGTGTGAAGTGTCGTATTAAAGTGGGTACAAAGTTTAGGGGTATGAAGTGTCGCGGTGCGAAGTGTCGTATTAACGTGGGTACAAAGTGTCGGGATACGAAGTGTCGTATTAACGTGGGTACAAAGTGTCGCGGTACGAAGTTTTGGGTACAAAAAGTCGCTCATTCGAAGTGTCGCGATACGAAATGTCGCGGTAAGAAGTGTCGGTACGAAGTGTCGATAATACGAAGTGTCGGTGATCCCCATTCTTGAAAAGGAAAAACAACCTTTTTATAACGATTACAGACCGTACAAAATGATTAATGATGTTGTTGACATTGTTGAAATTAAATATTTCTGTAGAAAATTAGATACCATAAATGTCTTTTAAAGACGCGTAACATCACTTAATGTTATTTTTTACGAAAAGTGTTTACTGTTGGATCTCTTGAAGTTTTCATGGTTCATTTCCGGTTTTTTGAGATTCTTAAAACATTTCTCCTAAAAAGGTCAATAAACATTTTCTTCGGGTTTTATCAGATAAAACATAACAAAATGGACAAATAAAAAGGTGGTAAAAGTTTATTTGAAGAAAACAATTTTTTGTTATTTGCCCAGCCCTGGTGTGACAATACGTCTTGCTGGCTCCTATGGAGGATCCGCTGGATAATTCCCTTTCCATCAAAAGAAATGACCCGGGTCGACTGCTCTCGGTGCGGAGAAGAAAAGTATAAAACTCCTCAACATGTGTTTCGTGTTGGAGACACGGTTAGACTTTCCAAGTTTAATACATTATTCAAAAAATGTTATAAAAACACCTTCACATTAGAAGTTTTCAGAATAAAAAAATTATTATACAAGGATCCTCCCTCCTGTTTATATCATTGAAGACTTGAGCGGTGAGGAGACCACTTCTTGCTCAAGAGCTTTAGTTGTCTACGTCGCTCAAGTCATGTTAATCTATGCTGTAGTTTCGGTTTCTATATATAACCTAACATTCTCGAATTGTCCTGATAACAAATTGTGGATTGCCATTCTTTCTTCCTGTATAGGGTATTTACTACCATCTCCATCCATCACTCTTAACAAATTATGAAGGACTTTTACTTAACTCTTTTGAGTAACACTCGTAAAGAGGATGTGATTTCTAAATTTCGCGTCAAACTACCTTCTTCAATTACTTTGCATGAGGATTACGAAGTTGCGCTAACAGAGATAATTTACCCAAATACTTTCGACCTTTTGACCGATAGAAGGGAAGATGATAACTTCAATGATAACACGATATTTCTGAAAGATTTCAACGGTAGTGTTGGAACTGTGGCTGTGACTCCATGCTCTTACAAGTCAGGATCCGACTTGGTTGGACAGATAAACTACTCTTTGAATGAATTCTTCAGTTTCAAGTATAATACGAAAAACATGAACATGCTATATTACAACCCATATACGAGAAAATGTGAAATAACTCTACCTGAACAGATTGGAAGAGTAATTTTTTCTAAACGTTTCGCCTATCTTTTGGGTATTAAGGAAACAATAGAACATCGGTCAACCTACATTTCTTCTCATCCTGTTCATGTAGCTAAAGAAATGATGTTCATTTATGTCAATATTGTCGAGAATCAAATGGTTTCTAATGTTTTGTGTCCACTTTTGAAAGTAATAGCCACAAACGGAGAATTGGGTGAAAATATAAACGTTTCATTCACAAGACCTCAATATGTCGCCGTTCGCTACAGAGACTTTGGATACATTACTGTTGATATCAAGAACGATCTTGATGAGCATATAAATTTTCATTCGGGAAAGATCTGCATGGTACTTCATTTCAAACCTAAACGTTCGGCAGAGTAGGTATGCATGTACCTTTTAATCCCGACTCTTGTATTGACTGGTACGATGTGTTTATTGAGCAAGCACGTCAGAGTGGTTCAGGATTTCGTGGTTATCCTTATCAGCGTGGTGCTTCTGGTTTGGGTGGTGTTCTTTCAAAGCTATTCAGTTTCATTCTGCCAATAGCCAAATCAGCAGGGAGGTCTATTGCTACTGAAGCTGTGAATGCAAGTGAAAAATTCGTTGATGACATCATTGACGGTAAAAATGTCAAAGATTCCCTAAAGACGCACGGTCGTCAAGCCTATAAAAATTTAGTAAACCGAGCAAACGCTAGACTACAGCAAGGCAAAGGTAAAAGAAAGCGAAAAGTTTGGATAGTCAAAAAGAAAAGTAGAGTCAAGCAAGACTCGAAAGAGGTCAGTAGTGAAACGTCAGCGACACAGAACGGTTCAAAAGTCTCTGAACTCTCTCAAGGATATTTTCTCCAAGTGAAAAAATGGGGAAACTAATCGACCCCAAATCTGTTCCATCTACTCGAAGTGAATTGAGTGTGTTTGAGATACCTTCAACGCAAGTTGCCCTAGAATCCGCAAGATGGCTATCTATACCTACAAGCACTCCAATCAACAACTCAGGACCATATTTGTTTAATTTGGTTGATTCACGACATTTCCTTCAAGTTGGCAAATCCTACATTGCTCTCCGTCTCCGAGTCAAACGACCTACAGGTGTTGATAACGTATTGATTAAGGAGAAGTACGGTTTGATTAATTAAATTGGTGCTACTTTCTTCAACCAGGTCAATCTTGAGATAAACAATCAGCAAGTATTTGATTGCAGCAATTATGCTTACAAAGCTTACTTGGAGTGTCTTTTGAACCATAGTACTGACCAAAAGCGAGGTTTCCTTCAAGCCGGTGGTTATTATCAAGATGACGATGAAGGTTTGGAAAGTACCGAGAATAGCGGGTACAACTCCAGAGTTGAGCTTTTATCTAATGATGTTGTGGATCTAGTTGCGCCTTTTCACATTGAACACTTTTCCACTGACCGTTTTCTCATTCCTAACCTCAATCTACAGTTTCGTTTCTATCGTAATTCTGATGATTTTATAACAGAAAATTTCACAACAAGTAAACAATCTGGAATATCCATCGAAGTCGTTTCCATGAAGCTCGTGATGCGTGCGGTAGATGTGATAAGTTCAGCTGGTCTCGCCTTAGAAAAAACATTACTTTCATATCCTGCAAGATATCCTTATCACAGAACACGTCTACGTGTAATTTCGATACCCGGCGGACGTTCTGATTTTCCATATTCAACGCTTTTCACCGATATTGTTGTAGGATGTGTAGAGCAGGATGCTTTTGATGGTCATTCGTCCAAGAATCCATTCAATTTTAAGCACTTTAATATTTCGGAGATTTCTATAGCCTCTCAAAATCAACTTTAAGCAAAAATGTTATGCAGAAGCTTTCGCAATGTTTTATGAAAACATTGGAGCTATAAGTGAAAATCGCGACATTGCAATATCTTATAAGCACTATAGGAATGGTTTCACTCTCTTTGCTTTTATTCTCGTACCAACTGATGCTAATAATGATTTTGAACTTGTGCAAAGTGGAACTACTCAAATAGCTTTGAGATTTGCTGAACAAACTCCTCCATCCGGACTACAACTCATAGTATATGCCGAGTATGACGGAATGTATCAAATCGATCATTATCGTAATGTTTTCAATGACCAATAGGTGTAGATATATTCATAACAATTGTATTTCCATGTAAAAGGGATGACTGATGTTGTTTAACGCGGTTGCTTTGTCTAATATAGAGCTAAATAATATTCTGAGGATTTTTCCTGTTACAAGGTTCTATTATCTAGGAAGTTTCCCCTCCGATGTAATTGTTGATATTCCCGAGAGTCGACCTTTCTGCCTTATTTTCAACACCAGCAAGTCTAGTTTGCCAGGAGAACACTGGGTTGCTGTATTTGTGAATAAGTTTAATATTGCTGAATACTATGATTCAAACGGAGATGAGTGTTTGAATACCCTTGAAACGTGGTTGTCTAACTTTCCTAGAGTAGAAAAGTTTCCTTTTCGTGTTCAAAGTTTTTTTAGCAATGTATGTGGACACTTTTGTTTATATTTTCTCTATAACAGATGTAAAGGTAAAAGCTTAAGCTTTTTGCTCAAATCACTCCATCGTCACAATTTGAGCAAAAATGACTCTTTAGTATATAAATTGTATTTAAATCACCTCAAGTCATGTATAAATAGATGAAGAGAAATCATAGTGCATCGTTTACTTCACCATGTCTAGTGACAAACTTTCCCTCCTTTCTGAGAAGACCCCTGTGAAAATTTCTTACTCATCTACTAACTCTAAGTTTTCCATCAAAAAAGAAAAGGAACTCTCAAGTAATTGCGAAGATGTGGTAACTGTTATGGATACTGGCATAACTCTACGCCGAGCGAGAAAGCGTATTGAAGGAGATACAGGTGTTAGATACATTCGTAATATTGGCTCATTTCACTTACTCGCGGATGAATCTGATAATGTATTTGTGCAGTTTCTACCTGTTAATTAGTTATCTGAAGATTAAGATGTCCGAGTCAAGCGATACTTCTACTCACGAGGAAGTTCATTTCAAACGCAGAAGAAAACGACTGGAGGAAAACACTGAGGTTTATTGAAATTTTATATTATATGTTCACTACATTAACCGTTAATTGTTGAGCACGTCAACCTTCATGAAGAGCCTCAACAACTTGGAAGGGATTTCTCAGTATTCAGACCGCAAAGATTCATTACTATGGCTGTTTGTAACACTTGCTCCAAACCTACCGTCACATCCCATATTGATTGTCACTTTCAAATTGTGTAAATCCTGCATTCTCACTAATTCTCGGATGCAGTCGGCAATTTACCACAACATCATTGTGAAGAACTTGAGGGATAGAAGGACATTTTCAAATGGAAAGGACTCATCGACAATTACTCGTCGCTTCTGGTAAGTTTTTTACCCTATAAAAATGAAATTTTAAGTTTTTGGTGATTACTAATCATTCGGGGTGATCTCTAGATGGGAGTACAGGTACCTCTCTGAAATAACTTTCATTTCTTTTGTTTTCAATTTTGTATAGAGGTTGTGTTCCTTAACCTCCTACTTGTGTGACTAAAATAAGTTTCAGATGCCTCACATTGCTCTCGCTACCTATCTGAGAATCAAAATGAATGTAGATATTTATGACAAACTCACATTGAGCCAGATGGATGAAATTAACGATTACCTCGTTAATCTGAGGATAAAAACAACACATATGGAAAAAAAAAACTTTTTTGGATCATCTGCAACTGGACATAAGGACTCGCGTTTATCATCCCATCACCGTAAGGCTGAAGGTGGAGGGAAGGAAGAAGAGTCTGGGTCTGAGACCAGTTCGAGTCCCGCTCGTTGTTAGTTTTTTTAAAAAAAATTTCTCTTTTGTGTTTCAAGTCCTTTTTTAACCAATTTTTAAAATGTTTGTATTGCTGGATTATTTTCTGGCACAATACGACGTGAGAATAACTAGACAGGATGCCCCCTGTTTCCGAGGAAGAAATGGAGCAGTCTATCCGGTCGAAGTATTTCAAGTTGAATATCTCTAGAACGTGTTATAATTTAGATTCTTTTGGTTCTAGATTCGTTTCGTCTTTGACATTATGAACTGTTGAAACTAGATTTGTTTTTACTCGATTTGTTTTTTCTCTATGTAATAAAATACTAAGCTATTGAGTTCATTTTCTGTTTGTTTCGTTTTGTCTTTGAGATGATAAAATGTTGTTGCTAATCTTTGTGTTCTTTGTTCTACAAATGTGGAAGAATACGTGACGTATTCTTTACCGCAAAGAGTGCAAGTTGCGATAGTAGGAGATGGCTTCCTTCCAAGATCGTATCCAAAGATTTTGCGTGTATGAAAACAGTGCTTATTGGAAACACGTGATAAAAAAATTGTCCAATAAAAGATTCAAAAATACACATCGGAGAGAGTGTATAAAAAGTGTGTCTTTCTGAGAAAGACTGCACTGTAAGAGAAAAACGCTAGAGAGCGTAAAATAAAATAGCATGTAATATTGAGAGACGCAGATAAAAGCATCGTGGATGATTATGTTTTTAAGAGATTCAGAGAAAAAATATCTGACAGAGTATAAAGAGAGAGAGAGAGAGAGAGGAAGAAAGAGAAAGAGAGAGATAAAAGAGAGAGAAAGAAAGAGAGAGGAAGAGAGAGAAGAGAGAGGGAAAGAGAGAAGATAGAGAGAGAAAGAGAGAGAGAGAAAAAAGAGAGAAAGAGAGAGAGAAAGAAAGAAAAATATAGAGAGAGAAAAAATAGAGAGAAAGAAAGATAAATAGAGAAAGAGAGAGATATAAAGATCAGGTGGAGTGATTCTTTGCGGTCAGAGAAAAAGTCTCTCGATTTAACACACTATTAAAAATCGGTCACAGAGTCCTCCACCTCACACAGATTTCGGTCGATTATCTTGTGAGAGTTAATGAAAAAAGACTTCAGGCTTGTAGAAAAACAAAGAGGAGCGACTCAAAACGTGCCGAGAATTTTTTGCGAGAACGCATCATGGAATGTAAATGCGATGAGAAGAAGCTCTTGACGAGGCTTACGACCCTTGAAACTCTAGGCCAGGTTCTGTCAGTTCAATAAACTTTCCAACCACCACAGGTCCTATTGTTGGGCGGGCGTGTGCACCGATGGTTCAAGTCCTCTCGTATTTATTGAAATAGCGATCGAAATTCTTATCGTCAAAAGATAATCGAAAACCTACCGCTGTGAGATTCAAATCTATTTCTAATTTAACTAAAAGGAAGTTAAATTCAACTAAGAGAATAAAGGGTACATGATTTCTCTTTCGTTTACAAAGCAGAAAGAACACAAACACGGTCTAGAACTCATTTTCCTGACTACATGTCAAGCTCAGAATTGCCCTCTAGCTCTAGGGCACTTTTGCATTTTAGGTACTCCCCCTACCACAGGTTCCATGGGTCATACGTCTGACTTATTTACATTTACAAAAAAATTTTACATTAAAAACGCTTAGGCTTAGAAAAAGTTTAAGCTAACGAGGCCGTACGGCTCAGGCTAATGAGACCGTATTTTTCGAAAAAAAGCCACTCTCCTCTGACCCATCGAACCTCAGGTAGGGTGGGGGTACCTAAAGTGCAGATCTTAATCCTCTAACTACTCTGTGTATGTAGTCAAACCTTGAGAGCAAGGTGGCTTCTCATTATGAAAGTTTGGTTTCTCTGAAAAAATCGCTCGAGAAGAATGGGCCAAACTATACCGAAACTACCTGCGTCCAGCGATGAAAGCGTTTGCCAAGCGGCTTCGTACTGTAGTTAAGGCGAAATGACGCAGAATCGAATAAAATTAAACTCAAGTGTTTCAAATGCTCGCAGCTGATAAATATGTGAAGTCTGATTGCACCGCTTCACTCTTAACCATTATATACATAAATGAATGAGCTCATTGGTGTACTTATGGTACACCGTGTAATTTGCTTCTGCACAACAAACAAACCGACCACTTTCAATGGGAGTTCGAAGCGTAATGAGTTAGCAGTGGGTTTAGCTATAAAAGGACCAACTTTCGCTCATTTAGCAACATTTTATCATCTTGTGTGGCTGCCTCCTGCTCCGCCACGCAACTTCAAGTTTATATCTCACTCCTCTCATCGTCTTAATCATTGATCTTTTCGGCTTCTCGCTTCTTGCCAAGATGGGCAATGTCGTCAAGAAAATTGACACAAACACGAATAAGGTTGGAGAAGATTCAAAACTGGGCACTTTAGAGACACCTTCCTATCAGAGGTTCAAAGGGGGTCATACGTCTGACTTATTTACAATTACAAAAAATAATTTACATTGAAAACGCTTAGGCTTAGAAAAAGTTTTGACTAACGAGGCCGTACGGCTTAGGCTAACGAGACCGTATCAAAAAAAGCCACTCTCATCTGATCCATTGAACCTCTGGGGCCGTATGCACGTACCATTTTCGGCGGGAAATGATGAAGAAAATAGTGTTAAGTGGTCTACGATAACACTGTTTTCTTCATCATTTCCCACCAAAGTGGTATGTGCATACGGCCCCAGGTGAGTGTCCCTAAAGTGCAAAAGTGTGCAAAACTGAAGGCTCTAAAATTTTATTATCAGAATCATACAATTGAACAAAAACACACGGATCAGGGATATGATTTTTTTCAAATTTATTTGTATCATCGTCTTTGACTGGTAAGATGAAGAAAATTGTTTTAATAGCGAACGAATTTCGTAAGAATATCTTAAAACTGTTTTTCAAGCCATGGCACGAACATGTCTTAAATTGTTTAGCAAATGAGAACATTAAAATGTATAGCTTGGGTACTGTTTGCGTTTAATCACCCCCCCTTCTACCAGAGGTTCAATTGGGTCAGATGAGAGTGGCATTTTCTTGATACAGTCTCGTTACGCTAAGCCGTCCGGCCTCGTTAGCGTAAACTTTTCCGAAGCCTAAGTTTTTTACTGTAAAAATAGTTTTTTTATGTAAAAATAAATTTTTAAATAAAAATAACTTTTTTGAAAATGTAAATGAGTCAGAAGTATGACCCATGGAACCTCTGGGAGGGGGCTCCTAAAGTAAAAAAAAGTGCCGGCTTGTTTAAGGGTTTAAGAAAGCTCCTAAAGTAAAAAAAGTGCCCGCTTGTTTAAGGGTTTAAGGAAGTTGATCGACGTAAATATCAAATAACAAGAGCTTCCTAAAATACCTTGAGGCTTCAAAACACACAACAAAAAACGGACGCGTTGTTTGAGGCACGAGAGAAACCTCGGAATCTCTCTAAATCCGAAGCTAGGAAGCAAAAAAGAGTGGCCACGTGCAGGGAAGAGAGGAACAAGCCTTCTCCTGGTCCGGCGACTCCAACTATCAGCGAAGCTGCCCAGACCCCCGCTATCAGTCTTAGAGTTCAGGTAATATGTACATTGTGGACATAGGAAGTTTTCACGAACTAGAACTGTAACGTTCGATCTTCAAAAGCTCCGACAAATATTTTAAAGGCAGTGACGTCTGGATAAGATTACAATCGTTTAAACCAACGCAGGAGAAAAAAAGTAGTCCACTGGGCGGGATCGAGCCATTTTTCACCAAAGGAGTAGTGTACATAGTTTTCAGTTGTTGAAAATTCAAAGGGAACGGCCGCTCTTTCGTTTTCTTTACATTTCTGCGGAGTCTTGTGTGATGAGAAGTGAGCTAAAGGTAAAAGCGGAGAAAGGATTGCTAGTCGTCAATTGTCAATTGCTAGTCGTCAATTGTCAATTTTCAATTGCTAGTCGTCAATGCTAGTCTTCAATTTAGATTCTATCGTTCAACGAACGGTTGTTTTCCAAAGCTCTAAACCTATGAATTAAATTCAGGCATCTCTTATTTAACCGGGAGCAAGCGCGCAACTATTACATTACGGTTGTTGTTGTTGTTCTTGTTGTTTTCCACTTGGTCCCGTGAAGGAATGTTTTTGAGACCAAAAAAATGCTCTAACGTCTACACTTGCACCGTTGTGAAGCTATTTTAATGCTTTGACTAGCCATAATAAAGTATAGTGGAGTACGTTTTTGAGAATAGGACCTTCCGAGCGAGGCTGAAGGAGAAAAGATAAGATGTACTTGTAAACTCGAATTTGAGATTTGAAGTTTAAGAACTTTAGAGAGTAAAATAACAGGAAACAGGAGGGTATTACTTCGTTTTATAAGATACAATTTTTTCAAATTGTTTTTTGCAGAGAGCGAACAAATTGAACTTGTCTGCGAGATCCAGAGCGAATAGAAGAAACAAAGACAATGAAAGGAGGAAAAAAGGAACCACAGAAGAAGAGTTTTCGGTAACTTTTCAAAAAAAGATATCTTAGTATTTCTCATATTCTTCATGTTGTATTCGCAACAAGTATAGGTCATCTGCAAATGTTTGACGTTTAACTGTTCCATTGCAGTTGGCCATGAAGTTTGGATATAATATATATATATATCTTCTTCTTCTTCTTCCTCGCACTTGTTCCCGCCTCGCGACAGGGTACGCGCTCCCCTGAGATGCAGGACAGACCTATCCTGGTAGAACCAGTGGCTGCCTGCTATATCACTGCTAGTGTGATTAGCAGCAGTGGGGAGAGTCAGATTCGTGCATGAGCACTACCAACATTTCTTAACCCCCTTGGTTTGGGTGGATCTGTCCGGGGTGGGAGTCGAACTCGGGACTCTTCGCACAATGGTCCATCACACTACCACTATGCCACGCCCGGAACCTAATATATATATATATATATATATATATATATATATATATATATATATATATATATATATATATATATATATATATATATATATATATATATATATATTAGCCTGACGAGACGACAATCGAAAAACTTTTGTTACTTCTAAAAAGATGCGGGAAAGAACAAGGAATATAGGAATACAGTATTCAGTTAAACACAGAGAAGATGATGTTTAGAGAACTATTATTATTACAAAAAACTATTTTTAACCAGTTGCGTAAAAAACTTTTTACTTACTTTTTTCATTGTAATTTTTCGTGTCGCTTAAAAAGTAAGTTTATTATTTCAAAACGCATTTCTACAGTTATTATATAAAAGCGTCTTTTATTTATTTATTTTTTCGGAACTTTCCGAGAAAAGAGCAAAAAAAGGAGACGCTTTTTCAATAGTGAAATCATTGCTACAGTTACTCCAACCATTGAGCTCATTCTTTTCAGCCACGATCCAGCAAAAGAACAAGCGATGTTAGAAAAAGATGGGTGACACCAGAAAGAGAAGACACTTTTCTGAGGTGCTCTTTTGTGTCAACTGTGTCAACTTTTGTCAAGACAAGACACTCGATGTATGTCAACTGACATCAGATGTGTACATATGCCAACTGCACTGACTTGAGATTGGGAAAAAAATTAACCAGTTCTCGATCATGTTCTATCATTATCAAGAAAGGGAAGAAAATGGGACTAAAATGATCAGAAGTGAGTGATTCTCACATTCTTGACCTCTTATAGGGCCAAAATCTCTCACAGGTTTGATTGTTCTGAACTCCTTGGCTTAAAGAGCGTTTTTATTCGAAATTTAGAAAAGAGGAAAGAGTTTACCGACCAATGGAGGGTATGTATGACTTAACACACAGCTGACTGGTAAAAAATGGGCCTTTAACAAAGTGCTACCCCGTTGTCAGTGTTGTCTGTTGTCCGCAACGCGGTCACGTGTTGCGATTGTTCTCTATTTGTTGTATCAGTTGTCTATTTGTTGTCTACTTTAACAGTTGTACTCGCACGAAAGAAACGCAACGTGACCGCGGAAGTGACAACATGGGGAACATGGGGAACCAAAAGTTGACAACACGCGACCGCGTTGCGGACAACATTGACAACAGGCAACACTGACAACGGGATAGCTCTTTGTTAAAGGCCAAAAATGAACGAAATGCTTAGCTACAGAATTGTGAGGTAGTTGGGCTTGATTATAAGAGAATGGGACTAAAATATCAGGAAGTCAAAAGCTGGGTCCTGTTCGTGAGAAAATTTTTTCACATGATTGGTTAGAAAGATACACAAAAAACTGAAAAAAAATCAGATAGGTAAATTACTAAGTGATCCTCCACGTTGAACCGAAATGCATTCATTCATTCATTCTTTATTTCCATGTACATGTGTGTTTAACGTGGAATCGAAAAATAAAAACAATATAATATGGATTTTTATACATGATAAAATTAAGAAATGAAAAAGAAGAAGGTGAGGTAATACAGTGGCAGTGTATTAAAGCCATTAGTCAGAAACAATAGGGCTAGGTAAAATAGTATCTTTAGGAAGTTCTTTCAGTTTCGTCAGAAACATCATATCAGAATGAATGCATACTATTTCAGAAGGTAGGCAGTTCCATATAGAGATAATTCTTGATGCACATGTAGAGAACCGGGAGCTGTTTATAGCGAAAGGCAATGCGATTCTCAACTTGTGAGCATTTCTAATATTCTTAAGAAGTGGTTTAACAATGAATAGTCTGGAAGAATCAAATTCAGAACACGAATGTATTCTTTTATGGATAAATACTAGGTCAGCAACAACGCGGCGGTATTCAAGTGACTCTAGATTAAGCATTTCTAGTCTTTCAGAGTAATATAATCGAGGAAGTCCGTTCCTAGCTAGGATTCTTCTGGTGAAACTCCTTTGAACTTTTTCAATGTCTTTCACAAGGCCTATGGTTGTTGGGGACCAAACTACAGTCGCGTATTCGAGGATTGGGCGTACATAAGTGACAAAAGCTAGTGTCAGAACATCAAGAGACTTAGTCTTGAATGTACGCAAGAATAAGTTCGCAAGGTTTGTTGCTTTCTTACAGACAATCTCGACTTGTTTATTGGAGGAAAGATTATCAGAGAACACAACGCCTAAATCATTTACTTCAGAAGATTTATTCATGACCACTCCGTTAAGATAGCATTGGAACCGAAGTGTGAAACAACGCATTTTTTAGCAGATAGCTCAAGATTGGAATGTTGACACCAGTTAGAGATGTTATCAATGGCTATTTGGAGATCGGAAGAGAAAAGTGGTACTTCAGTAAACAGTTTCACGTCGTCGGCATATATCGAATATTGCACAGTCGAAGGAATAACTTCCTTTATGTCATCGATAAATAATAAGAATAATTTAGGGCCGATTGTTGATCCTTGGGGCACACCACTAATTACAGAGGAAGTGCTTGAAAACTCGTTGTCAACACAAATAGTCTGCATTCTTTCAGTCAAATAATCACGAATCCATCCAAGGACAGGATTACAAATTCCTATATTTTCAAGTTTGCGTACTAAAAGATTATGGTCTACTGTGTCGAAGGCCTTAGATATGTCAAGGAGAACAACATCGACAGCCTTTCCATGAGACAGTAAATCCGCAAGGTAACAATGTGATTGTTCTAGTGAAGTTACTGTGGACCTTTTGCTTCTAAAACCGAATTGATGAGGAGATAGAATAGAATTGTTCTCCAAGTAAGCATCAATTTGACTAATCAAAACGTTTTCCATAACTTTAGAGATTGAACAAGTTAACGAAATAGGACGATAACTTGAAAGTTGATCTGCCGCAGATTTGGGTTTAGGGATGGGTTTAACTATCGTCATTTTCCAGAGAGAGGGTGCCTTTCCAGAAAGTAAAGAATTGTTAAAAATAATAGATAACGGTTTCAGAAGCACAAAACGCAGTTTCTTGAAAACAATATTTGGTATGGTGTCAGGAGAAGTATTACACTTATTGCTCAACTTTCTAATACCATTCAATATCATATCATGAGTTATGAAATCAAAGTACAATTTTGAGGGAGTCGTCGGATAGATCTCAGGAACAATAGAACGAGGGGTCGAGTACACCGAAGAGAAAAAATCTGAGAAAGCTTCGGCTTTAGATAATGAAGTAACCAAAGTTCGATTAGATTGATCAACTATTGTGGGCATTGCTGAATTACGGCCCTTAGAGCGACTGCGACATTCGGAATAAAACAATTTCAGGTTTCCTTTACTAACTAGTTTGCTTTCTTTCTCAATCTGGTGCAAATGTAACTGTTTAGAAAATTCAGCAGAAAGATTGTGGCTGTAAACAGAATTAGGAGAATGAAGTGTAGCTCGTTGAAGCTTGTAATACATTGTTCGGAGCCTAGGTGGATAGAGGTCGATATCAGAGAAATCGGAGAACAATGGGACGAAACGGTCGATAAGGTGGACAAGGAAGTCAACAAAGTAGTTATTAGCAGCGTCAGAGTCGAAAAGAGCTAGAGAAAGTGTCCAGTCATGAGATGCAATCAGCCATTCCATCATAGCCCAATTCGCACGCGCGAAATTTCTTATAGAAGGAGCCGAAGCAGCAGGAAAAGCTGAGAAAGACACTTGAAATTCTACGGTGGCATGGTCACTTGATGAAAAAGGCGCAATCACAATACAGTCGGAAACAACTAGACTATTAGACAGCACAATATCTAATACGTTCGTACCACGTGTTGGTTGGGAGACGAATTGAAAAAAATGCTCATCGCAGCAAAAATCTAAGAACAAGGAATGATTCTCATTGTAAGAAGTGTATAGGCTATTCCAGTCAATAAATGGAAGATTGAGATCTCCTACTACCACCATAGGTATATTGGGAAGAGTAATCGATTTAATGTAGGACAACAATCTGACCATCGTTGCTGATGTACAGGAAGGGGAACGGTAGATCACTACGCATCGCATTTGCCGTGGAAGTGCAATAGGGTTAAAGATATCGAGAGATATCACTTCTATGCCATTATCTTGGAAAGAGGAAACTAGAACAGATGGAATATTAAGGGAGACAAATGCGGCAACTCCTCCGCCTTGATTAGGATCATTTAGGGAACGATCACATCTATACAACAAATATTTATGCTCCTTCAAAAACTCATGATCGGAATCTAAGGAAGAAAGCCAAGTTTCTGTAACGAAAACAAGATCATAGTTATTGTAAATAAGCAAAAAATCAAGATCAGCTACTTTATTGCGTATAGATCTCGCATTGAATAAACATGCTTTCGTTAAAGGGCAAGAAAAAGAGTTCCTAACACTGCCACTGACCTAGCGAGAAGTTCTTTTGGTAACGTTAGCGAATGACCTCTTCTGTTCTTCTCGGAATGGTCTCGGCGTCGATAGCTTGGACAGCTGAGTTCCTCTGACGGTCCACTCTATCTGCCCGGCCGCCTGGTTCCGTTCTCTGGCAATATGTCTGCACTGCTTTTCTAATTCGAGTCCAGTTCTGGTCAAGTCTTCTCTGACGAAGACTCGGGGAAGAGACTGCAGGACATTAAGCCTTGAAGTTCTTATCTTTTTCAGACAAGCTGAGCGAAGAGTTGTAGACGGTAGATATATCTTCAGAACTCGTCTTTTGTGCTCCGCTTTGCCAAACCGCTTGTATTTGACTTCGCCTCTCTTGAAGGCCTCCGAAATGCCCTGGATATCCAGTTCTTGTATGAACTTTGAAACGAAGGTTTCATCGTTCGCGGCTGTGACTGAGTCCGATTCGTGTTCCTCCAAACCAACAACCACGATATTCTTGGCCTTCTCTTCAATAACATCTTTGTCTTCGAGTAGGCAGCGTCTGACTGCCTCATAAGCAACAGCGTCTGGAGACAAAGTGAACTGAGTAGATTGGGCTGCTGATGAAACGGCAAACTTTTCTTGAGTGAGAGACTCAATCTGCTTGTTTTGAGCCTCAATGGTTCGTGCTTGAGTTGCTATCGTGTCTGCTTGTAAACGGATGGTTTCCAGAAGAGAGGCGATTTCGATGTTAGCAGAAGAAGAGGACATGTTTGGACAGGAATAGGATATAGGGCACTGAGTGAAGAAATCAATATCAGAGCTCTCAATAAACGCACTGCTCACTGTGAGAGAAAAGTGCGAGAGTGATTCGATAGCTGTTCACAGCAAAGTTTGTGAGAACAACATGTTCAGAACATGTTGCATCGAGAAAAATTCAAGGGAAAATGAGCTCTTTGATTGAGGAGGTCTAGAGCAATACGCAGCGAGCGATTCTTGACGATTCTAACTTTTATTCACTGTTCTCTGTACCTCTAGCTCACTTCATTCATTCTAGACGCCCCCCCCCTATTAAAGACGTCTATCAGCTCTCTCAGCATATTTGAGTGAGTCTTAAGGTTCGCTGGCCGTGTTCTCTCCCAGGGAGTGGTGGGGCTCAAGTTGGAGTTCTTCGACTTGCAAAAAGAAGCAGAAACTCGTAGCATCGAGTGCACGGCATTCAAGGATCCCATTAATACCGCCAAGAACAGATATAAGCCAGTTTTTTTTATAGAAAACTTACAGAAAAATTCCGCTGATTTTTAATCATGCACTGTAACTCAAAATTCTCATGATCTCATGTTCTTCATCATTCCATGATGTAATTATTTTAATGACCTCGTACTCTTTATAATTTCTCCACAATCTCATGTTCTTCATCTTCTCACGATCTCCTAATTTTCATGAAGTTATAGCTCCCTGAGATAACTCAACTATCAAACTATCCTCATGAGTCGCTTTGAATGAACGTTTTGCAGGGATGTAGGTTGTGCAGATATTTCTCGAGTTGTGTTGCAACCTGCGAGATCAGGCGAAGCTGATTACATACACGCCAATTTCTGCTCCACACTCACGAACTCGAGAAAGTTCATCTGTACCCAGGTTAGACTAATTTCTTCCTTTTGTTGAATATCAACACTTCACTTAGTATTTCATTGAGTATCAATAATCACACGCGAGGGTGTTTCGTGGTTGCATTTCGCAACTCCCCTCGTGTATCTTCATATTCATGCTAAGACTATGATCTTCCAACATTGTGGGAGGAGTCTGGCTCTCCCACTCTCACTCTCTCTCTGGAGGGGCGGAGCCTAAACTTTCTTGCTCGCCTGTCTCTATATATTTCTTATCGTCACTAATTCTTCAATGTCTGTGCTATTGTATATCGTTTAGTAAGGGATAGATGCTTTCTGAATCAGTTCTTCCCTTGGACCCTTCTTGAATAAAGTCGCTTCTACTTTTGCTGTGTTGCTTGAGCAAGTCAGAGTGGGACACAAAGGCGAGCAGCAAACACCACAAAGCACCAAGTTTGGTGCATTTATCTAACTGCTTTTAAGGCGAGCAAAAAAAATCCCGAACCCCACAATTTGGTGCATCGGCCGAATGGGAGGGAGTCCGCGTGGCAAGCAGTCTTGGTAAGAAGGATCTCTGAATCCTAGAAAAAAGGGTCTCTGAACCCAAGGATCTCTGAATCCTAGAAAAAAGGGTCTCTGAACCCAAGGGTCTCTGAACCCACGGAAAGAAAAAAGGGTCTCTGAACCCAAGGGTCTCTGAACCCAGGGTCTCTGAACCCGCGGAAGAAAAGGGTCTCTGAACCCGCGGAAGAAAAGGGTCTCTGAACCCGCGGAAGAAAAGGGTCTCTGAACCCGCGGAAGAAAAGGGTCTCTGAACCTGCGGAAGAAAAGGGTCTCCGAACCCGCGGAAGAATAAGGGTCTCTGAACCCGCAGAAAGAAAAAAGGAGAGGGTCTCCGTACCCAGAGAGAAGAGAAAAGGGTCTCCGTACCCAAAGGCAAAGATCTCTAAACTCAAAAAAGGGGCTCTCTACTCTAAGTCGAGACATAATCTCAGCATAGTAAAGCTGTGATTGCGAAATCTTCGTACAGTTACGACTACAAACACAACTGTGATTTCGAAATCTTCGACAAAAAACACTCTTGCACATCATGACTAGGTCATCACAAATTGCAAGAGAATTTGTCCTGAAGCTGGACTGCCAGCAGGAGAATGCAATCGCTCTAAGCGAAAAGATCAGCCCAGCGTTGATCGAACTGTTAGAGAACGAACTTGCGGTATACAAATACTCAGTTGAATCTCTCAAACAGATGCGAACAAGCCTCAAAAGAAGAATTCTAGAGGCAAAAACAATTCAGGACAAGATGATGCAAGCATCAGAGCAATGGAACAGTTCTATTGATTCATTGGAAGATGAAGAAGAACTAGAGAATGCAGTCAAGGAAAAGCATTCTTACACCGAGACTGAACAACATCAGAAAGCTCTCAAATACATTGCATTATTCATGGAAAAAGGGCACTATTCCGTGGAAACTATCACTGATCGCATAAATGAAATCAGTGATGAAGAAATAGCATCTGAGCGTAAAGATGCTCTCAAAGCGGAACTCAAAAGAATCTCAGACGAAAGAAACAAGAGTAATACCTGCGCCACTTTGGAAAATATAAACAAAGGGCAGTCTGCACTCTCCCATTCAAAAGAAGGTGGTATGGGAGAAGAAATAGTGCAGGAAGGGAAAAAGAGAGAATCTGATGAAGGCATCAGACCAGATGGTAAAAAGATTACCATCACTCCAGAGGGAGACCTAAGAGGAATAGAACATGCTCACTCTGAAAGAGAAACAGAGAAAAGTCTTGCCGCCACTCAAAGGCAGACAGGAGGAAGTGGATCGCGACAAAGAGATGGTGTTAAAGAAAATGACACGTCGTCCCATTACATAGAAAGTGGCTATGCAAAGCTCCCGACACTACCAGTGCCAAAGTTCACAGGAATTCGAAAAGAATTCAACAACTTCTGGGAAGTGTTCGTGATCACCGTAGACAGTCAAGCAATTCCAGATGCAAGTAAAATGATTTATCTGAAATCATACCTACAACAAGGAGCTCTGGATGTTATCAAACATCTACCGATAACGAATCAAAACTACTCCATAGCCACAAGGCTACTGCACAGTGCATACGGTGATGAAGAGATACAAAAAGGAAGCATTCGGAAGCAAATAGTCGAGTTGCAGCCGTGTGGCAGAACTATTACGGCTCAATTGAAACTCATCAGAGAAGTGAGATGTCTTTTTGAGATTCTCAAGACAAATGATCTAAATGCAGAAGGAAATGAGTTTTTGGCGGACACAATTCTGGGAAAATTTCCTGAAAAGACCAGAATCCAAGCAACTGAGTGGAGGATGGACAACTATCCTTTCGCCATGTCAGCAATGCTGAACATGATTGAGCAAAAGCTGTTGAGAAGCGAGAAGTTGGAAGAATTACTTGGAAGAAACTCAGAGAAAGAGCCAAGTAAAGATAAACAATTCGTTCATCTAGTAACTCCATACAACTCCAATGCTGAAAAATGCGTGTTCTGTGGCAAACACAGCTTCGAAACAACAGACAAATGCAAATCTGTGGCAAGTAAATGGGAAAGAAAACGCATGATATGCGATCAAGGCAGATGCTTCCGCTGCCTCAAATTCGGACATGGTGCTGCAAATTGTAAGCATTACTGCAACAATTGCAGAGGCGGTCATCATATATCAATATGTCAACAGCTTCACTCAAGCGGCAAAATGATATCCGGAAAGAAGGAAATGATGTACCAAGGAAAAAGAGAAACCATTCCTCGAGCCAACAAGGTTCCATTCACACCGCAACTCAACTATTCCAAACATACAAGATGGAACCTGAATGCGCAAGAATTTGAACCACAGAAACAGGGAAATTGGAAACCTTTCAGAAAGTCGAACTGTTCCAATCGATACCAAGATCATTCTGCTCAAATGATCCCAGCGTCTGTTGAGCGTGAAATAAATGCGCACAGAAGTCAAGACGTAAACGGTTATCGCAAAGAGGAAGTGGTGGGTGCGGTTCACCCAGAACTCCAGCCTCGTCAACGTCTACCCAGGATGCTTCTCATGAACATCTCAATTCAACATCCCCAAACGAAACGTTGGATTTCTATACCAGCTATGCTGGATGACGGAGCTAGTGCAACCATAATCAGTGAAAAGGTATTAAAGAAGTATGATCTACCGCTGATCGAAGAAAAAACTGTTTTCTTCGCGGGTGTGGGAGGGCACTCCTCGGGTGAGTCCAGAGGAGTGACTCGATTCGGAGTTCAGGTTGGCAGAAAGGTCATGCAAGTAGACGCTTTCGCCTATCCTGAACCAATCATTGCCACACAAAAAGTTTTGGAAATCGATGAGACTGACAAAGAGTTCATCAAGAGGAACAAAATCAAGTTAGCACCTTACAAAGAAGGTGAAAGACCAATGATACTAGTTGGTGGTCAACTCAGCATTGAACTTCTCAAAATCTGTCACAGGAAGCTACCAAGTGGCTTGATGCTAGTGCCAACAAAGAATGGCTACATTCCTTACAGTGGCGCTCACACATCCGAAAAATCACTCAATGTAGCAGTTGCCATTGCAAGTCAAATGGAACACGATATGGCAACCGAAAAGGATGCCAAGGAAGACAATGACAGAAATGAAAATCAGAAGTTCCAGGAATCAATGCAAAAGTTCCTTGCTGTGGAGCAAATTGATTCGCAAGAGAGCGACGAATCAGATCTCGATGCTGACCTACAATTCATATTGAATACAGAAAGTGAGCATGATGGGCATTACTCAACAAGATGGCCTATGAAGCCGAATGCCGAGAAAAGGATCGGCAACAATTTCTGGCTGGCATTGGAACATCTGTCTCGAAGTCAATATCTCAAGAAAGCATCATTGTACGAGGAAGCCGAAAAGATGTTCGCAGAACAGGAGAAAAGAGGTTACATCGAGAAAGTCAATCCCGATGACCCTCCAGATGGCACTGTATACTACAGTCCACACAGAGCAGTGATGAAACAAGACTCACAGTCAACCAAAGTCAGACTGGTTTACAATGCTTCCAGCAAAATGAAAGGACATTTGAGCGCTAACGATGCTCAGTATGCTGGACCGAACCTGCTCAAGTCTATACCAACAATACTGATGAGGGCCAGAGAAAGACCTCTGCTATTGTCTGGAGACGTAGAAAAGGCCTTCCATCAGGTGAAGCTCAAGAGAGACCACAGAGACCTCACTCGGTTCCTGTTCTTCAAAGATAGAGAAAAAGCACTAGCTGATCCAAAGGATAGCACGAATCTTGTGCATTATCGATTCCGAGTAGTTCCGTTCGGTTTCAAAGCAAGCCCGTATCTTCTCAACGCTACAATCCAACTGCATATATCTGAAAAGGTGCAAGAGTTGGAGAGAGAAGGACGTAGAAATTCACAAGACAAGGCGGAAGTTGTAACGTGCTACGATGTCAAGGACAATTTGTACGTTGACAACGTGTTCCTTGGCGCAAAAAGTGAGAACGAGCTGAAAATCAAAATGAGAAAAGCGAAAGAGCTTTTCCAAGGAATGCAAATGAATCTGAGACAGTTTGTTACCAACTCTAATAAGATCATGAGCGAACTGAAAGACGAAGAGAAAGGTCTTGATGAAAAAGGAATCTGCAAGTTGCTGGGCATCCCATGGGATCCAGTTAACGATGAATTCATTGTGAACTACGATGGAGTTTTCAAAGAAGTTCATTCCAGCAGTGACGGTATCACAAAAGCTGAAGTCCTTTCTGTGATTGCTTCAGTCTATGATCCCCTGGGATGGAGCACACCTCTCATGGTGAAGCTAAGGCTGTTCATGCAAAAGCTGTTCAAAGACGAGGTCAAAGAAGCGAAAGTTAAGAAATGGAAAACTCCACTCAGCCAAGAGAGGAGAGACGAGTTTAGCGCATTACTAGAACAAGCGATGAATTACTCCATGAGAATCCCGAGATACTCAGGAAAAATGACCAAAGATGAACAGACTGGAGAATTCTCAGGTGAAGATGGTCACATTGTTGCATTCTGTGACGCATCTAAAACTGCCTACGGCACTGCTATTTACTGTGTTGATGTTCTGACAAGAGAACGAGAAAACAGTGTGACACTCATCGAGGGCAAAACAAGGTTGGCACCCTTAAACAACCCCCTGACCATTCCACGGCTAGAACTCAAAGCAATAGTACTGGCTTTGCAAAGAATCAAAGAGATCGTGGAAGCCAGAACAGCAGTGCAGGAGCAGGAAATGAAAGACATATACGTCTTTTCTGACTCCATGATTGCTCTGAGTTGGATCGAATCAAGATCCTCAGACAAAGTTGCGAAAGTGTTCATTCAGAACAGACTCGATGAAATTACAAGACTCGAGCAAGAAATACTTGAAATTCCTATCGCAGGAAATGCAAAGCTGAGAAGAAACATAATCTTCCAATATGTGAACACAAAGGACAATCCAGCTGACCATTCAACTCGAGGTCTTTCTGCTGAGGCCTTGATGAAATCAGAGTTGTGGTGGCGAGGACCAGAATGGTTGAGAAGGAGTCCAGACGAATGGCCATGTGTCCAAACTCATCTCAACAGTGCAGAAGAGGAAGATATGAACTCTGAAATGACAAAACAAAGCCGACAACCCATGAGGGACTGGAAACAAATACTGGCTGCGCTGCAATGTGGAAGAGAATCTAATGCAGAGCGACTGCCCGGAGGAAAACCGTGGACTGAATACCAACACTTAGAAGACTTGGTACATGATACCATGGAAGTTCTTCAACAAGTGAAAAGTGATGGTGACTTCAAGAACAGATTCCTCGAGGAAGGAGGAATAATTCCAGATGAATTGGAGCGGTTGCCAGAAAAAACCAAAGTAAGCAGCGAAAGCTGGAACTTAGCTCTGGAAGTGCTGATCAAAAAACATCAGAATGAGAGAGAAGAGAAAGCACAAAACTTTCTCCAAGATGAAGCCAAGAATCAAAACACGAATAACCTCCTACTCCGTAAAAACGAGAGAGGTCTGCATTGTGTTTACTACAGAAGATTACAAGTTGGAAGCCCTCTATCAGACGGAAACAACTCTTCCGGTTCACTTTCTAACGCATTCAGTTTTTGGAGACAGGGAGATTTACATGAATGTGGAAAGTGAGACAACTGTTCAAATCGCCCTGAAACTCGATAAAGGGAGATTCAGTCATATTCAGGAGGTCAACAGTCCGTGCCAAGTGAAGGTGAACTCTGTTGAGGGGTGCTATAATTGCGCCACGGGAGCAGTTACAAAATTCACATGCACAGTGAAGAGCAGTCAAGTAGTAGTAATGACCTGCGAAGAAAATGCATTCTCTACTCCATGTGGACCAGAAGGAATAAACTCGGAAAGAATCCTTGCTTTCAGTACCAAAAGAGTTCAAGATAATTGCAATGTGTCATGCAGTGAATCTGTTCTCATACAAGGAACGTTATACAATGACGGACCTTCATTGGAAGACATATACCGAGCAGTTATGTCCGGAGAAACTGGCGAACTTGATGTTCCTGACTTCTATCACTTCATTGAAGTCATCTCAAGTAAATGGAGAACAATACTGTCACTGGTCGCAGTTTTCTTCGTTTTGGTATGTACTACAGCAGCAGTTGTTTATGTGGCTCCAATCTGCCGGATGCTACTCAAATCAAAGAGGAACTCTACTAAGAAACATATGTGAATCGAGGAGAGCAGCTTGCGGAGGGATCATCACGTCTCTGAGGACGAAGATGAGATGGAGAGACAGGAAATCATCAAATCATGTTATGTTCGAATTGTATTCGATTTTTTGTGTTTTTTTTTTAGGTCTAGACATTTTATTCGATGTACTTAATTAGTCTTTTCGCCTAATTAAAATTCATTACTAGACCTTTTCCTTTCTCTCGGGCGGGAGAATGTTGAATATCAACACTTCACTTAGTATTTCATTGAGTATCAATAATCACACGCGAGGGTGTTTCGTGGTTGCATTTCGCAACTCCCCTCGTGTATCTTCATATTCATGCTAAGACTATGATCTTCCAACATTGTGGGAGGAGTCTGGCTCTCCCACTCTCACTCTCTCTCTGGAGGGGCGGAGCCTAAACTTTCTTGCTCGCCTGTCTCTATATATTTCTTATCGTCACTAATTCTTCAATGTCTGTGCTATTGTATATCGTTTAGTAAGGGATAGATGCTTTCTGAATCAGTTCTTCCCTTGGACCCTTCTTGAATAAAGTCGCTTCTACTTTTGCTGTGTTGCTTGAGCAAGTCAGAGTGGGACACAAAGGCGAGCAGCAAACACCACAAAGCACCAAGTTTGGTGCATTTATCTAACTGCTTTTAAGGCGAGCAAAATACATCCCGAACCCCACACTTTTGATTGAGCTAAGAGATCGCAGAGATCGCATCTTTACAACGAGCCCTGCTCTGAGACGGGACCATAGAAAATTTACTGGTAAAACAAAGAAAAACAACCGCAATTCGAGCATGGGGTCGCAAATAGCAAAACAGAAGTTAAATCCGAGCAAGGAAGAACTTTTTTCTCGATCTGAGCCGTCTGACGGAATTCTAGGTTACTTTTTTCCTCTCGAAAACCGTTGTTTTATCAACAACAAAAAAATTACGAAACATGTCCCCAAGAAAATTAGAAAAAGGTATACAATGGCTAGCAAATACCAGATTAAATCAAATTGTATCATTTCTCCGATTCAGCTAATTTCAGTACAGTTTATCTCGTGATTGATTCGATAAAACTTTCATAACAGAAAACTTCAATTTGTAGTTTATTAGTATTTTTTATATTTTAGGCACCTTTACCAAACACGATTGTGGACTTCTGGCTAATGACTTGGCAAGAGCGCGTGCAATTCATCATCATGCTTTGTAATTTTGTCGAAGAAAAAAAGCTCAAGGTAATAGTTACTATCTCTTGGAATTTTGAGAACAGCTCCAAATATTGAGAAAAGTTTTTTTTTTCTGTTATGTTATTTTTCCTATCATGTTATTTTCATTATTTTGAGGCCTTTCCGAATGTATTCATACATTTAAAAACTTACCCAAGGTCAAATTTGTCGACCCCTCTCTCCAACGAGAGGTGTAAACTTTATATTTTGCTGCTTCGTTATAGTGTGCGGAGTACTTGCCAATGAATGTCGGCGACTCAATAAGTCACGGCCCCTTCACCATCTTGTGTAACTCGTTCGATCGACTTCCTCAGGCCCAGACGCATATCTCTGTGCGCATGTTGAAAGTCACCAGGATTGGTGCGATACATTTACTAACTCCCGAGTTCTTTAGGACGAAGTTTTAGCCTATTGGTCGACATCACTTGAAAAAACCTTAAGCTTTGGAAAAACACTACGAGAGAATTGTTGAGAGCAATGCGATCCCGTGGCACTTTTGTTAAAGGCTAAAAGGGCCTTTAGCAGAAGTGCCACGGCTGATCTCAGGTTCAAGTCAACAGAGAGGATAAGGGAAAAAGTATCTGCAAATTATTTAAAACATCCTGCTTTTTCATGAAAGGGATCTGCTGAGACTTTGATATGATTTACTTTGATATGTTTGAAATAAGAAGGTAGGGTTTCTTCAATAAAATATAAAGTTCATTTCAAATACACACAACCCCTACTCACTTGAAATACACACAACCCCCTACTCACTTGAAATACACACAACCCCTACTCACTTGAAATACACACAACCCCTACTCACTTGAAAAACACACAACCCCTACTCACTTGACAAAAAAAACTTCATTTGGTTTTACGAGGTATCATTTTTTAGAATGAAGTTTTCTGGTCTGGAGAAGCTCTTTCAAGGGGTTAATGTATTTTTGTAGGCCACCTGGATCCAATGGAAGTGGAGCACATTCACTGGGAGAATTGGCCGGACAAGTCCGTACCTCCCATCGATTACACTGTATTCCACGTGCTTGACAAGGTTATTTATTATAAGATTACACTATATTCCATTGTATTTGAAACTTGATTATGTGCTTATAACTTTATGTACTGTATTCATACTTGTATGTACTGGTTTACTCGATGTCGTTATACTCGTAAAATTGCAATTTTTTCTTCCGCTCTGGCACCGCTCAAAAAATAGATTTTTTACGAGTACCATGGGTGTATAGCAGAGTTATTATAGTTCGCTAGTACTGTATAGAATTTGGAAAACCAACCGCTATTCAAGCAAAAAGTATAGAATAATGATAAGTTCTCCCTTCTCTGCCTCCTAGCTACCTTTCCATCATTCCCTGCTCCCCTAAAAAAGAGCGACCTTTTTTCATCTAGTGCAAATGACTTTTGTTTAACTGCGCATATGTATACTACATTTACTGTACATCCATGAATCAGATAGCACAGGTAAGCGTTGCAATCACGCCAATAGTCGTCCACTGCTCCGCTGGGATCGGGCGTACCGGGACCATCGTCCTCATTGCGGTTGTTTATTCATTCATTAAAAAATAAATTAAATCGTTTATTACTTGTGCAATCATTTTTTAAACTTCATCAAGGAATTTTTTTGTAAAACTTGCTGAGGATGCTTGTAAAGCTCGCATGTTACATAACTAATCAATATTTTTTTAAAAAAATTTACGTCAACATTAGCTTTAAATTTAGCAAACTATTTTTGCAAAGCTATATAACCTTTGTTTTACCGAAGGTTCAATCTAGTGTCTTGAAAAAATGTGAATCAACGGGCGGATTAAAGATAGGTATGTTTACAGGTCATGTAATGAAGAGAAGAGAAATTTTAACTAGCTTTTTAAAAATTAACTATAACAGCTCATGCAATTCTTTATTCCGAGTCATGTAGAACGCATATAAAAGCATGACAACGGATGACTGTCACGGATGTGGGATCAGTGTTTAAAAAAAGAAATTAAATTACAGCAGTTCTAACTAAGGTTTAGTGTTTAAAAGTGGTAAAGATTCACCGAAAAGATGAAAAGAAGCTAGACAATACATTTTCCTATGTACGCAGAAGCAATTATCAGTACGTAAATTCAAAATGACATTTTTTAAATAGATTTTTTTTCTGCAGATCGCTTTAGAAGCTCTGCAAAATGGCGATCGATTGGAACTGGGACTTGCGCCTCTTCTAAGGGTACGGAGTTAATAGTTCATTTTTAAAGTACTGAGGCCGTATGCATGGAGTAATCCAAAGTATTCTGAGCATGGATTATCAGTTATCCAAATTTATTTCAATAATCCTGTATGGATGGAAGCTATAATACTTTTGGATTACTGATAATCCGACAAAATCAGTAACCCCACTCCGGAGGTGGTTTATTGAATAATCCAAAAAGATAATGGAAAGATAATTATAGTGTTTAGAGTGCATTCAGTATGTAAATTAGAGTATACCCTACTCCTCGTTGATCTCAAGCAACGGATTTTTATACCGAGCAGAGGAGCGAATTGTTCGCAGAAACTTTAGCAAAAATCGTGTGGTGTGACGGGAACCGAACCCGTGACCTTTCGCATTGCGGGCGAATGCTCTCCCCACTGAGCTACACACGCACACATGATAATGCACATTTTAAGGCCCATACAACATGCCCCCCTCTCAATACCTAGGTCTCTAGAGGTCTAGGGTCAGATGTATAGGCGCCTTTGTTTCTGCGAACTTGCTCATGTTCGGTTTTCTTCTTTTTCTCTTTTATCCTCCTTTTTCTTTTTATTCTCTCTTCTCATCCCGGTTCGGCCCCCATGTAAATTAGAGTATACCCTACTCCTCGTTGATCTCAAGCAACGGATTTTTATACCGAGCAGAGGAGCGGATTGTTCGCAGAAACTTGTGCAGAAATCGTGTGGTGTGACGGGAACCGAACCCGTGACCTTTCGCATTCCGGAAGAATGCTCTCCCCACTGAGCTACACACACACACACATGATAATGCACATTTTAAGGCCCATACAAGTAGTCGACAATTATAGTGTTTAGAGTGCATTTTGATGCATTTTAGTGTGCATTTTGATGCTTACGCTCGTCTTTCCGCGTCCTTTTTGACAATAATCCAAGTTTAAGTAATCTGACATCCATGCATACCGATTTCCATAATCCAAAAAATTAAAATTTTTTTGGATTTTGTAATCCTTGGATTATAATAATCCAGATTCTTATAATCTGTTTCCCATGCATACGGCCTCTGAAGGTTAACTTGGCTGCTACAATGCGTTTATTGTGGAAATTTTTTTGTTCCTTGTAATATAAGCTTTTTTAGTACAGACGAGGAAAGGTTGGTTATCCGGGATTAATAGAAGAGTGGGGATCATGCGGTACCTTTTTCGAATTAGTTTATTAATCAATGGATCAGAGAAGCATTTGAACTTGGCTTTACCACTCCGGCTTTTTCGTGGGGAAACTTGAGCCTTTTTACTATGAAGTAGTCAACAGGCTCAAGTTTTTTGATATACTAATCGATCAATATACTAGTCGATCTATTTTGATATACTAATCGATCAAAAACAATGCGTTCAAATTTCATTTCTCCGAAGCAGATTCTACGTAAGCAGCGGTGCAACAGCATTCAAACCAAAGAGGTACCGTGAGTCTTCTGAATTGGTAATCAGAACGTTTGCATCACCATAGAAATGATCATCAAGACAAAAAATAACAATGTTAAAAAAATTTCTGATTTTTTATCAGCAATTTTTACTGTCAAATAAGATTAACGAGTTCGAATTCGAAGTGAAGTTGAATGTCAAAATGTCGAACCATTACTTGGAAAAGGAGCTAGTCCACCGGGCGGGATCGAACCCAGCCATCTTCTATGATTGAGAACGCAAGCGCGTTACCAGCAGTTGAATGAATGAATACAAAATGATGAATGATGTTTTGAAACATAAAGATCAAAAACTGCAGCAATATCTCTACGTTCATCGCTGTCTCCTGAGCATGATGAAGTACTCCAAAATTAGCGCTTACCCAGACTTCTCCAGGTATGATCACCACAAATAAGCCATTACTAAAGCATGCTACTCACGCCACACACGATACACAAGCCATGCACGCCATTCGTAATGAACTGGCGTTCATGGCGTGAGAAGCGTGCGTGGCGTGCTTTAGTAAAAGCACAATATGGCCAGTTTTTCGTGTTATTTTTAAAAGCCAGTTTCCGAATTTAGTTTTCTTAACTCATTTATCAGTAAAAATCTAAAATAAAGGCATTTGAAAGATTGACCACTTAGGGTAGTTTTGATGAAGATGGGCTCGAGTGAAAATGGGAGCTGAGAAAGAATTTGTGAAGTTCACAGCAGCCATTTCGGAAGAACAGAGGAAGGTTGATTAACTACATCAATACACGAAGACCATTCATAAGCAAGGGAAACGAATAATGATGAATAATCAAAAGTTTTTAGCTTTTGCCGAGACTACTTGAAAGAAATCGGCCAATGAAGAACATATGGAGCTTGGATAAGGAAATTCCCTCTTCATAGTCCATGTGTTGAGAAACACTTTTTTGCTCACTGAAAAGCTCAAAGCAACAGTGAGAATACTTCAGAATATAAAATTCTTCGAAAAAAGTTGTATCTCAGAAAGTAAACTCTCTCACTTTTTTACTGAAACGTATGCTACTGTCTGTATTCAACAACCTACAACTTATTAAAACGCTTTTTATTCAAGAAAGTTTCTTATGGTAAGTATTGTACATGAAAAGGGGAATTTTTTCATCAAGAAATCTCAGAAAATCTCAGAAATTTTTTTTTATCTGATCGCTTTGTAATCGATGCCATCGACATAAAGCGCCATTACTCATACGATATTACTCATACACAGTTCTATTATTTATGAACTGACGAAGTACGAGCGAGAAAGTATGACGTAGAGACACGATGATATAGAATATGGTTTGGACGATACGGTCTCAAGTTTTAAAATCCTGCTTGAGAGCGATTCAGAACAAATTACACCTCTATCAGAAAAACTACCATCGCACCACACTGGAACGCGCATTGGCCTGAAAGAATGACATTTGTGATCATGTTTAAAAGTCTTACTGAAGGTTGAATTATAGCGCAGCGTTTTGGAAGCCAACACAACCGCCGAGTTAATTGTTCGATTTAAACATGGTCCCATAAGGAAATTGTATGGTTGTGACGCGTCAGAGCGGACGCGTCGCGGTTGACGCGTTCGCTTGGGAGAAGATAGGGAGGAAATTCCATTCTAGACTGTTCGGGATAGTTAAGCAGCAGCTTGTCGCAAGATTATGTGAAATTCGTATTGAATTGTATGTTTTAGGCTGCCAAGCACCGTTCGTTTAACTTTTGAGCCAACCGTAATTCGCTTGTCAGATTTTTAAAGTGTTCGTTTTTTATTCGATTGTTTTCCGAATTTCTCATGAGAAAAAGTAATATAAGGCTAGTAAGTCAGCGTTTCAATGCGTTTTGAGCCATTGGGCTCTTTTTATGTTTAGGTTGATTTAATATTCAGTGAGTGATTCGTATAACGTTTGCCTTTTTGTACGGAATGCGCGTTTTCAAGGATGTCAGGCAGCTTTTCGAATCAAGTTTTGCGTATTCCTATGATGAAAACTTTGTTCGGCTGTCGAGCAGTTGCATTTTCTACCATACATGCGGGCTTTTCAGAATGCGCAATTTGGTTTCGTGCATTTCTATTGAATGAAGCGTTTTGGTTTTTTTTTTTTGCTGCTAGATATTGTTTGAGCTATCTGAGCTTCAATAATGACATTGGTTAATTTCTCCCTTGCGGTTCGATTCAGGTGCAATATGCGTTTTGACGAAGCATTGTTATTGCTCTTGTAGTGCACACGGCACATGTTGCTTGGGATGCGCTGAAAAAAAAAAACCGAAAGCAGCCAAGCTGCACGAATTGTATGTTTTACCTGTCAGAAGAGTTGTTGGTTACAGGACTGCCAGGCAGTTTGGGGCTGAATTTTTCTGTTCAGCCCGGTTGTAGCATATAGGCATGCGAAGCAGTGTTTAGCCTCTTTTTGTGAAAAAAAAAACGTTTTGGCTTGTTTCCGGTCAGGCCGGTGGTTGCGTATAAGACTGTCAGGCAGTCTAAAGCGATTTGGAAGTGGTTTGGGGCATCCCCGTTCGTGTTTTCAGAAGCGCTAGCCCATGGCTATAAGCTATCCTTCCAGGAAGGTGTTGAAGTTGAAAGAGTCAAACTGTCTGGTTCGGGAAATAGAGCGTCAGCTCAAGAGGAAGCCGATTTTGTGGTGGCAGAAGTATGGAAGTGAATTTGCAGTGGAGCAATAGTGGAAGGTCGAATTGAGCTGAAATTTCGCCACTTTCGGTGGTTCGCTCAGGTGAGAATCTGAGCAGAACCAAGTTCGCGTATTATGATGTTCGAACTATCTGGCACTTACTTCCTCACCAAGGTTACATGACAACGTTTGATTTCGCCACGGGTCTATTCAAGGCCATGACACGAGCAGGCATTTTCAGGACTGAAGAAGACACTGGTTTCGTTGGCTTTCTATGCGATGGGAAAGCATATCTATTCAAGGCCATGACATTTGGATTGAGCCCCGCTCTTAATATTTTCACTACTGTTCAGGACGATAGTTTGGAAATGGATGAAGCTAGGAATTTCAGGTGCGCTTTACCTGGATAATGGTTTAATTCTGGCTAATTAAGAAGAACAGTTTCAAGAAGAAGTCAACAAAAATCAGAGAGGATCTGGTGTGTTTAGGTGCTAAAATTTATCAAGAGAAGAGTAGATGTCATCCACACCTGGTGGGTAAATGGCAGGGCTACACAATCAACTCGGAGAATGGATTAGTTCAAGTATCGGAAAAGAGAGCAAGGAAATATGTGAGCTATCGAGAATATGTGAGCTGCTGCGAAAGACAGCTTCTTCAGTGAGAGACAGACAAGGTGTGTCGGGCACAATTGCTTTGATCCATGTTGTAGGAGAGATGATACGGCCCTGTTCACGAAGAACATCAGCTCACAAGTATTCCAGATGTAGGGGTTGGGTGAGAAAAGGAGAATTCTGAGTGAAGAGGAGAGAGGTGAGCTTGAATACTGGTTAAAAGGTTTCAAGGGCCACCAGTAAGATCGTTTTAGTAGGGAATTGGTTAGAATAGTAGATTGTTGAAACAGATGCGTCATCAGTAGCGGTGGGAGCTGTGCTCTGGGGACTAGTACAGGGTCGAGGCTCGAACAATTTGGGAGTGAACGAAAGGACATACTCCAATACACATAGACAGCTTCTGGGAGCTCCTTTCGGTGTGAGAGCGTTCTTGAAAAAAGTCAGATGTACTAGCGTGTCCTTCCACATAAGTAATTAGTCGGCAGTGCGTGTTCTGCAGAGGGGCAGTATGAAAACGATGCTCCAAGAGATCGCGGTCAGAGTCTCAGTGATTTTGTCAGAAAACAGTGTGAACGCGAGATTCGTATAGGTGCCTAGAGAAGAGAATGTTGAAGCAGACGAGGCTAGTAGGTGCACGGATAGAGATGACTGTGGTGTGAAAAAAGGAGGTTTTCGAATTGTGTGCAAAGCGTTGGGAAGCACCTGTGATTGAATTTTTTACGGACGAAAGGAACAGACAATGTGCAAGTTTCAATGCTAGAGGAGCCTTCTGAAAGCAAGTCACATCAATGCTTTAGCATAGCCAGACATCTGGAGATCAGCTCGTCGTTCTTGGTGTGTTCCTCCACCCTCTGCTTGCTAGAGCACTTGGCATGGCAATAGTGCGCTACCCCTCTTGGAAAAGAACGGAGAGTGAGTTCCTCAAGTGGTTGAAAGCATAGTTTTTGGCAAGGGTGCTGAAGCTTCGATGCCTTCTTCAATTAAAAAAACCCGGACTATTTGGGTTGAGTAGAACGCCATCGGTTTTCGCGTTCCTTTGGTGAAACTTCTAGCTCGCCTTTATCTGTTCTACCCGATAAACAGTCGTTGCCTACATGTGTATGCAATTTCCATGGTAGACTTTGTTTAAATCAAAGTTATACTTCATGACGAAAGGAATGAAATGACTGGAGGAAGAATTGTAATTGTTCGATTTAAACATGGTCCCATAAGGAAATTGTATGGTTGTGACACGTCAGAGCAGACGCGTCGCGGTTGACGCGTTCGCTTGGGAGAAGATAGGGAGGAAATTCCATTCTAGACTGTTCGGGATAGTTAAGCACCCCCCGCCCTCCCGTCCAGTGAAAGATGTGTGTATGTTGCAGAGAAAATGCTCGATGAACTTAACAAGTCCAAAAAAAAAAGGCTCTGGAGATGAGGGGGGCAGGAGATCTTATACCAACACTCGAGGCTCTTACAAGCGGATGTTTAGCCCCCTCATCACTCTCAGCCTACAAATCTTCTAAAAAAAGAACAAAAAAAAAGAAGCTAGGCTGGAGTTCGCTCCACAACTAGGCCTAGACCCAGGGCATCATTGTCCTTGTACCTTTCTGTTGACGATAAACTGGTTAGGGGTGCCAGAGCGGCTGCGGTAGTCGTGTCTGCAGCGGCTTTTCGGTTCACGAGAGTAACGGCTGCGGATGAAAAGAAGTTTGGAAGTTTGATTACAGCTATGAAGCGTACGGTGAAGAAAGAGAGAATCGTGAAGCACACGAAAGACCCGCCATTGAACGACCTACAAATATTTTTTTAAAGAAGCGGCCAGGGAAGATGCCAGCAGAGAGGATGCGCTAGCGGGTTTTTTTGTGACAGCAGCGTTCGGGGCCCTGCTTCGCATTTCGGAGGCAGCAGCGTTGTTCTGGAGAAACTAAAACGCACGTGTCTCGGAGCGGGGGTCAATTCCACAGCCCGCATTCGCTCCGAATTGCAGGCGTTACCGCGTCGGTTAAGGAAGAAGTCACACTTGAGCAGGTCCAGGAAAGAGGCAGATGGATGTCAGCTGAAGAACTGGCACCTCGCAGAAAAGACTCGGAGGAGGACTTTCTATTTCAGTATTGGGGTCACTAGAACAAAAAATTTTCTAACTTTTCAGATTTAGTTCAATATCTATGGAGGAGCTGGTGTTTTCTTCGATGATATGTGATGTTTGAAGTTAAAGTATGCGTTATCGTGTTATTGTTATTATTTTCACCATGTGATTTCAATTGTTTTGTGTTGTGGCGGCCAGTCCGCGTTGTAAACCCGATAAACAGTCGTTGCCTATATGTGTATGCAATTTCCATGGGAGACTTTGTTTAAATCAAAGTTATACTTCATGACGAAAGGAATGAAATGACTGGAGGAAGAATTGTAAGTCATATTTTTAAAAAAACGTATATTTTTGTATCTTGTTATATTTTATGACTTTCAAATTCACTCAACATTGAAGAAAATCTCAGAGATTTTGATTTCTTTAAACCAATGTTATGTTTTCAATTCAATTCAATTCAATTCAAACGCTTTATTCTCGATGTCATGGGACATGAAGCGCCATCATATCGAACAGCTCCATCTGATTCTCCGGGCAGTACAGAAGAATTGAATGGTGACTGGAGTGTCGATCACGGTTTGAACATTACGGCCTCAAAGTGTACAAATCCGCGTGACGTATTTGTATGCGTATGCTTTCGGCCCCTGCGACACGAACTCTGTTTGTTTTCCAGGAATTTCGTCCGTCAGGTCCCCTAGAAAGTTCCCCTTCAGCTCCTCCAGGAGGTCCACTTCACTGTCTTTGTGAAGGTAGATGATCGAGTCCGTGTCTACCCTTCAGCTCCTCCAGGGGGTCCACTTCACTGTCTTTGTGAAGGTAGATGACCGAATCCGTGTCTAAAAAATTAGGGTTGAAACAAAAAGAATCGGAATATACAGCAAAGAATAACGAAACGATTTAAACGAACCACAATACAGCAGTCTGGAACTTTGTACTCGCGAGACGATATTGTAAAGTGTCACTCTCGCGTAAGCCGTCGTGAGCACTGCCGACGCCAGGGAAGTAGTGCTTATCGGCTCGGAATGGCCAGTCTTCTTCTTGAAGGAGACCCAGAGCTTCTCATCGGTGAGTAAAATAATGTCCCCAACCTCGGTCTCGGCCTCGATCAAAAGGCTGTGCACTCTTTCGGGGGAGATCTTTTACGGTTACTATTCGGAAAAATAGACTGTCATATGTGCAAAAACCAAATGATTCTTACATTAGAACAGAAACAAATTTTCGGAAAAAAAAACCAAACAGAAAACCAATTTTATGCACCATTTAAGCGGTAACTCAACAAGTTGCCCTTCGGTGATGATAAAGAAATGGAAAATTAAAAAAAAAACTAATTTTCTTTTTGAATTTTAAGGTTTTGTTGTTTATTTTGCAGACTTTTTCAAATATTCACCTTCATAACAAAAAGGGCAGCATTGGTGAGTATTACTTTAAAAAAAATTAATGCTCTAATGAATGTTTTCACCTCTTTGTTGGTTAAAAAACATCCGATAAATCTAGAATTTTTCTTCGAATTTCTTTATTACCATAGGATAGCTTGTGAGCCCGTTACAACATCGTATGTAAGCTTTGAAAGAGTTCGTATTGACTTTATTTCCCGTCTTTAAGTACGTTAAACCGAAATAAAGCTGCAGAAATTGTGTTAAAGAAAAAATAACTGCACCTCTAGCAATGTAAAAAAGACTCAATTACCTCATAAAGTGCCGATAACGGCTTATGATGAAATTTTTCAATAGTTCTGTATTAAAACACGACTAAGAGTCATTTGATGCTTCCCGAAATTTAAGTTCGACGTTGGAGTCACAAGTAATTTTTCTGATTACTGATGAAGTAGACTGAGTGTAATTGCCTCTGAAATGAAGTAGACTGAGTGTAATTGCCTCTGAAATGAAGTAGACTGAGTGTAATTGCCTCTGAAATGAAGTAGACTGAGTGTAATTGCCTCTGAAATGAAGTAGACTGAGTGTAATTGCCTCTGAAATGAAGTAGACTGAGTGTAATTGCCTCTGAAATGAAGTAGACTGAGTGTAATTGCCTCTGAAATGAAGTAGACTGAGTGTAATTGCCTCTGAAATGAAGTAGACTGAGTGTAATTGCCTCTGAAATGAAGTAGACTGAGTGTAATTGCCTCTGAAATGAAGTAGACTGAGTGTAATTGCCTCTGAAATGAAGTAGACTGAGTGTAATTGCCTCTGAAATGAAGTAGACTGAGTGTAATTGCCTTTGAAATGAAGTAGACTGAGTGTAATTGCCTCTGAAATGAAGTAGACTGAGTGTAATTGCCTCTGAAATGAAGTAGACAGTGTAATTGCCTCTGAAATGAAGTAGACTGAGTGTAATTGCCTCTGAAATGAAGTAGACTGAGTGTAATTGCCTCTGAAATGAAGTAGACTGAGTGTACTTGCCTCTGAAATGAAGTAGACTGAGTGTAATTGCCTCTGAAATGAAGTAGACCGAGTGTAATTGCCTCTGAAATGAAGTAGACTGAGTGTAATTGCCTCTGAAATGAAGTAGACTGAGTGTAATTGCCTCTGAAACACAAATTACTTATAAGATGAACTAGTATAATGCTAGAAGAAAACATATAGAAAAAAGTTACGGAGAAGTTATTCGTTGGAGTGAATCTGAATTAGTGAGTAGTAGCTTTTATGGGCTTTTTGAGAACCTTAAGGTAGAAAAGAGGAGGGCATGTGTCAAGTATCATGCCTGATACGGTTCTACCGAAATCGTCTCGATCAGCTTATCACGATAGTTATCGGGTAATCCAGGTTGGGTAAAAAGTCCGCCTATTTTGACCTGGTAATCGACCTAACCGGTTATCAAAGACTACATATTTCGAGTAGAAAGTACAGATGTGATTAATTAGTTATGATCAGGAAAACGAATTCATTATGGCTTGTACTACTAATCAGTCATGTTGTCAGTGTTTTGAGGAAACCTTCATACTACTCTTCTACCCGATTTCTAAATAATAATAAAAACTCCAATTCGAAGTCGTATTGTCTTGAAGATCTCGGTATATTTCACTGGCTTAACAATTGTTGAGAATATCAAAATTTTAAAACAATAAATTTATTTTTTTCTTCAATACTTCAACAAGACGTTTCATTACTCCATTCATTTAATGTAACAACTGTTACTAAACATCGAAGTTATTCAAATTCATTTCCATTCAGCCGTTTTCAAAAAAAACGAAGATATTTTGTAACATTACGACTGTCACTTTTCGGAGGCTACTGATTCCCCCGAACACACAACGAACTCAAAAGGAGTCATCATTTCTCATAAGGGATACTTGGGAAGAGGATCATCACGGCGTGGACCAAAGGAAGTGTCCTACAAAAAAAAACACGATAAAACGGGAAGAATTGGAAGGAGTATCAACTGGAACCTCAGAAGTGATTTAAAGCATATTCATAGACTGTCCAGCATAAAAGTAAGAAGTAATTTTTTAAGGTTGACAAGTCTGTGACGTAAATCGACTACTAAATCCCTTCAGTAAAAAGTTTAGTTTTAACTACTGAACAGTTATAAAATGATTGCGAAATACAGTAAGCGAGTGAGAACTCCCAATTGGTTAAAGATGCAACCCAAATACAGTAAGTGAATGAGAGACCCCACCTGGTAACCCTCCTTTGACCACTCAGCGGCCTCAGCACTGACGAAGATGCAGAAGATTGCATTGCAGACGAGAAGTATCGCCCCGTGCACAATGAAGAGAACCTTCCATTCATCTTAAGTGTTCAGTTCTTGTGGCGAGTAACGGTAGAAGAAGAGAACTGCCCGTTTCCATTCTTTCCATTCTTTATTACCATGCAGTGATAAAATAACATCAATACAATAAAATGATGAGAATTAACATGGACTAGTTTATGTAGTTAAAAAGATTCTCGAAAAAATTCATTTTCAGTGCTGGTTTGGTTTTAATCAATGGAATAGTGAACAACGAAAATCTGAAAAAGAAACAACAGTTGATAATACAATATTAGCATCAACTTCATATGAATACTACCTTGCTCTTCTCGATATTCAATCTTTTACAATAGGCTTTGGTAGCAGTTTTTCTGATGGCAATTTCTTCAGTTTATCAGCGAATTGTGAGGCGTTCTTAATTGAAAGAATTTCATTAGGAAGAGAGTTCCAGATTGATATGCTTCTTGATACAAAGGTAGACATTCTAGCTGGGTAAACAGTAGGAAGACGAATACGGAGAGAATGTGCTTGCCTTGTATTGTACGTAGAAGGGGAAATGATATAGATAAGAAAAATCGAGAGAACATAGATTATGCAGGCACTTATGCAAAAAAACATAGATCTTTAAATGCTCTGCGATACTCTAATGACTCAGACTTGAGTAGCTGCAGTCTTTGAGAATAAGGCAATGATGGTTGGGAACATCTTAATAATAATCTTCTTGTAAAATTTCGCTGAACATATTCAACTTCATTGATGAGATTTTTGGTTATAGGTGACCAAATTTCTGTGCCGTATTCTAGAATTGGTCTGACGTACACATTAAAAGCCATAATAAGCATTTCGTATGATTTAGTCTTGAACGCTTTTAATAGTAGATTCGCGGTTGAAGAGGCCTTCTTACAAATCTTTTTAATGTGATTTCAATAACGGAAGTCTTCATTGATAACAATACCTAGATCTTTGACCTTGTTCGTCTTAGTCAGAGGGATTTGATTTATAGAATAAGGAAAGTTCACAACTTGCCTACCTAAGTGGAGAATCTCACATTTAGATGTGGACAGAGACATGTTCCATTGTGAGCACCAATCAAAAATGTTGTTAACTGCAAATTGCAAGTCTATTGAGTATAAGGGCACTTGAGCGAACAATTTCACATCATCCGCGAAAATACTGAAACGAATAGTTTCCGGGATGACTTTTTTTGATATCATCGATGAACAAAAGAAACAATAGAGGACCTATGGATGACCCTTGAGGAACACCGCTAATAAAACTTGCGGGATCAGAATAAATATCGTCAATGCAAACCGATTGTCTACGGCAATTTAGAAATGGAGAGATAGATTTTATAACAGAGCCTTCGATTCCAATGGACTGCATTTTGAAGACCAAAAATCGATGATCAACACTATCAAAGGCTTTACTGATGTCCAGAAAAATAACATCGACATTGATACCTCTACTGAGGGAATGTATGATATAAGTATGTGATTCTCCAAGAGATGTAATTGTAGATCGATTAGGTCTGAAACCAGCTTGGAAAGGTGAGAGTAAAGAACATTCTTCTAAGTATTTCGATAAAGAGTTAACAAATTTCGAAATAATAATAAAATTCAATTAGTAACTTACTAAACCTGAGATGCAATTGAAAGCACAGAAAACAGAACACAAAGTACACGAACCTTCAACTTGATTAGGTTTAGTTGAGCGAGAGTTCTAGCACGTTTATACATAAATATGTAATGTGCTTAGTTTATGGTGATTGAGTCATCTCCGCTTCTCACTTTCTTCATAGAGGCGTTCATCAGTATATTCCATGAGTTCTTCTAGTAGTGTGGAAAACAAACGTCTCGAAGTTCTATGTATTGGATATCAAACAAGTCTCTAGGCTTACGTATCGTTATTGTAGAGTGAGTTTTTTTGTGTTTCAAAACGGTTTTGAAATTACTGTGAACAGAGCAGCGAAACGAGCTTCGGTTTTCAGATAATTCATTCTTTGGGCTCTGAGATACCAATGCGAACATCCATTTGCTTTTTGAATTCTTTTTTAAACCTTTCTTCCCCACTCAACTAAAAGGGGTCGAAACGGCGGCGTTCTAGCAGATCCGCATTTTCCCAGCTGTGTCCGGTGAGTGGGCCGATGATGAGGGTGAAAAACGAAATTTTCTCAAGCGATCTCGATTCTTTGGTCTGTCGGCCATACATACGCCTGCGAATTTTTTTCACGCTGGTAGGGCAGGGCTGACGTGCTTTTTTTCAGATGCTTTGCAGCATAAAGCATGGCAGGCTCAACGTTCTCTAGCATGGAAAGCTTCGATCCATACAGTTGCTTTTTTGCCGAATTCGCTTTTTGCCGAATGTCGCTCAAGCCTCACGTAAGTGTCCACATTTTTTGTTGTTGCGCACTCTAACAAGCTAGCGGTTTCCAATGAAATCATGAGGAAAATAAATTGTAATTTATTTTTTTCAAAAATAGCTCCTCGAATTTTTGAAACATTGAAAAAATTCAATTAAAAGCTCACTGTATTCTTCGTTCCTTGAAACGATTACGTTTATTAGTCCAATCATGAACATGGCGACGTAGTTCACCACGTGCAGATTGGCAAGGATGAAGACGGAAAAGTGACCGGAACGTCTGAAATCTGCCGACCTATTTATCTTTTTAAAAACCGTGAACAATCAGAATCTAGTACTTAATTTTTAAAAAAAAACAACGTTTTATTGAAAGAGGAAACAAGAAAGAATTTCTTGTTTAATTGTCTTCGAATATAAATCCAGGAAAAGTGACAATAACCCTGCCCTGCCCTTCCAGCAGGAACTGTAGGTTATCGCACTCTCGCTTATTTTCATAACGTGAATAATCTGTCCCAAGGTAATTATACATATGTAGTGTTTGTAACAGATCTCGGCCCACCTTCGCACGGAGGCGAAGAATCCTCCCCCGGCGAAGCCAATCAGGGAGGAGCCAACGATGTAGAGTACCTGGAAACATTCTGGTTAATTTATTCATTCATTTGATTATTTACTTCTTTACCAAATTAACAGTAGCTTTCTATTACTACCGACTTCTTCCTACGATACTCACGCGGCATCGCATATCGCATTGGGTGATTTAATATTTAAAAAGCAGCTTATTAGCTTAGAACACTGTTAAAAACCAGTATTTTAGGCTTTTTTGCCCTTCAGACACGTCCTTTCCCGTGGGCACATACGAAGGACATTGTTGAGATTCTCAACTATCAAAAGTTTTATACTGAAAAAAACTTTTCAGGGGATCAAAGAAAAGCCTGCAGTTTGTTAAATAAGATATTACTGACGGCGACTATTCTAGGGTGGTCATTCGGGTTGAAGAAGGCGAGGACTATGAAGCAGGCGCCTGGGATGACGGAGGAAAGCGTGTTGAAGAACCTCATTCGCAGCTGCGCTCGCGTCTTCAGAAATCTGAAACAGAGTTGGAATAATTTATCAACATCCTTAAAGGGTTCCCCACTCCAAATCCTCAGGGGAATCCCAAATTTAAAGGGGTTCATGGACAACCTCAGACCTTCCACACTACGATAGGGTTCATCGATAACGTCACGGTTTACCTACTATACAGGGTTTCATCGCCATCTTCAGGGGTTCCCCCATCCGAAAGGGTCCATCGACATGCTCAGGAGTTTCTTACGTAATTTGAAATCAGAGACAAGATCGTACTCTATGAGACTTTTGCTACCAGCAACAATTCTTGAAGCCAGAAACGATGTCTTACGGTATGACAGGGTATTTGAGAGCTGAAGTGAAGGTAAGCAAGAGTGAAATAAGGGGAGGAACGGCGGCGAGGATCGCAGTCGGGATCGTGTCATATTTAGCCACCTGAAAAATGAGGTTTTTAGGGATTTCCGAAAAAACCAAAGTTTTTTTGGTTGTTCTCCAGAAGTTTAAATAGATGTTCTGTTTTTAAAAACGTCAAGAAGAAAGACGTTTTTGCGAAGAAAGACGTGTTTAAGTCGAAAAAAGACTACCTTGGCCAGGAATAATGGAGCATATTGAAGAGACAGCTGCAGGGCTGAGAAGTAGCCAAAGCCACCGATTAAAGTACTCCACATTGAAAGATCCTACAACATAGGTGCCATTGATTAGAAAGGCTCATAAATATTTATAACTTACAGTACCGTTTAAAAGTTTATCACCTTTTGGTTTTCTCAACATAACTTCTTTCAACCTCAACCAATCTTGATGAAACTTCCAGGTTTGATAGAAAATGTTGAGTACAAGTTTAATTTACAATCTGGCGCAGTTCACCAAACCTCTTCAACAGTACATCACAAATTTCATCTTTTGCCGTAATTGGCATTTTTTTGCAACTTTTCTTTTTCATTACATTTTCTGTTGGATTTTGGTTATAGTGTGGAATAATGTTACAGAATGATGGATAGACGTCTCGGAGCACGCGAAATGTCGTTGCCTATCCAGGATGCTATCGTGAAGGGGCACCAGCAGGGCTTTACACAAGTACAGCTCGCCAGGCAGTTTTCCATTAAAAAAATCAGCCGTTTCGAAGCTATTGAAGCGTGTAGGTATCCGAGGAGGGGATACAAACTTTTATGTTGATTTTAAGGTTGTCTATTTTGCACTTTCAGGCATTTGGAAGCCAGCAAGGACGGGCCACCCTCCCTGTACAATGCGCGTTATGGCCTTGAACATCATTCGAGCCTCTCGTGTTGACCCAAGGCAGACTGCTGCCGACGTCGCTAGGGTTGTATCATCTCCAGGAGTGCCCATCCCATCACTGAGCACCATAAAATCCGTATACGGAAAGCAGGGTTGAATCGAAGGCGACCGGCGTGGAAGTCATTTAGTTCCGCGAAAAACAAAAATCATTCTTGTTTCTGAGATGGGCTTAACATTTTGAAATAGATACGAAAAAGAAAAAAACTTTTTTCATAAGTCCTTGTTTTTGTTGTTGTTTTTTTTATACAGTTCACTCCATAAAAAAGTTTTTTGGAAACAATCCGACTTTTATCTAAGGAAACTTTTGAATTTTTTATGAAGGTAATTGTACAGGTCAATTTTTTTGATCTTTGTTAATCGTTTAAAGCAACGATGGGCTGAGACTATAATGAATGAAATCCATCGCACGGGCAAAAATCTGGCACTCGGCTGGGACCGAACCCCCGCCGCCCAACCGGGGCCTGCAGGGAGCCAACCAACACACCAACCGAGCAAACATTGTCCCATGCGATTTCCTGCTATGTCTAAGGCACGATGGCCGTTCTTTCTAGTCACGCATGCTCATGAAGCAATTGCGTCATGAAAGGAGTGTAACTCCACAATCCATGATAAAGACAGAAAGATGATGGTAGAGAGAAGAGCAATTTTTTGATCTTTGTCGTGCCTTAGACATAGCAGGAAATCGCATGGGACAATGTGTGCTCGGTTGGTGTGTTGGTTGGCTCTCTGCAGGCCCCTGTTAAAGCGGCGGGGGTTCGGTCCCAGCCGAGTGCCAGATTTTTGCCCGTGCGATGGATTTCATTCGTTATAATTGTACAGGATAAGGACGCTCTAGAACGAAGTGAAATCGCTTTTTATAATTTATTTTCTTTGTCAGTTTTTGGCTCACGACTTTACGCTAATCGTAGGCTAGTATGATAAGGTTTTACTTTTCGTGACTACGTATTATGTGGGTGCCTAACCTGGTATATTGAGAGATAGGGAAGATTGAGAGTGAGGATACTCGAGGAATGATGCTCAGCAGTCGTGCCGTAGAAGATCTGAGAGAAAAAAGAATCAAAAATTGGGTGCGCAAGAAAATTGCCTCGGTTAAAAAAATCGACTGGTCGTCGACCGGTCACCTTGCTCGTTGTATGCGACATAAACTTCTGTTTTCTCAGTGTAATTAACACAGAAGAAAAAAAGATCGTACAAGAGAGCGTGAGCTCATTGTTTCGTTTACGAATTCACTCGAAAACTACGACGTAAACAACGAGCAATGCTAGAGAACGAAAAAACCGTATAAAGTCAGAAAAGTAGAGATTTTATATGCCAGCCTATTTTCATTACGAACAACAGTATGCAAGATGTAAACAGGCTGTTATTAGTTCGTAAAAACAGTCTGCTTACAGCAAATGCACTGAAACAATCTGAAAACTTATGTTTCACTGTCAATCGAGCTTGATTACTTATGAAAACCTGCGATTAATTTGGCAGTGAATTACAACAAAACATTTTTCAAAAGCGCTCATATGCCTTGTTCTCTTAGTCACGCATGCTTATCAAGCGATTGCGTCATGAATGGAGCGTAACTCCAGAGTTCACGATTAAGACAGAAGAGAGATGGAAGATGAATGACAAATATTCAAGTTCTAAGTTACACAGTTTAGAGGCAGTGACGCCTGGTTGAGATGACAAATGATTGAGCTATCGCACAGAAAAAAGCTAGTCCACCGGGATTGCTATTAAAAGAAATGTGACCCCGTGGTGTAATGCAATGTGTCCCCGTGGTGTAATGGTAACACGCGCTCCCGGTTTGAGTCGAGATGGTCTGGGTTCGATCCCGCCCGGTGGACTAACTTTTTTCTGTGCGATAGTTTAATCATTTGTCATCTCAACCAGGCGTCACTGCCTCTAAACTGTGTAACTTAGAAGTTGAAGATTTATTTTTCAAAAAGGTTCTACTAAAATTTGGTCTTGTTTTTAAACAGTTTTTCTTCTGTACTCGATTCAAATATTGTTGAGAACTGTCATAGAAGTCTCTATCACAATACTGTCCCCAAGCTCAATGAGGAAAGTTTTTTTCTTTTCCGGTGGTCTAAGACTCTTGCTTAATCATTATTGAACTTGACACTCAAGAAAATAAACTTCAATTGTTTATCAATTCTGTTTTTTCCCTAATATTTAATAAAGTTTTCTCTCATGCTTCTCTTTTTTTCCACCAGTTATGTTTGTTTTCAATCCTCGGCTGTTTTTTCTGAAAGAAATTTTTCTGCTCAGGTTTTAATGAGAAAAAAGTATAATTCGGGTCGTTTTTGAGTAAATTTTTCCGAAAAATTTCATCGATATTTTGGCAAAATTCACTATTCGAAGGAGGAAAAATTTAGTTGAAACTACAGCAAATTTCAAATCAGGAGTGAGCCAAAGAAAATCAAAACCCAATGAACGTGCCTTAATTGAACACTATTAAACGTAAATAAAATTTCAAAATTGAAAATTCTGTTCAGGGCTCCATGGTCGATGATTTTTGATATACATTAATGTAATTTAAATTATAATCGATGTAAATTAATGATATTTTCTCGAGGTTACATGTGCTCACAAAAAAAGAGCATAACTTTTGGGAAGTATGCTCAAAAGGATAAAGGCATTTCATGAATAAAAATACTTCGAAAGTATTCCTGGCAGCCACAATGCGATATCCCTTCAACAATATTAAAGTATGCTAAAGAGGCATACTTTGAATTTTTTAATACAATACTTGTGAAAGTATGCCTCATCGTAAAAATCAAAAGCGTGACCCAAGGTAACGTTAAAACTCAAGTACTGTATCAAAAAATTCTTCTTTTTTACAGTTGACACCGTTGAACTTTTACATGTGTCATGCATGGGGTCACAATCATGATTTTATGGTGTATTATAACTTTATACATTTTGCTTTTTAAATTTCCCATGCTTTTAATTTTTAATTTCACGCTTCCAATAATATTTAAATCCCATTTTCGAGTCTCTGTTCAGAGGTGCGTTCGATTTGGGGAGATTAAAGAGATAATGGTACCTTTAGACCTTTTCTTAACGCTTGTGTCCGCCTATGGCAAGAAAAGCTGTTCCCCAGCTTAGTATACATGGAACCATTAGCTGCTCCCTAGGCCACTATTCATGTGCTGCGCAGGAATAGGGAAATTTCAAGCCTAAAAAGTGATTTTTATTTAAATTTCTTGGCATGAATTGCAATATCTATGCGCTCGGGAAAGATTATGCGGGTGGTAAGAAACGTTCTGATTCAGACCGGCAGTATAAATTGATATGTTCCGCTGTATAAATTGATATGTTCTGAAATTGATATGTTCTGAAAGTATAAATTGCAGTATAAATTGATATGTTCTGAAAGCTTTTCTCAAGATATGTTCCGCTGTCCTTTCGCGAGTTGTGAGCAGCAGTTCTCAGAAGATCTTTATCTCTCATATCATGTTCGCTCTACGGCGCATATGCAGAGCGGCGAGAACGAATTGGTTTGCAGAGTTTGCACTGCTCCACGTATTTTGGGATCAAGGCGCACTTGGCGATTTCACATGCGCCACTATCACGGTTTTCGGCCTGATTATCTGGGTCTCTTTCTCAAGTTTTGTAAACTTTTCGTTTTTATTCCGGACATTTGTTGCAATTCGATTCATAGAAGACTTAAATACCTATGTTTTGTCATCAAAACTTTTTTTCCGAGGTGATGAGTCGGTAAATCGAACGCCCTCGAAATTATTTCCCCGGTTCCTTGCTGTTATTAATTTTGCTGTTGTTTGCTGTTATTGTTTGCTGTTAAAATTGTTTGCTGTTAAAATTGTTTGCTGTTCTTAAATTGTTGTTGATTGTTTTTAAAATTGTTATTGTTAGTTTTGTTTAAATTGTTAAAAAAGTATTGTTTGCTGTTTGCTGTTAAAACATTGCTTGCTGTTATTAAAAATAAATTTGTTGATTCAATCATAAAAAAATTGACTCCAGAAAGAAACAAACAAAAAAGAATCTTGACACAAAAATCAAGGAAAAATAAATAAACGGCATACTTCAAAGTATGGCCTGCAATACTTTGATTTCATGAGAAAAAATGTCGAGGCATGAAAAAGAATACTTTTGTGTAGTATCCCGACAAACAGTGGTATGCCTAGAATACTTTGATTCCATGAAAAACCATGTTTTCGCGGTATGAAAGACAATACTTTGAGAAAGTATTCCTCGGAATACTTTCAAGCGTATCGTTACGCTTCCCATACTTTGCTGGTATGGATTTTCATGTAAATTTTTTTGTGAGTGAGGTCACTATAGATAGATTAAACGTGCGGCTGAAAACTCTCTTATATTGATAAAATGGGCCAAGAATGACAATAATTTAACCAATCCTCTATTCTACTCTATTCTATATTTTTATTGTGCGCTTTTTTTTTCCAGTTTGACCGCCGAATAATTACATTATTGAGCGATGAAAGACCTCTTATTATAATACAAAGCAAAACGAGTTAGTCCCTTCTCATTTCACTTTTCTACTACTCTAAACTCAAGAACAAAGGTTTGAAAATTTTGTTCGAACCATCGTCAACTTTATGACATCTATCATAACGCTTCCTGGCCACGCATTGAGTGGTTGCTCTCTCATTGCTCTGTTCTTGATTGATTTTCCCATTTCGCGTGTTATTTCCTTCTATACCGGTCAGGCCTTTCATTTCAGTCTGGTGGATGGTTGAAACTGCTGATTACGATTGAAGGATTTTCTTTCACATAATCGTACTTGTGTCGTGGTTTCGAGCACTTAAGAAGGATTTGACTCGTTGAAGCACACCCCGTCACACAATGGAGGAAGGAGGAATTAAGTTTGCACGCAATTTTTATTACTTCAAACGGTCTCGCCTTAAAGTGGCTAAAAAGGCGGCGGATTTGAAAATAATTTTAAAACACGCTGCACGTGCGCGCGTTTAATGAAAATAAAATGTTTAATGAAAATCGATAAGGGCCGTTTTTTCACTTTTTTGTTTGCGATTCGCAATGCATTGGGCATTGAGAGAGAAAGCATTGAGAGAGCAATGCATTGAGAGAGAAAGCATTGAGAAAGCAATGCATTGAGAGAGAAAGGGTAAGAATAAGAAAAAGTGGATGAGAGAGAGTAACATTGGCAGAGAGCGATGTAGAGAGAGGGGAAGAGAGAGGTAGAGAGACAGAGGAAAAGAGCGAGTTAGAGAGAGATGGGAAAGAGCGGATGCGTCTACGTCTCGAGTGCGTCTCGCGTGCTCGAGTACGTCTCGCGTGCGTGCCTGCGCATCCTAATCAAAATTTTGCGGGCTGGCCTTGTCTATCGAAAGTGGTCGTCTGACGGGGGGTGTTGAAGGGTATCAAAAAAGGACAAGTAAGTGCAGTTCGGCTGCATAAGAAACTAGAGCTTCTTCTAACTTGTTGTCTACCTCTATCACTGCTTTCAAAAGTCTCCACCAGAAGATTCGCTTCAGTTTCTTTTCTTATCCCGTCTGTGACTGTGTTCACTCACTTCATTCTTCTCAAGTTCTTTCATCTTTTGTGATTGGACACAGGACACATCTCTCTTCGCGCAATGGATAAGAAAATCGATACATCCTCGCTCTCGCCTATGGAATCTCTACTGTTCGGGACAATCAATGAGATGGTTAGAGAACAGCGAGCAGCAAATGCTGCCCAAATGAATATGATGAACAAAATGATGGACACTTTCACTAGTCTCGTAGCCGAGTTCCGTCAGCTATTACCTTCAGGTCAAACAGTTTCAGCTCAAAACCAGCAGCCACGTGTAATGAGCTATGCTCAGGTGGCATCTGCAGTTGCTTCTGTGGTCTATGCTGAAAAAGACGTTTATTTGGAGAAATCACAGAGAGCAGTCTTGAAAGGTTACCCAGAAAAAAGTACGGCATAAGAGACAGATAAGAATGATATGCGTTTCATTTCATCAATTATTGAAATGTCGGATAAGCAGGAGTTGAAAGATGCGCTCAGAAGCGGTAAAGTGAGTGCACATCGCCACGGGAATTCAGTGATGCGAATTCTAAAAATCCAATTTCCATCTAATTCTCTCAGAGAGCTGATCCTTTCTTTCGCACGTTTCAAGAAGCATCCCGAACTCCACGACCTTCCTCACGCATACTTCAGACGTGACCTTACACCAGAGCAGATCGCTCAAGAGACTGCGGCGAGGAGAGAGGCCGGTAAGATGAACGCTGAGGGTGGCGAACTGAGGTACGTTGTGAGAGACGAAAAAGTTGTAAAACTCATGAATTCACGACCATTGCCTGAAAGGTCTGTTAACAATATACAGAAATTTTCGGGGCCCGCGGCAAGCGGTGCCCCTGTGTTGACTGATGCACCCTCTGCTTCCAGATCATCAAATAAAATTTCTCTCAGCCGATCGAGTCAGGTCTCCCAGAAGACGCACAGCCCTGCTCCGAGTCGTGGCACCCCTAAGCCCAGAAGCAAGACGATTTCCACACGCCAGCTGCGCAATTCAACTCGCGGAGCTTCTGTGAAGAGTACCGGTAGGAGCTCGAAGAGTCTGGCGGTTCTACATGAAACTTCCGATGAGAGTGAAGGCCACGACACCGATAATGCTAGCAAGAAGGACAAGCCTCCAACATCTTCTGAGTCGGTGAAACATTGAGACAAACCGATAAGGCCTGCTTGCCCATTAAATGTTAAGCTTACTACTGTTGATGATTTCTGCCTTGATTCTACTCCACTTTCTTGCTTTCTCGTCAATTTCCGTTCTCTGCCATTTAAACTAGATATTCTAGACTTCTTCCTCTCAACGAACCGTGTTGACATGCTCTGTATTACCGAGAGTTGGGCTTCTCCTGAGAGACTTCATGATTGTTCTTTGTCTCAAGGAGGCAATTACTCTGTCTTCCGTAGTGATAGGATCGATAGCTTCCCTGGGGGTGGAGTACTTCTACTCCTGGGTTCTCATTTGACTGCTTCGCTCATATCTTCTCGCTCCTATTCCGTTTTCTGTCAACTCCTCATATGTGAAGTTAAATGTAGAGATTTCATTTTTCTTCTCTGTTTGGTTTACCGTAGTCCGTCTTGTTCTATCGATTACTTCGATGAATGCCTTTCAGAAATCTTTTCAGTTATGTCTGCTTCAAATCATCCTCTTTTTGTCTGTGGCGACTTCAATTGCAAAGAAATTGATTGGTATACTCATTCTCTGTCTACTCCTCATACAAAACATTCCGAATCTCTTCTCTACTTCTCCAATTCTCTGGGACTAACGCAGAGAGTTTATGTTCCAACCAGAAGTAACAGTGTTCTGGACCTTGTCTTCACTAGTGACAGTGTACTCATCCCAGAGTGTCTCGTTCTTCCACCTCTACCTACACTGGACCATAACCTTGTTAACTTCGAGCTCCGTGTCCCTAGAAGAATTAAACACAAGAAGACCTACTTAGATTTCAAACGCTGTAACTTTGATCTCGCCAACTCTATTCTATCTTCGTATGACTGGACCTCCACACTCTGTTTTTCCTCTGATCCAGATTCTCTATATGATTCTTTTCTTTCAGTTGTTCAGGACGTGATTTCTAGAACAGTTCCTCTGAGAGTAGTTTCTCATAAGCAGACTCGCTACCCTAAGCATATCCTGAGTCTTCTACGTTCTAGTAGCCACCTATACAAACAAGCAAGGCGGATAGGCTTTCAACCCTACCTCAGAAGATCGATTGAGCTGCGCAGAGCAATTAGAAAGTTTCAAGCTGACCAAGAAGCACGACTTGCTACTTCTAAGAATAAAAAACAGTTTTTCTCCTTTGTCAGCAAGCGTTTAAAATCTCCTTATCTGGCTGGTCCTCTTAAGGAGCCTGAAACAGGAAGTACTGTAACTCCAAACGCCGAAATAGCTGAAATTCTAGCTGCTGCGTTCTTAGCATCTTTTACGGCAACTGGCCCTGATGCTTCATTACGCACAGTCTTGCCACTTACTGACCAACAAGTTGACTTTATAGATGTAAGTGCTCCAATCGTGTTTAAGTGTCTTTCTAAGTTGAAGAATGTTAACTCTACTTCTCCTGACAACATTCCATACTCTTTTCTAAGAGGGACAGCTACAAGCATTGCATCTCCACTAGCTATCTTATTCAATAGTTTTCTACTTCATGTTACATGCCCAACCATATGGCGTCAAGCTTGGGTCAAGCCTATCTATAAGAAAAAGGGGAACATTAGCGATCCAAACAATTACCGGCCGATTTCTCTGACTTGTTGTACCAGTAAAGTCCTAGAAAAGATAGTATGTTCTTCTCTCCACTCTTATCTGGACAGAAACAACTTGTTAAGCCCATTCCAACATGGCTTTCGCTCACAAAGATCTTGCTCTTCAGCACTAATTATGTCAATTTCTAAGTGGCACAAGACTCTTAATCAGTCCAGTTCTTCATATATTTCCACTGTCTTCGTAGACTACAGTAGAGCGTTCGACACTGTGCCCATCAACTCATTGCTTTTAAAACTATCTTCTTTTGGTATAACAGGATGCCTGCCTTATTTCTTCAAAGCTTTCCTGAATCAAAGAACGCAAGCTGTGATGGTAGCTTCATCTTTCTCAGCCTCCTATCCTGTTCTCTCTGGGGTTCCTCAAGGATCTGTCCTAGGGCCCTTATTGTTTCTACTTTATATAAATGATCTTCCTCAGTCACTTCCAGCAGGCGTTCATTGCACTCTTTATGCCGACGATGCCAAACTTTTCACTATGAATGACGTATCTCTGCTGCAGAGAGCATTAGATGTTCTCTCTACTTGGTCTTCCTCATGTGGTCTTACTATTTCTCCAAGTAAAACGTGCTACATGCGATTGGGAATTAAACATCCTGATTTCAATTTCTCTGTGAATGGTCACTCTCTTCCGGAAGTGAAACAGTTTAGAGATCTAGGGGTTTTAATCTAGGGGTTTTAATCTTTCATTCAAAGCGCATGTAAAGAGTATGTGTAGTAGAGCCTTTTCTATAACATTCCTGATACTAAGATCTTTTCGCACTCTGAACGTCAACATTCTCATGAATCTTTTCAAGATTTACGTGAGACCAATACAGGAATATGCTTGCGAGATCTGGAACACTAGAAGCATAACCCATTCTAAGCAAATAGAATAAGTTCAGCAGAAATTTACTAGAGAAATTTTCAAACGTGCCTGTATGAATATCCCTTATAGTCAACGATTGAAATTATTAAGAAGCTTGAGCCTTAGAAAACGTCGACTGACAAACGATTTGATGCTACTTTATAAAATAGTACATCACAACATAGACATTCCTATTGGCGAGATCCTTCCTCTTGCTCCTAGAAGTAGATTCACCCGTGGTCATACATGGAAACTTCGTATGCCTATTTGCCGTTTAAATCGATTTCAATCATTCTTTCCTTATAGGATAATTAGAGAGTGGAATGATCTTCCTGTTTGTTTTTTTTTAGCTTATCACTTCCCAAGGCCAGCCGCGACATTAATCTCTCGAAAAAAGTTGAGTGATCGACGATGTATCTGTAAAGATGACATCATTGCTCGATGAATGAGATCATCGAGTCAGTGTTAATACAACTGAAATTTCTCACGATGAGATCATGGCTCTCGCACTTTTTAGGCAAAAAATGTTGGATCAGTGAGGTATGAGATGATCTTGCGAGAGCACGCGAAATAACATCTTAAAGTACGAGAAAATGAGATTTCACATGTCGTCTTGCTCTCCAAATGAATCTTAAAATCCTAACCAATCGCAATCTAATTTGTTTCCGTACTTAAAAATCATTTCACTTTTTTTTGTTGAACATTTCATTAAAATTTTTGTTTTTTTGTTGTATTCTCGACACTTTGTACCGCGACATTTCGTACCCCGAAACTTTCTACTCAACATTTTTTCTTCTTGTTACCACTTTTTTCTTCCAACATTTTTCAAAATTTTCGCCTGATTTGAATGACATGAGGTCATCGCACCGATGATCTCATCGTTCAGAGATTAATGTCGCGGCAGGAAGTTCTTAAATGAATTGAATTTTTGATTTTTTTCTCGTCAGTTGTTTAATTATTAGTAGCCCAGTTGCTACTTCTTATTTTGCCATTGTAAATTATAATTGTTTTCGATTTTTACTGTGCAATCAATTGTATAATCATGTAACGATGACAATAAATTATTATTATTATTATTATCCTCTCCGTATGACACATCTATCCGGACATCTATCATCTTCGTACTCTTATTAAGTACTTAATAAAGGCGTGCAACAAAACTCGGATTACTAGTGTTATATATACCTGGCTATCAGGTTTTTAGATCTTCAATTAACTGAAGATAAGAAGACGAGTTTCAAGTTAGCTGCTTGCCATTGATCAATGGGACTCGAAAAATAAGTAACCTCGAAGAGGCGTGCCTGTCTGAGAGTTCTTTGGAAGTTCTGTGAGTGGCAGAAGAAGAGGAAGAAGGCGAAGACGACCGTCGCCCCGATGCAGAAACTGGAAATAAATTCTATATTAATTTTTACAACAAAAAAACAAAAGACGATTGTGGACGCTTCCGGTTTCTTCATATCAATGCAATGCAATAAAAAAAGTCATTTTTATCAGTTAAAGTAACATTTACAAAAAAATTAAAGACTATCAAAAATAATTTCACAAAAAGTTTGGATCGATTGAATGAATCGAATTGAATGTAGTAACCCGTAATGGACGGAGTGCCAACCCAGATTGGAGTTCGAGAGGAAGCCGGATATTGGAAACGTCACTATTGCAGAAATCTGAATGTTTAGAGAAGATAAAGAAGAAATATATACAGAGAAAAACAGAAATGAAAAGAAATATAGAAAAATCAGGGGAAAGAGTAAACAAAAGTGTTCAGAAACACACGACTCTTCGGAAATTGAACTCGAAAAACTCGAAATGTTGTAATTGCAATCAAGTGCAAGATTTGCGAGACGTAATATTATAAGCAAATCGAGTGGTAAAAACAATATTTTTGAGTGATCATCTCTTTTTTCTCTAAATTTAACTGAGATATACTCCACTGCTGCTGACACATTAACGAACAGGAAGCAGCCTATGGCTCCTCCAGGTTAGGTACATATGATATCTAATTTCAGGGTAGCGCGTGTTCTGCCGCGAGGGAGTGCGTCTCCTTCCGCGAGGCATATTCGCAAGAAAAATTATTATAGACTCACCTGCAAATAACTGAACAGAATGACGGAGTTCAGTGTGAACTCTTGAATGGAGAGATAACTTCCCAGTTTCGCAGTGACGGGCAAAAAAGCACCCAAGGGCATTCCTAAACAGCGGGCAGATCAAATCTCAGTGCTTACTCATTTTTATCTATGCTCTTCATCTACGCTGAGAAACATGGTTTATATGAGCTCCTTGGCTGTGAATCAATACGTATAGATCCTATGTCAGTACAACTATCAGATATCCATTAACTTGCTTCCGTCATTTGTTTTCCCTTTTTACCAATGAATTTATAACAACCTTGAAGTTTTTCTGGTGCTTTTTTACGTGTTCACCGAATTTTTATGTTGAAACTAGAAGGTTTATAAAATGATTAATAAATAAGAGACAATCGAAAAATAGACGCAAGACTCGATGAAATATTAAACATGACTGAAGGTCGACGATGAGCTTCAAGGTCTTATGCAAACAAACACAAAGATTACCTTGAGCATAATTAGCGAGTTAGTAAAATCTCCTTCCCTGTTAGGTAAATTTAATGTCATTTCCATAACCAGTATTCCGATATACCTTGAATGACCAGTATTCCGATATACCTTGAATAACCAGTATTCCGATATACCTTGAATAACCAGTATTCCGATATACCTTGAATGACGCGGACGAGAATAATCACGGCGAAAGTCTGGACGTTGGTGGTGACTGGTACACAAACAGAAGTTGCTACGGAGATCGCGCCGCACACCGTGAAGCATCGACTTAGCATGAATGGTCAACATATCTCAGTTTGGAGTGACACTTTGGTGATTAGTGCAGGACAAATGAGCAGTGAAATATTTGAGGTTAAATATTTGAGATCAATTTCATTCAGAATAATTTATGCTCTCTCATTCCCATTCACAATTCTGATCAAGGTTTTTCGGTTTCTCGGAAAACTGTGGTATGTGGAAGTGTCTGTGTGAGGGTTTTCATAAAATTTGTCTCATAAAGTTTGAACAAAAAACCTTTCAAAAAAATTGAAACTTTCTTTTCTTATTGCTTACAGTTTTTTTATACAGTTTTTTTTTATACACTATAAAGTTTTTTTCTTCTTCAGTTCCTCCACATTCACGATATAGCTCAAGCTTTGTTATTAAATCCGAAATATGGAAAAAGAGAGATTAGTCAATTATGGTCACTTCTTACCTTTCGCTGGTTAGCCGTGACGCAAATACTGTAATTCACGTAACATTTTTGTTTCCTCCTTTCAGACTGTTCTCCGTAAGTTTTCGAATATTCTATTACAAAGAAAGTTGCTTTTTTTGTTTCTTGTCTGTTAACGACCCTATACCGAACACTTTCAAACCTAGCGCTTTTTGTGTTTGGAAAAATCGCTTTTTTTACAAAAAGAAGTTTAAAGATTTCAATAATTCTTGAGCTATGCAAAATTGAGATTCAGGTCTAATGCGCTTTTAACGGGAAGAAATTTTCAGCCTTAGCAATGAGTTTAGATTATGACCTACAGACAAGCATCACTTCTGTTCAGTGAAAGGAAAGATGTGCCTGTTATTTTACATGAATCCATATCTGCGGTAGGCGAAGGCAGTGGGAAAGACGGCCAGCAGGGCCCCGATGGAGGCCATCAGGATAAGCAGCTGCTTCTGGGGGTTGGAGAGAAAGCTTCTCTTGTGCAGGGTGATGTTCACCAACCGGCCCCGCCCATCCCCATCCGCCTCCTCTCGGTAGTCGTAGAGGTCGTAGTCTGGAACGGGATCTCATTCGCCACCTTTAAATTTTTTTCCTCGTGAAATAATTTTTTCTCATAACCCATTGAGTATGAAATTTATATAACAAGTGAAAATTTTCCAAAAATTTTTTGACTTTGAGCAAAGTCAAACATACTATATTGATAGACGTCGGCTCGTACAACGACTTCATATCTCAAATTGCAGGTCAATTCGCAACTTGCAAGTCACATTTGGTGAAGAAAAGGGAATTCCAAATGACACTATTAGCTCAAATCAATGAGAAACTGCTCGCATGAAGTGTTCGCAAAAAATGGTTCACAACATTGAATATAAATCGGAATGGAACTGACAATCTGCTTCTGACCCATTCCCGTAGGAATGGAACTGTGTCACAGTGAACGAGTACGTGAGGACGTTGGCGAAAATTGCCGACATGCAGATGATCACGATCATTATGAAGAAGTACGGTATCTGAGAATGTCGAGACGGTATATCACTCTCAAGTAAAAGTTTTGTTTTTGAGTGAGCGCATGAAGACAAACAGTGATGATTACAGACAATTAGAGTTAGGCAGAGACTAACAGAGGTACATAAGTACAGACAAACAGGTGTAAGTACAGACAATAAGATGTAAGTGCAGACAAACGGGTATAAGTGCAGAGAAATAGGAATAACTACAGACAAATAGGTCTAAGGACAGACAAACAGGTGTAAGTACAGACAATAAGATGTAAGTGCAGACAAACGGGTATAAGTGCAGAGAAATAGGAATAACTACAGACAAATAGGTCTAAGGACAGACAAACAGGTGTAAGTACAGACAAACAGAGGCCAGAACATAAACCTATCATGAGTGTGAATTTTCCTTGAAATTTTCTTCTGAAAATTTCTAAAAAGTTTTTAAAAAGAAAAAAAATACCTTTTAAAAAACTAAAACTTCATCTGAGGATTCTAAGCTATTAAGAAGTATGCTCACAGAAACTAAAGCTCTCTCTCAGTGACTAAAAAACAACTGCTTATTAACTTCAAAATAAACTGTTTCAAGATTTTAAAATGTAATCGAACGCTTTGAAATAGAAAGTTTTCGAATTTCTTACATGGGGCTGCGGTGGCTGCTTTGCGGTCGCCGACTCTTCAGCTTCTGCTTCCAAGTCCTCCATCGTAGCCGAAGAAGCCATTTGAGAGAAGGTCGTTAAGGTTCTGCAGCAGAAGAAATAAGGTTTAGCGGAGCTATCACAAACTGTTTTTTTTTTTGTTGTTGTTATTCATGAATAAGCTCTAAAAAGAGTCTTATTATGAAGCATGATGTTGTTTTCTGTTTAAAACAGGTGATGGATGAAAAAGGAGAAGAAAATGATACGTGCGGCCCGACACACGAATACGAACTATCGACATACAGATGTCGGAATAATAATTCAGAGAGAAGTCAGCCAGAGCAAGAGCAAAAAGAGAAAGATTAGAGAAACAAGAAGAGAAAGAAGGAAAGAGAGGTAGAGAGAAAAAAAAGATGAAGGAAAAAAGAGGAATAAATAGAGACAGAGGAAAAAGTTAGTACATATGTATGCTAAAACCGCTTAGTGTTGTTATTCTTCCAGTCATATAAGAGACCATAGAAAAAGTTCCATTCAAAGTATTCGAAAATGAGAATATGATGGATTTCAAGAGATCAAGCGAATTTTTTCTAGTTCTAAACTTGAGGAAATATGATTTTGCTTGAGAGGAAAACAAAGGAAATACGTTTCCAAGAAAACAGCGAAAAGTATTAAAAAATGTTGATGGTTTCTTAAGACGAGAATTTGTTTTTCTTCCGTAAACATACGAAAGGAGAAACCAAGAGCGATTATACATGATTCTGTATTGATTCTACTGGTAAAACGTCAAGTCACACAACAATAAAACCAAAATGGCTTTTGTATGCGTGCAAAGAAATTTCTTCACGACCTTCACCGGATATCGTTGAATTTTTATAATAGTTGCACATGATAACTCACTTAATGAGTTCCGTTTAAACGAGTACAACAAAAAACAACTGTCGAAAGCAGTTTATATGATCAAATTTACACATTTGATAAGAAAAAGAAAATCAAGAATGAGAACTTTGAAAATTTTCCGCAAATAAAACACATTTGAATTATGTGTTTTCGGTAACTATTTCAATTATGAGCTACAAGAACTTTGAACTGCCAAAAATAATCTTCAGAAAATTGAAAAGGCACAATCGACAGTCTTTAAGGGTCCTAAAAAACACAATCGACAGTCTTTAAGGGTCCTAAAAAACACAATCGACAGTCTTTAAGGGTCCTAAAAAACACAATCGACAGTCTTTAAGGGTCCTAAAAAACACAATCGACAGTCTTTAAGGGTCCTAAAAAACACAATCGACAGTCTTTAAGGGTCCTAAAAAACACAATCGACAGTCTTTAAGGGTCCTAAAAAACACAATCGACAGTCTTTAAGGGTCCTAAAAAACACAATCGACAGTCTTTAAGGGTCCTAAAAAACACAATCGACAGTCTTTAAGGGTCCTAAAAAACACAATCGACAGTCTTTAAGGGTCCTAAAAAACACAATCGACAGTCTTTAAGGGTCCTAAAAAACACAATCGACAGTCTTTAAGGGTCCTAAAAAACACAATCGACAGTCTTTAAGGGTCCTAAAAAACACAATCGACAGTCTTTAAGGGTCCTAAAAAACACAATCGACAGTCTTTAAGGGTCCTAAAAAATTTGTTACAAAACAAAATATTCCCTCAGTGAAAGATGGAAGACCATGGAGAATGCATTGTGGAATACTTTAAAAACTTTTAAAAAATTTGTATGATATCAAAAAAGTATTTTTAGACTTACCGCTTAGTAGAATAAAAGCGAACTCGTGATTGATCTGGACCTCACGTTTTCGTTTTTTGGTTCATTTTGTCAAAGAAGCAGTCGTTACTTGACCCCCGATGTTCAAATAGTATTAGCCTATCAAAATGGGTAAACTTTGATAGATTAATGAGCAGAGCGAGATAATGGTATTCGTGAGAATCAGAGCATACAAGTTGAACGCAGAATGCATATGGCTAAGCTTAAAGATGAGATTTAGTGAATCGTTATAGAGGAGTATCGTAGAGATTGGAGGTGAGATGGAGAGACTAACAGAGAAGAAAAGGAAATAAATAGTGGGAGAGTAAGATACAATGGTAGAGAGAGCGAGAAAGAGAGAGGGAGAGAGAGAGAGAGTATGAGTTATCGCACTGCAACTACATCTGAAAAAAAGAACTGACTAATAAATAATTCCAATCGTTCTTTCTGTTAATGCTTCGCTGGATGCACAGCATTTTTCTCCTTCTAAATGGGACCCTTTTCCGAAGAGGCCTTTTTTGAATCCCGAATCTCATCTTCAGATACAATTGAGTCCAAACTTTCAATGCTTTTGTAAGTCAGAATTCGCTCCTTGAGAGCCTCTGAAGAAACTTCACGTTAAGATCTCGAAAAAATTCATCTATGACCCTTTGAATGAAGACCTTCATCGGACATTTGAACGAGCTCGGACGTTTTGGACTCGTTATGAACTACCTTTTCACCTGCCAAGACTTGGAAAACATGATGAGCATATTCATTCATTCATTCATGTATTCTCTTTTCATTCATCAGATACGATTCATGAGAATCAGATGGAATATTTTAGCTCAAAATGAACACGGCTAAGATTGCAGATGAGGCTAAAAGATCCGCTTATGAAAAATAGAAAACATATGTAGAGTTATAAATACAAACAAAGAGGAAACAGAAGAAATTACGATCCTAACTACTAGAACGGAGAATAATTTATATTCCATTTCATTGATCAACTCATTCCAATCGAAATATGCTCATGACAAGTTCTTATGTAACTCCCACATCCATGCGCCTTTGTCATGGAGAGTTCAGCAATCTTTTTTGACGATATGAGCAGTTATCGATTGGATAAACCTTTTTTGACGATTTCTCGTTGAACGAATCCTATATGAATTCTCTCATGTTATTTAGAAGCTTTAGTTTTGCATAATCAAGTTTGTCCGTGAAGTGTGACGTAACGTCCATGACGGGTGGAGTGTGTGGTCCAGGAATGCATGGAAAGGAAATGGCACTGCTGCGCGCGGATAGAAGGAATGCCAGACTGCAGATGGGCCAAGGCTGTGACAGAATGGCACCCAAGAGGGCCCAAGCGAAAAGGGGGGCATCCAGGACGAAGATGGAGAGACGACTTCATGCAATGCGTTGAAGCCGAGTTTTTGAGAAGAGTCCGAAACAGAGAAGAACGATGGCACTCTAATCCTATGATATTGATAATAAAGCGTTTGAATTAAATTGAATAAGTTTTATTAGACTCGCTGATTTTGTTTTTGTGCAGCAATCTTTGGATTAAAAGCTTCTTTTGGTTTGGAAACCCCTGCTTTATCAACCCATAGACTTCGCCAAGTTTATTGAATAGCCAATATTCTGAGCAATCTTTTATGGTGAGATTGTGAGTGAAATGTGAAAACGAACAGAAAGACTTGGAGAGCAAAGATATTCTTGCTTTCAGGTATTTCCCACAAGTTTCCACTTTGCATGTGTTTTGGACTGGCAGTTTTACTGTGGGTTAATTGTGTGCAACGAAACCTCTTTGGAATCAAACGTACAGAAACTCTGGATCAATTAAAGTCCGTCGTATTTTTTTAAATCCGCAATTTAATAATTAAATTCTTTGTTTTTTCTTTGTACAATTTAAAAACTGGATGGAAGAAAACGATATATTGAATAATAAAACATCCTATCAGGAAAACGAGCCTACGAAAAAAGTTGAAGTTTTTATACAGTACCCAGTACATCCAGAAAGTATTGGTAGAATCTAGGAAGTCGTGATATAGAAAAAGAAAAAAAAATACAAAGTACAAGTATTGCTTGCACTTCAGAATTGGAGACATTTCCTCACTCTCAACTTCTTCCACCAACGCGTCTCTAAATTCACTTCTATGCGGAGACACTGGAGAACACTGCATAAAGCCTTTTATCCGCTTCAAGCAACGCTACCGCGAAAGACCTTTTGCTTGGCGGATGTCCTTCTCCCATCTCTTTGACACTGCTTTTCTTCCAATTCAAAAAATGCATGATAACTGAAAGGCCTCGAGTGAACTTCTGCCTCAAAACAGTGCTAGCGGAAAAAACCAGCTCAAGAAATGTGTCAAAACCCGAATCTCCGTTTTTTATCCGAGTGATGCACTTCTCCATTGAACTAATTGACACATAATCTCTCAATTTTGCCCTTTTTTTTTACAGAGTTTGAGGGTTATAGAGACATCATCAGAAACTGAAGCAAACAAAGAAATTTTTATTTTTGTTTTTGGTTTTTTTTTTCTTAAAGGAGTTAGAGAAGTTTGTTTGAGGCGTTGTGAGTTCAAGAGGCATCTCCCAAACTACAAGTTATTGCGTTTCTCATCTCGGAATGGGAGCTCCTTTGTAAATGAACTTCTGCAAGTCTTAACTAATAACGTGGACTCCGCCGACCTTCAATTCATGGCTGCAATCCGATCCCGCCTTTTCGCGGTTCAGCCAACACCCCTCCACGACGGAGAGGTGCAAAGGGATCGAAAACCACTCCCCCCAGTTCGTCATCCCGAATGGCCGAACATCATCATCATCATCATCATCATCATCTCCATTTTTTCGCTTCCGGAGTCGCACATGCCGGCCACGCTACTCCGTATCCTCCTAATCCACGCCGGCATAGAACCCAGTCTTGGACCTCGGCCTTGCCCAACATGCGGACGCAACGCATCTCACGGCTCCTGGCCTTGCCCAACATGCGAAACGCAACGCATCTCACGGCTCCTTCCAATGCTTCAGCTGCCTAAACTGGACACACTGCAACCGAATCAGCAAACATACAGATGTCCTCCATGCAAAGCCGCATCCTCCAACTCAAAGTCGCCTCCCCAGCCTTTGCCTCTTCTCCGATCCGCTCCGCCTCCCACGCCTCCCGCACTTTCCGCTCCGCCGCCTCCTATCCAATCATCTGTCACTCCAGGTACGCAGAACGCAACCAGCAGCCCACAACAGCAGCCATCTCACATGTCCATCCTACGATGGAATGCAAATGGCCTTGCCGGGAAAGCCTCCCAACTCTCCGACTTCATGCAGTCACACAACATCAAAGTCGCTGCCATACAGGAGACCAAATTTGGACCGAAAAGTAAAATCCCCAGCTTCCCTGGATATGCTCTTATAAGGAATGATCGCACATCCCTAGGCGGCGGCCTAGCCATGCTCATTCACCACAGCATCAACTTCGCGGAGATACTAGACGTGACAAACACTCCCGGAGACATCACCACTGAAGTACAGCAGGCACTAATCAAAACCGTAAACAGCGAGCTACGAGTAACTAATGTCTACATCCCGCCAACCAGCAGCTGCCCCCAAGGATATCTTCCATCAATTGTCCATCTTCTCACCACGGACAACACCCTCGGAGATTTTAACGTCCACCATGATATGTGGTTCTCAAACATCGAAGACACTCATGGCCGAGGAGAACAACTCGTTGCAGAAATTACTAACTCAGACTTCGGTATCCTCAACGAGAATTCTCCCACCCGTCTCCCATCGTCTGGCTCTCCCTCCTCTCCAGACATATCCATCTGCTCCCCATCATTAATCTTATCGGCAGAGTGGTCCGTTGAGACAGCCTTGCCCTCTGATCACCTCCCCATTCTCATCAACCTCGCCACCACCGCCGATCTTGCTCTCTCGACCAACCGTGGAACTTTCACCAACCTAGCTAAGGCCAACTTGAAGAAGTTTGAGGACGAAACAGAATCCATACTCGTTGAAATGGATCTTTCCATGCGCCCTCATCTCAAGGTCACTCAACTCGAAAAATTCTTCAGACATGCGATAAACACGACTTCCAAACACTGCATCCCTTCAGGCAGACCGTAAAAACCAATATCCGGTCTCTCCCAAGAAGCCAGGACTCTTATCGCAAAAAGAGATGATCTAAGAACACAAGACCCTCAATCTCCAGAGCTAGCCCCGCTCTGCTACGAAATAAACAAAGTCATAGCACAAAACAAGCAAGACATATGGCGAGACAAAATCGAGGCAATCGATCCGAGAAGCACCAAAGGCGTAAAAGAGCTCTGGTCCCTCATCCGTACACTAGAAGACGAACCCAGGCCAATCCCAAACATGGCCATATCCTTTGACAACCGCGGCACTCTCTCCAACAACGTAGACATTAGCAATCAGCTCAACAGGCAATTTACCACAATTCGCACACATGCCAGCGACAAACAAGCGAGGATAATCACAAGAAAAAAACCCCTTTTTTCCCTTTACACACCGCCACTAAGCTTTATGTGTAATGTAGTCCATGCATACCTCTGTTTATATGTATTTAATTTGCTTTTGTCTTAAATACCTACATGCTTGGAATAAAGAATGAATGAATGAAGAAACATCCAGAAACGCTCCGAAAAAGATATTCCCTAATTCTCCCAAGAAGAAGTTCGCATCGCACTACACAAGTCCAGAAAGTCCAAAGCCTTGGGACCCGACTCTATTTCCATCATACATCTACAGCACTTGGGACCAGTGGGACTCAATTTCCTCACCAATCTTCTAAACACCTCCCTTGAACAGTGCTACATACCCGCCATTTGAAAAAAAGTCAATCATCATCCCACTCCTCAAACCAGGAAAGAACCCAAAGCTCAGCAGCTCATACCGCCCCATCTCTCTTCTCTGTCCCACAGCCAAACTACTCGAACGCCTCTTACTACCGTCTCTACAGGAACATTTGGAGCCCGCCACCCATCAGCATGGCTTTAGAGCAAAGCACTCCACGAAGACAGCTCTACTCCAACTATCGACACACACCGCAAACGACTTCAACCAAAAGAAGCCATCGCACAGATCAGTACTCGTGGCACTCGATCTATCCTAAGCTTTTGACGCGGTCGACATAAACATAATACTTGAATCTCTATACGAGTCAACCCTACCATCCGGCACCACCAGATGGCTCGCATCCTACCTGCGAGGCAGACAATCTCACACCCTATTCAGAGATAAGCTGTCGAGAAGCCAAATCATACGTACCGGAGTGCCCCAAGGAAGCGTGATATTGCCGACTCTCTTCAATCTATACATGAGAGATCTTCCAAAGCCCCCTGGAGACAATCAAGTAGTCACATATGCGGACGATATAACTGTCTACGCTACTGGCCCATGCCCCGGGGGTAACTACGACAGTCTGGTACACAAGATTGCGAACTACCTCCCCTCAGTCGAGAACTTCTTCAAGAAGATAAAATTAACAATATCAGCAGCAAAATCGACTGTCACACTGTTTACCCGATGGACGAAGCAGGCAAGCGATCACCCAATCATTAAAATAAACAACACACCCCTTCCGCTCGAAAAGAAGCCCAAAATCCTTGGAGTAACCTTCGACGCGATGCTAACCTTCGCCGAACACGCCAAAAAACATGAAGGCAAAGTGTCCAGAAGAAACAATCTACTCCGTACACTCACGGGCACCAAATGGGGTCAACAAAAAAAAACCTTGATCAAAACCTTAAAAGCAATCGGCCGCTCCGTCCTGAATTACGCTGCACCAATCTGGACCCCTACTCTCTCTAACACTGGCTTCGAAAGACTAATGCGTACTCAAAACGCTGCTATGCGCACAGCAACTGCATGCCATCTAATGTCCTCTTCTGATAATTTATATCAATAAACTCTCATGCTACCCGTCAGAGATCACTGCAACATGCTGTCAAACCAATTCTATGCTGCGTGTCTGGACACAGCACACCCTACTCATCGGCTAACTCAACAACCACCACCACCCAGGGCGATGAAACCTACACTTCAAGATCTTTCCAATCACATCTCACAAAGTGGCATCTCTTCGAAAGAACTACAACAGAATTTCACACTAAGGCGGTTAACGAAGCCTTGAAGTCCTACAAGCCTAATCCAATACTAGGAACATCACCCCATCCGATAGCAGCCAATGAAAGACAACTACCAAGAGCAACACGCACAAGACTCAGCCAACTTCGCTCGGGTTACGACGATCTTCTGAATGATTACAAAAACCGAATAGACCCGAATATTCCGAACAAATGTCCTGACTTCTCTGCAACGCCACACAACGTAATTCATGCGCTATCATGCCCGAAACTCTCTACTCAATGCCATCCTTCAGAACTCTGGACCAACCCAGGGAAAATAGCCAAAGCGCTAAACCTCTAACGACGATGATGATCGTTTTAATTGTTTACGATGTAAACTATGTTTGCCAACTCGCCACAAGATGTTTGCCAACTCGCCAAGGGGCAACAACAACAACAACAACAACCTTCAATTCGTTAGTAAGTGGTTTTTTCTTCTTCAAAGTACTAGTTCTTCGAACTAATACTCCTGTTGATTAACCACCTATTTTGTATTATAAGTCACTACATTTTTTATTAATGCTTTCCTTTCTCTGCTTTCCTTTGAACCTTTTTGAATCTCTTAATCTCTAATAGCGTGAATTGACTTGCTTTTTATCAAATATTTTTCTCTATCATTTTCTTTTTGTTGTTAGCCTTTTCCCGCGCCAGTCGAGGTCGGAAGAGGATTACTGTAGGGATTCTAGCTACCCAGAAAATTCTGTCCGTTGCGTCTTCTGGGTGGAGTCTTGCAAGGCACACGCCATGGCTTAGCATGTCCATGTAACTAGTGTTAGGTTTGCCTCGCGGTCATTTTTTTTCATTTGTTCCGCAACTTCAATGTCGAGAGCGTGTTTTGCGATGTCGGACGCCTCTCTTCGCATCACATGACACTATTATCAAACTCTCCCTTCTCGCATCTTGTCTTGCAGAGGAGCCACGATCAATTTTATGCTGACAAGTTCACTTATGACGATGATGAAAGATGAATCCACACCGGGAAGAGCATTATCCATTCTTTTTAATCTAATATACTTTTTTATGCAAAACAAAAAAGTGTGAGACATTTTTGAAAGTAAAAGTTCATATTTTTGAGAAGTTTGCGTTTGAAAATACCAAGTGATTCAAAGATATCGAAAGCTCATTAGGCAACCTTCCGGAAACCAGCCAGTTTTATGGAGATGGCGAGATAGTTTTTGAATGAAGGATATCACTTATAAAATAGTGGTCTGATTCAAAGTGTGAAAGCGGATAGAAAGAGAAGATGAGAGAAAGAGAAATAGAAATTGAGAGAGAGAAAAGAGAGTGATAGTGTGTGAAAAAAAGAGTGCAAAAGAAAGAGAAAGAGAGAGAAAGAAAGAAAATATGAAGAGAGAATGGAATGATTTACTGATAAAAAGTGAGCATTCTAGAACTGATAGTGCGATTCTTTGTCTTTTTTTCCAGGGAAAAGTAATTTTCATAAGTTTTGGGCGGTCATGCTGTACCCGACCACAGTAATTCCTGCTTCCGGGGAACACAAGGCAACGGTAAGTTCAGTTCTTGTCTAGGTCTTCATCAAATTCGTATCATTGCCCCCATCGTAAGTAAGTCTATCTAAAAAAAAGTAATTTTAAAAGAATTCAAGTAAAGCCCATGCAATGTGTATAAACACCAAATTTCCATATAATATCATTCATTTTATAAGATTAAATAATGTTTTCGTATACTTTGCGTTTATTTGAAACACTTTGGTGCGACTGGCTTAACTTAGAATAAACTCCAAGGAGAACGTATGACTTTTATTGGTTCGATAGATAAAAGTTTGATAGGTATCACGACATTTCGCACCATGAAAAATCGAAGCAACTCACACCTTAAGTTTCACAATCGAAATATTTTCATGTATTTTTAAATTGGAATTTGTGCTAAGGCTCAGGTAAAGATTACTCTAATGAGAACTTACGGCTCAGTACGAGACCATACACAAAGACCAGCCACATAATTAGAACTTTGTAGAAAAATATTGCGAAATCCGGGTGCGAGTTGTTGCGGTTCGAAGGGTCGTGATGCGAAAAGTCTTGGAAACGTTCGATTAAATAGTGCGGGTTCATACACGAACAAAGGATTATACATATATGATTCCCAAGCTTAAGCACTAAACTAAATTTTGTAATAACTTTCAATCAGATCTAAGGTCTAGCCTCAAACTAAACCAGATTGAAATTATAGCGCTAAACTAGTTCATAGCTATCGCACTTAATCATTTTTAAACCCTAGCATCAAATTAGAAATAAGTTACTAACAACAAAAAATTCTTTTGAATGGAACATATGTACATATAGATTGAGCGTCTTTGTCTTCAACTATGGATTATGTCTAGCGACATTTAAACATGCAACGTATATCGACATGCGTTTCAAGATGCCTTGCAATATGTAATAATCTTCCTTTTAAGATTATGGCATCAATAATAGCGAACATTTGAATGAAAATATTGGAAACCACTTCTTTTTACTCTGTATATATCCGATATACATGAGGTACTAGAGAATTTTCCTAATATATATTCGTTATCAAGCATACGCAGACGATCTCAAGATTTATGTTTCTTATGATAAGAACTCATACGGCGAACGAACTCGAGAGCTGCAATCAGCATTAGATTCCGTATTCGATTGGTGTTTAGTTAACCAACTATCTCTTTCTCCATCCAAGTCTCTCCATATTCACATTGGAGGTCGATCTTTATATTCGTCATACAGTATAAATAATGTTTCCATTTCATGTGTATCTCAGATACGTGACCTGGGCATACAAATAGTTTCTTCTTTGCGTAGGAAAGAGGCTGTAGCAGACCGAGTTAAAAAGGCATCCAAAGCAATGTATGCTATGCTCCGTGCGGTAACTGTTAATGATCCTGGTATACTGGTCAAGTGCTTACGTAATGCCACACTTGGACTATGCTTCGAATATATGGAATCCATACTATGCAAGAGATTGTGATTATATAGAGAAAGTTTTGAGGAAATTCACTCGCATAGTTTGGCATCGATGTTTCGCAAATGAAGTTAATACGAGGTCTCTTCCTTCTTACCCCAATCGACTTGCCCGCCTTAGATTCGTTTCTCTTTCCAAGAGGAGGGTATTTTCTGACTTAGTTATGGGTCTCAAGATCTTCCATGGACTGTCGATAATAGATAAAAAGCGATTTTTCAAAGAGACTATTCCAACGCGAACTAATATAAATGGCTTATTTATTAGTTCAGGGTAGCAAGTATACAGCTAGAAACAACTCTTATGGAATGCGAATAACCCGCCTTTTCAGCAAGCTACCTCGAAACTTGATTAATAGTATGAACCTGAAGTTTTTTAAATCCCAATTAAAAAGCGGTGTTCTATCTACTCTTCTCTCGTCATGAATTCAGAACTAAATTTCTTTTTTTTGTCGTTCGAATTGTTCTACATATATAGGTTTGTTTGTTTGTTTGTTTGTTGTTTTTCCCCCGTTCAATTCGCTATATTAAAGTCAAATTGATGTATCGCTTTTGTTATTGTATTTGACAATTGTTTAGCTGATCTATTCATTCCTCATTTTCAATTGTAATTAAATTTGTGCGTTATTGCATCGAAAGATGTAGATTTAAAAAATATATATATATATATATATATATAAAGCTTTTGACAGAATCAAATATTTTCAATAAATACGTGTGAATCGTATGAACGAATGCTGTCTTAACGTCATTTCAACTTCAATTACTCTTCAAATCATCATCACTGCCCACCACAATCACTACCCCCAACCCATTCGATGTTGCATTGTTGATACTGTTAAATGACTTATTGTCCATGGAAATGAAGAATGAATTTTTGAGTCTTTATAACTGGTTTTAAAAAAACAAAATATATAATATATAACTTTTCATCAATTATCTAAAAGAGACAACTTTTTTTAAACTTCTTCAATACTTCTTAAATTATTGAGGCTAAAAGTCGAGTTCAGGTCCTTAATGACATAGCAAAAGAAAAAACCCTTCCCCAAAAAGCTAATTAAAAAAACAAAGTCATCTGGTGTCGAATATCGAATTCTCTGGTGTTACTTTAATACTTACAGTTAATATGGTTCCATGGTCTTGAGCAGAATGGAGAGAAAGCAGCGGAGATTCTCGCAGCCATCAGGGATCCTCATGTCAAGTACATCTTCCCCACAGCGTCAGTTTAAGATATCCTTCACTAATTTACTCGTTCAGCAATTCATTTAGTTTTCATTTGGTTATCTTGTAAATGACGCGTAAACAGTGAAATTTCATTTTATTATATTTATTCATCCATGTAGGTTATATTCAGAGAATTGAAATACAAATACATGTGCAATAAAGTAGAAATAACAATTTTAGGAAAATTAACGAATTCATATAATTTTAGGAAAATTAATCTTAGTGGCAGTGTTTCTATTAAATCGGAATCAAAAGATTAGGTAAAATAATATCGAGTAGAAGTTCTCTAATGTTTTTGATGAAGAATTCAGAGGAAGAGTTCCTAACTAAGTTGTATGGTAACAAATTCCAGACGGATAATGATCTAGAGGCACAAGTGGAGTACCGAGAAGACTTGAAGGTATAAGGCAGTGCAATTCCGAAACTATTTGAATTACGAAGAGCAATTAAAAGAGGCGACAGAAGAGGAAGAATATGAGCGACAGAAGAATATGAGCGACAGAAGCGACAGAAGCGACAGAAAAAACAAATTAAAAGAGGAGCCATCGAATGAAGTCGAGATGAATGAAATTCGGAAGATGAGTGAACTGTTTTGTGGATGAATGCTAATTCTCCAATCATGAGTCTGTATTCAAAAGTTACCTTTCTGAGCCTCTCAGAGTAGGATGAGTGAGACATATCGAGCATTCTGAGCCTCTCAGAGTAGGATGAGTGAGACAAACCATTTCGGGCTAGAATTATTCTAGTGTAATTTCGCTGAAAATGTTCAATATCTCTAATTAAACCTAAAGCCATCGGAGACCATACTGGTGAGGCGTATTCAAGAATAGGCCTTATGTAGATAACAAAGGCTAGCGATTCAGTCTTGAATGTTCGCAGAAATAGATTGGCTAGGTTAAAAGACTTCTTACAGACATTCTCAACTTTTTTTTACAAGAAAGATTGCTAGAGAATATGACACCTAGATCCGTAATATCGCGAGAAGTTGTTGAGATATTGTCATTTAGACTATATTCTTGTTGCTGATTTATACAAAATGGCAGACAGTACACTTTTTGGTGGATAGCTTTAGATTCGAATGCTTGCATCAATCAGCAATATCTACCTGGAGATCAGAGGAATAGGTAGTTATATCAGAATAGTAGTTACTTCAGTGTATAATTCAACATCCTCGGCATATATCACATAGTTCACATTAGACGGATGACATCCTTAAAATAATAAATAAATACAAAAAGAGCTTTGGACCAATAGCTGAGCCTTGAGGTACACCACTCATAACACGAGAAGGAGTAGAGTTTTCGCTCTCTATAAATACTGTTTGTGTTCTATCACTGAGATAATCTTTAACCCATCTGAGAAGTGAACATTTTTAGCTTTTTAAGCAGCAGAGTATGACAAACAGTATCAAAAGCCTTTGAAATATCAAGGAGAACAACATCAACAGCCTTATAATTACTGAGAAGATCAGCGAGATAAGAGTGGGATTGTAATAAAGAAAGAACTGTTGACCTTTTACTACGAAAGCCAAACTGATGTTGAAACAAAACTTTATTACTTTCTAAGTAATCATCAATTTGCTTGATCAGTACATTTTCCATAATTTTAGACATGGAGCAAGTTAAGGAAATAGGACGATAACTCGACAACTGATCCGCTTTTAATATTGGTTTTAGAACATGTTTTACTATCCAAGTTTTCCAAATAGACGGCGCCTTTCCAACGAGTACATTTTTAAAAACATTTTTATACACGAGTACAAAAATTGTGAAAAAGAATAGAGAGATGCTTCAGGAAAACAAAGCTAAGTTTTTTTAATCACTATATTAGGGATATCGTCTGGAGACGTGTTTCATTTACTCTTCATCTGTCTAATGGCCTGTAGTATCATATCTGTAGTTATCACATCGGAATTCAATTCAGTAGCAGTTCTGCGATTTATCGCTGGTGATTCAAAATTTGGTGTGGAATATAAAGAAGTGAAGTATTGCGAAAAAAGCTTCAGCTTTATATAACGAAGTGATTATGGGTGAACCAGACTATCAAAGATGGAATAGTAATGCTACGGCCATTGGTTCGACTACGAGATTCTGAATATAAAAAGTTTTAATTTACTTTTTCAAAAGACGATACACCTTTTCTTTGTCGTGCTTTGTAAATGCGTTGTGTGTAGGAAACGTTTCGCTTTATGAAAGCATCATTAGCGAGAAAAATTCGCATATAAAACAAGGCACGAAACAGAAAAAAAATGTATCGTCTTCTGGAATACTCTTCCAATGCGTTTAACTCAGCATAAAAAATTTACCTTTTTCAACAAGCTTAGCTTCTCTTCGAATTTGAAGCGAATGTAGTTCATTAGAGAAAATTTTGGACAGAGTATGGGTGTACATGGAATTTGGGGAACAAAGACAAGAGCGTTGGAGTTTGTGGTACATCTTATGTAGATTTGGAGGATATTTGTCTGAGTCAGAAAGATCTGAGGAATAAAGTACGAAACGATCGGTAAGAGAGATAAGAAATTCAACGATACATTGATTAGCTACGTCAGGGTCGACAGAAGCGAGAGCGAAAGTCCAGACATGGTAGGCAGTTGACAACTCCATCATATAAGACGGTGCTGGGAATTTAGTTCGGCAATTCGTGTTGTTTCGGTGTCTGTGGCAAGTTTATCGTAAAATTCATCGGAATTTCTCGCCATGTCTTTGTGAATTCGTGGAATCAATATTTTATTTTATTTCATCACTTCTGGCACAATAAACAATCAAATATGAAACACAAGAGTAAGCAGATAGCGAATCTTGCCTGACGGAACTCGAACTGTTCGAATTTCGTCATGTATTGTTGCTCATCACTTGACGAATTTCGAACTGTTCGAATTTCGTCATGTATTATTGCTCATAATTTGACGGATTTCGAATGGTTCGGATTTCGTCATGCTATAATACTCATCACATGGCGAAATTCGAATGGTTCGAATTTCGTCACGTTACGATGCTCAGCACTTGACGAATTTCGCACTGTTCGAATTTCATCATGTATTATTGATCATCACTTGACGGATTTCGAATGGTTCGGATTTCGTCATGCTACAATACTCATCACATGACGAAATTCTAACTGTTCGAATTTCGTCATGTTTTGTTGCTCATCACTTGACGGATTTCGAATGGTTCGGATTTCGTCATGCTACAATACTCATCACATGGCGAAATTCGAACTGTTCGAATTTCGTCATGTTACGATTCTCGCTTTCTAAATCTCACACTCTCCCCGCACTCTCGCAATTTCGCACTCTCCCGGCTATTCAGCAGATTTATATAGTACGAACAAAACGATCAACCTATACAGACCGGGTTTGCACGAATGCTATACTATTCTCTTTTCGCGACACAGAAAAAGAAAACAGTATAGCGTTCGTGCAAACCCGGTCTCTATAGGTTGCTCGTTCTGTTCATACTATATAAGTCTGCTCTTGTTTTGCTGAATAGCCTTGTACTGATCATCAACCGATGACGAAATTCGAACCCTTCTAAATTTGCCTTGTAATGATCATAAACCGGTGACGATATTCGAACCGTTCTAAATTTGCCTTGTAATGATCATCAACCGGTGACTATATTAGAACCGTTCTAAATTTGCCTTGTAATGATCATAAACCGGTGACGATATTCGAACCGTTCTAAATTTGCCTTGTAATGATCATCAACCGGTGACGATATTCGAACCGTTCTAAATTTGCCTTGTAATGATCATCAACCGGTGACTATATTAGAACCGTTCTAAATTTGCCTTGTAATGATCATCAACCGGTGACGATATTCGAACCGTTCTAAATTTGCCTTGTAATTATCATCAACCGGTGACGATATTCGAACCGTTCTAAATTTGCCTTGTAAGGATCATAAACCGGTGACTATATTAGAACCGTTCTAAATTTGCCTTGTAATGATCATCAACCGGTGACGATATTCGAACCGTTCTAAATTTGCCTTGTAATGATCATCAACCGGTGACGATATTCGAACAGTTCTAAATTTGCCTTGTAATGATCATCAACCGGTGACTATATTAGAACCGTTCTAAATTTGCCTTGTAATGATCATCAACCGGTGACGATATTCGAACCGTTCTAAATTTGCCTTGTAATGATCATCAACCGGTGACGATATTCGAACCGTTCTAAATTTGCCTTGTAATGATCATAAACCGGTGACTATATTAGAACCGTTCTAAATTTGCCTTGTAATGATCATCAACCGGTGACGATATTCGAACCGTTCTAAATTTGCCTTGTAATGATCATCAACCGGTGACGATATTCGAACAGTTCTAAATTTGCCTTGTAATGATCATCAACCGGTGACGATATTCGAACCGTTCTAAATTTGCCTTGTAATGATCATCAACCGGTGACTATATTAGAACCGTTCTAAATTTGCCTTGTAATGATCATGAACCGGTGACGATATTCGAACCGTTCTAAATTTGCCTTGTAATGATCATCAACCGGTGACGATATTCGAACCGTTCTAAATTTGCCTTGTAATGATCATCAACCGGTGACGATATTCGAACAGTTCTAAATTTGCCTTGTAATGATCATCAACCGGTGACGATATTCGAACCGTTCTAAATTCGCCAACTCTTATGTCTTTGACACTCAGTGCTTTTGTTTCTTATTTATCTTGCTAAAGCAAAAATCTGTGTATTAAATATGACACATGTTTCTTTTTCAAATCCTCTGTGCAATTTACGGATAAACGAGTTTTTTACCGCCATGTTTCAAAACTCGCCACAGACACCGAAACAACACGAATTGCCGAACTAAATTCCCAGCACCGTCTTATATTCTCAGTAAGCAAGATATTAATTCCTCCTGAGAGGGCTGAGGGTCTCAGGAGTAGCCGTGAAAGTCCTTTTGAATTGGACAGTGTAATGGTCACTTCTTGGAAACGGAGCAGAGACATAGCACTCGAATATAACTTGACTATTACAAAGCATAATTTCCAATAAATTTGGACCACTGGTAGGTTCAGCAACGAATTGAACGTATTGTTCGTCACATGAAAAGTCTAGAAATAAAGAATGATTCTCAATATTTGAAGTGGTCAAGCTATCCGAGTCGATTCCTGGTAAAGTGGTCAAGCTATCCGAGTCGATTCCTGGTAAAGTGGTCAAGCTATCCGAGTCGATTCCTGGTAAAGTGGTCAAGCTATCCGAGTCGATTCCTGGTAAAGTGGTCAAGCTATCCGAGTCGATTCCTGGTAAAGTGGTCAAGCTATCCGAGTCGATTCCTGGTAAAGTGGTCAAGCTATCCGAGTCGATTCCTGGTAAAGTGGTCAAGCTATCCGAGTCGATTCCTGGTAAAGTGGTCAAGCTATCCGAGTCGATTCCTGGTAAAGTGGTCAAGCTATCCGAGTCGATTCCTGGTAAAGTGGTCAAGCTATCCGAGTCGATTCCTGGTAAAGTGGTCAAGCTATCCGAGTCGATTCCTGGTAAATTAAGATTTCCTGCTATGATTATTGGTAAATTGGGAACGGATAGTGAATTTATGTAAGACAACAATTTAATCATTGTTGATGGTGGGCAACGACCGGTATATACAAACACAACGTATTAGACGTGTAAAAGAGTTGGAGTTGAGCAAGTCGAAAGATATCACTTCTATGCCATTATCACGAAATGAGGAAACCAAAAGAAGTGGAATACTCGAGGAAACAAAGACAGCAGTACCACCGCCTAGATTGGGGTCATTTAGGGAACGATCACAACGATACAAAGCATATTTATAGTCTTTTAATAACTCACGGTCGGTATCTAAAGAAGTAAGCCATGTCTATGTGATGAGTAATAGATGAAATGCTTTTGAACTCAACAAGAAATGAAGATTGGCTAGCTTATTGCGAATTGACGTTGAAAAAACATGCTTTAATACTAGAAACGTGGTAAGGACTAAGGACACTGCTACTGACCTAGCGAGAACTTCTCTTAGTCACATTAGCGTACGTCCTGATCTGCTCTTCTCTGAACGGCTTCGGCTTTGAGAGTTTGAGTAGATGCGTACCTCGGACTGTCCATTCGACCTGACCTTCTCGGAGATTCCGCTCTCTGGCCACCTGCCAACACTGCTTTTCCACATCCCATCCAGTTCAAAATCCAATCCAGTTCATATCCAATCCAGACATCGAGCATAAAGCGTTAGAAATGAACGAAAAACTGCGTTAAAAAGTTGTGAGATTGGGTAAACTTTTCTCTCTCTTCAAATCTCTCTGTACAGACCAATGAGGAAGATCACGATGGCCGGTGGAGCTCCTATCAACTCCTGGTTCGATATATTCGGACTGGATGGAAACTGCCCCGAGGATACACCCGGAGTAGAAACGGCGACGAAACGAGCGCACTGCCACATTGATGTAGAGGTGCCCTAAGAGCTCTTCATTCAAATCAACAGGGCCCCATCTATTCAGAAATCCTTGACCCCATCTACAGGGTGCAGCGTAAATATGGAAGCACGGATTTAACCGTTCATCTCAGTCAAAACGGTAGCAAACAACATTTTTTGAGCATGCAGTTTGTTTTTAAAAAATTTCAACAAGATATGATCAAAGATTGGTAATACGATCTCCTTTTGTCTTGAAAACGGCTTCTATACGCTTGAGATTTGACTCCACTACGGCGCGCAGGTAGTCGTTGTCTATCTCGGCCCACGCTTTCTGAAGGGCAGCCCTGAGTGAGTCCAGATTTGAAAGAGTTGTCGATCAGGCCTTCTTTTCCAGTTCTGCACATATGTAATAGTCGAGAGGATTCAGTTCCGGGCTGTAAGGCGGCCATTCCAAGGTTGAAATGAAGTCGGGCACACTGTTTCGAAACCAATTCTGACTACTCTTCGCTTTGTGAGCCGGTGCGGAATCCTGATGGAATGTCCAATGGGTGTTTTTATAGTGTGTCTTGGCAAAGCGGTTCAACTCCTTTTAAAGAATCTTCTCCTTGTATTTGGCGTTCGTCTTGACGCCGGGCTCGACGAAAACAAGCTTGGTCTTCCCAGTTGCATATATCCCTGTCCAAACCATCACCGACGACGGGTGTCCAGACCGATTGACGATCAGACCACGCTGTACAGCCGTTGGAGTGTTTGGAGGAAGAATATGGTCATTCTGACCGTTAACGACTTGTTCGATAGTGAAGAGCTTCTCAGCTTCTCATCCGTGAACAGTATCCTGAGGTGCGCGACAGTGCGTGTCCTTTCCAGCTGTGCTCGACATCTATCCCTCCTGTTTTTTTTATTTGCAGCCGTAAGTTAATGTCTCTTGGTCACTTTGTATGACGATAGGTTTAGTTCATAATGTACTATTCAACGCACCGATTTCTCCTTTATACCTAGGTCCCGCCCCATTTTTCTCATACTCCTCTTAGAATTGCGTCTTATTCGATCGCGGACTTTCTTGACGATGAAAGGAGAAGTTGCGGTGCGAGGACGTCCCGGTATTTGCCTGTCATTTGTACTTCCGACCTCCTCTTTTCTTTTCATAACCTTCACATACATTGATCTGAGCCATTCCAAGCTGCTTGGCAATCTCAGAATGGGAGTTTCCTGCAGCGTGCAAATATAGAGCAGCGGCTCTGTTGGGATGGGGACTCACCATTACTACAAGAATGAACATCATCAAACGAAAACACGGCAATGTATACAGAAAAAGCTGTTCTAAAGCACAGTGGGGGTATTGATTGCATGATGATGTAATCCACCCGCGGGAAAGCTGGAAAAGGTGCTTCCATATTTCCGCCGTGCCCTGTATTCCGAAAAAAAGATTGAACGGAAAAAGTCGTATTCATCCTCATTTTATAAATACTTCTTGAAGATACTGTTTTATGATGTTAAAACTGGGTTTTTTTATATGCAAACGGTTCACAATGGAACAAAAAAGTTTTCTGATTTTTATAGGAGTTGTTACCCGACCCGAACAAGTTAAGCAATACTTAACCTTCTTTCGGAATCATCTAAAAAATTACATGATTTAAACTTGTTAAGCTATCAGAGGGAATTCCCGCGTCTCGCATCTTCATAGGAGGTTTCTCGATGGGCGGAGCTTTTGCCATGCACGTCGCCTGGACATATCCCGCCAAGTTGGCTGGCATCATCTCCCTCTCGGGATACCTTCTCTTGCATCGGGTCTTTCCAGGGGTTGGAGTTAACTACCGGGATTGGATTGAATGTTCATTCAACACTTGAGTTATATTAAACGTATTGTAGTTATTAACTGGCAGGCAAAACTTAGCAAAAGATTCAATGTTATTACATACTTGGGTATTTGTAAAGTATGGTTGATTTTGTGGAATTTTAAGTTGAGGATTCGGTCACCCTCCAACACATATTCTAAATAGCCGTGTCTCTATCATCCTTACTTTCTATGTGCAGGGTGCGTCAAAAGTACTTGGACACTAAAAAAACCGCTTATTTTCTTTTAAATTGAACAGAATTCCGTCAAATTAACTATAGAGTTTTTTCATAGTCTTATCAACACAAAGTAAAATTATCACTCGATATGGTTCTCTTTGTTTCGAATTACAGCTCTCAGAAGCTTGGGATATGCTCCGACAGCGGCACGCAGAGTCTCCTGGGGAATCCTTGTCCAGTCACGCTGTAGGGACCTTTTCAGAGTGTACAAGTGGGTGTGAGCGAAAAAGCATGCTTTGCTCTGTAAGATGGACCAATTGAAAAATTCCATAGGACTCAACGTGGGTGAGTTTGCAGGCCAGTCTCCAGCCGCAATGAATGAAGGCACATTGCGAGAAAGCCACTCCTGTGTTTTCTTACTGGTGTGCGCCGGGGCTCCGTCTTGTTGGAACGTCCAATTCTGATTTCCGAAATGAGCATCAGCCCAGGGCTTCACGTTCTTCTCGAGAATATCCGAAATGTACAGTTCCGTGTTCACCTAGGCTTCCTTTGGAACGAAACAGAGTGGAGTGCGACCAGTAGCCCACACCCCAGCGAAAACCAAGACGGAAGCGGGGTGAGACACATGAGACTCGATTATCTCAACTGAATTAGCAGCTTCAGAAGATGATCCATTCACCTTGTCATTCTGATGACTGAAACTTCGTTCAATAGTGAAATTTTTTTGATCAATGAAAAGAGTGGTGAGGTGATTTCCAGCCGCGGCCTTCGAGACATTTTCCGAGCCTCGATTTTGTATGTTTGTCCGACAATCCATGGCGATTTTGGTACTTGTAAGGGTACATCTCGAGTTTCTCGTAGAAAAATCTCCTTATCGATGCCTCAGATACACCGAGTTCCATTTTTCTTATGCTGTGTCCAGAGTTGCGTTTGATTCGTTTCTGGAAAATTTTCTTGATCCGAAGAGTTGTGGCAGAAGCAGGACGGCCTGTACGTGGACGGCCAGAGAAAATACCACGTTTGAGAGTATCAGAAACGGTTGAACTAGGAACGACCATTAGAATGATGATTTCTGAAGCGGGGTGACCGGCACTACCTAAATCCAGAATCCCAGCTCTAGATGGATTAAGGCGCATTTTACCATGAAAGTTAAAATATTAAAAATTGACTTTTTTTAAAAAGTAATAAGTAGAGAGAAGATTGACGAATAATTTGGCGTCCTCTTCCAGCACGCGATATGCGTAGTTTTCCCGCCAAGGCTGATCAGGTATTGTCCAAGTACTTTTGAGGCTCCCTGTAGAGTCTTGCTCGCAGGAGATGAAAAATATGAAGCATAGTAGAATTTTGTGAAATTGTATTTGAAAAAACCTTACCCGTTGTGTCTATGATATGATTAGAGCAAATGAATAAATGAATAGATGAATAAATAAGCGTACTTGGAAAAATTGAGGTATGTTATTGATTATTTGCAGACGAGTGATATGAATGTCGACACGCCCTTCCTCCTGGAACATGGCGCGGAGGACACAACAGTCGCATTTGCATTCGGAGAAATTACTTCTCAGGTAAGAGTGTTAACACTCTTTTTTATTCAATAATTGGTAGGGCACTAGCAATATCGACCAGCGGAAGGAATCGATATTGTCCCGTAAATTAACTTTGTCCGTCTCGTCGTTCAATCATATTTCATCTCTCCAACCATTTCACTTACATTCGTTAAATAATTTTCTTTTCACACTGTCTATGGCATTATTCATTCGGATTTTTGGTCGGATGAATTTGAATGATTCAACATTAACTCATAAAAAATATGAATTGCGAGTTTCTGTTGATCGTCTTTTTAGTGCGGACAATTGTAGTTACTTGTAAGGAGGTAAGTGTGTAGTTTTCTATCTAAATACTTGTACGCTTATGAAAACTGGAATTTTGTTAGTTGTGGAGAACAGATTCTTAATATGCTTCGCAGTTTCGTCATGGTTTCCATAGAATTTTCCGGAGAAAGATAAGAAATTTTGTTTCAGATGATTTCCCAATATGCGACCAATCTCACCTTTAAAAAGATCGATAAACTTGCACATGAAGTAAATCCAGAGGTTGGAGTTTTTTATCTCATTTTTTTATAATGAAAAACCTAAATTCTTTTAGAAAGAAATGTTTTCATCAAATACCACTTAGTAACAATATTATTTTAATGGCAATTACCGAAGTAAGGCATGAGTAAGGCATGAGTAAGGCATGAGTAAGGCATGAGTAAGGCATGAGTAAGGCATGAGGGAGGCAAGAACACGGGAGGCATTTTTTTGTTTGTACCAACAAGCAACACACTCATAACACACTTTTACTTTTTAACACTACGGACTACACTTTCAGTATAAATGACAGGTTTTACGTTTGAAAATTAGGTTTTTATTTTATTTTTTGTTGATAGAAGTTTGACTTTGCAGTACAAAAAATAAAATAAAAACCTAATTTTCAAACGTAAAACCTGTCATTTATACTGAAAGTGTAGTCCGTAGTGTTAAAAAGTAAAAGTGTGTTATGAGTGTGTTGCTTGTTGGTACAAACAAAAAAAATGCCTCCCGTGTTCTTGCCTCCCTCATGCCTTACTCATGCCTTACTCATGCCTTACTTCGGTAATTGCCTATTTTAATTGAGCCAGGCCGTGTTTTAGGTCAGCTGAGCCAGCGGCCTAAAACACGTCCTGGCTAAAAAAATATTCACTAATGACTTGTAATTCAATGCTTCAGGTTCTCGAAGACTTAAGGAAGTTCATCTGTTCTCTCTACTGACCAACATACTATTACCTACTTAACTTGAAGCTCCTGTCGATCCTTTCAGGCCTCTTTTGCCATTTTAAGACTTTATGAACCTTTCAGGGCCCTAAAACTCTTTAAAGAGACTGCCGACGAATTTGAACCCTATAAACAACCTTTCAATCACTTAAACATGTTCCATCAATACCCTACGATCTGATTAATTGTTTTTGATGAAAAAAATGACTAACTTTTTTTTAAATATTGAAGTATATCAGCACCGCAACTGAATAAACCCGCATGCAGAAAATCACAAGAACACGAAAGAGAAACTCTCGCTTTGGCTATAAAAACATATAAAAAATAGGATAACAAGGTGTTCGCGAAACACTTCCTGACAAGGTGTCCGCGAAACACTTCCTGACAAGATATTACTTAAATACTGAGCATGGAAGCAATAAATCAATGCGAGGACCTGATAAAGCATTGCTGAGGATGGCTTAATCGAACAGAGAGAAGACGTGTGATTAGCAGAATAAGACCTGTATTTATGAGTCCGAAAGACGACGGATTAGTTATGAAAAAATTTAATATGGGCTATCAAGTTTTATAATTTTAGTCCAGTCGATTGATTAAATTTGCTGTGAGGTACATAGTGAGCGTCAGCTATGAGAATATAGCACCTAATCAAATTGAGTTCACTTTTACTTCAGCAAAAAGTAGTCAGATGAGTTTTTCAAGTGCTATAATTAAACAATACACTACATATAGCACAAAGCTACCCTCTGAAAATCAACAGAGACTTCCATTGTCACTTTTGATTGACTGTGACATGACTTGAGGGTGATTGTATTCGCCATTGTCACAACTCGATTTGGGCCGTGTTGACTGAAACATTAAATATATCATTTTGAGGATGGAAAAAAAAGAGTTTTTTTAATTATATAATTTCATGAATACTGTTTTTTATAGTTAGAAACAAAAAATCATGAGTAAAGAATTCACAGACTAAATCATAGAAGGTTTTATTGTAGAAAGCCGGACTCAGAAGGCGTTATAATCTAGTTACTGGCATTGGTAAGAATCACAGCTAAACTTGAGTGACATACCGACGGAGTGTTTGAACATTGAAAAGAATTACAGCTGAACTTGAGTTACAGACTGAAGGAATCGACTGACATTCGTAAAAATACAGCTAGACTGAAATGACAGACTGACGTACTATACTGACAATGATAATGAAGATAGCCGAACTGAAGTGACAAACTTGCAGACGGATGAATCGTCCAAGAGTCTGTTGAACTGATAGAGTGACCGACTTACCTTATATAAGCTTGCCTTGGCGGAGGCAGTGACAGAGAAGAGTTTGTGTTGTATTATTTTAACAACGTTGAAACAATTTTCTCGTGACATGAAAACTTCAGAGGAATTCTTGATGATGAAATATCTATAGAGTTAAGGAATAAAAATTTGTATTATATCGCTCAAAAACGCATCTGTCTCTTTTCACTTTTAATTTAACTTTCTCTCTACCGGTTTTCTTCTTTTTTTCATGCCCATTAAAACAATGATCATAAATAAATATGTTCCTTCAAAGACTGATAAACTTCAAAAATTATAACGCATCTCCTAAAAAAAGCGATGAAGTTCGTATAGCTTAAAAAAAGCTCCCTGAAAGCTCTTTTGCATAAATCTCATCTCGAAGTAGAGACTTGTGGCTCGTAACTTCTATAATGAGACCACCCCTATCTATTGAGACCCTCATCCTGAAAGTATAAAAAAATCAACAAGTTAGGAAAGCGTACGTATTGATTATTATCAGGATGAAGTACCAGCACCAGAAGAAGGCGAACACTTTCTCGTTGATGATGTTAATCAACAGAGCACATTGCACCGTATACCTCAAAACCCATCTAATTAGCAGTTGCCCCAAGAATATTGCACATTAAGCCCACTGATGAACGAGAAGGCCCTTCAAAGGCTATTAGGGAGCGACTTCAGACTTACGAAAGCACCCACAGTAGGATTCAATTGCATCTGAAGATGAGATTCGAGATTAATTGTAAAAATAAGGCCTTTTAAGTCTCCTCGGAAAAGGGACCCTTATAGAAGGAGAAAAATGCTATGCATCCAGCAAAGCCTTAACAGTAAGAACGATTGGAATAATTGTTATTAGTCAGTTTTTTTCAGCCGCGACATTAATCTCTCATAAAAAGTTAAGCGATCGTGCGATGTATCTGTAAAGATGACATCATTGCTCGATGAATGAGATCATCGAGTCAGTGTTATTATAACTGAAATATTTCACGATGAGATCATGGCTCTCGCACCTTCTTGGCCCAAAAATGTTGGATCAGTGAGGTACGAGATGATCTTGCGAGAGCACGCGAAATAATATCTTAAAGTACGAGAAGATGAGATTTCAAATGCCGTCCTTCTCTCCAAATGAATCTTAAAATACTAACTAATCGCAATCTATTTTGTTTCCGTACTTAAAAAAAGCATTTAACGTTTTTGGTGGAACATGAAGTATCGAGTCCTTGTAATAAGAAAAGGGCAGAGTGCAGACATTGACTCTGTCACTGGGTATGCCCGTAAGAAAAATGTAATGAAACTTAACTGGTTTGTAATTTTGCTCTACTAACTAGATTGAAATTGAATTACGCGCGTAAGTTCTAAGAATGGAATTTCGTGCAGGACCTTTTATTTCCAAAAAAAGTTAGTCAAGGTGACATCATCTTTCAAAATGTTCGCCTAATTTGAATGGTATGAGGTCATCGCGCCGATGATCTCATCGTTTAGAGATTAATGTCGTGGCAGATGTAGTAGAAGTGCGTAATCTCATCTGTAAGCTTAGCCATATGCATTCTGCGTTCTACTTGTCTGTTCTGATTCTCACGAATACCATTATCTCGCTCTGCTCATTAATCTATCAAAGTTTACCCATTTTGATAGGCTAATACTTTTTGAGCATCGGGGGACAAGTAACGACTGCTTCTTTGACAAAATGAACAAAAAAGTAACACGTGAGGTCCAGATCAACAACGAAATCGCTTTTATTCTACTAAGCGGAAAGTCTAAAAATACTCTTTTGAAATTAAAAAAAAAATTAAAGTTTTTAAAGTATTTGACAATACATTCTCCATGGTCTTCCATCTTTCACTGGGGGAATATTTTGTTTTGTAACTGATTTTTGGGACCATTAGACTGTCGATTGTGCTTTTTCGATTTTGTGAATATTATTTTTGGCGGATAAAAGTTCTTGCAGCTCATAATTGAAATATTTACCGAAAACACATAATTCTAATGTGTTTTATTTGCGGAAAATTCTCAAAGTTCTCATTCTTGACTTTCTTTTTTTATGTGTGAATTTGATCATATAAACTGCTTTCGACAGTTGTTTTTTGTTGTACTCGTTTAAACGGAACTCATTAATTGAGTTATCATGTGCAACTATTATGAAAAATTTAACGGTTTTCCTCCGTTTCCGTTTCCCTCCAACTTCGGTAAAACTGTAGTTTGGTCCCAAAGCACTTGAAATTGGAGGGCTTTATCGATATGGAGTGCTTTATCCTCTGAAGAAACTTCTCGTTCAGATCCCGAAAAAATTCACCTAAGACCATTTGAATGAAGGCGCTCATCAGACATTCGAACGATTTCGGACGTTTTGGACACGTTATGAACTACCTTTTCACCTCCAAAGACTTGGAAAACTTGATGAGCATATTCATTCATTCATGTATTCACTTTTCATTCGTCAAATACGATTCATGAGAATCAGATGGAACATTTGAGCTAAAAAATTAACACGACTAAGCTTGCAGATCAGGCGCCTTTTTCGATAGCTGTTCCTTTATTTCGAGACTTACACAATCTAGAACTTCAATGCATTGTTAAAACTGAAGTAAAATACTGGGGCTTTGTGTGTGTGTGTCAAGCCCTTCTCCCCTTTGATCTTGTACCATTGCAGATACTCTATCCGGGACGTCTCCATATCTTCGACCGCTAAAGTCCATGCTTCAAAAAAACAAACTTTTCAGTATCGTTTTTGAAGTTTTTTTTGTAATACAAGTGGTTCATGCAACCTACAGCGCCATTCAACAAAGTTTCTTGATAACCGCGCTTTAGTGATGTTGCATTCGCTTAATTGAATTCACGCAGAGAATATAAGAATCGAAAGACAGAAGACCAAAAAAATAAATTGACAAAGCTTCTAACACCTTAATGGAAGAGGAATAAATGAAAGTTTAAAAATTTAACCTTCTGTGAAAAGTTTCCTTGACGAGATGTCGTTTTCTGTGACGGAATCGCTTCGGATGCGGATCGTCACTTATCTTCCTTTCCCTCACTTATCTTCCTTTCCCTCACAGTGAGTGGTGACTGGACAATTCGCTCTGATATTGATTTTCGTTAACTCAACACGAAAATGCCAAGAACCAAAAAGAATTCCTCCCCAAAATCTCCGAAGTCTTCTCCTTCGACCAAATCTCCCTCCGCCAGTGTCTCAATCTCCGAAACAGTTGCCGAAGCTGTCGCCTTCGCTACATTAGATGCTCCAGACGGAATCTCGATTCCACTTTGGAAATCCATTTCTCGGATCATAACCATGCTTTCGTCTACACTCGAAGCCATATCTTCCAAGACATGTCATTGCAATTCAACATCCCTTCCCCCTAGCGCGACACTGAAATCATCTGGGTCGCCTTCCGCCTTCTTGTCAACTACTTCTGATCAAGAGTCTCACAGAAGGGCACGTTCTCTGGTCATCGCGGGTCTTCCAGAAAGTCTCTCTCCAGCAGCAAGCGAGAGGGTCGTCCATGACGAGGCTATCGTCCAGTCTCTTCTGGATGATCTCAATATTCAAGTTAGACCAGAAGCCGTTTTCAGAATGGGTCAAGGTAATCGTAGGTTACTCAAAGTAATGCTTCCTGCTCGTTCTTTCATGTTGGCAGGACTTCGTTCAGCTTCTTCCATCCGTTCAAACCCCCGTTGGAAGGGGGTTTTCATCAGGAAGTCAATGACGCCTGATGAGTTGATGACCTGGAATGCAAAGCGAGCTCAACTGAAAGAACTCCGTCTGTCTAATCCATCGTCGACTTGGGTTCTCTACAAGGATGATCTGTGGCTGAAAGAAGAAATTGGAGGAGCACGAAGAACTCTACCGCCCCCCTTGCGGTTACCAACATCTTCTAATCAGGGAAACTGATCCAGAAAGGACTATGTTATAGATCTTTATTTTCAACTTCCAATAAATCTAGTTCAGTTTTCTCTGTTTCTTATTTCAATGCACGTTCCCTCAAAAACAAAATTGATCTACTTTACCATTATTTGTCATCAACACAACCAGATATTCTATTATGTAGTGAGACTTGGTTAAATAAAAACATAGTAGATGCCTCATTGACAGCTAATCTGCCTTATTGTGTGCTCCGCTGTGATAGAACTTCAAAAAGAGGTGGTGGTGTCTGTGCTTTTCTCCGTAATCATTTAATATACTCTGTTGTAACTCTCAAGACTAAAATATCAGCTGATGTCTTAGCTTTCGATCTCTTATGCAACTTATCACTCTCCAGAACACGTTTCATTATATGCTATCGACCGCCAAACACTACTGTGCATCAGAATAATGCCTTTTTCGATGTTCTTACTCAACTGTTAGCGGTACCTCAACAATCTGTACTTTGTGGTGATTTCAACTTAGAAATTGTTGTTGACAAAAAATGTTCTTCAACTGAGCCTCTTATCGACTTGTGTACAGACTTTTCTCTTCATCAATTTGTAACTGAGCCTACACATGGTAAGAAAATAATAGATCATGTTCTTGCTAAAGCTGACTGTATCTCTAATTGTAAAGTTTGTCCTCCGTTCTCTAACTCTGATCACAATTCGATTACTTTTTCTGTATTTTTACTTTCGAACCCACAACCTGTTGTAGAAGTTTTTGATTTCAACCGGGCCAGTTATGCAGATATCAATAAGCTATTATCAAATATGGACTGGACACTTGTTTTCGATGATTTCATTTCTGTAGATGACCTAGTTGATCGATTGAATGTTATTGCGAAGTCTTTAATTGAGAAATTTATCCCTAGAAAACGTAGGAAAGCTGCTTTTGAAACTTATCCTGAGCACATCCGTAACCTCTTCGAGCATAAATTAGCCCTTTTCTCTAAAATTCATGCTCCCACTGTTCTAGAATTATTCAAACGCACTTCTCGAAAACTTGACAAGGAAATCAAGAAGTTTGAAATAAATCGACAGAAGGCTTTCTTCTCCGATCCTAGAAAGTTCTATCAATACGTAGGAAATCGTCTAAAATCCCATTCTTCGATTCCATCTTTCACAGATTTAGTTGGTTCTTTTGTTCACACGGATGAAGCTAAAGCTAGTGCTCTATCCGATTTTTTCTGTTCCGCTTTCTCAATCGATGATGGTTTGATTCCGAATGTTGATAGAGTTATTGATCATTCCCTAACTGATATGCTTATTCTTCCCGGAGACGTCAAGTACTATTTAAAAAAGCTGTCTCCTTCTCTTACGCAGACATCTGACTCTATTCCTCAGAAATTTTACAAAGAATGCGCTTCGTCGCTTGCAGAACCACTAAGCTATATTTTCAATTTCTCTCTTAAACTTGGCCATTTTCCTTCTCTTTGGAAAATATCTTACATCACTCCTATTCCAAAAAAATCTCCACCCTTGAATGTAGACAACTTTCGACCTATCGCAATCACGCCCACACCTTCTAAAGTTTTCGAACGCATAGTTCGTGATAGGATAACAAAGTGGATGGACATGCATTCTATATTTTCTGAAGAGCAACATGGTTTCGTTCCTAGAAGATCAGTTCAATCTCAGCTTCTTTCGGTAACTAATAGTTGGACGAGAGCCCTCGACCAAAGTAAATCTGTCGACTGTCTCTATTATGACTTGACTAAGGCTTTTGATGTTGTCTCGCATTGTAAACTTCTCCACAAACTAGAAAGTTTAGGCATTCGTGGAAATCTTTTGAGATGGACTAGAAGTTTTCTAACAGGACGTTGTTTCAGTGTTAAGGTCAACCGAACATTTAGTGACACTAGAGAAATATCATCTGGAGTCCCACAGGGATCGGTTTTAGGGCCGCTATTCTTCTTGATCTATATCAACGATTTGCCTCGAATTTTTTCCAACTTACCCTCAGTTAGTATTCAGCTGTTCGCTGATGACATTAAGTTGTATATTTCTTATGATGAACTAGGTGCTCAAATTGCTAAATCCCAACTCTGTTTAGCAATAAATCAATTCGATAGGTATTGCGATACATGGCAGTTGGCAATAGCTGAAAAGAAATGCATTGTTCTATATTTAGGTAATAAAAACCCATGCTCAACCTATTATGTAAGTCCAAATACTCTTTTCACGAAATCAACCTCTGTTAGAGATTTAGGTATTTTAATAGATGATTCCCTGTCTTTCAAATCACAATATGAGCTTTTGTGTCGGAAGGCATTACAAACAGTTTATGCCTTATTCAGAATTATTTCATGTATCACACCAGATATATATGTAAGATGTTACAAATCATATGTTCTACCGATTTGTGAATTTTCTTCATCGGTTTGGTCTCCTCATTTAAAAAATGATATTAGGAAAATAGAGAAGGTCCAGCATATATTTACTAAACTTCTCTATTTTAGATGTAATTTAAACTGCTCTCCTAATATTAGTTATGAGAATCGTTTGAATACTTTAAATTTGACCTCTCTATATTGTAGGAGAATCATTAATGATCTCACTTACGCTTTCAAAATAATCCGAGGTGAAGTTGATCTTAAAGTTAGTACCTTTTATGTGTTCAAACCGTGTAATGGTAGAACATCCGCCTTTAATTTCCACATACCTTTCACAAATAAGAGGTTAACTTTCAATTGTTTTGGAGTAAGAACGTCTAGGTGGATGATTAATTTACCTGCTCAAGTTATGACTTCTCCTAACTCTAATGTGTTCAAAAAGAGGCTCAAGATGCTAAATGTTCTTGAAATTCTCGATCTGCACTTACCTAATCTCTGAGTTGTTCCCTTTTTTTGCTTTCTCTCTCCTTTCTTATTCTAGAAAATCATTGTTCAGATGTTATTGTCAAGAACAACGCTCACTATTGTATGAGTTATCTTCTGTTTTGTCACATCAGTATTGATGTATGAATAAATAAATAAATAAAAAAGAAGCAGAGGATCGCAGTGAGCAGCGTGGAGAAGTTCTTCTCTATCACACAGACAGCCAGGCGAGGGAACGATGCGAACTCAATTACCAGTCAAAATTATGCAAATGTGCAAAATTGCAAGAGATTATGTGTCTATTAGCTCAATGAAGGACATCATTCGGATAAAAAATAGAGATTCGGTGTTTGACACATTTCTTGAGCTGGTTTTTTTCCGCTAGCACTGTTCTGAGGCAGAAGTTCACTTGAGACCTTTCAGTTATCATGCATTTTTTGAATTGGGATAAAAGCAATGTCAAAGAGAAGAGAGAAGGATTTCCGTTAAGCAAAACTTCATACGCGGTAGCGTTGCTTGAAGCGGATAAAAGGCTTTATGCAGTGCTCTCCAGTGTCTCCGCAAAGAAGGGAATTTAGAGACGCGTTGGTGGAAGAAGTTGAGAGTGAGGAAAGATCTTCGATTCTGAAGTGCAAGCAATACTTGAACTTTGTACTTATATATTTTTCTTTTTCTATAGCATGACTTCCTAGATTCTACCACTACTTTTTGACTGGGTACTGTATAAACTGGGTACTGTATAAAAACTTCAACTTTTTTTCGTAGGCTCGTTTTCCTGATAGGATGTTTTATTATTCAATATATCGTTTTCTTCCATCCAGTTTTTAAATTGTACAAAGAAAGAACAAAGAATTTAATTATTAAATTGCGGATTCAAAAAAATACGACGGACTTTAATTGTTCCAGAGTTTCTGTACGTTTGATTCCAAAGAGGTTTCGTTGCACACAATTAACCCACAGTAAAACTGCCAGTCCAAAACACATGCAAAGTGGAAACTTGTGGGAAATACCTGAAAGCAAGAATATCTTTGCTCTCCAAGTCTTTCTGTTCGTTTTCACATTTCACTCACAATCTCACCAGAAAAGATTGCTCAGAATATTGGCTATTCAATAAACTTGGCGAAGTCTATGGGTTGGTAAAGCAGAGTTAAACAATTGCACATGGGTTTCCAAACCAAAAGAAGCTTTTAATCCAAAGATTGCTGCACAAAAACAAAATCAGCGAGTCTAATAAAACTGATTCAATTCAATTCAAACGCTTTATTATCAATATCATAGGATTAGAGTGCCATCGTTCCAAGCCAATCTTATCTGTTTCGGACTCTTCTCAACAACTCGGCTTCAACGCATTGCATGAAGTCGTCTCTCCATCTTCGTCCTGGATGCCCCCCTTTTCGCTTGGGCCCTCTTGGGTGCCATTCTGTCACAGCCTTGGCCCATCTGCAGTCTGGCATTCCTTCTATCCGCGCGCAGCAGTGCCATTTCCTCTTCATGCATTCCTGGACCACACACTCCACCCGTCATGGACGCTACGTCACACTTCAGGGACAAACCTGGTTATGCAAATATAACATGGAAGAATTCATATAGGATTCGTTCAAAGAGAAATCTCCGAAAAAGGTTTATCCAATCGATAAATGCTCGATAAATATCGTCAAAAAAGATTGCTGAACTCTCCATGACAAAGGCGTATGGATGTGGGAGTTACAATAGATCTTGTCATGAGCAAATTTCGATTGGAATGAGTTGATCAATGAATTGGAATATAAATTATTCTCCGCTCTAGTAGTTAGGATCGTAATTTCTTCTTTTTCCTCTTTGTTTGTATCTCTTGAATGTTTCCTTCTTTGTCTCTAGACGTTTTTCTCTTTCCCTCCCCGAATCTCTATTTTTCCTCTCTTTCTTCTTCTCACTCGCTTTCTCATTATCTTTATAACTCTACATATGTTTTCTATTTTTTATAAGCGGATCTTTTAGTTTCATCTGCAAGATTATTCGTGTTCATTTTGAGCTCAAATGCTCCATCTGATTCTCATGAATCGTATTTGTCGAATGAAAAGAGAATACATGAATGAATGAATGAATGAATGAATGAATGAATGAATGAATGAATGAATGAATGAATGAATATGCTCATAATGTTTTCCAAGTCTGCAGGTGGAAAGGTAGTTCGTAACGTGTCCAAAACGTTCAAATGTCGGATGAAGGTGTCCAAAACGTTCAAATGTCGGATGAAGGTGTCCAAAACGTTCAAATGTCGGAAGAAGGTGTCCAAAACGTTCAAATGTCGGATGAAGGTGTCCAAAACGTTCAAATGTCGGATGAAGGTGTCCAAAACGTTCAAATGTCGGATGAAGGTGTCCAAAACGTTCAAATGTCGGATGAAGGTGTCCAAAACGTTCAAATGTCGGATGAAGGTGTCCAAAACGTTCAAATGTCGGATGAATTCATTCAAAGGGTCATATTAGAACTTTTTCGAGATCTGAACAAGAAGGTCCTTGAGAGGCTATTAATGAGCGACTTCCGACTTAAGAAATCATCGACAGTAGGACTCAATTGTATCTGAAGATGAGATTCGAGATTCAAAAAAGGCCTTGCAAGCCTCCTCGGAAAAGGGTCCCATATAGAAGGAGAAATGCATTTTTTTGCTATGCATTCAGCCAAGCGTTAACAGGAAGAACGATTGGAATTATTTAAATACATATTATTCAGTTATTGTTTTAATGTAGTAGCAGTGCTTACTGTGACTGCTTTCTTTCATATAGTTCTAATGTTTTTTTTAGTTCTCTCATACTATTTATTTCCTTTTATTCTCGTTAGTCTCTCCATCTCACCTCCAATCTCTACGATACTCCCCTATAACGATCCACTAAATCTCATCTTTAAGCTTAGCCATATGCATTCTGCGTTCAACTTGTCTGCTCTGATTCTCACGAATACCATTACCTCGCTCTGCTCATTAATCTATCAAAGTTTACCCATTTTGATAGGCTAATTCTATTTGAACATCGGGGGTCAAGTAACGACTGCTTCTTTGACAAAACGAACCAAAAAAGGAAAACGTGAATTCAAGATCAACCACGAGCTCGCTTTTATTCTACTAAGCGTAAAATCTAAAAATACTCTTTTGAAATAATAAAAAAATTTTTTAAAGTTTTTAAAGTATTCCACAATGCATTCTCCGTGGTCTTCCATCTTTTACTGTGGGAATATTTTGTTTTGTAACTAATTGTTTGAACCCTTAAAGATGATCGATTGTGATTTCGTGAAGATTTGTTTTGGCAGCTTCAGCTCTTGCAGCTCATACTTGAAAAATTTACCGAAAAGAAATATTTCTAATGTGTTTTAATTGCGGAAAATTCTCAAAGTTCTCATTCTGGAATTTTTTATCAACTGTGTGAATTTGATCATATAAACTGCTTTTCGACAGTTGTTTAAACGGAACTCATCAAGTGAGTTATCATGTGCAAGTATTTATTATTAAAAAATCTAACGGTTTTCCTCCGTTTCCGTTTCACTCCAACTCTGGTGAAACTGTAGTTTGGTCCCAAAAAACTTGAGTTTGAATTACTTTATCGGCACTTTTTCCGTTTTTAGACCACTTCCTACCAGAGTGGGTTCAATGGGTCAGATGGGTTCAAGAGAGCGCATGGCCACTCGCGCTCCTCTATGCGATGTGCCTCCTCATACTCTAGTTGTCTGCGCAATCGTCTCTCTTTGTTTTATGCGCACTCTTCTTTCTATGTGCTGTCTCATCGGAGGAGGTACTGCGCATAGAGACGTATTACCCATTGAACCCATCTGACCCATTGAACTCATCGGAGGAGGTACTGTGCATTTAACCTATCTGACCCTTTGAACCCACTCTGGTAGGGGGTTTAAAAACTACAAAATTTCCTTTTTGTCGATATATAGTCGCTCCTTGAGAGCCTCTGAAGGACCCTCTCGTTCATATCCCGAAAAATTTCATCGAAGACTCTTTTAATGAAGACGCTCATCAGACATTCGAACGATTTCGGACGTTTTGGACACGTTATGAACTAACTGTCCACTTGCAAAGACTTGGAAAACTTGACGAGCATATTCATTCATTCATTCATGTATTCTCTTTTCATTCATCAAATACGATTCATGAGAATCAGACGGAACATTTGAGCTCAAAATGAACACGAATAAGCTTACAGATGAGGCTAAAAGATCCGCTTATGAAAAATAGAAAACATATGAAGAGTTATAAAGAGAATGAAAAAACGTGTGAGAAAAAGAAAAAGAGGAAAAAATAGAGATTCGGAGAGGGAAAGAGAAAAACCGTCTACAGACAAATAGGGAAACATTCAAGAGATATAAACAAAGAGGAAACAGAAAACATTACTATCCTAACTACTAGAGCGGAAGCTAATTTATATTCCAATTCATTGAACTCATTCCAATCGAAATTTGTTCATGACAAGATCTATTGTAACTCCCACATCCATGCGCCTTTGTACAATGTCACGGAGAGGTTAGCAATCTCTTTTCACGATCTGAGCAGTTTTAGAATGGATAAACCTTGTTCGGGGATTTCTCTTTAAAAAAAACGCAAAAAGTGGTTAAACGCAAAAAGTGCCCTATTCTCCCATTTTATTTAGCAGATTTTGTTTCGCATTATAAGGTTTATTAGACTCGCGGACCTTGTTTTTGTGCAGCAATCTTTGGATTAAAAGCTTCTTTTGGTTTGGAAACCCATGTGCAATTGTTTAACTCTGCTTTATCAACCCATAGACTTCGCCAAGTTTATTGAATAGCCAATATTCTGAGCAAACTTTTATGGTGAGATTGTGAGTGAAATGTGAAAAACGAACGAAAAGACTTGGAGAGCAAAGATATTCTTGCTTTCAGGTATTTCCCACAAGTTTCCACTTTGCATGTGTTTTGGACTGGCAGTTTTACTGTGGGTTAATTGTGTGCAACGAAACCTCTTTGGAATCAAACGTACAGAAATTCTGGATCAATTAAAGTCCGTCGTATTTTTTAAAATCCGCAGTTTAATAATTAAATTCTTTGCTATTTCTGTCTACAATTTAAAAAATGGATGGAAGAAAATGATATTTTGAATAATAAAAACATCCTATCAGGAAAACGAGCCTACGAAAAAAGTTGAAGTTTTTATACAGTACCCAGTACATCCAGAAAGTAGAATCTAGGAAGTTGTGATATAGAAAAAGAAAAATTTATAAGCACAAAGTTCAAGTATTGCTTGTAGTTCAGAATCGAAGATTTTTCCTCACTCTCAACTTCTTCCACCAACGCGTCTCTAAATTCCCTTCTTTGCGGAGACACTGGAGAGCACTGCATAAAGCCTTTTATCCGCTTCAAGCAACGCTACCGCGTATGACGTTTTGCTTGACGGAAGTCCTTCTCTCTTCTCTTTGACACTGCTTTTATCCCAATTCAAAAAATGCATGATAACTGAAAGGTCTCAAGTGAACTTCTGCCTCAGAACAGTGCTAGCGGAAAAAAACCAGCTCAAGAAATGTGTCAAACACCGAATCTCTAATTTTTATCCGAATTTTTTGTACAAAATTGCAAGAGATTATGTGTCTATTAGCTCAATGAAGGATGTCCTTTTTTTTGTTGCATTTTTGCACATTTGCATAATTTTGACTGGTAATTGAGTTCGCATCGTTCCCTCGCCTGGCTGGCTGTGTGATAGAGAAGAACTTCTCCACGCTGCTCACTGCGATCCTCTGCTTCTTGCACGATCCGAAGCGATTCCGTCACAGCAAACGACAACTCGTCAAGGAAACTTTTCACAAAAGGTTAACTTTTAAACTTTCATTTATTCCTCTTCCATTAAGGTGTTAGAAGCTTTTTCAATTTTTTTTGGTCTTCTGTCTTTCGACTCTTATATTGCCTGCGTAAATTCAATTAAGCGAATGCATCATCACTCAAAGCGCGGTTATCAAGAAACTTTGTTGAATGGCGCTGTAGGTTGCATGAACCACTTGTCTTACAAAAAAAACTTCAAAAACGATACTGAAAAGTTTGTTTTTCTGAAGCATGGACTTTATCGGTCGAAGATATGGAGACATCCCGGAGAGAGTATCTGCAATGGTACAAGATCAAAGGGGGAAAGGGCTTGACACACACACACAAAGTCCCAGTATTTTACTACAGTTTTAACAATGCCTTGAAGTTCTAGATTGTGTGGGTCTCGAAATGAAGCTGATTCACTGGAACATCTAGCGGAAAAAGCGACGAAGTCTTCCTTGAACGTGAGCACTTTCTTGGAGACATGGACTCTGCTAGGAATAAGCCGAGAGCCCGTTGATCGATTCATCTCCGGATTTGTTGATAAGTGTGTAATGTCAGTTCATCATTCTTATGGGATAAATACTGTTCTCAGTTCCTTTTCAAGTTAATCAAATTTACTCAATATGATAAACCAGGATGTAAGAAACATTTCGAAGTCTAAAAATGCTTCAGATCAAAGGAGTGGACAAAAAAAAGCCACAGATGCTGCGGTTGCCGAAATAATCTCGGATGCTTCACTCAGAGGATGTATGAGAGACTTATATCAAGGGACCCTTGATATAAGTCTCTCATACTCGGACCGAGGGCACCCAAAAGTGATCACTAACTTCGATGATGATCATTTCGCACCGCAGTCATGGTAGGGAGACAATGTAAGAGAGAGCGACAGAGAGAGAGAGAGCATGGGTGTGCGAGAGAAATAGGAAGCTAGAGAGAGGATGTGTGAGAGGGAGAGAAAGAAAGAAAGAGAGTTCGAGGGATATAGAGACATCATCAGAAACTGAAGCAAACAAAGAAAATTATAATTTTGTTTTTGGTTTTTGTTTGTTCTTAAATGAGATAGAGAAGTTTTTTTGAGGCGTTGTGAGTTCAAGAGGCATCTCCAAAACTACAAGTTATTGCGTTTCTCATCTCGGAATGGGAGCTCCTTTGTAAATGAACTTCTGCAAGTCTTAAGTGAGAAAGTGGACCCCGCCGACCTTCAATTCATTAGTAAGTTTTTTTGTTCTTCTTCTTCAAAGTACTAGTTCTTCTAACTAATAATCCTGTTGATTAACCACTCATTTTGTATAATAAGTACTGTATTTTGTATAAAGTTATTAATCACTGTTCTCTGCTTTCCTTTTGACTTTCTTAATCTCGAATAGCGTGTTTCCCGCTTTTTGCGGCCGGGTCGTTGGTTGAGATGTCGGATGATGCCCTCATTGTATCCGTTTACCTGTTCAGAGGACGAACTGGAAGCTGGCAAAACAGACCACTCTACCGTGGACTCCGTTGAGAGAATCCAGTACGAACAAAAGTTGAGAGGATCTCGAGAGCTGCTCAAAATGCTTACGAGGATGTACTATCATGACTTCCTCATTTTTGGATATCCTCTGCCAATAGAGTCATGACAACATCACAAAAGAGAGAGATATGTACATATATGCATATGTATGTAAAGAGATATATAATTCGTGCAAAAGCAAGTTTTAATTATGGACAAATTCTCGTAATATGTAATAGACCACTAAGATTTTTTAATGTATGCTCACAAGTTTGGCAAAAAGTATTGGATGTTAAAATCGTATTAAAGACTAGTTTCTTCAACTTGATTTCTGAAAAAAAGACGCGGTGGCTCAATGATGTGTCGGAATAGAACTTTTCGGGTTCTCGAATTCCGCCACATTCTTTTTTTCTTCGCTCACTGTCAATCATCCTTTCAACTCCATGTTTTTTTGAGCTTCAAAGGATAGGACATATGAGGGGAGGGGTCTTATGATATGAGGGGAGGGGTTTTATGATATGAGGGGAGGGGTCTTATGATAAAGCATCAAATTGTCGGCCGAAATTCAACTCAAAAAATGGTGAAAATTTCGCTCATGCAGAATTCCAAACTTCGAGTTCTCTGTTACTATCTTCTCAATATGCTTTAAATTATCAATTATTAATGATTTTACTATTTTTACTCGTTAAAGACAACAAATACCTGTCACAGATATGTCACATATCAGTAGTTGTACAAAGAGTTCAATTTCACGAAAAGTTGAGAAAAATCCTGCATAGACTAGGAATTAACTTGCTTGGCCATTACTAAACCTTGCCGCTCCCGCCCTTTATGCCCGTTCATTACTAATCAACGCCACTGCGCGGGAAAGAGAGAAAGAGTGTTTGACGCCACACTATTATGTATATTTTTTGATACGGTCTCGTTAGCCTAAGCCGTACGGCCTCGTTAGCGTAAACTTTTGTCTAAGCCTAAGCAGAAAAAAACATGAAAAACTAAATAAAGCGCATGGAGCGAAGTTAAGAATTTTCCAGCGCAGTGGCGTGGATTAGTAACAAACGGGCGTGGAGGGCGTGAGGAGCGTGATTTGGTAATAGCCACTTGCTTTGAATCAAAAATTAAAAAAAAAAATGTTTTCCTAGTTCCTAGCGTTTTCCCGCGCCAGTCAAAGTCGAAAGAGGGTCTACTGTAGGGCTTCTAGCTACCCAGAAACTTCTTCTGGGTGGAGTCTTGCAAGGCACACGCCTGGGCTTAGCATGTCCATGTAACTAGTGTTAGGTTTGCCTCGCGGTCGTTTTTTTCGTTTGTTCCGTCACTTCAATGTCGAGAGCTTGTTTTGCGATGTCGGACGCATCTCTTCGCATCACATGACCATATTATCAAATTCTCCCTTCTCGCATCTTGTCTTGTAGAGGAGCCACACCAAGTCTTCTGACAATCATGTTTCGCACACAATCCAAGCGAGTGGGCCTGCGTGTCCAGCTTAGAATAATCATCTTATTCGTGTTAAAAAATGTTTTCCTTAACCAGTGATGCGATAAAGAGATGATATCGAAGTTGTAATTCAGGAGAAGTTTAATCTCAAAGTCTGCGCAGCAGGTAGTTAACTCATGACAATGACGAAAGTTGAATCCACACTGGAAAGTGCATGTATTATCCATTCTTTCTAATATAATTTAATATTTTTGTCTGAGATCTTTTTAATATAATATAATCCAAACAAAAAAGTTTGAGACATTTCTTGAAAGTAAAAGAGAAGTTTGCGTGTGAAAACACCAATTGATTCAAAGATATCGAAAGCCCATTTGGTAGGCTTCCGGGAACCGGCCAGTTTTATGGAGATGGCTAGAGAGTTTTTGAATGGAAGATATCACTTATAAAATGTTATGTTTTGCAAGACAAACACAGTTTGTTGAAGTAAAACATTTATTATCCTTCACTGCGAATATTCATCAAGTTAGCTATGCACCCTGTGCGCACTAGCATGTTCTACACTTTTTTATCGAAGTAGATCACGTCTGGAAGGAAGACAAAATGTGTAGTTTTTTTGTCCATGTAATTTTCTATTCGATGAAAGATCAGGTCTCGGCAAGAGTCTTTCTCTTCCCCGAGACGGAAGAGTATTATCTCGTCTTTTCAAACTGCGCGAGATGTCACTCGTCCAGGGGTATATAAGGGGGGCTCAGACCCTTTGATATCAGTTGCAATCCTGTATACGCTCGTCAACAGTTAACACTTTATTAACAAAACATTGATCAAATTCATTTGTTCGTGTTCTTCTTCCCTTCTTTTCTTCTTTTAAAGAAGTTCTTCCCTCTCTGCTCAGCCTTCGTCTGTCTGAAATGAGAGGTCTTTGGGATGAGAATAACGAGAGTTTGGGTGGGTATTTGTGATGAATATTCGCAGTGAAGGATAATAAATGTTTTACTTCAACAAACTGTGTTTGTCTTGCAAAACATAACATTATACTTCACTGCTCATATTCATCAAGATAGCTAATTCAACACACCTCTCATTCAGTATGACTTCCTGATAAGAATCGTGGAATTCTTTGTGGTAAAACCTCTCAAAGGTAGAACCACCAGGTGCCCAGTTCGCCGCAGCCATGATGGCTATGCTAGTAAGGTCTCCTCGGCTGCCTGCCGAAGTAGAGGCCGCTCTGGTGGAGTGGGCACCATATTCACTATCTATACCCGCAGCGGATAGAACTGTTCTCAACCACCTTGCTATGGTTGAGCTACTTACTTTTCCATGTGGCTCTATTGTAGCTCTGACTAGAGTACCCTCATGTTTTCGGTAGGTTTTCGTTCTCTCTATGTAGTCCTTAAGGTTTCTGATAGGACAAATGTTGGGATCTGTTTTGAAGCACTCAAATAAGGCTATGTGTGGTTTTGACCCAACTTTTCGATTTTTGTTCATGTGATCTATGGTAAATAACCATTTATCATCATTCTTTCGAACTGAATCTAGAGAAAACTTTGCTATTTCGGAGACTCGGTTGGGGGAGCAAAGGGCTAAAAGCATAACCATTTTTTGAGTAAGTTGTTTTAGCGATAGTTTTTTGTTATCTCCCATTGACTTCAGGTAATCTAATACCTGTCTAACATTCCAAATTTGCGCATATTTGGGAACCGATGGTCTCAGATCTTTGTTTATGAGGTCTTCGTCCATAGCTTCTTTCTTGCTCTTTTGCACAATTTGCGCTAGTGTTAAAATTGCACTTTTGTGCGTTACTAAGCTTGAATAGCTTAGACCTTTTACATGCAAATGAGCGAGAAAGTTGACTATGTTCGGGGTAGTAGGGCATCTTTTATCGATCTGATTATCTTTACAGTAATTAGCCCACTTCCTTAGAGCAGAATTGTACTGGTTGTGAGTCCCTGGGGCCCAGTTGTTCATTACTGCTTCTATGGCGGTTTCGTTGAAACTCGCCTTTCTAAGGTAGTCCCTGATATCTTCCATGCTATCAGGCGCAAGTTCCCGACAATAGTCTTGGGATGAGGTTCTCCCTCTTGATCTGTCAGAATGTCTGGTCGATCTAGGAGATGCAACATCCTTCCCTGCGAGTATTTCAGTACTAGTGGATACCACCATTGACCTTGCCAATCTGGGGTCACCAACAAAAGGTTCGCGTTCTCTTGAACTGCCTTCTGTACAACCCTTCCGACTAGTGCGAAGGGTGGAAATGCGTAACTTGAGATCCCCGACCAATTCTGAGCGAAGGCATTTGTCGCTGCTGCTAAGGGATCTGGGCGGTAAGAAATGAAATTTTCGCATTTAAATTTCAATCTAGATGCAAATAAGTCCCAATCTGGTTTTTCGAATGTTTTGAAAATCGGATCTGTTACCCTCGGATGCAGGCTGAATTCTTCTTTTTTTTATGAAGTTGCGAGATTCGAAGTCTGCTACAGTATTCTCTATACCAGGTTTGTAGGTTGCAATCAGATGCACCCTTCTTTCTCTGGCAAAGTCCCAGATCTTATGCGCTATTTTATTTAGCTTTGCACTCTTTGATCCGCCAAACTTATTTATATACAGGGTGCGGCAAAAGTCCAGGTGGACAACTTTGTCACTTTGCATCTTTTTTGTTTGGTGTAGCAGTCCTGTGATTTTTTGCTTGTATCTTATTCATAATGTTGCTAACATACCCTGAGAAAATCAGAATGATAACTCTTTTTGTTTTCCGGTAATGCTCTCTGATATGGACCGAGGCTACATTCTGCGCTTGAGCCAGTCCGGGCACATTCAAAAGCACATCGCCAGAACCACTGGATTCTCCCGTAGGTCCATTGAAAACACAATACGTCGCATTCTTGAGACTGGTACAACAAATTACCGTCCCAGGAGTGGCAGACCAGTGACCGCAACCACTTCCTTCAACGTGAGAAGCATCCGAGACAAGATTCGATATAACCCCAAGCGGAGTCTCAGGAAACTCGCGAAGGAGCTGAATATCTCGGCGAGTTCTGTTCAGACGATCGTCAAATCCCGCATTGGACTTCGCCCCATCAAGCTGCAGAAGACTCACGCATTGACGGACCAGATGAAGGTGACCCGTCTTTGCAGATGTCGTGAACTGTCAAAGCGGTTCAAGCCGGTGGACTGTTTGGATATTCTCTTCACCGAAGAGAAGTTGTTCAATATTGAGCAGTCCTTAAACCACCAGAACGATAGGATTTGGTCGAAATCGGTCAAAGATGCCAATGAGAGTGGCCTTTACGTCTCGAGAAAGGGCCATCCCGCTTCTGTCATGGTCTGGGCCGGGATTTGCGCGACTGGCAAGACTCCGCTCGTTTTCGTCGAGCAGGGAGTCAAAATGAATGCCAATAACTACCTGAACGACATTCTCATGAAGGAAGTACTTTCCTGGAGCCAGGCTCACTTCGCGGGACGCAAGTGGACGTTCCTGCGCCCGCCCACAAGGCTAAAGTGGTGCAAGACTGGTGCAAGAGCAATTTCCCCTCCATGATCACATCCGCCGAATGGCCTCCGTACTCACCTGATTTGAATCCTCTGGACTTCTCTGTGTGGTCGGTCCTTGAGAGCAAGGCCTGTGCTTTTTAACACAAGAATTTGGAAAGTTTGAAGCGCGCCCTACAGAAGGCGTGGGATGATCTTGACGTCGCTTACCTCTCCACCACGGTGGGTGCCTTCCACAAGCGACTCTGCGCCTGTGTCAAGGAGAAAGGAGGGCTGTTTGAAATTTGAAAAAGCAGTTATATCCCAAACTATTTGAATAAACTTTGATGAAAATTTTGTTTGATTTGCTCAATCCGTTAAGTTTTTATCGAAAAAATACTGTCCACCTGGACTTTTGCCGCACCCTGTAGTATACTGCTGAGGTATTATCCAGTTCTAGTGGGATGGAAATATCTCTAGCATCATTCAGGAAAGAGCTAAGGGCGAAAAGTGACGCTAAGGCCTCCTTCACATTTATGTGCAAGGATTTTTCGATTCCCGACCATCTACCGCCTGTGGTAATCCTATTCCAAACTGCCCCCCAACCTCTTTCGGATGCATCAGAAGTCATTGTTTCGGTTATTACCGGTTTCCATATGGTATCTGTGAAATGTTCCGATGAGGATTGGTTAGACCACCAGTTCAACTCACTTCTGACTAGAAGGGGAATGGTCTCACATTTGTTGAAAGATTCGGGCTGGTTGGGATTGGTTTTGCTTGTTAACCAACGTTGGATGCTACGCAAATGAAATTTAAGATAACCAGATACGGGTAGAAATGAGGTTGCTTTTCTTAAGAACGTAGCTATTCTGCTTAATTTTACTCGTTCTTTCCCAAGTATCTCTACGGCTAATTGTTTTACCTTCGTTATCTTTCCGGGTGGTACTTCCAGTGTTCCTTTCTTACTATCCACAATGAAACCCAAGAATTCGACTCTTGTAGATGGTGTGATACAAGACTTCTGCTTGTTAACTGTCAGACCTAGTCTATCGAATAGACGCAGTGTTTGATTTACAATGTTACCGAATTTTGTCTTAGTGTCTCCTACGATGATCCAGTCATCTAGGTACACCAACAGCCGAACACCCAGTTTTCTCAGCTCTTCTGCTACAACCTTCATGAGGCGAGAATATACATATGGAGCAGATGCTAGACCAAAGGGAAGTACCGTGAACTTGTACATTTTTCCCTTAAATTCGAAAGCTAGATACTTTTGATGGTCTTTGTGGATGGGTATTGCGAAATAGGCGTCTTTTAGATCAATTTTAACCATCAAATTGCCTTCATTTATTAGACAACGGATCATGGAAAATTGTTCCATCTTGAAATGCTTCATGTTCAAGTAACCGTTTTAAACCCTTCAAGTTTATAACTGGTCTTAAACCGCCTTCTTTTTTCTTCACACAAAAGATGCTAGAAACCCAAACGTGTTGCTCAGGTGGTATTTCTACTATAGCTTCTTTTGATAACAGATTCCTAACTTCCATCGCAATGATTGGTTCGTTCATTGTCGGTCTACTTTTTCTAATTTTACCTCTTGAAAGTGGAGGGAGATTATCGAAGTCTAGGCAATACCCATAAACGCATTGTTTAACCCATGGGTCCCTTGATAGTTTCAACCACTCTGTGGCATGATATCTAATCTTACCAGCTTGTATTTCGTACTGGGGAACTAAGGCTGTCGCAATGGTTTTGTTTTGCAGTTCTTTTTCGCAAGGAGAATCGTTTGACTTTTGTCGTTCTGCCCGTTTCGCGTGAACTCTTGGCGTGTTCTTCAGCTTCTTCAAGGACTTGGTGATGTCATTGGAGCCGGCTCGTTTCTGCGCTTCCTCGAGTAGACTCTTACCAAAGAGTTTTTGGCAAGAATTCGCCCCCTCGAATGAGGGGTTCTTCTGAGAGGGGCGCCGTTTTGAAGGAGGGCATGGCTCGCCGAGGGTCGATCTTCATGGATCTTAACATCTTTGTTATTCAACGAGCCAGAAACGAGCTTATTAGTTTATTCTATACATTAGTCATGCATGGGACCTCATAATGATTTCTCGTCGGATCGCATTGATCTCTTGATGAAGGTATCCCATGACGTTGATCCATGTTTTGATGTAGTTCATCATTTTGAGCTTGCCATCCTCGCTTTCTTCGGTGTGGCTTTGTAGAGCCATTGCGAGCGCTGACATGCCTGCCATGATACCGGGGTCGATCGATGTAAGAAGATTGCCGCATTTAGCCCCTCTACTATTTATTGTAGTGATCTACATTTGTATGTTTCTTTTTGTTATTATGTTTCTTTTGGAGGCATCCTTTCGATGTCTCCTTTCGATATTTCCTTTTAATGTTAGGTGCATACCTCTCGCGCGATTCGGCTGGCCAGCCATATTGTTGTTAATGTTTCCTTAATTTTCGGTTCTTTTGTGTTTTGTTGCTTTGGTTTCGATGGCTTTAGAGTTGTGTTTTGAATAAAGAGATATTCTCTCGCGTCCGTTGCTTGGAATCGACGAGGAGTAGGGAATACTCTAACTTACATGGGGGCCGAACCGCTTGAATAAATTTGAGTGGACATCGGGATTGCTCAATAATTTGAGTAATTTGTGCCATTGTTCAAGAGGTTGGACTTTGAGAGCACGGATCATCCAATAAGTTGGAGATCGAAGTCGGGTTTAAGAGGTTGGACACCGTGGAATTTGAACGAAAGAGAGAAGTCTTTCAGACTGATAATTGAAAGGGAGGAGGAAAGTAAAGAGTTGCTTGAAGCAACAAGTGTTGCACCCCTGAGAAGCGACGCGGTCAGGCGTGGCGGTTGAGCCGCGTGATTCGTTGAAGAGACGGGTACTTTGAAAATGGTTTGAAGTATTTCGGGTTATTAAAGTTGTGGTACCAAGGATAACTCGCTGTTGATTCTCGAATAATTCGCTGTTGATTGTCGAACTCTTGTGTAGACGGTACAACTGAAATATTGATTACAGTTGAAAAGTATGGAAGAAGAGGACGTCTTCGATCCCCTCGCCCTGGAAGAACTGTGGCCAGCAGATGATCGCCAAAACGAAGAACAGGTCAGCAAAACAAGACTACAAAAATTTCACAGAAAAGTAGACCACAAGCTGGCACTAGTAGAAAAACTAGCTAAAGATCCCAAATGTTCGAAAAAGAACATGGCGGAAATCATTATTCGGTTGGGAGAAGATTGCAAAGATTGGGCTACTTCGTGCGAAAGTTGGGAAAAAGAGATAACAGTGATGATTCAAAAAACCCTTCAGTCTCACGCCGAAAAGCAAGATGAGCCACAGCAGCAGCATCTTCAGCAGAGTCAGCAGCAGAAGATACAGCAACAGCAGAAACTCATTGAAGGTGAGAAAGAAGAAAACAAAAGAGACAGAAGACTCCAGAGTTTTGAATTCAATGATGAAAATACTTTTGTGCAGAACTGCTCGCGGAGAGGACAGCCCGGGGAAATCGAGCTGGAGAGAAGGTCGATGGAGAGCAGACGACAAGAAACAGGTATCAATTCATTCATCGAGAAAGAGAGAACAGAAAGAGAGAGATGGGAATATGAAAGGAGAGCTGCAGAAAGAAATATTGGAAGAGAAAGCGATGGCACAGTAGAAAAATTGGGAGCCGTAATGACATCGATGGCGATGCCAAGTATTCGAAGTTTTTCCGGTAGAGTTGGGTTGCGAGAGTTCAAAGACTTCGTTGATAGAATCGATCTGAAGTATGGTCAACTTATTGGCGAGGACCAGCTGATAACAGTTTTTAGACAGCACTTAGAAGGAGATGCTTTGAATATATTTGATACCCTGCCAAGAGAGATAAGGGACGGTTTGTAGAGAGGTATAGTATTAAAAATGAAGGATCGCTTCAGGGGTGATCAAACCCTCAAGAAATACGATGCTCAAAGGAAGCTCGATAGGATACAGAAAAGAGAGAGAGAGACTGTAGTTCAGTTCTGATGTGCCTTGGAATCCCTAACCATGGAGGCTTACCCTGATGCTTCCCCGGTAATGCTCTCCGAAATAAGAGCGGGAAAACTAGTTAACGCACTCCCGGATTTTGAGCACCAAATACAGCTGTTTAAGATCTTGGATGAGACAGAGGGCTATGACAAGTATGAAAGACTGAGAGAAGAGGCCCAAAAGTTGGAGTTGTTGGAAAGAAGGAAATCAATAATGAGAGAAGAAAAAATAATCATGAGAGAAAGGGTGGAAAATTTTCCGATAAGACCAGTCAATCGAGGGTGGCATAGAAACGGAAGGGAACATAGTTTTACAGGAGGGAGATATGGAAACAGAACGGTAGAACAAAGAAACCTGGCCGAGACTGTCAATAAGTCACTCAATCCGGGCGCGCCTCCCTTTGTTCCGACACAAACCAATCCAAGAGAAATAGGAAGAACGTGGAATCATGATAGAGTAATAAGATGTTACAAGTGTCAAGAAGAGGGCCACTATAGCGGGGTATGCCCGAACAGCGGAGAACAAATCAGAAATGCCGCAACGAGGAAAATAGAGTTGCGAGAGAAAGATGAGAGTACGGGAAAGGTACCATATTTCGGAACGCTCTGGAAAGCACAGGCAGAGTTCAACGGGGTCAAATGCACAGTGGTGATAGACACTGGAGCAGAGTCGACGGTCATCCCGAGAAAAATCATGGAGGAGATAGAGAGAACAGGGAGAGATAAAATCGAATGGCAGGAAGCGAGAGAGCTTATGAACGATGCAATAGGCAGACCGATAGAGATACTTGGGAACAAAGAAACCTGGCCGAGACTGTCAATAAGTCACTCAATCCGGGCGCGCCTCCCTTTGAAACGGTCAAGAAGAGAAAGCAGAAAGTTATGCTACAAATGTTGCAGAGCACTAATCATAGCACCGACGAGAGTGACGACCAATCTCAAAGGAACCACCACTCTCTGAGTTCGACCGGCTGTTTCTTGGCAGATCCAGGAACCTCCTGAGCAGAAGAAAAATAAGCTTATCTCGGTCTCTGCAAGAAGCACAACATGAAGCCGAAGGGTGGTCATACGAACAGCGCCACCAACCTTATCCTCGTCGGGGACGACGAGGCTTCAGGGGGGGCATGTAAGAAGATTGCCGCATTTAGCCCCTCTACTATTTATTGTAGTGATCTACATTTGTATGTTTCTTTTTGTTATTATGTTTCTTTTGGAGGCATCCTTTCGATGTCTCCTTTCGATATTTCCTTTTAATGTTAGGTGCATACCTCTGGCCAGCCATATTGTTGTTAATGTTTCCTTAATTTTCGGTTCTTCGGTGTTTTGTTGCTTTGGTTTCGATGGCTTTAGAGTTGTGTTTTGAATAAAGAGATATTCTCTCGCGTCCATTGCTTGGAATCAACGAGGAGTAGGGAATACTCTAACTTACATCGAGAACAACTGCAAATAACTAGAGTTTTATTTCTAGTATTTTTTGAGTTTATTTTCCAGTATCTTTACCTGCGTATCATATATTCGGCCTACGGTTCCTCTTTCTTGAGAGATTTCTTCGTCGACATTCGGCGACAAGGCGTAGACTGACGCAGGGAGAGGCATTGCTTCCAAGAAGGCCTCTCTCTCAGCAGCGGTCCAGAACATTCCTCGTGCACTGTTTTCAAATAGTGCCAGTATATCGTCCCTCAGCCGTGTCCTTGTACGAGCGGCTCGGATGACTGGCTTCGGGGAAGGAGGAACTTCTTCGCTGGCAGTCGCAAATTGTGAGCTCTTCTTCACAGATAGCTGTGACTGCCTGGACATGGGAGAGTCTTCTCGAGTCCGTCTGCGCAGGTCCTCGTCCAGATCATCGATCTCCCGATGATCTGTAGAATCTTCCTCCGAAAGAGAAGAAGCGCTTGAGGAAGATGATGTCGTAGTCCTTCTCCTCTTACTTTCGCGCTGTCTCTGCCGTCTTCTCTTTCTCTTCAGAGCCTGTCCACCTCTCTGAGGTGAACTTCGTGGGGAAGACGGTGACTCGCTAATCGGCTCTTCTTCCATTACGCTGAAAGAAAAGCACTGACTTCTGGAACTTTCAACTTTTTTCACAATAAAGTTCAGCACGAGTCAACAGTTTTCTATAACAAAAACTGTTATTTTTTATATCATTTACTTTTCAAAATGATATATGGTACTGATCCAAATGGATCAAACCTGGCTTAGTTTAAGTCATAAAACAAAGCACCGACTTCAAGGAATCGACTTTGTTTTATTTTTCCCTCAAACATTTCGACCTGATTACTACCGCCGGCCCCTCCGAACAAGTCGGAAGACTCAGCAAGCAACAGGGAAATGTTCGGGAATTGGTATTGATTCAATTGAATCATCCCTGGCTTCAACAATAGTTAAAGCCATGAAACAAAGTGCCGACTTCAGGGAGTCAACTTTGTTCTTTCCCCTCAACTCTTCAACCTGACTACTACCGCCGGTCCCTCCGAGCAAGTCGGAGCACCAGGCAAGTGTCAGGGAAAAGTTGGGGGAGAAGGTACCGAGATTCCTCTTCGGAGAAATCTCACCCTTTGCCACGAGAGTCTACAGGATTGCAACTGATATCAAAGGGTCTGAGCCCCCCTTATATACCCCTGGACGAGTGACATCTCGCGCAGTTTGAAAAGACGAGATAATACTCTTCCGTCTCGGGGAAGAGAAAGACTCTTGCCGAGACCTGATCTTTCATCGAATAGAAAATCACGTGGACAAAAAACTACACATTTTGTCTTCCTTCCAGACGTGATCTACTTCGATAAAAAAGTGTAGAACATGCTAGTGCGCACAGGGTGCATAGCTATCTTGATGAATATGAGCAGTGAAGTATAATAGTGGTCTGCTTCAGAGTGTGAAAGCGTATAGAAAGAGAGGAAGATAGAGAGAGAGAAAGGAGAGTGATAGTGTGTGGAAAAGAGAGTGCAAAAGAGAGAGAAAGATAGAACGGAATGATTGACTGATAAAAAGTGGGCACTCTAGAACTGATAGTGTGATCCTTTGAGTTCTTTTTTACCAGGACAAAGTAGTTTTCATAAACTCTCTCTTTATTTTCGAGTTCATAAGTCTTTGGTGGTGATCCGGAAAAGTACAGGCGGTCATGCTGTACCCGACCACAGTGATTCCTGCTTCCGGTTCAGTTCTTGTCTAGGTCACTATTTTCTGGAACAGCAACATACAAATCGTATCATGTGAATCATTTAACTCAGCCATTCTGGAAGAAAGGCATCGGGAAAAATTTTGATTGTGAAGCGCAATCCTTGAAAAAGGCTCTTCGGAAACGCCTTTCGAGAAAAAAAGGCCCTTCGGGATGAGTCACAAACAATGAAAAAATTTTGAATGAAAAACCCAAGAAACAGCATACATACTTTCTTTTTGTAGACAGCACACTTTCAAAGTATATAAGACGATGCTGGGAATAATTTTCGCCAAAATGCTCAAAATGTTGTTGCTCAGCCAAAAACTTTATTTTGCCAAGATTTCGAGTATGCGAACTTGGGAGAAGGAAATTCCGATATTAGTCTTTTTTTAGCTGCCAAAATAGGGACGAAAAATCGGCCACTATTTCGCAGTGCCAAATGATGAATGACTCTGTGGCCAAGTTTTGTTCCTGCCAAATCACGGACAATTTTGTTTTTCCTTTGTGACATGTTTTGGCACTGCCAAACTCGGCTCTTTTTTGAACACTTTTTGTCCGTTGAACACAGCTCTGCAACGACCACATATTAACCACTTCTAGCGACGTACTCCAACCGAGTTTAGTAAAAGTTTACTAAACTCGGTTAGAGTACGTCGCTAGAAGTGCTTAATATGTGGTCGTTGTAGCTGCTGGTATCGCATCTCAGCCTTTTGGATGAGATCAAAGTGTAGTATTGGCGGTAACACGACACCTTGCAAAGCGACACCTTGCAGAGCGACACCTTGCACCGGACACATTGCAGAGCGACACCTTGCACCGGACACTTTGCAGAGCGACACCTTGCAGAGCGACACCTTGCAGAGCCTTTAACAAAGTGTACACCCTACGGCCTGGCTCAATTAATTAGTATTCTTTTTTCTTTCTCTTTTTTAAATTTTTTCTCTTTCTTTTTTCTAACTTGTTCTCTTACTTTCTTTTTTCTTTCTCTCACTTTTCTTTTCCTTTTTAAAAAAATTATCTTTATAAATTTTTATTTTTACATCAGAAAATTATTTTTACATTAAAAGACGCTTAGGCTTAGTCAAAAATTGGTTTTAATCTACTTTAGCCGTCCAAAGATTTTTCTATCAGGAAGAGATTTTATTCATGAAAACTCCCTCCCCCTTTTCTCCTTAGGGCCCCCTTCCCCCCTTTAGGGCCCCCCTCCCCCCCTAGGGCCCCTACCCCCCTTCGCTTAGGTAGGGCCCTCTTCCTCACCCCTTCCCCCTTTACGGCCCCCCCTCCCTTCCCTGCTTAGGTAAACCCCCTCCCCCTCCCCCTTTCCTTTCTTCAAAATTTATAAAGATAATTTTTTTAAAGGAAAAGAAAAGAAAGAGAAAAAAGAAAGAAAAAGAACAAGTAAGAAAAAAAGAAAGAGAAAAAAACAAGAAAGAAAAAGAAAAAAGAATACTAATTAATTGAGCCAGGCCGTAGGGTGTACACTTTGTTAAAGCCAGGCCGTAGGGTGTACACTTTGTTAAAGCCAGGCCGTAGGTTGGACACTTTGTTAAAGCCAGGCCGTAGGGTGGACACTTTGTTTAAGGCCAAGAAAGTCGCTCTGCAAGGTGTCGCTCTGCAAAGTGTCCGGTGCAAGGTGTCGCTCTGCAAGGTGTCGCTCTGCAAGGTGTCGCTCTGCAAGGTGTCGCTCTGCAAAGTGCGCGGTGCAAGGTGTCGCTCTGCAAGATGTCATGGAACCAGTATTGGCACTCCCCTAAGAGTTCCTGAGAGCGATCCTCCATCATGCCAGAAATGAGGCTAAGGGGTTGCAGGGGCTACAAAAAAAGCCCGATTGTGGCAGTGACAAAACAAGGACAAAAAAACCCGATTATGGCAGTGACAAAACAAGGACAAAAAAAACCTATTTTGGCAGTGACAAAACAAGGACAAACAAAAAACCGATTTTGGCAGTGACAAAACAAGGACAAACAAAAACCCGATTTTGGCAGTGACAAAACAAGGACAAACAAATACCGGATTCTGGCAGTGACAAAAGCGGTGACAAAACGAAAACAAGGTAGAAAGCTTGTTTTTTGACGGTTTTTCTTGGCAGGCCCGTCAAAACGCAATTTATTTGCTGCCATTTATCATGGCGCTTTTTTCCGTTTCTGGCAATGGAAAAGCTTGGTTTTTCAAGGGAAATCTGCCCGAGGAACAACATTTGAGCATTTTGGCGAAAATTATTCCCAGCATCGTCTTATATTTAGCATACTTTCATTGTGTAGACAGCATACATTAAAATTATTCTAGCAAACTTTCGTTTTATTACTATTCATACTTTTAAAGTATGAATAGTGTAACACTTCTGTGCGGAACGATTTTGAATACTTTTAAAGTATAAAGGTCCTTTTTCATGCTTTCGAAAGTATGACTATTAATACGCTTTTCTTGTGTGTATACAAAGACCAGCCACATAATTAGAACTTTGTAGAAAAATATTGCGAAATCCGGGTGCGAGTTGTTGCGGTTCGAAGGGTCGTGATGCGAAAAGTCTTGGAAACGTTCGATTAAATAGTGCGGGTTCATACACGAACAAAGGATTATACATATATTATTCCCAAGCTTAAGCACTAAAATAAATATTGTAATAACATTCAATCAGATCTATGGTCTAGCCTCAAACTAAACCAGATTGAAATTGTAGCGCTAAACTAGTTCATAGGTACCGCAATTAATCATTTTTTAACCCTAGCACAAAATTAGAAAAAAGCTAATATCGTCAAAAAAATCTATTGAATGGAACATATGTATACATATAGATTTAGAGCGTCTTTGTCCTCAACTATGGATTTCGTTTAGCAACATTTAAACATGCAACGTATATCGACATACGATTCAAGATGTCTTGCAATATGAAAAAATCTTGCATCAATAATAGGGAACATTTGAATGAATATATTGAAAACTTGTGATAGAAACGAATATTTTCAATAAAGACGTGTGAATCGTATGAACGAATGCTGTCTTAATGTCATTTCAACTTCAATCAATCCTCAATTCATCATCACTGCACACCACCATCACTACCCCAACCCCATTCGATGTTGTATTGTTGATACTATTAAATGACTTATTGTGCATGGAAATGAAGAATGAATTTTTGAGTATTTATAACTGATTATTGAAATATAAAATATATAATAGATAACTTCTCATCAATTTTCTAAATGAGACAACTGAATAATTCTCCAATTATTGACGATAAAAGTCGAGTTTAGGTCCTTAATGAAATAGCAAAAGCAAAAGACCCCTCCCCAAAAAGCAAATAAAAAGAAACAAAGTCATCTCGTGTCGAATATCGAATTCTCTGGTGTTACTTTAATACTTACAGTTAATATGGTTCCATGGTCTTGAGCAGAATGGAGAGAAAGCAGCGGAGATTCTCGCACCAATCAGGGATACTCATGTCAAGTACATCTTCCCCACAGCGTCAGTTTAAGATTACAATTTACAATTTAAACGCTTTATCAAGATCAACAAGCCACATCGGAAAATCCTCGATTATGGGATCTGAGCGATGAGCGGAGGTTGAGCGAGGCAAGCAGTAGCGATCGAAGTGTTACTCTTCCTCTTTTGTCGCTCATGATGGCGCAACGATCCCGGAGCGCCAAATCTTCTCGGGAAAGGACTCTCACAGACGAGGGAAGAGACGGTGCGGGGAGCAATCGCTTACGGAGGGAGACGAATGAAAGAATGCTTAGATATCCTTCAGTTTAAGATATCCTTCACTAAATTACCCGTTCATTAATTCATTTAGTTTTCATTTGTGCATCCTTTAAATGGTCCGTAAACAGTGACATCGTGCATAAAGCGTTAAAATAAACGAAAAAAAATGCGTTGAAAAAGTTATGAGATTGGGTAGATTTTTTTCTTTCTCCAAATCTCTCGAGCAAGATCACGATGGCCGGTGCCATCAACTCCTGGTTCGATATCTCCGGACCGGATTATCTAAATGAGACAACTGACTTTTCGGACCGATATCTTCGGACTGCACTGAATACACCCGGAGTAGAAACGGCGACAAAACGAGCGCACTGCCACATCGATGTAGAGGTTCCCCCGGAGCACTTCATCTGAATCTACAGTGCCCCATCTATTCCGAAATACTTGTTGAACGACTGCACGGAAAAATTCGTATTCATCTTCAATTAATGAATACTTCTTGAAGATTTTGTTTTAGGATGTTAAAACTGGTTTTTAAAATGTGCAAACAGTCCACATTGGAACAAAAAGTTTTCTGATTTTGATAGGAGTTGTTAAACGAACTATAATAGTTAAGCAATACCCTACCGACTCAACCTTCATTCGGAATCATGTGAGGATTTACATGATTCAAATTTGTTAAGATATCAGAGGGAACTCCCGCGTCTCGCATCTTCATAGGAGGTTTCTAGATGGGCGGAGCTTTCGCCATGCACGTTGCCTGGAAATATCCCGCCAAGTTGGCTGGCATCATCTCCCTCTCGGGATACCTCCTCTTGCACCGGGTCTTCCCAGGGGTTGGAGTTAACTAACGGGGTTGGATTGAATGTTCATCCTAACACTGGGGTTATGCTTACGTTTAGTGAGAGTCCGCGTGTTCCTTGTGCTCCCCGCATGGAATGTACCGTGAACACCATAGCAAAAGAGGGTTTATAAAGCATATGTACATAGATTTAGTTTACGAGATATATATAATAAGGAAATGGCAAAGAAAGCGTGAAATGCACGATATAGGCGAAGATTATATCTTAAAAAATTGAGGTCTTGATCATAAATAAACATAAGAACATCATGCTTAGGATATAAGACGGTGCTGGGAATTTAGTTCGGCAATTCGTGTTGTTTCGGTGTCTGTGGCGAGTTTTGAAACATGGCGGTAAAAAAACTAGTTTATCCGTAAATTGCACAGAGGATTTGAAAAAGAAACACGTGTCATATTTAATATACAGATTTTTGCTTTGGCAAGATAAATAAGAAACAAAAGCACCGAGTGTCAAAGACATAAGAGTTAGAGTTGGCGAATTTAGAACGGTTCGAATTTCGTCACCGGTTGATGATCATTACAAGGTGAATTAAGAACTGTTCGAATTTCGTCATCGGTTGATGATCATTACAAGGCGAATTTAGAACTGTTCGAATTTCGTCATCGGTTGATAATCATTACAAGGCGAATTTAGAACTGTTCGAATTTCGTCATCGGTTGATGATCAGTACAAGGCGAATTTAGAACGGATCGGATTTTGTCACAGGTTGATGATCATTACAAGGCGAATTTAGAACTGTTCGAATTTCGTCATCGGTTGATGATCATTACAAGGTGAATTAAGAACTGTTCGAATTTCGTCATCGGTTGATGATCATTACAAGGCGAATTTAGAACGGTTCGAATTTCGTCATCGGTTGATGATCATTACAAGGCGAATTTAGAACTGTTCGAATTTCGTCATCGGTTGATGATCATTACAAGGCGAATTCCGAACTGTTCGAATTTCACCATGTTACAATGCTCATCACAGATTAGAGCCCAGGGGCTTGGGGACTGAAGCCCCCGAGCCCCTGGGCTCTAATCTCCCCCATGACTGGAAATTGGGCGTACATATAATATGTAATGCCCGATGCGAGAGTAATCTCTCGCCTCTATGGTGAAAGATACAGTGATGAGTTGGTGAATACAGTGATAAGGATCAGACATGTACTGCGGCAGTTGTCTAACATTGATTGACAGAGATTGACAGAGATTCACACTCCCTTACAGTATTGCAGTTATCAACTCGCAAGCAACAATTGGCAAAAGATTTGATGTTATTACATACTTGGGTATTTGGATAGTATGGTCTCTTTTGTGGAGTTTTAAGTTGAGGATTTGGTAACCCTGCAACGCATATTATAAATAGCCCTGTCTCTACCATCCTTTTATGTGTAGTAACGTTCGCAGGACATGAAAAATATGAGTAATAGTAGAATTTTGTGAAATTGTATTAAGTAACAAAATGTCTATGATATGATCAGAGCGAATGAATAAATAGATGATTAAATGAGCATACTTGAAAAATTTCAGGTATGTTATTGATTATTTGCAGACAAGTGACATCAATATAGACACGCCCTTCCTCCTGGAACATGGTGCCGAGGACAAAATAATCGCATTTGCATTCGGGTAAATTACTTCTAAGTTAAGATTGTTGACACTCTTGACTGTATATTTTTTAATTCAATAACTGGTAGGGCACTAGCAATATCGATCAGCGAAAGGGATGGATCTTGTCCCGTTAATTAACTTTGTCCATCTCGTTGTTATATCATATTTCATCTCTCCAACCATTTCACTTACAGTTGTTAGATAATTTTCTTTCGACACAGTCTATGGCATTATTCATTCGGATTTTTGGTTGTGTGAATTTAAATGATTCAACTTTAACTCATAAAAATATGAATTGCAAGTTTCTGTTGATCGCCTTTTTAGTGCAGACAATTGTAGTTAAGTGAGAGTCCGTGGGTTCACAGTGGTGTCCCCTGTCTTGCAACTCCAAACACTAACATGAGATGGAAAGGTTTATATGGCAAAGACACTGTGGCATAAAATATTACGAACTTCAAAAGGTTATTCACTAGTTAGTTGAGGCGGGGATAACATTACAAGTTATTAAGAGAGACAATTATTTAGAATTAATATTACGAGCTAACACAACCTAAGATCGGGCGCGAACAAGAGGGTCCCCGACCGGAGTCGGGCGCGAACAAAAGGGTCCCCGACCGGAGTCGGGCGCGAACAAAAGGGTCCCCGACCGGAGTCGGGCCCGGTCTCTCTTCATTCTCTATGACGAGTGAATGGGCGTATTCATAGTGCCCAACGCGAAAACATTCTCTGGCTTATAAGATGTGATGTAGAGATAGGAGCAATATTATTTTAATTGAGCCGGGCCGTGTTTTGGGCCAGCTGAGCCAGCTGCCTAAAACACGGCCTGGCTAAAAAAATATTCACTATTGACTTGTAATTCAATGCTTCAGGTTCTCGAAGACTTAAGGAAGTTCATCTGTTCTCTCTACTGACCAACATACTATTACCTACTTAACTTGAAGCTCCTGTCGATCCTTTCAGGCCTCTTTTGCCATTTTAAGACTTTATGAACCTCTCAGGACCCTAAAACTCTTTAAAGAGACTGCCGACGAATTTGAACCCTATAAACAACCTTTCAATCACTTAAACATGTTCTATCAACACCCTACGATCTGATTCATTGTTTTTGATGAAAAAATGGCAAACTTTTTTTTAATATTGAAGTATACAATCAGCACCGCAGCTGAATAAACCCGCATGCAGAAAATCACAAGAACACGAAAGAGAAACTCTCGCTTTGGCTATAAAAACTTTTTTTTAAAATAAGGTGTCCGCGAAACACTTCCTGACAAGGTGTCCGCGAAACACTTCCTGACAAGATATTACTTAAATACTGAGCATGGAAGCAATAAATCAATGAGAGGACCTGATAAAGCATTGCTGAGGACGGCTTAATCGAGCAAAGAGAAGACGTGTGATTAGCAGAATAAGACCTGTATTTATGAGTCCGAAAGACGACGGATTGGTTATGAAAGAATTTAATATGGGCTATCAAGTTTTATAATTTTAGTCCAGTCGATTGATTAAATCTGCTGTGAGGTACATAGTAAGCGTCAGCGATGAGAATATAGCACCTAATCAAATTGAGTTCACTTTTACTTCAGAAAAAAGTAGTCAGATAAGTTTTTGAAGTGCTAGAATTAAACAATACACTAAATAATTTTATATTTACATCACATTCATTAAATACAATTAGTCACTCTCTGGGCACTCACTGATGAGCCCCGCCCAGAGAGCACCAAAGTCTTTCTGAGCAGGGGCGAAACAGACTTTGGTACATTTCTCAGCAGGTTTCTTGTATAGACACAGTGAAACCATTCCGAACAATTTTTATATAGTCTCACACTAGCATCTACTTCGGGGCTAGTGCTAAAACCATCGGAAAATCAACAGAGACTTCCATTGTCACTTTTTATTGACTGTGACATGACTTGACTGGTGATTGGATTCGCCATTGTCACAACTCGATTTGGGCCGTGTTGACTGAAAAATTAAATGAATAATTTTGAGGATAGCAAAAAAAATATGAATTTTTTTATTATATAATTTCATGAATACTGTGTTTTTATAGTTAGAAACAAAAAATTTGATAAAGAATTCACAGAATAAATCATATACGGTTTTATTGTAGAAAGCCGGAGTCAGAAGGTTGTATAATCTAGTTACTGGCATTGCTAAGAATCATAGGTAAACTTAAGTGACATACCGAAGGAATTTTTTAAACATTGAAAAGAATTACAGCTGAACTTGAGTTACAGACTGACGAAATCGAGTGAAATTGGTAAAAAGACAGCTAGACTGGAATGACAGACTGACGTAATATACTGACAATGTTAATAAAGATAGCCGAACTGAAGTGACAAACTTGCAGACGGATGAATCGTCCAAGAGTCTGTTGAACTGATAGAGTGATCGACTTACCTTATATAAGTTTGCCTTGGCGGTGGCAGTGACCCGCTACTTCTCCCCCTGTAATGACTCTCTTTGACTTCTTCGAACTCCTGAAACTCTCGCCAGTTCCTTTCTCGAAACTCCTGCCACAACGACTTCGTTACCTGTAAGAATGATCAAGATGGCATAAATTTATATTCCTTGAGTAATACTAATTTGTTCAAGTCGGAAAATGGTCGCAGTAAGTCTACTCTACCTCAGAATACTGGGTATAACTCTACCTCAAAATACTGGGTATAACTCTACCTCAAAATACTTGGTATAACCGAGAAATGAGTTATTAAAGCATCTAATAGAAAATTAGTTCTTTGAAACCTAAGTTTTTTTAAGAAAAACCCGAAACTAAACCATTTATAAACGCTGCAAAAACTGAAACAAAATTATCCTTTTTTTAGTACTTGTCAAGTTTCTTTCATATATTGAGGGTTCGAATCTTTTTTGCGACGAAGTACATATGAAAATTTTTTTGTTGTTTTTATTGTTGCGACAGGAAGTTTAGCCAAAAGGCTTATACAGCATTCTATACCACGATTTTAAGAAAAACGTTGTCAAGCTATGAAGTCGTAGTCGAAGTTTTTCTTGTTTTTAAAACATTTACCTGCACCACAATGAGGTCCCCCGCATGATTTGCCATCAACCGTAAAATGAATACCTGTAAATATTCCGGAGGGATAAATTGGAGAAAATAATTGCAGTACTTTTTCAAGTCGGTCAATAGTAGAACATCAAAAACTGGAATATATTTATTGACGTAGTTCAAATTCCATTACTCATCTTTAAAGTTGTCGAATAAAACTTCCAGCTAAACTTTTTGCCAACATTGATTTGAAACTTGCTACCGTTTCATATGTATAAGTGCAGAAAAAAATATTGATATCTCACCCCGTCAGTCTTCAGAAAATTAGATACCTCACCCCGTCAGTCTTCAGAAAATTAGATACCTCACCCCGTCAGTCTTCAGAAAATTAGATACCTCACCCCGTCAGTCTTCAGAAAATTAGATACCTCACCCCGTCAGTCTTCAGAAAATTAGATACGAAGCGGTCGAGGAGATGTGGAGCGAATGGAATTACAGCGTAGCAGCGATCTGCGATAGGACCTCCAATCTAGAAGAGAACCTTATCATCTTTCAAAGGAATAATGTGGTTTTATTTAAATATAGAAAACTCTATGATAATCATCGTTACTCTCTCTCTCTCTCTCTCTCTCTCTCTCTCTCTCTCTCTCTCTCTCTCTCTCTCTCTCTCTCTCTCTCTCTCTCTCTCTCTCTATCTCTCTCTTTGTTCCATAAATGTAATCAGAAGATTGAACAAGCCTTGGATGCGTCGAGCTTCGCTTCTCTTCTTTTCTCACTAGACTGCGCTATTTGCATGAACTTCACTACATAGTCGACTTTCTCTCCGAAGAAGATCGTATTCGACGTCCACATAACCGCCGATATGCTATAACTCTTCATTGGTTTCAGATAGATAATTTCTTACTTGTGATTTGAACGTGACAACCCTGCCTGTAATTAAAAAAACGTTGGCTACTCTTGAGCAGTTTTAGCTTCATGAAAACATTTACTTCCGTTTTCCTCGTTAATGAGCAGTTTTAGATTCATGAAAATAATTACTTCCGTTTTTTTCATGCCCAATAAAACAATGCTTATAAATATATAAGTTCCTTCAAAGACTGATAAACTTCAAAAATTATAAAGCATCTCCTAAAAAAAGCGATGAAGTTCGTATAGCTTACAAAAAGCTCCCTGAAAGCTCTTTTGCATAAATCTCATCTCGAAGTAGAGACTTGTGGCTCGTAACTTCTATAATGAGACCACCCCTATCTATTGAGACCCTCATCCTGAAAGTATAAAAAAATCAACAAGTTAGGAAAGCGTACGTAGTGATGATCATCAGGATGAGGTACCAACACCAGAAGAATGCGAACACTTTCTCGTTGATGATGTTAATCAACAGAGCACATTGCACCGTATACCTGAAAACCCATCTAATTAGCAGTTGCCCCAAGAATATTACACAACAAGCCCCTGAAACCTTTATAAGACAAAGTTTTATGGACATTGAGCGCCATGAATGTAATGGATGATGCTGAATTGGTTTGGGCCTTTAAAATATACTTCATACTAGGTAACGGGACAATCAAAATTGATGAGACTGTTTGATGGTGCCTGAAAGGGAAAATTTAAAAACGATTGCTTCAGACACGGAAACAAGACAGGGCGGGTTCTTTGATTTTTTTTGAAAAAAAAACTCAATGTGCGGTAATTTTTCAAGTCCTTTGTTTTATTGAAGTGGTTATGCCAAGAAACTGTTTCAGGATAAAAGAAACGTTAGATACATAGAAACAATGTTGGTATGTTGATAAATGGAGGAAGAAATATAAGTAGAGTAATTCGTTTGTTCCTGCATAGGAGTGAGTGTAACGATGAAGCTACTACATGCAGAGAGCTAATCCATTAGCTGTGAAAAAACCAGCCAGATCTCTTTCTCTGACCGAATGTGTGTTACCAATTACAGCATTTGTCAATGTGACGAACCTATTGAGATTCGCCAGGTAGCGAACTTCGAAATCACACAAAGTCACTCGGGGGAAATGGCCTGATTCCGTCCACGGCTTCCCTTGAAGAAGGTCACTCAGAACCTAAACAAGCCTCAGTGAAAATTATTCTTTTCTAAGAAGTTTTTCGTAATTATTACTTAGAGATGCACGCTTTTTATACTTAGTTTAAGAAAGTGACCTGGAAACCGAAGAAGAGGTATTCGCTCGATTTGAGACATGCGTTAAGAATGATGAACTGGCCGAAGATGTTTGCGGTGTAAAGCAACTTTGTGGCCACGTAAAGGCTGGAGACGTAATGACCAGCGAGTAATCTGAACAAGGGCCTTTTCTTCTTCATTCTTCGCTTTTGCTGTATATCTCACCTTTTTTCTTATTTTATCTTTCAAGCTTCTCTCTCCTACTCCGTTAAGGCTATCATAAGCTTCGAAATTCCTTTTCCCATTCCCGTCGTCACTCATTTCAACTTTTCCTTAAGCAATATAATCATAAAATGAACTATCTCATGCGATGTTCTGAATATAACAGAAGTTTTCTTATGGATTTTTTTTAAAAACATAAATTGAGTAAAAAGTTAATTAACCAAAAACGAATAAAAACCAACCTAGTGCACTTGATCTTTGAAAGAATAGAGCGAGAGTACAGTTTGGATTGGGGTGCTTGGAGATCGACGATGTCAATGAAGGAGGAAGCTATCGCTTCTAGCGCCTGACAGTGAAAATTGAAGGGGTAGTGAACTGACTGTAAAATTGGATGTTAATGAAAAATTCAAACATCAATGAAACATATGAATAAGAAAGTAAGAATATTAGTTAACAACGAAAGCTTTCTTAAGAAGATTGTGGATTTGATCAAGTTTAAAAACCCAACCTCAATTTTCTGTTAAGAGAGGGCGAAATATATGAATCTAGAACGACATTCGTAAGTTTTAGAATTTTATGGATTGAAACGAGGTCAAGGTTCAGCATCACCGCTAGGCTTATTGTTATGGATTGAAACGAGGTCAAGGTTCAGCATCACCGCTCGTCTTATTGTTATGGATTGAAACGAGGTCAAGGTTCAGCATCACCGCTCGTCTTATTGTTATGGATTGAAACGAGGTCAAGGTTCAGCATCACCGCTCGTCTTATTGTTATGGATTGAAACGAGGTCAAGGTTCAGCATCACCGCTCGTCTTATTGTTATAGATTGGAACGAGGTCAAGGTTCAGCATCACCGCTCGTCTTATTGTTATGGATTAAAACGAGGTCAAGGTTCAGCATCACCGCTCGTCTTATTGTTATCTCTACTACTTAACTCGAGCTTGAACATCGCTGGTACACGAATTTATATAGTTTCTATTGTTATAAATACGTAAACCGTTTGGTTTTCTTTTTTGTTGCTTCCCTTATTCCGTCTGATTGGCAACATTTTAAACCAGGTAAAGTTTTGCCCATCAGAAGAAATAAGGAAAGCAAAAAATACGGTTCATGTATTTCGAACAACAAAAACAATATCAACTGGTGTACGAGCGATGTTCGTTCTCGAGTTAACTACATAGTGGAAAATACATAATACTGCTTAGAAATACATAGTAGGTTAAAATACCTTCAAGCATACATATATTGATCGTAGTTCTGAATTGCGTAAAAATGAATGAATGATAAAACAATGAGAATAGATGAAGAATGTAGAAGTGTTTAAAATATGTAATAGCATCACTGTATAATGAATAAGGAACGAACCTTCTGCCTATCTATCGGGTCAACCATGGCCTGAATGTCGCAGGCGGCATTGATGAGATACTGAACATTGAGTCCTGACTGCCAGGAGAAGATGCGCCAGAAGATACAGGGCAGGGAGAACATCAGGGCCTCCGCTATCAGGATGAAAGGCACCCATTGATAGTAACCGATCTGCTTCTCTAAACCCGCTTACTCTAATTAACAGCCAATATGATATCAGGGAATGAAATAATGTATATTGTGCAATGGTTGTCAGGGTCGAACTTTTCATACAAGTACATAAAAAGTAATATTACTCATGATTTTAGTTCCATGAAATTCACTTGTAATTGTTGAAAATTTTGAGAAAAACCCCCGACACTCTTCAAGGGGGGAGTCTGAATTAATGAGAAGCGAGCTAAAGGTAAAGCGCTATTCGAGGGGAGAGTTGATTATTCTATAATTCTTGGTTCAAAGAACACTGGGGACCTATGCTTGTGATCGAATTTACATGAATTTCACTGTGAAATAATATTGCCTTGAGAAAAAATATTGCTAAAGTTAAAAATGACTGACCTTCTCTGGCAGTGTGATCATCTGGGATGTTTTCATACATGGGCACCCAGTAGGTATTCTGGATCCAGCAGTAGCTCTCAATGTACTCTTCCATGCTCTCCCGCGAGTGTGGGTTCACCCAGCACTCGATCGGAGTACCACCGTACTGTCAATTAAAAATGCTCACCCACAGCTTTAAAAAGTGAAAAACAGCATGGTAGGAATACTAGAATGAGAGCTGAGGTGAGAGAATAAAGATAAAGATCACGAGATACTAGTCGTACCTTTTAGAGATGGTATTTGTATAGCATGTTGACCGGATATGAATTCAGAAAGTCACAGTCAGTATGATGGGAAAGATGAACACGACGATGGATCAAGAGTTCGATTCATCGTTATTGATATTTCTACCCTCAGTGAAATCGATAAGATAGCACTAACTTGCTTTGCAGATATGATGAGACAAGCGACAGAGAGCATGATAGGCGTATAGTAGTAGTTGAGTCGGTCAACAAAGTCATCATCGCCTCTCAGAGAGAGTGCGTTGATGAAGGTTCTCGCCAAGGTCGCATGGAAGAACATGTCACCCCGGCCCACACTGCAAGGGGTCTCATGTTAACCCGGCCCACACTGCAAGGGGTCTCATGTCACCCCGGCCCACACTGCAAGGGGTCTCATGTCACCCCGGCCTAGGCTGCAACGGGTCTCGGAAATGCTACTGATATGAAGTGCAAGCTCACCTTTGTTTATGTTCCTACGCTCCCTAGATTCACTTCACTCACCAACCTCACTCAATTAGAAATTTCCGATCCTACTCAAAAAACTGTATCTGTTTCACAACTGGTAAGCTTATCAAAATTTGGGTCAACTATTTTCAAACCACTTTGGAAATCAGTAGATGGAAACTATTTTTCTAATTTCTGAAAAGTCAAATGGTTTGGAAACATTTTCTGAGCCAGCTACCTAGAAAACCCAATTAAAATTAGAACAGGAAGATAAGCATCTAGCTTCATAAAAGTTATAAAAAGGCAATGATTGGTTAGAAAGTTGGAAAAGTTAAGAATAAAGGAAAGGCAGGTAAGGCGTTTTTGCAGAGCAAAAAATCAAGAACATATTGTTCTGTCAGAGACTTCACATTAAAAAAAGAGGAGAAAACAGAGAAACTAGAGTAAGTGAAGCAATTTTAAGCCTTGAGAAGTCATTACGAAACACTTACTACCCGATCCGATAAAACCCGATTATGGTATCGTGAGACATGTCAACATGCCAGGACTCAACTACACAATGACGAGACAATAGTTGAGAATAGGACCAAAACGGAAAACTCTATAGGGCTCGTCACATTTCATAACCAAAAGAAAACAATTCTTAAAAAGGAAATGAGAAAGCGAAAGAGGGGTCAGACGCTTGTCGAGAGAAGTAACATCTCTACCATGAGAGGAACGACAGTTTGGTGTAAAAACAAGAATTTGTTGGGTGACATTATGATGAGAGTTTTAAAAGAGTAAGAAAGAGAGATAGAGAGAAAAAGAGAGATAGAAGACAGATAAGACAAGAGTGACCGAGCTGATGCGAAAATATTGACAATAAAAGGAAATTAATTTGCCACTCACCGAAACAAGCAGAAAAAAGACTGGCTTTTGTAAAGTTGTTCTCTCTTTAATTTCAAATTCCAATTTCAGGTTTCTGGCGCCTTGTAAGTTTTGAATTTTGTTTTGATTTCTGACTCACGAGAAGAAAGGGTTTTAGGAAGCTCTAGCTGGCGGATTCTCCAGATCACTGTGGGAAGGAATTGAGTAAGGAGTTATGAGAGAGCGGAGAATTATGGAAGCCCGAGAGAATTTGAGAGAATATAGGATATAGAGATAGCGAGAGATTATGAATTTAAAAAATGAAGAAAGTTGAGAAAACAATTGAATGAAATGCAGAGGAATTTTCATTTCTTTTTCACTTTTGTTTTCTTGTATTGCTAACTTTATTTTTTGTCTTTCTTCTTCTTAATCTATCTTTCTCTCTCTCGTTTTCTCTCTTTCTCTTTTTTCTTCTATTTTTCTTTCTATATCTGCTTTTTTCCCCTCTCTTTCATGATTTCGCTTCCTCTTTCTCCTTTTCTCTCTCTGACCCGAATTCCGTACTAATTGCCCGAGGGCGGATTCTAATGCATCGCATGCATAGTTACACATCAGACCAAACTGGAGAGTCGGACATTGTTAGAAAGAGGAAATAATAGACATCCAAAACATGCCAATGACTCTATGTAGAACAACAACCAATATGCTCCAAGTTCCTGATCTTTTCTGCCAACTTCTTTAATTTTTTCATACTGTCAGAGGTTTTACGAAAAAAAATATGGAGATATAGGTAAAAACTAGCAGGAAATTTTTCAAATCTCTAGGACAAGATACGAACTCTTGGAAATCTATAATCGGTTGATACTCTCAAAAAGTTGAAGGAAATCACTCTCGCTCAAAGCGGGCTGAAAATTCTAAACTCGACAATAGGCAATGAATAATGCAGGAAAATCGAGCTAAAATGATTTAAACCTTTCGATTGAATCAAGAAAAAATAAACTATTCAGCTACATAATCAACTTATTGGTCCTTTTCCTACATTTCCTAGTTTTGAATGAGCGTGCCCTCTAAGTGAATATGGGGTTTCGTCTGGTTTCCGCCTTCGCATTAGCTCTCATCACATGGAGCAGGTAAAAAAGTTATGTGATGCTTTTATGTGATGTGATGCTTTGAGCATTTTAAGAATAACCGTGCAATTCGCATAAATTCGCGACTAGTAGGAATAAACCGGAAAGAGAAATGAAGCTGAGAACTTAAGTTAGGTGAATTGAGTAATTCATCACAGTCTGAGTTAGTGATTGTGAGTGGAAATGACTTCGGAAGGGAGTGGGAGACTTTCATCACTGGAAGTCTCTGTCTTATTTGACCTTCCTGGTTGTATGGACCTCTGTGGGAACTCCAATTTTCGGATCCATCAACAAATGCACCCAATTAGTGCACTCTTCAATGAATCTTTACCACAAAATCGCCTAACTTTTTAAGTTTTCGATCGGTTTTGTTACAGTATTCAGCAAACGCTTACGGCAATGCTGTTTTTAGCCCCCACCAAAGGAGTGTGGGAATCGTTTTTAGCCCCCACCAAAGGAGTGTGGGAATCAGAAACACAGATCGTGAGCGATTGGCCGATGTAGACCGAGACAGAGAGCTAGGGTAAAAAATAGAGAATGCACACGAACATAGAATTTGTATCATTTTGAATAGTACGTAGGTTTCAACAGAAATTTTACCGGCAGTGTCGGTTAGAGAAAAGCCCTGCTCACATTTTGATCAACACTTAAAAATGTGTTCGTCATCTTCGCGTGAACAGAAATAAGTCTTCTTATTCTCTTGAAAGGTTTCCCGCCATTTCAAGATGGATCAAATTTGGCAAGGATAAGTTAAAAGTTTAAAAAAAGTAGAACTTGAAGAATTGAACTATGTAAACGATGATATTAGGTTTGAAAAAAAAGACAATTACCTTTTGCATACCTAAGGAGTAAATCTTCAAAAGACGGTAAAAAAAGTGACTTACAAGCTGGACATTTCAAGCTGGGTCAAATTTGGCAAGGATAAATTGAAAGTTTAAAAAAGTTGAACTTGAAGAAAACCAAGGAAAAAATTCAATTATGTAAACGATGATGTTTGGTTTGAAAAGAAAGACAATTACCTTTTGCATACCTAAGGAGTAAGTCTTCAAAAGACGGTAAAAAAGCGAGCGCTGACCGAAGACCGTCTTTTTCACTTGTAGACCTGTTTTCCTGCCTCTTGGAAAGATTGGTATCCTTCTTCTTCAGAGGCCTTCGTTCGGAAGAAGCGATGAATGTTGGAGGAATTATGGCTGAAGAGTAGGCGACGAGGGGCGAGAAACAATGGTGGGAAGGGTGTTTGAATTCACGCGCAGAGAAAGAGAGTCTTCCTCTACATCATTGCAGTCCTTCCTCTCTCTCCCTCTCGGTGCTCTCCCACGGTCCTTTGCCAACCCTGAGTTGTGTTTTAGCAACCTCCCTTTGTATGAATGATGAAGATATGGAAGGAAAAGATAAACGGCGGACAAGGTGAGAAGCTATCTTCTGAAAAAGACTCCGTCAGGGCGGAGGGTGTATTTATTCCAATGGAGATGTCCACACCAGCATCCACTGCGGTGATACAACAGACTGTCTTCTTCCATTGTTATACAAAGCATGAGGAGGGTTGTGAAAAACATAGAGAGAAATAGAAAAACATAGAGAGAAATAGAAACAGAGTGTGAGGCATTGGAAGAAAATAGCAATAAAAGCTGAGAAAAGAAAGAGACGCAGGAAAGAAAACAAAAAACAGGGCAAGTGAAAGAAAAAGCAAGATTAATAAGACAGTAGTAGATAGAAAGGAGAGCATGGATAAAGTAGAAGCAACTATTAGATAGGAAAAGAGAAAAGAGGAAGGAATCGGAATGATAAAGAAGATGAAAAAGATTGCCTGAAGCGTGGAAGAGAAGAGGAATATAAACTGGAGAAGAGAAGAGACTTTTAAGAAGTAAGGGAATAGGATTAAAGCTAAAAAGAAAGAATTGGACTATGGGAAAGGGTGGTGTCAAGATGAAGAAGGGAAGCGAAAAGCTCCTATGAATACATAAGAAGAGGGAGCTGTGGAAGGTGTGAATCTCCCAATGCTCGAAGAACTTCCAAGATATAGGAGACGCCGTTTGAAGGCGATGAACGAGGATGGGATAGGGCTTTTTCAGATAAAAATTACTTCAAGCGGCCGCGTCACTCTTTACTTCAGACATTCTCGTTGTGAAGAACGATCTACGATATAGTATGTATGTACATGCAGTTCGGTTGTTCTCATGCTCAGAAGGCAAAAAGCGGTTGTTTCTTTACCTCCGCTCTTCATTATTTCATTCCATTTCACTTATCTTTTCAGTAGAACGGAAACAAAAAAGGGTAGACTTTTTGATATGAAGAGATATATTTACGGTGAAGCGGTGTGTCTGCTGTATTTTTGAAAGTAATCCTAGTTTCGAAATTGAGATAAATCTAAATTGAAATTCAATTCACGATATAGTACCCTTCAGCGTGATCGACCCTTGTCACCTGCAGAATTCGAAATACTAAGTATTGTGACGTCCGAACGATATAAGTCATCATCGCCTTTGTATTTTCAGACTGATCACATCTGGAAAATGCATAATTTGAGCTAATAATTCGAACCTCACAAAGCGAAGAAAAACATTATGTTGTAAATTCCCCTAATGCAAAGTAAGGTAAGTATCAGTTGGGTTTTTTCGGTGTCCAGGTCAATACCTAGAAATTCTATTAGACTAGAAATGTTTATAAGAATAAAAAGTAATATAATGACATTTTTGTATCAACCTTTTGATACAAAAATGAATATTTTCGAGCAGAAACATATTCGAAGAAATCCGAATGCTTCATTTTATTCAACTAACGCATTCTCCCAACATGTTCTTTCCGCTCACAATTGCACTGACTTTGTTCTAACAGGTTCTATATTGCATGTTTAAACTAATGTTGTACGCCGAAGAATAGTATCTGATACTTATTGATACTCAAAAGCCTGATCTTAACAATAAAACTGAACTAGCAGAAGAACTCTCTCATCTCTCTCTCTTGCCTTTACCATAACTTTCGCTCGTTTTCATAGAGTCAGTCTTTTCAACTGACCTACTGCCTTTTCTCATCTTTTTTCTCCTCCGGTAATCTATACATCACCAAATAACTTCAGAGGATGATTATTATCTTCACTTCACTTCTCGGTTTGTTCTATTTATTTACTCATATGAGCTTTCATGTTTTACCCATTTCCTTTGCTATCTTCATTGTTTTAGGTGATTTTATCTCGCTGATGATGCTTTTATAAAGCTAAACGTTCGACTTCGTATTTTCTTCTTCAACGCATCAAAAGGGCACAACGCAGAACAAAAGTGTACTGTCTACTGGATATCTCATCCAATGCGATTAACTCAGCATAAACTCTTCATCAAAGTTTTCTTTAGTAAGTTTTCAATGAAGTTTAAAAGTTATAAAAAATAAATAAATTTTAAAAATGTTTAAAATTTAAAAATGAAAATTATGTTTGCTTCTTAAACATTACTTCTAGCTTCAAACTCACTGATGACATTTAGATTATAATGTTATGAGCTGATGAAGCCATTACTCTAACTTCTCGATTTATAGTCTTAAGTAATATTTTAATTTCTGGATTTCTTATCGATTTACACATCACTGAAACATTATTGTAACAAATGTGAAAGATTAGCGCACACTTTAACAGATTACTCTTGAAGCAAGAGTTAGAAAAGAGGAAAAAAGATGAATTGTTGAAAAGAGTGAGGAGATGAATTAGGAAAAAAGGGAAAATAGAGAAAAAGAACTTTCGTAGAAAAAGTTTTTTTTTAAAACTACAGAAAAGAAAATAAACTATCTGTGAAATGGAGAATGAAAAGATGAGAAAAAATTTTCCTGATTTGTATAAACATTGTTTTGAGTTACAGAGAGTTAAGAGTACATCAAAACTAGAATAGTTTTTAAAAACAATGAAGATGGCAGCAAAGCTGCAAAAAAGGTTAATAGAGGTCGTGCCTATAAAAACACTTGCTCTTGTCTGCTCGTAAACTTTTCACAGCAAGCGATATCTCGCCCATTTGTAACTCTGAGTTTTTGAAATTCAAAAAAATGGTCTTTCATCTCTTTTAAACTTATAAAACCTTTTTCATACAACTTTTATCAATCAGAAAAAACTCTGATGATATATTTATAATATGTAAAAGCTACCTCATCCCATTCGGATTCATATGATGAAGATGCAGGTTGTTTGATCTGGATATGAGAATTTGATCGATGGCAGGTTTTTTCTTCAATTTGAAGGCTAAAAAATTGTTTGAAATCAAATTGTACACAAAAATATTATGTATGTGCAATGTACACATATGCATATGTTCAGGAGGATTGCTTTCGCGGCCGAAAGACGAGAAACAGATGTGTCTCTCACGGACATCACTTTTCATTTATAACGAGAGGGAATGGCCTGTCGAAAAAAGCTCATTCATCGAAAGAAGAGTAACTGAGATGGAGAAATGAATGCTGGACCCGAACGAACAACATTCACACCAGAAATCATTATAAAAAATATTGAAAAAATGGTGATACTTAAAATGATTCACAATTACTTTTGAAAATCATAATATAGAAGTGAAGTAATATAGAACAAAAATTATAAATACTAGAAGTGAATTCTTCTGAAAACGTTATGCTTATAGTGAATGAACCCTTCAAAATGAATGAATTCCAAAAACAGATATTATAGGTAGTATAGGTAATTAACTAGCTATAAATGCGACGAGCCTTTAAAACATAACTGAATCTCGGCATTCTGGACTCAAAGTAAGAAAGCTCTGCTAGCTTCATTTATATAATGCTTTCTTTGCGTTACTATATCAGGAAAACAACGAGAATTCTAAATTGTTCACGAGACCAATATAGATAAATTGTTCACGAGACCAATATATATACCAATATAGATATAGATATGGAAACACATATAAACTCAACATGCGTCTCTTTTGTAACGGTACTTTCGTCTTCATTTCTGTCTTTTTTCTTACATTTCTTTTCATCGCATATTTTCTTTCGATTTCTTGTTTTCTTCGTTCTACAAAACTTTTATTCTTGTGTTGATACTTTTTCTCAGTCTCTTTTTCTTCTTATGTTCTTTTTTTGGCTTCTCTCTTCTTTTCACTTCTGTCCAGTCCTCTTTTCCCTCACATCTTCTCATCTTTCAATCCTCTTTGATCTCTCTTCGAGTGTATTTTTCTTTGAGTATTCTCTCAGTTAGACACTTTTTCTCTCTCTTTCTCTCTCACTCACTTAAATCCACTCTCTCTTTTCCTCTTTCTCTAACTCTCTACTCTGTTAAGATTTCTCTCACTTCACTCTTCTCTCCTATTTTATATTTTTCTCTCCATCAGGGGATAACGTATTGAGGATTTCCTTCCGCGCACGGGGTTAATATGCGGGATCGAAATTCAATCATGCTAATTGCAAGTTCTATTCTCCCTTATTGAGTCGCTTTCTATACCTCATTGAGTCGCTTTCTATTCTCCTTTGTCTCTATTCTTTTCACATTCTTTTCTCTTTTCAGTATTTTCCCTTTCTCTCTTCAGCTTTTCTTTCATTTCTTCTGCTCTCTCTGCTCCCTTGTGGATATCTTTCTTTACTGATTTACTTCTCGTGTAACTTTTTTTTCTTAAAACGGTCACCTTATACTGTAAACCTTTCTTTCAAAAGTCTGAGATTTGAAAAAATCCAAAGAAAAATAATTTGCGAAAAAGACGAAATTAAAGTATGTTAAATGTGCCACTGTAATTCACGTGAAGCTTTTCATAGAAAGACAAAAAAGTTGACACAACTTCAACAAGCCCTAGGTTAAGTACCTAATAGCTATCTTATCGATGGTTCGGTTTTCATGCTGAGCAGCAAAAGAGCGGATGCTCCATTATCTTCGCCCACCATCTCTCCAATCATCCGCATAATTAAACTCGGTATTAAGGAGGACTGAGATACCTAGAGAGCGTGCCGTTTTAACCAATAAAAAAACAAATCCGGGGTTTTCACGCTTTTGGTTCAAGTTTAATCTAAGATTTTGTGTAAATGTATAAATTACCGCAGTTCAAGTCTGTGACAATAATCGACTTTAGAAAAGAAAAGATGAATTCGAAATTATGAATGTATCATCTATAAACACGTCTTTTAGAGTCTTCAGGGTAAGCAGAACACATGAACAAAGCATTGTCATATATCTCTCTTCAAGTTCCCTCAATTTCAAACTATTCTCTGTCAATCCTCTTCGCCATAACTCTACTAAAGTTTTGTTCTGTCAACAACGTTTCTTTTAAGACTGAAAAGTTTTAAGACCCAATCTAATCTTTTAAGACTGAAAAATAAACACCGAAAATCCGTTTGAATAAATTCCGATTAAAGACATCGCACGTGACGAATGACCTACGTAGGAAAAATTAAACATTTTTAAAAGGTGAAGGTTAGTTAGCATCGTTATGAAACAGCGGAAAAAACGGTTATCTTTTACGGGAAAAAAGTTTTTTGCGTTAATTCCACATCATTTTAAGAGATTTGACAATACTCTCAAATGAATGACAATAGTCTCAAATGAGTGACAATAGTCTCAAATGAGTGACAATAGTCTCAAATGAGTGATATAACCGCTTATGGTTCACCGAAGAATCTGGATAATGGAATATTAGCAGATGCACTTTATAATTCGAGAAGGTGAAAGATACCTATACACATCAAACGTCGATATTGTGTTTGTCCAACTAGAATTACAAGTCGAAGGAATAATTGTTAGCGGGAGAGCGAGTGTATGCACACGCTTCACTAATCCACTTGCTGTTTCAATGTTTATACATTTGTTACTAATTAACAACAGAAGCTATTCGCCTGAATGCCTCTTCTGATTATCTCCACTTTTCCGCTTATTACTTCTTGTACATATTTATAGTATTTTTTGTTATTAAAACAAAAATATTATATATAATTCTTTTTTTTTAATATTATTATAACAAATAATCAAATCAAACAATAAGGAATTTCATTCAAAGTCAATCCCTCAGTTATCGGACGAACAAAAAAAGGTTATTGCGGCTAGTACTGCATGCAAACAATCGTATAAACAACGGGGAGGAAACTGGAAATGAGTTACATATTTATGTACTTTATGTACATGAAGTCGATGGTTGGTTCAAAAGAAGAAATTTGAATAAGTCAAGGGATTCATTGATAAAAAGTCATGTTTTTTGAAAGAACAACCTCAATAATATCTAGTTAAAGTTATCTCTGTCTCACTCTCTTTTCTTTTTTCTTCATTATACTTTCTCTCTCTCTGCCAGTCTAACTCTCTCTCGCTCTCTTTGTGAAAACCTAATTTGTATCCCGAAATAATCCACTTCTCTTTTTAACTTATTGTTATTTTTTAGACAGTACTTCCAAGTAGGAAAAATTAGTTTTCAAAATTCAATTATAGTAAGCGAAATGAGCGAGAGCAAAATAAGAAGAAAACACTTATGAGTTGTTGTTGAAGGGATAATAAGGAAGAACAGCATGACCAAGACTCTGTTGAGTCTCCATTCTACGCCTTCTAAAGATGATACTTTGGACAGAAAAACTTGAGAGAGGGGGGAGAGAATGACAGAGGGAAAGAAAGAGACAGAGAAAGAGAGAGAGAGAGAGGAAGAGAGGAAGAGAAATAGACAGAGGCAAGATAAATAGATGAAGGTTTTAAGGAGAGGAAAGACGGGAATAACGAAGAACTCGAAACACACAATTGGTTTTGAACCTTTGAATGTGTAGTAGTCTCGGTGAAGGCAAGGTACATTATAGGTAGAAATCTGCTCAACAGTAGTTCAGCAAGCGGACATCCATTTTCACTGCAGGCAAGGGGGAAAATATGTATCTAACGAAGTATATTTTTAATTCAAAGTTCTCTGTATGAAAACCTGAAGGTAGAAGAGAAATAATTAGAGAAAGTAGATTTGTTATTAAATTCATTCCCAAAAAGTATTATTTAAACTAATACACATGTAATGATGAATATAATATGTAGTTCAAGGCAATTTTTATAGTTTGTGAAAGAGCCTTTTATAGTTACGACTTTGATATATGGCTTTCAAAAATTAATGATTATTCACCTAAATCATTTAGCTGGATGAAATTTTTACGACTTCTCGATAAAGTTAGTCTATTTTTTTCAAAATTTGAATCTTCTGGAATCAAATACTTTTATAGTTAATCATTTTAGGAATTCATTTAAGACAGCTGTCGAGAAAAATTCAGTGAAGCCGTATGTTAGTGATTCTTTCAACAGTCACTTCAAAAATTTACATAATCAAGAAGGCCGTATCTTAAAGACTCTCATCAATCACACTAATATTTGTAATCGAGACGCGAACTGAGTACCACCGCATGTTACTTGTTCTTTCGATATGACGGAGAATATGAGTGTCTATCAGGGAATGATAGAGTCGCTGACTTTCGAGCAGACTTTCTACGAGTTCAAAGATTCTACTCTCTTCGATGGAACAGACATCTGGCTACTCGGGAAGACCTTTCATACCACTAAAGGAGAGGGTTAGTATTCATTAATAATGGGGAAATAATAAACGTCTACCTATTTTAGTGAAACGTCTACCTAAATAAAAAAATACCTCAGCCTAATTTCGTGCAACGTCTACCTATTTTAGTCAAACACGTCTACCTATTTTAGTGAAACGTCTACCTATTTTGACAAACTCGTCTACCTGTTTTGACAAACTTGTTCACCTATTTTGAAAAAAAACACATCTTCCTATTTAGACAAACTTGTTTACCTATTTTGACATTTTGATTTCGTGCGACGTCAACCTTTTTTCGGGCAACGTCAACATATGACTTTTTCTTGTCTCTGTTGACTTTCCGCTGTATCTAATGACTTTTTGCTGTTTTTTTCATGATGAGAAAGAGATTTTATTCATGAAAACTCCCTTCCCCCTTCCCCCCTTTAGGGCCCCCCCTTCCTCCTCCCCCCTCCTCCCTAGGGTCCCTACCCCCCCCCCTTTGCTTAGGTAGGGCCCTCTTCCTCCCCCTTCCCCCTTTAGGGCCTCCCTCCCTTCCCTGCTTAGATAAACCCCCCTCCCCCCTTTCCTTTCCCCAAAATTTATAAAGATAATTTTAAAAGAAAGGAAAAGAAAAAGAAAGAAACTGAACAAGTAAGAAAAAATAAAGAGAAAAATTAAGAAAGAGACAAGTTTGTAAAAATAGGTAGACGTGTTTGTCAAAATAGGTAGACATGTTTGTCAAAATAGGTAGACATGTTTGTGAAAATAGGTAGACATGTTTGTAAAAATAGGTAGACGTTTCACTAAAATAGGTAGACGTTTCACGAAAATAGGTAGACGTTGCACGAATTTAGGCTGACGTTTTTCAAAATAGGTAGACGTTTTTCACATCAGGTAGACGTTTTTCAAAATAGGTAGACGTGAAGTTGTCGTCCATTCATAATTGGCTTTTTTATTGGCAGAGTTCCATTGTTTCATCTGGGTTACTATAAAGTCTAGCGTTTGGTTGATGCTGAAGTTGCCGTATTGTTTAAGAACAAGACCTTGATGATAAATATTTGAACAAAACTACTGTCATGAAGTAGACAACGTTTTTAATGGGACCACTCTGCACTGTATGCGAATTTGTTTTCTCTAGTTGATGGATGAGCCAAATGAGCTTGCTAGTTTGGACAAACAATAATTAGCATGTTAAATGTACTTATTTTAGCTGAAGTGAAACTTGAAAAGATTTTTTTCTTCAGAAAGTGAAGCTGTCAAAGATTACGTCTCGTCCCGTTTATGGTTCACGTACCGACGTAATTTTCCACCCATCGGTAAACTTTTCATTTATGTTGGACTTGCTTTTCTTGCGCTAAAGAGGCCGTAGGGCATAACAAAACGATTCTATAATGAACGAAAATGGTTAGCGTAAGCCTCAGCCGATAATTTAATGATAACAGCTTCGCACTACACTGTGTGCAATTCTGTCGCTTCTGTATGATACAAATGAACGACGAGAAGCGTGCGATTGTTCACTTTCTTGACCTGATTCGTCGCAAAATCTCTCTCCTTTCTCTGCCCTTTGCTTGGTTTTGCCCTCAGAAGCTGAATGTTGAGGAGGAACGGGTCCGAGCTCGGATCAGGGCTGGGGCTGCATGATGCGATGTGCGCAGATGATCATGGGCGAGGTTGGCTTGTTATGATGGCTAAAATGCACTTGTCAAAACTTGAAGAAAAAAGACTCACCGCAAATTTGAGTAGAGGCCTAGAATAATTAGAAGCGAGCGAGTCTTGAGAGTATTGTCCTCCTGAATCTCTCGTTTTTCCTATCGCTTGCTTCTTATTTTTCTATGTTATACGTCATCTGCACTGTTGATAATTCGATATTCTATCCCTACCTTTCTATTTATTTCAAGTTTGCCTTGACAAAAATGATGCAGGCGAAAAGTGAGTACGATATTCCAGGTTACTTCAGTAGAATAACAGTATTTGGCCAATGATCACTTTCTTTTTTTAACGGAAAGTAAAATATGCCAGTGCAGGTTAAAAATGATGAAGATACATTCACAGGTAAAATATGTCTTAATTTTTCAATAGGTCGATCGCTAAAGTAGGTTAAAAGTTTCACTTTTTTAACTTTACGAAACCGATTGAGACTGAGTTATTTCTAATAAAGCGTTATCTTCAATAAGAGGAAATGTTTTTCTTCTAAATTTTAGCTGTGAAATTTCTGATACATTCATTTCATCTGAGAGAGGGTCGGTAGGTCATTTCATCTGAGAGAGAGAGGGTCGGTAGGTCGGTTGCCTTGTAATTTTTTTGTCATTATGCAGTTTACCTATGGATAAATTAAAGGCAGAAGTACGTACATCAAAGGGAAATTGATCTTTGAGACTTTGCTCCGTCGTCACTTGGGTCTGCATTGGCACTGGAACCGTGGCCCCCCAGAAGGGGACTACCAGAAGATTCTGCAGATGTTCGCCGATCACAAGAACGCCCTCTACTCCATTCATCAGATCGGTTCGCATATATTTTCCCATATTTTGTCGTTGACCAAAGATTGGCAAGAGGCTATTTGACTGGCGCCTCGACTCGCCATTGAAAAGTATAGCGGAGTATCGGCTGATGTTTTGTCTGGTGGCTTGCCCAGGCCGGTCCGGCATCGCCCTCCTTTGACGAGCTATACGACCAAGTTTTGATCCGCGGCGGGATTTCTCCCGCTGCCTCCCGGCACGAATTCTTCGTAGGGAGGCGTCCCTCTATCCGCCACCTGAGGTCGCGCTCGATTCCGGACTGGATGATCCGGCTGCATCCATGACAGGCTGTAGAGTCATGAAAGACCACTGTTGCCAGTGTGTTTCGAGTGCCAATGTGTTTCTAAAGTGCCGATTACTCCATATATAATATGACCGTTAACGTAATGCTCGCTTCTCATTATTTTAGACCATTACTCACCAGGAGCGGTTGTTTCCTTCATATTTTAAAATATTGCTGTTGACATACAGTGCTGTTCAAAATTACTTTTTTTTTCGGTAGCAGAAAACATTGCTAAGTTTGGCAAAACGACTGCGACCAACATAGAGAATGTTTACGAGCAGGCGTTGAATGAGATCAGTCGAAGTCTTGTTTTTACGCGCCGAGTGAGTTGAAAAAGTATAGGGGAAAGGCAAAAGAGTGAGAAGAGAAGTAGAGGAAAAGTAAAATAGAACAAAAGGAGAAGAGAAGTAGAGGAAAGGTAAAATAGAACAAAAGGAGTAGAGGAAAAGTAAAATAGAACAAAAGGAGAAGAGGAAAAGTAAAATAGAACAAAAGGAGAAGAGGAAAAGTAAAATAGAACAAAAGGAGAAGAGAATGTAGATCATTCTCGGCGCGAACATGTTTGCGCCAACATGGCTGGTACGGTAACATGTATGCGCCCCACATAGCTGGTACGATAACATGTATGCGCCAACATAGCTGGTCCGGGAACCATTCAACCCCAGTTTACGACTAAAATCTGACTGTCCCCATAATTGTGATTTCGGCTGGAAACACCTAAAATTGTTAAAGATTCAATTTTTAGTTAACTCATACCAAATTTTTAGTTAACTCATACCAAATTTTTAGTTAACTCATACCAAGTTTTTAGTTAACTCATACCAAATTCTCAAGAACATTGTCAAATACAACATGTAAACGGTACAAATCTTTACAGATTCCGCTCAAATTTCTTCGCATACTCACCAGTCTGGTTGGAATCCGTAGTTTTGCTCTCAATTAGTTCTGTTTCCAGCTCAAATGTCGGTCTCGGAGAGGAAACAGATGGGTGAATGGATTGGACCAAACACTGCTGCACAGGTACAGTACCTTAGAATACAGTACCTCAGAATACAGTAGCATGATAACCGGTAAACTAACGTAAACTCTGTTGTTGCCGGTATGCAGCTTGCCTCGAAAATTGATTCTTCTGAATAAGATGCTTCCGGAAAAGGTTGTTAATGTTCTTTGCAGTCAGGGGTTAAATAGTCATGTCAGACCTTCTGTCTGTGGGCTTCTGTTTTTCCAAATCATCAGAGGGGGACCATCACGTTGAACAAAGAAAAATTTTTTTGCGGGCCTCTGTTTTTTATTATCATGAGGGCAAAAAAATTTTCGCTTTTAGTTGGCCTCTGTACCTTTTTCTTGTACACTAAAAAAAAACCCTGTTTGCAGTCCTGAGACTGTCATTCTGCATCTTGTGAAAGCGGACATCCTTATTAGCTACGTGTTCATGCTATAGGCTTTTGTGTGGGTGGTCGATACAGCCCAGCCACGTTCTGTTTGTGCGGGGGGGGGGGTTGTTACTTCGTTGGTTATCTCTTTGCTGCCCTCTTTTTACAAAACCTAATTCACGCTAGTAAGTATACCTCTGGACGGTGGGTGTACCCTAACCAGTAGGGTGTTTTCCAGCCCGCATTGCGGGTGAATTCTATGCGCTCATCAAAAAGCTAGGGTTATGTTTTTCAGGATGTTTCTCTCCATCCGCCAAAGGGGTGTGTAGATCAACAAGACTAATTATGAGGGAGCGGCAGACTTTGAAGAGAGACCCAAAGCGTGAGATGTAAAAAAATTAAACTTTTAATAATGAAACTCGTATAAATCACCTTATTTGGATAGCGCATAGATTTTACCCGCAGTGCGGATTAGAGAAGCATCCTGACGTATTTTTTGTTTGAACAACATTCTATCTTACTTTGTTTGCTATGCTGAATGTACCCTTTCTTCATGATTAATATTTTTGGTGTACACGCCTCTAACGGACGTTCCCCAAAAACTTCACTTTTAATCTTCTACATAATTGTTCAACTTCTGGTTATGAATTTGTTCATGATCAAGCAAGTATGATGTACAATATGTTTACAACAACAACAAAAACTATTGACATAGGGATCGAATGCGAAAACACGTTACTTCGGAAATACATATGAAACTACTTTTTAGGTTCTCAAGAAACTGGCCATCTTTGACACGTGGAGCGATATCGCCGTGCACGTTGCCCTGGACAATCTGCTGATCGCGGAAGATGTTCGTACGATGGCCACCACCAGACCCGACCGAGACTCTATCAATATCATCCTTGGTAAGCCTTCTCAAAACAGAGTTGAGCTGGATTCTGTTGTTGTTGTTTTTATTGTTGTTATTGCCGGCTTCGAAGAGCAATGTCCATGGGAGGCGCTCTCTCCTTCTTTGTTAGTTTTTTTCTTTTTTCTAGATCTTCGAGAAAGTTGCCACTTCTAGCGGCTTCTTCCATAGATCGATAGGAGCCAGTGTTGTCGGGTTGTCAATGCAGTTGAAGAGGTGGGCGACGGATGTAGCTGGATACTAGTATTCCGTACTTGATTTTTGGTCATTGGTTGAGCTATTTATCAGCATTGGGTATAATAGTTTATCGCATTGAGTTCATTCATCAACATAAAGGCATTTGTGGAATGAGTACACAAGCGTGACACTTTAACAATTAAAGTGAGAAATTCATTTTTCGAAAGAAGAAAAAAAACTGAAACAGCGGAAGAAGAGAAAGAAGAAAAAAACAATTCATGGATCGGGTATTTTATATTTAGAATAGCTATAGTTCTGAAATCATGACTCTAAAAGATTTTACTGAATTCGCTGAGATTACCGATAGTGGTAAACTGTTCCATTTGTTAACAATTCTAACTGAAAGAATATTAGAACGCGCTACGCTTTTCATTTTTGGTATAACAAGGCTGTATGGATGAGATCTAGTTTCATATCTATGGCTAGGTAGAGAGAAAATTTTCGATGGTGTTATCGGCGTCTTTCCACTCATGATCTTGAATGTCATCACCAAATCTGCTTGCGTCCTTCTTTTTTCCAAGGATTGTAGCTGCAGTAGGTGTAGACGCTCTTCGTAGGACATGTCGCAAAGCCCTGCCCTTCTACAAATAGACTTGGTATAAGAGCGCTGCACTTTCTCGATAAGATCTACTTGATATCTGAGATGGGGTGACCAGATAGTGGAGCAGTACTCTAGTTGAGGGCGCACATATGTAGTGAAAAGGTTTTTGTAAAGAGAATGACTCCTGGATTTAAAAGTTCTTAGGATGTAGGCACACCTAGCTCTCGCTTTGTTGCAAATGTCCTCGATGTGTTGTGTGAATTTTAATTCACTAGAATATTGAACACCGAGATCCCTTACCATATTCGTTAGAGGCAAAACCCTACCATTGAGTAAAAATGGGTGAGACGGATGATTTTTACCTAGTCTGATAACTAGAGTCTTAGTTGTTGAAATTGAAATACCCCATATTGTTGCCCACTCCGAAATATTATCAATAGCTAGCGGTCGCGACGGAGGTCACCTACACGCGGTGCGACTGTGGACGACGCTACATGGCGTCGGACCCAATGGACCTCCAAACAAAACTTCCCAATGGAATCTCCCGCAAGGGACAACGAGGACGGCTTCCCCCGAAACCTCATTTTTTCTAACACGGATCAGAAAGACCCAGCGTCTCTGATCCGAACACTCCTCCAAATCGCTGGTATCGAGACTAACCCAGGCCCAAGATGGCCTTGTTCTGTATGCTCTCTTAACGCGCCTTCGAATTGTGTTAATTGTAGCAAATGTAAGAAATGGGTACATTTCCGCTGTTCCAACCTTAACAATCTTAATGATTGGAACCCCCAATGGAGATGTAGAATTTGTGAGAGAGCCCCGATCCAGCAGACTGCCTCCCAGACGGTAGCTAACCTGAGGATAATCCAATGGAACGCTAATGGACTGAGAGCCCGACTAACCGAGCTAGAGGACCTTTTACATGAGATGAATGTTCACGTAGCACTCATCCAAGAAACCAAAATGGATGCTAATATTCCATCTCCGAATATCGTAGGTTACACGATCATAAGAAAAGACCGCTCCAACTTTGGAGGCGGACTTGCGATACTAGTCAAAGAGAATATTCGCTATGCTAACGTGACCTCCCCAACAACGGACCAGACAGCCGAAACACTCAGCGTGGACGTGCCAACCGACCAAGGAACCATAAGAATCTGCAACATTTACATCCCACCTCGATCGTCATGCCCCAACACATACGCGCCGAACTTCAACCGACTCCTAACACAGAAGAAACCATTCATTGTCGGTGGAGACTTCAACGCACACAATAAAGTTTGGAGTGAAGGTACGGAGGATAGCAGAGGAGATGAACTATGCGACTTCATTGACGACAGCGATCTTGTATGTCTCAACAACTCAAAGATGCCCACAAGACAAAAAGCATCACCAGACATCACTCTCGCCTCGAACGACATAGCCATCGACTGCAACTGGTCAACAATCAACAGAATGAACTCTGACCACCTCCCATGCCTGATTGACGTCGAAACACAGCCATCCAGCATCTCAAACGCACGTTGTTATACAAATTACAACAAAGCGAATTGGGAAGGCTTCGAAAGGGACATCAACAAGATTCTCATGGATTTCCCATTCGCCGGCAACTCAGTTCAGATGCACAAATTCCTGACCACCACCTTGACCAAAGCGGCTAAGAACAACATTCCCCGTGGAAAGGTCCCAAAATACACGCCTCACTTGAGTGAAGATGTGAAGAAGCTGATTGCAGAACGGGACCAAATGAGGAGGGACAATCCTACGGACCCCTCACTCCCCTCAATAATGGCCGAAATCTCCTTCCGCATCAACCTCGAAAAGAGGAAGGCTTGGGAAAAGTACATATCTGAAATTAGCCACAACGAACCGGGCAACAAACTCTGGAAAACGATAAAGGCTATCGACGGCAAATCAATTAAACCGACGCACTTGACCATCAGCCACGACGGGAAAAGTCTATGCCCAACATCTGCCTCAAACGCTTTTGCCAGAAAATTAGCTAAACAAGCCCCTAAAGAGGTCGACAAATCTGCAAGAAGCACAACACGACTAATTAAAGGCCTCAAACGGACAGACGCTCCCCAAATTTCCCTGGCACAGATCGAAGAAGCAATCAAGAAAACCAAAGGTTCCAAATGCCCAGACAGTGAAGGCATCTGCCCTCTACTACTCAAAATGGCCGGTGAAAACTTCAGAAAATGCCTCTGCATCCTCTTCAATAACACGCTGCAGACAGGTATTATCCCGTCCAGATGGAAAGATGCAAGAGTGATAATGTTACCTAAACCAGGAAAGGACTCCAGCAACCTGAACGGCTATAGACCAATATCAATACTATCCCCTATAGCCAAAACATTCGAACGGGTCTTATTACCATTCCTGGCGGAAGGCTTTCAAATCGCTGACTGGCAACATGGATTCCGCAAAGAGCACTCGACTACTACCGCACTCCTGGAAATAACCGGGAAAATAACAAACGGCTTCAATCGGAAACCACCCCCGGACCGCACTCTCATGGTCGCCCTTGACCTCACTGCAGCATATGACTTAGTGAACATATCCCTTCTCTGCAAGAAACTCACTGAAACGAATATGCCAAGAGCCATCGTCCGATGGATGTCCAGCTACCTAAGAGGCCGTACAATCAAGGTAGATTTCCAAGGAAAAGGCAGTCGACGTCTCACATGCAGATCTGGTGTCCCACAAGGAGCAGTGCTCAGCCCCCTCTTATTCAATCTCTACATAAACAACCTCCCGCAACCCACAGGAAACACGCAGATGACAGCCTACGCCGACGACATATCAATTCTCTCCTCAAGCCCCTGTATTGAAACCTGTGAAGATCAGATCAACCACTTCCTACCGAAACTCGTAGAAGAATTGGAACAACGTAAAATGATCATATCCAAGGAAAAGACTACGGTCACCCTTTTCACAACCCATACAGGCGAATGTAAAAAAGAACCCAAGGTAGAAATCCACGGAACCCTTCTGCCGACAACTAAAACACCCAAAATACTCGGTGTCGTCTTAGACCAACTCGGCACCTTCCGACAACATGCAGAATACCTTAAACAGAGAACGGCCAAAAGACTGAATATACTACGTGCCCTCGGAGGAAGAACATGGGGCCAACAGAAAAACACCCTTCTTGCAACCTACAAAACAATGACCAGATCCGTTCTCAACTACGCCGCACCAATTTACTCCCCTCAATTGGCCGAGACGAACTGGAAAAAACTACAGGCAAACCAAAATAGAGCAATTCGGATCGCAACAGGAAACCTAGCAATGGCCGGCACAGAGCACTTAGCTCTAGAAAGCGAAATGTTACCCATAAAGGAGCACAACACGATGCTTACCAAGCAATTCGTTGCAAGAGCAAGACTCCTCCCAAACCACCCCTCCCATCGTCGATGCATGGAACCCAAACCACCTAGAACTATTCGTAAACATGCCAAGGACTTAGAAATTATGCTAGTAGACAGTGATCAGAAAGCCGCACTTAAAAGAATACATACTGAAACTGTTAGAAATTTCATTAGATCTTGCTCACCTAACCCAGTTCTAGGTAAGAAACCTCCCAGAATCCATAAATCAACGAATCAACTTCCCAGGGAACAACAAATAACATTATCGCAACTACGTAGTGGCTATGCAAGTTCCCTTAACAGCTACCTACACAGAATAGGAGCTGCCCTATCACCTCTTTGCCCAAAATGTTTAGAAGAGCCACATACAACTAGTCATTTATTCTCGTGTCGCTGTGACCACACACTTTTAAGAAGTGTAGATTTGTGGAATAGCCCGACGTCTGTTGTTAAGTTCTTATACCAGTGATTCCTTTCTCTCTCTCTCTCAAAAAAAAAAAATAAATAAATAAATAAATAAATAAACCCCGAGAGAGAAAGAGAAATAATGTAATTAGATAAATGATGTAAGTAAGGTTATTGTTTTCTGAGCCATGTCAAAGAAGACCTCGTCTACCCAGCCGGAGACCTACGGCGGGCAATCTACAACAACAACATCAATAGCTAGCTGTAAAAGTGCCGGGTTGTTGACTGTCGAAATTTTGACATCATCCGCATACATTTTAACATCGCAACCTTCAGGAAGAATTTTTGGGAGGTCGTTAATATAAAGGAGAAACAGAAGAGGCCCCAAGCAACTTCCCTGTGGTACTCCCGAAGGCGTCGGATAAGATGCGGAGCACGAAATTCCTATTCGAATTTTCTGTTCTCGATTGTATAGGAAACTCCTTATAAATCTCAGAAGTGAGCCTGAAATTCCAAAAGAAGCAACTTTTTTCATAAGTAGATCCAGTGGAATAGCATCAAAAGCTCTATTAAAGTCTATTAAAACGCAGCTTATGAAATCTTTATTGTCTAGTCTGAGATTCCATTCAACTTTAGAAAAGTGCAGTGTAGGTATGTTTCTGGATGTTTTTAAAGGCTTTGGTGCATGACGTGGTAGTTTTTTTTTACTTTTAGAAAAGTGCAGTGTAGGAGATGAGGTTTAAAAACAAACAAGACTTTATTTTAATGCTTCAACCGCCTATTCACAGAGGATGGAAACCTGGAAGAGACGTTAACCGAACCACTCCAAGCCGCGGGACAGAAAGAGGACACTGAGGAGGGTGAGGTGCATCAGCCGTGGAGACCCCTTCTCATCATTATCCCACTCAGATTGGGTCTCACAACGATAAATGAACACTACTTGGAAGCCACCCAAGTAAGTCGTTATAAAATATTGATAAAAGGGTTCAAGAATTTTTTGACCCGTTTGTTATGCTGATGCTGATCAGGGCGTTTGTTATCACCCGCGCAATTTTTTTCGAGCGCATAGATTTTCAACATGACCGAAAATTTGAACTTTTTTCCCGCAATGTCTCAAAATTCTCCCAGTTAAAAACCGGAAAATTTTTCCGAGTGCATAGATTTGAATGTTTTCCGGATCTTTTGGAGAGCGCATAGATTCTCTCCACGTGCACTGCGGATGAGAGATTCACCCTGATGCTGATATCATTAATGCATTGTTAAGAAAATGCCATGTGTTTTCATCTATTTATGAAGGACATCTGAGGTTAAGGAAATTTATGAACTTTGAAATTTCGTAACTATAACTTTAAAAACTATAACTTAACTATAACTTTCTAACCAATCGTTGAAATGCATTTGAATTCTGGGCTTTCTTAAACCTCTCCGTCTTTCATCATCGAATTAATTTTTCGTTGTTGTTAGGTTATCAATACAGATGTTACAGAGTTATTTTCGCCTGCCGCAGTGCGTGGGTATTCTGGGAGGCCGTCCCAATCACGCTCTTTACTTTATTGGAATTAAGGACAACAAAGTAAGTATCAGAGTGCTCCTAAAACCCGCACGGCGGATGAAATCTATGCACATATCTATGTACATATGTACTTCCTAGAGTAGCGAGTGAGATTAGATTTTATCTGTTTTTGGCATTCTCTTGTCTTCATCAAATGTTCTTTCCACAGTCTTCCGTTTCCGCATGATGAAGTTTGTTTGATCTACACCTTTGTTGGTGTTTGGTTAGAAACAGACTAAGTATTTTTACCCTTCAGGGTTTTTTAACAAGTCTTCTGTTTATTGTAAATAAATATGTTGTAGTTGATCTACTTGGATCCTCATCACACGCAGACCGCAATGTCCTCAACGGATTCAAATTATCGATTTGGTGTTCGTTTTCGAATGTTGGGTAGAACCAGATTGCCTTATTCTCTGGAGATATATGGGCATGAGGTACCCTGAATCAAAAAGTGGGTCGGTCTAATGTTCACCTTCCTGCTTTCACTCGCTTCTCATTATTCCACGTCCCAACTAACAAGAGAACATATGATAATTCTGTCCCAACTCCGTAGCGACCACTCCAGTTTTCTTGATACCTACCTGAACCGAATAGGGGCCAGTGAATCTCCCCTGTGCCCACTTTGTAGTGTAGAGCCTCATACCTCGAGGCATATCTTTTCGTATTGCTGTAACCCAACTTTACCTAGCTCGGTAGACCTTTGGTGTAGGCCGCACTCGGTTTTTGAATTTCTGTTGAACAAAAAAAAGCGCAAAGAGAGAAAAATAATAATAATAAAAAGAGAGAGAGTGAGAAAGAAACAGGGGAGGGTCGAGAGCTTTGAACTCATTCTACTGTGTCACGAGGAGAAAGACAACCTATTGGGCAGTATACAAGAACAACTCATTATTCTAGGCTCTGTGTCAATGGCTGGCAGGGGTCTGTAATGTTGCTGGAAAGACGCAGAGGCCCTGTGAAGGCTGAAGTTTGTCTGAGCGGAGACCCCAGAGCGGAAAAAAGGGTTTTTTATCGAAAGTAAAAGCAGTTCAACATGAGGTTCTTCTCTCGGAATGGAAAAAGAGACCAGCGAAAGTTTGAAGCAAAGGCTCGCCAAAACTTGAACGGTAAATTTCTGATGAGCGGTCGTTCTGAGAACTCATGCAAGTGCGGGAAAACAATTTTTCATTTTTCAGGATGAATTTGAGATGGCAGAGCAACTGCAGAAGCAGTTGGTGGTCGTAGATGAAATGGTCCCCATCGATGATGATATCACCTTCCACTGCCCCTTCCTAGGCTGGATGGATTACAAGGATGTAGGGCTGATATTGTTATTTACTTGATTTTTTTTCTTCATTTATCTTTGTTATTTCATTTCAAAACATGATACGTGGGTTATCTGATGTGAAAAATAGGTGAAACAGGAAAAATGATAGAGATAAGAAACCCATTGGGTTAATTTGTGTAACGTCAAGAATTGGATTAGAAGTCTAACATGTTGGGAAATTTTGATGACTGAAGAAACCAGATGTGAAGTAATGATAGCTTGCGTTGCTATTCGTGACTATAGCTTGCGTGACTTATCGTGACTAAAGCTTGCGTGACTATTCTACGTAGCATCTCGAGTTTTATTCCCCATTCCTGACAGATTCCGTCAAACCAAATAAGAAGTTATAAAAACGTGCTTGCACAAATCTGGATCTCATGTTTGGAATGGTCGAATAAAGGGTAGATAACATTTCTCTTTATACTCAAGTTGGATCCGTCAATGGCCTTGGGATTCTACTGCGCCAACGAAGAAGACTTCGATGACTTGAAGAAGCGATTAACAGAGGTACGTCTGGTTCATGTGAGTGTCATGACTATTGAGTGTCATGACTCATGACTATCTCGGAAGAATTATTCCTTTCCTATCAAAATAATCCCTAAGATTAAGCCCAAATGCTCAAAAACGATCATTAATCGTTAATTTAAGCAAAGTATGTATGTTACACGCATGAATATATAGGTAGAACTATTTCACTACCAGCTAAAAAGTTTGTAGATCAAATGTACCATTTGTGAAAATTACACGCTAAGAGTAGAGACAGCGAGTGTGCTGTGAAAAAAAATAAACGGAGAGTTTTAGTTACTAGCGTTTTCCTGGGAAATGCAAATAGATTTAACTAACAAGAAGCGACGTGATATTGAGAGCAATGGTTCGATCGAAGTCAGAGTTTTGCTATCTCCAACCTCCGTCGTACATCTTAACGTATGTTTGGCCTTCTTTCAAAAACGCGACTCGTCACTCGGACATAAAGCGACCTCGTCAAATCCAATAATGTTTAATAGCGCTAGGTTGTAATCACAGATAACTCACTATATCACATGTTAAGATTTAGAAATTAAAGAAGGATGTTCCAGAATAATGAGGAAGGAGCTAGAGGTGGAAGACATATGAAGTAGGAAAAATAATTGGGCAAAAGGAGTAGTCGAGACTGCGGAGACTCGCTCGCTTCTCATTATTCCAGACACTCCGCTCGCACAGCGGTATTTTTATAATCAATTTTTCAGCAGACAACAAGTCACCTTATGACTTGTTGTCTAATTTAAAAATAGTCTCAATAAGCATTTGATACTTACACTGTCTGAAATGTTCAGACGGTCCTGAAGTCGAGCACCTTTCCCCTTTTCGAGCAATTGGAGACTCGCCCTCCGAAGTGGCCCAAGTTCACACCCTACGTGGGCGTGCGGACCCAAATACAAATGTCGGGTGAGACTGATTACTTCTTGGACAATCGGGTTCATCTTTATTATATCCGGATATTTGATAGATACTTGGAAGAAAAATCGGGGCCTTGCATAATGGTAGTGTGTTTGAATATTGTGCGAAGAGTCCCGAGTTCGACTCCCACCCGGACAGATCCACCCAAACCAAGGGGTTCAAGAAATTTTGGTAGTGCTTATGCACGAATGTGACTCTCCTCACTACTACTATTCTCACTAGCAGTGATCTAGTGGGCAGCCACTGGTTCTACCAGGATAGGTCTGTCCCGCATCTCAAGGGAGCGCGTACCCTGCCGCGAGGCATGGACAAGCGCGAGGAAGATTATTATTACTAGGAAGAAGAAGGGCTCCGATAAATGATCTTAACTTCAATTACTTTGTCTTCTCTCAATTACCTAAAATTTTTCATTGAAACAGATATAATTGTGATATTTTTTGGATTACTTTAATCTTTGATAAGTGAATTCATGATTAATTCTACTGTACTTTCTCGGTTTCACTGAGTTTTTAAAATGTCTGCAGAATTCCTGGACATGGGGTCTCCCAGCTACGAAAGTGACGACCAGTTCGAACTGCTCGAGTGACTGCGACTCGACTTCCATCAATCCCATGATGACTTCTGATTTTCATAAAGTCATAATTTATTCCAATTTTTCCTCAAATCTCATTTTGTCTCCTCCCCCCCCTCCTTTTCTTAACCCGCAAATATCTCGCCAACTTCTTATTTTCAAATTTTGAAGTGCTGTCTTTGTACTCACGCTCCCGTTAGCTTTCTGATTTTATGACCATTGCCTTCCTCCTCTCATTATTCTTTTTAAAGAACCGTACACAGAGAACTTCGTTATGAATCGATCTGCTTATGATTTGGAGAATGAACTACAAACCCACCCATTTTGTAATACTATCGTCGTAAAAATCACTGTGAGTTCATATGTCTGTATATTACAATTAATATATTACAATTAATAGCGAGTCGGTCTTTTTTGCACTATTGTTTGAGATAATTCACAGTTAACTCACGTTTTCATGACCGAGATTCATTCTTTATTTCCATGTACATATGTTTAACGTGGAATCGAAATATAAAAACAATCAAACATGAAATTTTATATATGATAAAATAAAGATTAAGAAATGAAAAAAGGTGAGGTAATACAGTGGCAGTGTATTGAAGCGTTTAGTCTGAAACAATAGGGCTAGGTAAAAAAGTATTTTTAGGGAGTTCTCTCAGTTTCGCCAGAAACATCTCAACTGAATGAATGCATAATATTTCATAAGTTAGGGAGTTCCATATAGAGATAATTCTTGATGCACATGTAGAGAACCGATAATTTGTAACAAAGTTGCCTTTGCCATAAAGACTAAACAATTGAGTATGTGATGTGCTTTCATTTTAATATTTTGCAAGACAAAAAGTTATGTGGATGTGAAATATCTATTTAACAACAATATTCGTGTATGTCAATATGGCTCAGTCAACGCGTCAGTAAGTCGTGGTTTAGTGAATTTTGTCCTGAAGACGTTATTTACCGACCTTTTGGCAGTAAGTTATATTGAAACTTTCTTGAAAGATCTTGAATCTAAGACATACTCGTTGGAGCGAATTCATTAAACATTTCTTGGATCGGGTAAAAAGTTGACAAGTTCTTACAAATAATCACACCTAACCAAAATTGTATATATTGTTTTTACTTCTCGAGAAATAAATTTGGAAAAATTTCAAGTGTTGGTGGAAAAACTTGTTTCAGCAGGTTTTTTATACATCAAGTAAAACGAATATGGTTAAACTACGTATTTCACGGACAAATATATACTGTCCAGCCATCTTTTTTTCAGACCGAAAACGCAAGCGCGATGCCAAAAAAATAATATCTAGATAAATCCCAAAGTTAACTGTTTTACGGTCTCATTTAATTTGTTTACCACCGTTTCAAAAATGGTGAAGACCGAGTTTACTTGTTCAAAAATAGTGAAGACCGAGTTTACTGTTTCATATAATACTTTCAGCGAAGTCTGAACATTTTTCTACTGCCACAGTAAAGCTTTAAAAAATTGGTTTGGCAGATCCAAAATGGATAATTTCACGTACTGCTACGCGGGCTTCTTGGCCTTGGGAGGCTTCGTAGGATTCATAATCAAAAGTTGGTCTCATTTCCGAAAACCAAGATCAATTCGATGGTCTAAATCAAGCTTCTGATGCAATGACTATGAAAACTCATAGTCTTCAAAATTTAACTTTTTATGTGTAAAACATGTTTTTGGAACACTTAGTCAATCAAAGCTCATATTATGAAACCAATTTTATGTGTCTAATTAGCATCATGAATTCTATGAAGACTAAGAATCACATAGCAGACTAAGAATCACATATTAAGGAATTCCCAATATATGAGTTCTTTTCAGGATCAAGATGAAAATTTTTTAAATGTTCTATTGATTGGTTAACTTTTTTTCACGATGAAAAACCCCAGAAAGCCTTCCCTCTCTGCTGGCGGGACTTGGAAGTGCAGCGGTCATCACAGCAGTCACCTACAAGAATGTCTCTTACAAGCCGGTCATTCTCCTGGGTGCGAAACCATTATATTCCTACAAATACATTTTTTCAATTATAAAAAAAACATACAAGACTGTCTGGAAAATCTTCCGAATGTCTAATGGAAGTCCTCCGCCTGAGGGAAAAGAAAGGAGAGAGCATCTTAAAGAGCCACGATGAGAGCGAAAGATGATGTGCATTGGTCAGTGGAAATTAGCATCGCACGGTGAGCGAAAATGCGGGTTCGCTTTCCACCCGTTGATTATTTTTTGCCTGAGTTTCTGCTAGCTCGGTCTGTTCCTTTGTTTACCAGAAAAGGCTGATATGTTTGAGAGTGTCGGCTATTCCGTTTGGTTGTCATTATTCGTTCATCATATTGACATGAATGACTCCGGAGAAACCCGGGTTTTTTACATGTTTTTCGAAGACGGTCAATAGTCAATAGCCACTTTCGAAGAGGCAAGTATTGGAAGTCTCCGGAAAAATGATGTTGCATCATCCACAGGAATCTCTGGCAGCCTCTCTCTCATGATGTACCTACGGTATAGCAAGACTGGAAAATTCATGCCGGCTGGGCTGGTCTCCTTCATGAGGTTCATGCAAATCGATTGAATAGGCCTGAATTAAATGGGGTTAAATGTTTATGACCCAACTTCCTCTTGGTTGTTCCAGGTATCTTATGCTTCAAAAACTATAGGGGTCAATTGATTCTTAGAAGGCTGGTGTTTTGCCGAGTGTTTTTTTTAAAGAATGGTATAACATTTAAGGTTACTTTAAAGTTTCAAGACACAATACTCAGTCACCTTTCTTTAGTCGGATTAAAAGTTGTGGATTTAGTTTCGCAATAGGGAGGCTTGATGAAAAGTTGATAAATAGAGGGACTGTAGATACGTGCTGAAATTATTTCTTTAAAGAAGTTATTTTGCCCGCGGTGAAACGTAGTTTTGGTTGCAGTTTGACGGTCTGTGCTGCGTATATCTTCCACATTTATCGCTTTGGAGCAAGTCGTTGATTGATCGATGAATTGAAGTTTTTTATTCTCAACCTATCATTTATTTTTCCTTTCTGACCAAAAAGTATCTGGGATATAAAAAAAATCACACTATCTATGCTGTATGAAACGAGTTAAAGTAGCTATGTTTTGTCATTACATTCAGTATTCAAACTCATTTTAGGGGTTTTAATCGTAATTTCAGAGTAGTTTTTTGTGTGTTTCATCTCTAAATCGTTGTTGTGATAAACATTTTTATGTTTGACAACTATTGATGGAACCTTTCAAGGGTTTAGTGATGATGTTGATTTGCTCGCCTTTTATGTCAAGGTCGTTTTTTGGGTTCTGTATTGCTTAAGCAAGACTTTTTGGGACTGAAGTCGTACTTGGAATAAGCAATGGTCACTTGAAAAAACGGTCACTGAACGTTAGGTTAGGTAGAGGGGATTAAAAGCGAGTGAAGAATAAATGTGGAGATTGATCTAGGGTGAGAGAAAGAGAAGTAGAGTAGCAGAGTAACACTTTTGTGCTCCGCCTCTTTACGAGAGAGATAAGGAGAGAGAGTTAGAGCAGGTGACTGATGGGTTTGTTGCTGAATGCAACATGAACGGACCCATGCTAAAATCCTAATTCTTATAAACATTGACATGCTAATACAAAGTTGTTGCAACTCGCAACATCCTCCCAAACGAGAGACTCAAGAAAAATAATATAGTAAAGATAACCAATCGGACAAAATGCCTAAGTAACTATGTACATCGAAACATCGAAAAATGGCTAGACTAAAAATAATATTAAATCAAATACAAACGAAACAAAATCAGAACATAATATCATCGTTCCTTTTCGACTGCTTCCTGTTCTTCTTCTCGTCCTCGTGTAGTGCGACATGATCTTCCGCAGGTTGCAATTCTTGTATTTCTGGTTGCATTTGAAAGTCCCTCCTATTGAGATTGTGGCAAGGCATTGCTCGCACTTGGTCATGCTCGCCAGAAGTATTTTTCTTCCTTGTTTGAACGAAAAAGCCCTGAGGCCTCTTTCTAATTGGATATTTTGGATACAGCGATACAATGGAAGTTTGGATACAGCGATATTTTACTTGTCTTTCTAATCTCTCCTGTCAATAAATGGATACAGTTCACAGTTGTATCCGATACAGCAGCCGATACAAAAAGTTGCTGTATCGGATACAAATATTTGTAGAGTTTGGGGCAATTTTGGTTTGCTCGGTCAATTTTCTTCATATTTTGTTTTTTCTTTTTCATTTTTTTCTCTTCATGTTTTGTTTTTCTTCATATTTTGTCTTTTTTCTTGTTTTTTCCTTCGTTTTTCTCTTCATTTTTTTTCTTTATTTTTTCTCATTTAGTTTTTTCTTCATTTTTTTCTTCTCCATGTTTTGTTGTTTTTCTTCATTTTTTTCTTCATTATTTGCCACCTTCAGTTTTTTTTCTTTTTCTGCCATCAAACAATATGCAAACACTTGAAGTCTTTTTTTTAAATTGTACGTTAATAATATACATGATTGAGATTATGATAATAACATAGAGGCGTTAGTGCAGTTTAACTGATAAGATTTTCCGGCTAAACTATGCTTTAGATTTCAATTTTTTTATTCTTTGTATTTTACGTGACCTAAGTAAGCGATGTAGGCTTCTAGTTTTTTCAACAAAATTTTTTTTGGTTTTTTTATTTGGGGGGTGCGCTTTACTTTTTTTATTTCATTTTTTCTTTTTTGGGGGTTTTTCAAAAATAACTTTTTTAAAGATTATTTCTACATTAAAAAACGATTAGGCTTAGGAAAAAGTTTATGCTAACGTGGCCGTACGGCATAGGCGAACGAGACCGCATAAGAAAATTTACATTTTTTGTATTTTTTAAAATACTTTTTTTTGAACGCACCGAAAATCCCCCCCCCCCCAAAGTAAAAATGTGCTAAACAATTTTTTCATTCCAAAAAGTTGTTTTTTCACAAACTTTTTCGGTTTTCTGTTGTTTTTTGGACCCTATACTACTTGAAGGAATTTTTATAAAACGGTTTCTACCAACTAAGCCGTAATGGTCTCGTTAGCGTAAGTTTTTACGAAGCCTAAGCTAAATTTAATGTTAAAAATTCGAATTAGTTTTTGGAAAAAAAACTTCTTTCTAAACCGCACTAAAACTCAATCACAAACTATTCATTTCTCATCGAAGACATTGCAACTTCATTTACATCGAAAACATAGTCATTGTATTTTTTTTGTACGAAAAGACTTGCATCCGCCAACCACCTTCAATTGAAAAAAAATTATTTTAAAGAAAAACTTGCAATAATAATACTTTGAAGTTAGAAAAATATTACAATACTTATATGAATATACAATTGCCAAAATTTTTATCATGTTTTCAATTATGTATAATATTAATGGACAAAGAAAAAACGAAATCAAATAATTGAAAAATTTTGGTGAAAAAAAAGAAAGAAAAATATAGATGGCAAAATATGAAGAAGAAAAACAAAATATAAAGAGAAAAAAAAAACAAAAACACAAAGAAAAAACATTGTAAATGCGTGCTGTATCCATCTTTACAGCAACCTTTAAAATTGTAAATTTGTATCCGTTTCCTGTAAAGATTCGATTTTTTTGCTGTAAACTGTAAAAGATTAGAGAGAGAACCTTTACAGGGATACAGGTGCCCTTCACAAAATATCGCTGTATCCATTTGTACAGCTGTATCGCTGTATCGAAAGATTAGAAAGACAATATTGTATCGCTGTATCCAAAATATCCAATTAGAAAGAGGCCCCTGCACTTTTCAGTGTCATGGTTTTCTGTTTTCACAATGCAATCGGAGTTTCGACGAATGCATGTATTAATATGTGTTATTTACATGTAAATATCAAATGAATCTGTGATGGGAGACTCTTTCAAACCACACTCTCTCACTCCCCACTCTCTCACACCCCACTCTCTCACACCCCACTCCCTCACACACCACTCTCTCACAACCCACTCTCTTACACCCCACTCTCTCACACACCACTCTCTCACACCCCACTCTCTCACAACCCACTCTCTCACACACCACTCTCACACCTCACTCTCTCACAACCCACTCTCTTACACCCCACTCTCTCACAACCCACTCTCTTACACACACCACTTTATTGTAGTTCTTTATTACCATAGGATAGCTTGTAAGGCCATCGCTTATATGGAATCATGAAATAGGAATAGGAATACTGAGGAATAAGACGGTCAATTTTCGTTGGTGTCCACTCTTGCTGTTGACAACAGAAAGTTCGGTAAAGCTATGTCATTCGAGAGGTCGATTTCTTCTAGAGCCTTGCCGAAAGCCTCGATATCTTATTTATTTATTTTATCGACATTTTGCAATGCAAAGTTATGGTGAGAGACATTGTAAATAATATTCAAGTGTGGCGACAAGTAAGGCAAATATCTAAAGTAAGGCAAATATCTAAAAGTAAGGCAAATATCTAAAGTAAGGCAAATATCTAAAGTAAGGCGAATATCTAAAAGTAAGGCAAATATCTAAAGTAAGGCAAATATCTAAAAGTAAGGCAAGTATCTAAAAAGTAAGGCAAATATCTAAATGCTACTAGTTATTCTCCAGGTCACATATCACATTCTCGTTACGGAGACGATTTATAAACTGCTCTACTGTTCTTGAATTCTGAATAATGTGTTTTCTGTGTTGAGTCGTTGAAAAGATGCAGTTTGGTTAGTCGTTTATTGGACGTTTCGGCTATAAAGCCATCATCAGCAATTACCTCAAAAATACGGAATAAAAACATGAAATAAAATAAATACGGGCTATGGCAAGAGAAAAAAAAACAATTGATTGTGATGTAGGAAAATGAAAGAGGATGATACCGGTAAGAGAGCGAGTTGGATAATTGATTGTAAGAGAAAGAGAGAGGTTGAAACCTATGAGTGGGAGGAAGAGGAGAGAGAGAAATAAGTACATGAGGGTTATATTGTGAGAGAGAGAAGAGAAAGTTGTGCACGCTCTTCTGCCATTTCAGTCCTGTTATTTATTGATGGTTCATGAGACTGAATGAGAAGGGCTTCGGCGATGCGACGTCTGATTATATTGGGTTCAATGGTGAGGATTGTACCGGTGAGGGTAATAGGGGTGCTGTTGTGTACTGATTTAGAATGTTGGGCAAATGCATTGGATGAATAAGATGGGAGTTGGGGTTTTCGTGATGCACGGATATGTTCCGTCATTCTATCATAGAGGGGTCTGCCCGTATGCCCTATGTACGATGAGCCACAATCATTACATTTGATACAATAAACAGCACCTATTACATTACAACAACCATTCCTAGCATGAGGGCAGAAAATGCAGGCAGAGGGCTTAGAACAATTGTTATCATAACACCGGTTACGAGACAGGAGTTGAAGTAGGGATGGTGGTGATTGCTCTACTACTGAGATATTAAGACCTGAGGCTCGTACAATTGAACGAATATCTTGTGAAAATGCGTCAGATATGAAAGGTATTGAGAAGTTTATATCGTCTTTGTTACGCACTTGGCGTATGCGGTTCCGCTTTGAGTGGTTTTGATTGGGAGCCACATAGCCATTTTGAGATATAATTGAAAAGGCAAGTGCCTTGGATTCAGTGCGGAACTCAGACGATGAAACATTATGTGATGTATGAATGGTGTTAGTTACAATCGCGCACTTGACATGAGAAGGATGGTGAGAAGATGCATGTAAGAGGACATTCTTATTCGATGGTTTACGGTACCACCGAGTTAGTATACGGTCACCGGAAGTGGTTAGTGCAATTTCAAGAATGTTTTACGTAATTCTTGAAATTGCACTAACCACTTCCATATTTCACTCGGGATTACGTAAAACATTCTTGAAACACGTAAACCGAAACAATCGAATCTAGACGTCGAAGAAGTACATTCAATAGCAATACCATTCATATTAGTGCGGGTAGAGGAGGTGCTCTTGAAAATGCGTGATTTTTCAATAATAGACTTGTCATTGAAGATCTTCCAACCCATTTTAAGGTCGGCAATCACCCTTCTTTCGGCTAAAGTACTTAGGTCAATTAGATTCAGACGTTCTCTGTAACATGGAAGGCTGAGAGGATAATCAGGCTGTGGGAAACATCGATAAAAGAGTATTCTAGAGAAAGATCTCAAAACCTTTTCTAGGAGATCAGAATCCTTCCGTTATATTGGATTCCATAGACAAGAGGCAAATTCTAGATGAGGTAGAACATATGTATTGAAACACTTAACAAGTACTTGGGAATCATTGATGCTTATAGAGCGGAGCATAGCATACATCGCTTTAGTAGCCTTCATAGTTCGTTCAAGAATTGCGTCATGTCTGCGAAGAGATGGTACTAGTTGGACTCCAAGGTCTCTCACTTGAGTAGATACTTTTAAAACACAGTTATTTAGGTGATAATTGAAAGGAGGAGAGGTTTTGCCTAAGCGTAGATGATAGGTCTTGTTCGAAGATAAAGAAAGATGGTTGGCTACGCACCAATTATACACATTATCTAGACAATTCTGCATTTCGATAGTTCGTTCAGTTATATTGTGAGCACTGTGAGATACATATAACTTAATGTCATCAGCGTATGCTTGATAGCGTATATTCGGATAAGGGCTAAGCACATAATTCAATTCGCTAATGTATAGAGAAAACAGAAGTGGTCCTAATACGGAACCCTGTGGCACGCCAGATGTCACAGGTTGAGGAGCAGATATTGTCTTGCCCATTCGTACAGAAAAAATTCGACCGTCAAGAAAAGATTCTAGCCAAGACATCAAAGATAGGGACAAACCGAAACGTGCAAGTTTTGTCAATAACTTAGGTATACTTATCGTATCGAAAGCTTTGGTAAAGTCTAGATAAATCACATCGATAGATAAGCCTTTACTGATATCTTGTGTCCAGTCGTCTTCACAGACTAAAAGATTAGTAACAACAGAAGCACGGGAGCGAAAACCATGTTGATTTTGAGGTAACAATTCGAATTTCGCTAAATGTTCATCGATGATAGCTCTTATCAAACGTTCCATGACTTTAGAAGCAGGGGAGAGAATGGATATTGGTCTATACGAGGACGGTAGGGAAGAGTCTTTCGCTGACTTAGGGATAGCAGTAATCAGAGAATGTTTCCATACGGAACGTGTCTTACCAAGCCGTAAAGAGAAATTGAAAATGTGAGTGAGCGGAAGAGCGAGTGATTTGGCACACTTTTTGAAAACTATTTGAGGAATTCCATCCGAACCGAGGCTACCAGTAGGTTTGAGCTTGGAGAGAACTCGGTAAACATTACATGGCAAGAACAAATGATCATCTGGTTGGGGAGGAATAGAATCACCGTAGATTGGAGGAGGAAAGCCATCGTCTTTAGTGAAAGAAGATGCAAACTCGGAAGCTAATAAATCACATTTCGAGAGAGAATCAACAACAGTACAACCAGTAGCAGTTTTCAAACAACGTGGGGGAGCTGATTTAGGTTTAGTGAGGGAAGCAATATGGCGATAGAGGTCAGCTGCTCTCTTCAGTTTTTTCCTCTCACAATACTTATTCCATTTCTTAACTTGTTTGAGAAGGTCTGAACTAGCTTTCATATAAATAGTGCGAATGAAGGGTATTGTAATATCAAGAAAAAGTGAATTTCTGTATTTGACTCTCTCACACCCCTATCTAACACCCCCTCTCTAAAACCAGACTTTTAAACCTCACTCTCTCAAACCCCACTGTCTCACACCTCGCTCTCCTATCAACCTACACACCCAACGGCCCCTTAGGGCGTGCGAGCGGCTCGTCAGCGGAGCATGTTTGGTGGTCAAAACATGCCCCGGTGGGAGTAGCAAAAATATTCCTCCAGTCCTGTTTCCTTGCGGGAAGGACAGGAAAGAGCTCGACTTCTCCAGAGGAGAGCTCAAGCAAACACTGAGGCCGTATCCACAATCAACATCAAACTTTAGCTGTCTAACACGTTAGACAATTCTAACTTGTTAGACGTCTAACTGTTTTCCGGTATTCACAATGTGTTTGTTAGACGTCTAACGTTAGCTGCTAACGGTTAGACGCCTAACGCTAAATGCTGACGCAGTTTCGGTGTTTCACAGCTAAAAGCGAAGAAATCCTGTGGATTTCTTCTCTTTTAACCGTTTTTAGATGCTTTAAAAACTTTTCACGTTCTATTTTTCCTGTTGCCGTGTTTTAAAAGCTCAACAAATACGATTTCAGTACAATAATGGATGATCCACCGACAAAGAGACCCAAAATGCCGGATTTGTCCGGTGAAGCGTTGACGTTTCTTTTAAAGTCTTACGTCGATGCTTACGAAGATTTTTTCATGGCACGTTCAACACTGGTTGTAAACTGACTATGTTGTAACAAACTGTTTTGTCAATACATTGTGTGCATAATGTACCTCTTAGTTTTACCTCTTGTGATGATTTATACTCCCGTTTCACGACTATTGTTACCAGTGCTATATCTCGTTTCGTTCCTTTACGCACCCCACGAGATTTTCATTGTTCTTATCCTCTGCATATCATGAAATTGATTGCTTATAGAAATAGACTGTTCGGTAAGATAGATAAACCAGCATCGCTGGCTCTTTATAAAAAGGCAAGTGTGAAACTCCTTCATAAGATGCGTAGATGGGAACAGTATTCCGAAAAAACCAAATTGAAGCGATCTCGTGATCTTTATAGACATATTTCTTCTCTCACTAAACCGAAGCCAAGACCACCGAGATTTTTAACCGATATTACTGGTACTATGGTAACGGATACAATTGAAAAGTGTGATATGCTTGCAAGTGAATTTGCCTCTTCTTTCATAACGGCTGACACAGTTACTCCTTCTTTCCTTGATAGGCCTTTCCCTCCTCTTTCGAATTTAGAAGTTTTCTTACCGCATGTTGTTCTTAGGCAACTTATGAAACTTAAATCTACTGGTAGTACAGGTAGTGATGATATTCCTCAGATAATGTTTAAGAAATGTGCCTCATCACTGTGTCTCCCCCTGACGCACATTTATAACATGTGCATCATGCTCCAATCTACTCCCAAAATATGGAAGCAATCCTTCATTTCTGCAATTCCGAAACCTGGTAAAGATCCTAGTTTTTCTTCATCTTATCGTCCCATTTCCATTCTTTCTCCAGCCTCTAAAACTATGGAACGCCTAGTTCGAGACATTTTTGTTGATCATTGCACGAAAAACAACATAATCCCTAGTAACCAACATGGATTCAGAGTAGGTGCATCTGTTGTCACTAATCTCTTAGTTTGTGACGATGATTGGACTAATGCTTTATCAATTGGCCAGTGTACGGATGTTATTTATTTAGACTTTTCTAGGGCATTCGATTCCATAAGTATTCCGAAACTCCTCCACAAATGCAAATATTACGGCATTAATGATCCATTGCTTTCCTGGTTACAATCATTTCTGACGGAGCGTAGTTTTTCGGTTCGAATAGGTAAATCGTTTTCGAAATCACTGCCAGTGAACTCCGGAGTTCCTCAAGGCTCTGTACTAGGTCCTTTTCTGTTTACTTTATATATCGCCGACATTAATGATGTTCTCGATTGTTTTCCGAATGTGAAGTACCAGGCTTATGCCGATGATATTAAATTATATGTATCTTATAACAAGGGAGATATGAACGAGAAAAAAGAAGAACTACAAGAAGCTCTTGACTGTGTTCATAACTGGTGCCTTTCCAATCAGTTGACTCTTTCACCGTCTAAGTCCTTCCATTTACATATTGGTTCCAGTAATCCGTCTACTACATATGTCATCAATCAGATATCGATCGACAGAGTACCACAAGTGCGTGATTTGGGCATCCAATTGGTCGCATCCCTACGTCGTAATGACACTGTACTTGATAGGGTGGCCAAAGCTCGAAAGGCTATGTTCTCATTTCTTAGAGCCATCTCTGTCCACGATTCATCTATATTGGTCAAATGTTTTAAAATTTATGTAATGCCTCACCTAGACTTTGCTTCGACGCTTTGGAATCCTCACTACTCGAAAGATTCGACAACGGTAGAAAATGTTCAGAGAATTTTTACACGCATTGTATATTATCGTTGTTTTCCGAACAAAATGTACCCTCAGGCTCTTCCGTCTTATGAAACTAGGCTAAGATGTCTAGGCCTAACAAAATTGGCCGATAGGAGATATCAAAACGACGTTGTCATGGGTTGGAAGATTATGCAGAACCAGTCCATAATTGATAGAAACCGCATATTTAAAGAAGGACGTTGTACAAGAACTAATCCTAGTGGTATTCAAGTTGAAAAAACTCGTAACACTGCTAGGTACTACAGCTTCTCTTTGCGAGTTTCTCGAATATTTAGCAAGTTACCTATTGATCTTCTTCGGGAAAAGTCTCTCAAAGCTTTCCGTAAAAAATTGTCTGTAAATAGAATACATAGTGTTTCGCATTTAATGAAGTATCTAGCCTTCATATGCCATAGCTCTCAATTGTCTTTTTTTTTTCTTCAAACAAATTTATTGTCTATGATGTTTGATTACCAATGCGCATTCTCGGATGCAGATAAAATATATATAATGTCTTTATTTAAAAGGAACGGAAAAAATTAATGGACCATAAACTAGAAAAATGTCTGGAAGATGTGTGTCTGGAAAGCTGCTCCAGATGTACTGCTTCCCGATGAGATATCACTCATATCACTGTCATCATCCAATGAATCATCAAACGCGGGTTCTTTCAGATCAATCGCAGCATTTCGCAAACAATTTGCTGCTGTGACCATAGCCGCGGCTCTTGTTGAGCAAGAATCCGTATGTGCGTTCCATCCGAGCATCCAAAAATTCCAGGGATTCCAGTGATTTCATAGAAGCTGAAAAAATAAAAAAATAATCTTATTCTTTGCAAAAAATTAGATTAACAACCTTTTTCCGATGACTTGGCGTTTTTGATCGGTCGGCCATGTGACGAACTCATTACACCTCCTCGATACAAGTTCACAGACTTCATGCGTTATTCTTAAGACACTGGACTGTGAACAGCCAGCCGCATCGCCTATGTTTATTTGAAACCCATTGTTCGCAAGAGTTGAAAGAGCGACTACCAGTCGTTGAGCTGGTAAAGCGATTTCGCTCTTCCTGTGTCGGTTTGCAAGTCATCCTCGAACAGTGCAAGCAGTTTGAAGAACCCATGACGGGATTCCAGTGATTTCATAGAAGCTGAAAAAATAAAAAAATAATCTTATTCTTTGCAAAAAATTAGATTAACAACCTTTTTCCGATGACTTGGCGTTTTTGATCGGTCGGCCATGTGACGAACTCATTACACCTCCTCGATACAAGTTCACAGACTTCATGCGTTATTCTTAAGACACTGGACTGTGAACAGCCAGCCGCATCGCCTATGTTTATTTGAAACCCATTGTTCGCAAGAGTTGAAAGAGCGACTACCAGTCGTTGAGCTGGTAAAGCGATTTCGCTCTTCCTGTGTCGGTTTGCAAGTCATCCTCGAACAGTGCAAGCAGTTTGAAGAACCCATGACGTGTGAAGCGGAATCTTTTACGAAATTCCGTATCGCTGAGTGTGTCGAATGGGTTCGCGCGGTCTCGGTACACTCTTGGAACTCGCAGAACATTCTCTTCTAGCTCGAGCTCCAAATCGTTCATCGCCTGCACAATATGATTCATATGAGAAGTAAATAAGAAATGAAGTTTGAAAAAGAGCAAAAAGTGTGAAAAGAGAAATGGGAAATGAATAGAATGAAAAATAGTGTGAAAATGAAATTAGAAAAATGAAACAGAAAACAAATTGTATAAAAGCATCGAAAATTCGCCAAAACGAACAGAGAAACATATGTATTAAAGCAAAAAATGGGTCTGTCTAACTGTTAGACAGCCAGTTAGGCAAGGTAAACCTCGTCTAACACTTTAGACACTTTCTAACCGTTAGTTGTCTAACTGTGGCATTGTGGATACGGAACTTGTTGTTAGACAAAAAAACTTTAGGCGTCTAACTGTTAGACAACCCGTTAGACGGTAAAATGCGATTGTGGATCCGGCCTCTGATTATATGAAAAATTTTTCGCTTTCTATACCCTTCCACCCCCCCCTCCCTCTCCCTTCCACCCCCCTCTATACCCTTCCACCCCCCCCCTCTCGCGTAGATCATTGTTTGAAAGCGAGAGTCATCTCCTTTTCGACATCTCATCCAAGTTTACACGCTCTCTTACTAAGTGATAGAGAGCATGGCAAAGCTAGAGACAATTGACAAATCGACTTTGATCTATTTTATAAATTTTCATAATTAATCGACGTCATCAAATTTATCAGTTTCGTCCAGAAACCAACGATGATGGTAATAATTGAGTAGCATCATGCTGTTCTAGAAGGCCAAGCGCCTTCTAGCATATCTTTGTTGACACCAAAGACTACTCTTATGAAAGCCTCACTCTGCCCATGGCTTTCTGAATCTTATTTATGGCGCTAGACAATCGTGGTGTACGTTTCAATTTCAATTTTTTTCAATTTAAACGCTTTATCAAGATCAGAGGCCGTATCCACAATCGCATTTAAGCGTCCAATGAGGTCGTCCAATCGTTGGACGTCCAACATTATACGTCCAAAAACAAATTCCGTATCCACAATGCAATTAGTTGGACGTCTAATGCTTGGACGTTGTCCAATGCGTTGGACAAGGTCTACCCTGTCTAACTGAGCGTCCAACTCGTTGGACACTCTATTTTTTCAATGATTTTTTGGTGTTTCGAGTTTTTTTCGATGTGTTTTCGATGTTATTGTCACTTTTTTTCATAAAGGATTACTTTCTTTTTTTAAATTTTTAGTTATTTTTCTTTTAATTTTTCATTTAATTTTTTTCAAACTTCCTTTTTTTCCTCACTCTCTTTCTTCAAGTCAAAAATAGGCGATACAGCTGGCTGTGTGCAGTCTACCATATCACGAATTTTGCCAAATAATATCAAGATGTAGTGAGTTTATCACGTGTTATTTGTTTAATACTTTTTCATATTTGTTATAAACGATTATTCTATTGATAACTCATAACCGTAGCATCCCCATTCCGTGGGATGCTCTTCATTCCCTTGTCGTGTGGTGTGGACTTTATACAGATGGGAATGGGACGGAGAGCATTGCGGGAGAGGAGTGTCGGCCGGCTGGTCCCCGTCAAGGGCCCAGCACCCACTGCCAGTGGGGCGTGGCTAGCACACGCCGCACTGGCTAGGGCGATTATATAATGTGTATAAAAGATGCTAGGGGGCCCGCCCCCGACATCCCCCCTCCGAAAAAGTCTCTCCGCCCTCGTTTATCAAATCTTCGTTTTCATTGCTGTAGGGAAAAGCAGACCAAAAACCCTACATATCTTTTCAGTTAATCACACATCAAATTGAGAAGATTAAATTAAGTACAAATCATATTGAGAAAATTAAACTAAGTACAAATCAGATTGAGAAAATTTATTAAGAATAGATAGCTATTTCAAAACCTTTAAAATAGCTTCGAGTTGATACATTTTCATACGTCACTAAGAACGTGTATTGAGTTATTAAAATCCGTTTTTTTGTTCTATAAACTTTTCTAAACTATAGAACGTTTCATTTATTTTCTATCCAAAAAAAATTATTTTTTTAAAAATAATATCAAAACTAACTAAGAATACTAGCAACGAAATCAGACTTATTGACTTTTTTTTTGAACTAAATAAGAATACTAGTAACGAAAATACTATTTTCAGTACAGTAAATAAGAATATTAGTAACGAAAATACTATTTTCAGTGGAGTGAATAAGAATACATGTAACGGAATCTTATTATTTACTATTTTTTCTACAAAAGAAGCACACTAAGAAAAATCATATATATTACGAAAATAGGCTTTGAATATTACATGATTTTGTTTTTACGATATCTAACATCCTGTCAATGTGAATTTTAATAATAATAATAATAATAATGTTTACACTCACGTACATATTTCAATTATATCGAGTTATTTAGTTTGAATTAAAATAAAACAACATGACTTATAGTAAAGGTTGGAACACATACCGATTAGGCTTATGTAGAAATTTATACTATTATTATTATTATTTTTAATATTCGTATCTTGCAGTTCTTCTTTTCGCTCTTGTTGATCGTCTGCTGGGCTCGTGACCTCGGACTGCTGAGTTCGTCGCCTCGGACTCGTGTCTCTTGTCGATCATCTGCTGCGCTCGTGGCCTCGCACTGCTGGGCTCATCGTCTCGGACTCGTGTCTCTTCTCGTCTGTAGAACTTCTGCAGGCGATCTGGGTGATACGATCGTCTGGATCTGCCAATTTGTACCTCAACACTTGTTCCTTCGGTTGCAACAACTCTTGCTGGTCCGACGCGAGTCGGGCACAGCTTAGTCTTCGGTGGGGCTCCTCTGATGAGTACTTCGTCCGATACAGAAATTTTCTTCGGTTTGATTCTATTTCTAGTGTCATAGTACTCCTTGTACTGTTCCGATGCCTTTTCTATGTTTTTATGAACTGATTCCCAAGTTTCGCGATGCTGAACGCGAATTTGTGCTGCGTACTCTTCCGGTGACGCGTAGCTTCTTTGAGGCGTTCTCCATTTTGCATCCGCGGGGATTCGCGCATCTCTGCCGAAAAGAACTGTAAAGGGGGCCTCCTGAGTGACTTTCGATTTTAATGAGTTGATTGCCATGATTGTTAGTGGCAAGGCTGTGTCCCAATTATCCTGAGAGTTGTTGGTGTACTGGGAGATCGATTCTTCTATGGTCCTGATGGCTCTTTCTGCCAGTCCGTTTGTGTTGTGATGGTAGGGAAGGGAGGTGGCTAGTGTGATGCCGAGGGAGCTGATTGTATCCTTGAATGTGTTCGAGGTCAAGTTTGATCCTCTGTCAGTGACTAAAGTTTCTGGTGCTCCGTGTAGACAGTAGACTCTGCTGATGAAGATGTCCGCAATTGTTTTGGTTTCAATGTTCGGTATGGGCTCAGCTATGATGTATTTGCTGAAAGCGTCGATGAAGACAATGAAATATCTATTGCCGTTTATCGTGATCGGTAGTGGGCCGCAGATGTCTGCGTGGACTCTAGCAAATGGCCTTGTAGGGGTCTCGTATGTGCCAAGTGGTTCTTTCGTGTAGGTGTGGGGATTAGGTTTCCGCTGCTGACATGCTTGACACGTTCTGACGAATTCTTCGACGTCTTCCTTGAGTCCTGTCCATGTGAATCTTCTTTTGATACATTCCGTGGTTCTGGCTATTCCTGCATGAGCTGCCAGATTAGCCTCTTCATGGAACTCCTTGATTATTTTCTGCGTGAAAGTTCTGTCTCGCGGTAGGATGAGTCTTGGTGTTTGGGAGTTTTTGTTCGGTTTTTCGTAGAGAAGGCTTTCTGCCACGAAGTATCTGTTGTGGAGTTTCTGCGTCGCTGGAGTTTCTTCTTGCTTAGAAAGAGCGGATATGGTTTCTTGAATCCAATGACATCGTTCTTGAGCTGTTCGTAGTTCATTTGAAGTAACACTGTTGACTGATATAGGGTTGATTTCGTCTTCTTTCACGAATCCTTTTGGCTCTGAGATTTCGTTTTCGGTGTACCGTGACAATGCATCTGGTACTGCATTCTCTTTGCCTGGGCGGTATATGATCTCGAGCTCATATTCCTGTAGCGTTAGTTGGTACTTCGCTAGTCTGCCCATTAGGTCTCTTCTTTTTAGAAGAGAGACCAGTGGTTTGTGATCTGTGATTACTTTGGTATGAACTCCAAGAATGTACTGTCGGTACTCTTTCAAACCAAAAACGATCGCAAGTGCTTCCGTTTCTATAGCGGGGTACCTTCTCTCTGCTGGTTTGAGTTTTCTGGAAGCAAATGCGATGGGATGCAGTTCATTTTCTTTTTCTTGGTAGAGAACCGCGGCGACAGCGATTCCTGACGCATCGGTTTCCATGATGAATTGTTTGTGACGAGTGGGGCTGACCAGGACTGGGGCCTGGCTCAGTTTTAGTTTCAGTCTTTCGAATGCTTCTTCTTGTGTGGACATCCAGACAAACTCTTCGTTGCGCAGAAGATCTGTAAGCGGGGCTGCGTCTTCTGCGAAATGATCGATGAATTTTCGGAAGTAGTTGCACATCCCGAGGAACGCCATTACACCTTTCTTGTTGATTGGGCGCGGGAATTTTCGTATGGCTTCCACCTTGTTTGGGTTCGGTTGAGTTCCATCCTTACTGATGATGAATCCTAGGTAGGCGACGCTGTTTGCTGCAAACACACATTTCTTGGTGTTGATGCGCAGACCGTATTCCTGTATCGTTTCCAAGGTGGCTTTGAGGTCTCTGAGATGTTCCTCTAGTGTGTCCGATGCGATGAGAATGTCATCCAGATAGACTTGGATTTTTCCTCCAGAGGCTCTTCTGACGATTTCCATGCATCTCTGGAATGTACCTGGCGCACCTGAAAGTCCCATTGGGATGACTCTAAACTGGTATATGCCTATGTGAGTTTTAAAAGCTGTCAGATGGCGATCTTCTTCTCTGAGCGGTATCTGATAGAATCCGCTTTGTAGATCCAAAGTAGAGAAAATCTTTTTTCCTGCTGAAGAATCGATGAGATCTTCTATCCTTGGTATCAGGTAGTGTTTTGGTGCCGTGATGGCGTTGATTGCTCTGTAGTCGACTGTGAATCTGTAGCTGCCATCTTTCTTTCTGACCAGTACAGGCGGGGATAGAACCAGGCTGTTGGAGGGTTCGATAATATTTTGTTCGAGCATCATGTTGACTTGCTTTTCCACTTCTTCCTGTTTTCCGATTGGTATTCTGTATGTTCTCGGCTTTGGGATTTCCGCGTTTGGTTTCAGCTTGATTGAGTGTTCAATGTTTCCGCGAAATTTTCCGATGATTCCATCATGGTTGTAAAAAGCGTTCGCGTTTGCCTTTATGATTTCGAGTATTTGGTTCCGATGTTTCTCCTCGACTAATGATGGTGATATGTTGACATCTACCATGTAGTCGTATGTGTCATCGGGCATTCTTAAGAGGGTTGGTTCTAGATCTGCTTCTTCTGGCACGTCGTTTTCGAATTTCGTTGCGTACATTCCTTCTGCTTTTGCCAATTCCGTATGTGGTTTGATGACTATAGTGTGGTTTGTTTTGTTCTGGAGCCTCACTGCTGTAGGTTGACTATTCTGTGACGTCATCGCATGAACCAGGAAAGGTTGCATGGATATGGTGTCCAGATTGCCTTTCTGCTGTATGTGGAAGATGTCGGTTAGGCTCGATATATCAGAATTGGGTATGATGAGCTGTATCATTGAAGACTCTGTCGGTTTGATGTTGTAACTTTTGTCGTCCGTGATGACATTCCACACTTCTCCTGTGGGTTGATAAGCTTCTCTTGCGCAGCTTAGAAGGGGAACTGCGCTATCTCCTATCACTAGTCTTCCTTTGTGAGGTTCCAAAGTGAATGATACTCCGTTGTGTGCGTATTTGCTGATGACGTCGTATCCGATGAGTACTTGAGCGGGGCAATCCTTGTCTTCGCTGATGAGTATTTCGTGCATCAGTAGGTTTCCTCCAATGTTGATTTGGACATTGGATGAACCGATGAACTTCATAGTAGATCCGTTTGCTGTTGTCGCTTTCTGATTGTTTTTCTGTATATCGATCCCTGCATTCTCTGCAAGTGATTTTCTCACATAGGTGATTGTAGATCCGGAGTCACAAAGTGCATGCGTTGCTCGATCTTCAATTGTGACTGGAATGATTGGCAGGGGAGTTGAACTTGAATTGATGTTGTTTACTCTCGCGAAGTAGAATTTAGGAGCTTCGTCCAAGTCCCTTTGAGTGACGAACGCAGTCAAAGGATAGGATTCGACAACATTTATCCTTGTCTCGGCTTCCCTTGTTCTCACGAAATGTATTTGCGGACGTGGCAAGGTGGTGAAGGCTTTGATTATGAACTTCAGGAGGGTCGCCTTCGCGATGATGAGTAATATGATGATAAGTATGACTATCACTGCGGGTAGACCAAGCCATAGAAGACTTCTGATGGCGTAGGCTTTCACCATTTCCGCGATTCCCATTTCCTGAAGGGCTTCGAAGTCAAATCCAGTCTGTACCGAGATATTGGAAATTCCCAGAAGGCCTTCTCCTGCTAAGATGTTTATAAGATGATTCTGGTTTTGTTGAAGTGCTGCTAGACTCGCACCGTAGGATAGGGCCAACATCAATGGGAATGAGCTTCCTTTAGCGTTGTCATAGATGTCTCCTGCACTGAATTCCATTTTCGTTGCAATATATTGGTGGTCGTTGGTGAGTCCTTCTAACTGGGTGACGTTGGCGAAATCTTCTCCAGCTAGATATGTCCTGTTACTGTCCTGCCATACATCGGGGAAAACATGTTTGCAGTTCACAGTTGGACTTGTGATGGTTACATCATGAGTTCCTGGTAAGATGAACATGGTGGTGTTCTGGTCATTGATGATGGGCGTGTATAGAAAGCACTTCCCATCTATCTCTTTGTGCCTTATGATTTTGATTGCTTTGACTGGACCACATCTTGTGACTTGGAGAACGTTTGTACCGACAAATCGTGCATGTAGGTCTTCCCTTTGTAATATCGTTCTCATCGTGATAGTTGGTTCGATTCGAAGCATCGTGTTGAACATTTGAATCTGTTTGTTCTGAATGTTGCATATGCTGTAGAAAAGCTGTTGGAAGTTCAGAAGATTGTCATTTTGAATGTTTTCCACGGCGTATTGAATCTTCTGATTGACGCCTTGGTGAGTCATGTTCCTTCGAATGTTTTCTTCGTGGTCATAGGTGTCCTTCATGAACTTGACGTGTGCCTCCGATCCAACCATTCCCGTGTAGGGTTGCATCGTAGAACGTTCGGTTGATCTTATCTTACGAGGCAGAATTGTCGATTTGTAGGTCGTTGGTGTGGTTGAGGGAAATTTCGTTGTTGTGCTTGTTGTTGCTGTTGTTGTTTTGGGATTCGGTTTTAAGGTAGAGGTTGTTAATAGAGTTGTAAGCTTGGTGATCGTAGTAGGTTTTGGAGTAACAGTTTTCGTTTCAGTGCTGGCCGATGCTCTTTCCAGATTCAGCCGCTTTGGAGTCGTTTGCTGAGGAGAAGATGTTCCATTTGTATTCGGATACAGCGTTGCGTTTGGATCTATTTTCCTCAGGTTTTCCAATCTGACCTGTCTTTCTTGTAGAAGCTTAAAGAATTCTGAGAACGCATGTAATGACGCGTCATATCTCTTTTTCAATCTTTGAACCGTTGTATTAGTCGTTTTGTCGTATTTTGGCGTTTCGTATTCCTCTGCACCATGATAGTATGGTAGATCTTCGTCGTTGATGTCGTTGAATGCAGCTCGAGGGTCCGCATTCTCTTTTCTCAGAGCAATCTCCATAGCCTTTTCTAGGTAAAGCTGTTTTCTCTTCTCTTCGGGTTGTTTCTTGAATGAGTCGAGAAGGTTCTTCTCGCTCAGCCTAGCTTCGTTGTCAACAGCTTCTTCGAGTTCTTCTGAGCTCATTTTCTTGAAACGTGTTTCAGTTTCCAGGTGTCCAGTGGTTGTCCGAAGTGCTCTAAAGAATATGTCCTCGTCGCTTCTGGTTTTGTATTTCCTTGCGATTCTTTCGACTTCTTGAAAGGCGACGTTGAACTTCCTGAGTGTTTCTCCGAGCTGTATGTCGTTAAATCTTTCCATATGGTATCGAGCGGCGATTCCGAAAAAGGCTTCTCTGACGACTTGTAATTTGCTAGTTGCGCGTCTCTTCCTTTCGGCTCCGCTCATGTATTGCAGTATGTCGATGTCTTCTCTCAAATCTGGAAAAATAACGATTGTTCCGCCCGTAGTTTCATGAGGGCGATGGCTGAGGCATCTTCTAAGTTCATCTGATGGCTTTTCATTCAGTATTGTCAATGCAGACTGTGTTTCCTCAATCAGAATGGTAGATCCACCGATGATTCCAGAGTAGGTTCTCAAATGAATGAGTTTGCATAGTTCTCTTTTGAAAGCAGACGCGTCCCAGATGACGACTGAGTTGTCGTCTTCGCAGAATCCGTCTTGATGCTTGCAAGCTGCTGTGTTCATGATCAGAGGTGAAACGATGGTGTCTTCCGTCAGTGTTGACACCGTCGCTCGCTCCAGGACGAATCTTTCGTAGGTTTCGCATCGTCTGCCCCAGAAGTTCGTAGATAGTTGCTTGGCTGCTCCTGTCTTGTACACGTTGTGAAGAAGATATTCCAATGGCCTTTCCTTCCATAGTCTTTCGTTTTGGGCTGTTTCGCACTCTGTTCGCGAGGGTTTTGCTGTGCCGATTATTGAAGTATTATAGGACGTTATGAAAAACGTTGAGTCCGCGCAATGCTCATATCTCTCCAATAAGCATTTGTACCCGGGTACGGCTATTGCCGAACCATTTTTGATGTAGAGCGCGACTCTTGTACGGAGAACTTTGGAAACTGGCGGAAGTTTGCAAGCTTGTTGCACCATTGGGGCAACCAGTATTCCTCCTCGTTGATTGGTGCATTCGTAGAACGATTCTGATGTGGCTTTCGATCCATTTGTAAGCAGGCTGATCATCGCGATGATTGTTATGAAGTGAACGAAGGGGCGATACTGTCCTCTCGCTCTGCCACGGCCGTTGGGCGGGTTGCCTCTTCTTTGATAGTTTCTTTCGCTGACGTTATTTCTTTCATTTGGGTAGCTTCTTCCTCTTGACGAGCTTCTTCTCGGTGTCTTCGATCGCTGTCTGCTACGGCTTCTTGGGCCGTAGTTTCCTCGGTAGCTTCTCTGGCCTTTGTTAGTCCAGTTGTTGTAGCCTCGTCCTCTTCCGAAGTTGAACGGGATCCATGGGCTGGGAGATCTTCCTCTGCGTGGGTTGTCCAATGCTATCGCACTGATTCTTTGTGCAAGATCTTCTTCTTCGTCGGCTTCCAGCAAGAGTTCCTCGTTTCTCGCCATTGTTCTGGCGTCCAGGAAGTTCGCTGGCTTTTCTCTCGTGACGATTCGCCTTATTTGAGGTCTTAATCCTCTGATGAACGAGTCACGCTCCATTTCCGATCGAATCTCAGCTTGATTCGGATAAGATCTCTCAGCCAGCATCCGGACTTCTCTCGCGAATTGTTCCACTGTTTTGTCTTTTTGCTTGCATAGCCTCAGCGCACTCTTTGCTGCGTTCGTGTATCTGTCCTGCGCCAGTATTGTGTTCATTGCGGCCAAAATGGTCGTGAACGGTCCTGTTTGTCTTGTCTCTTCTGGTATTTTGTCGTATTCGTCTCTCACCTCTTCTGGGAGGAGGAGAGGAAAGACATGCAGAACGTCGCTCTCTTCCAGATTGAACCGACGAACGTAGTCCTGCAGGTTTCTTACAAAACTGAGAAAGCTTTCTGCTCCCGGTTCGAAGCTCGGAGGGGCTGGTGTTACTGCCTGCAGGATTTTATTGTTCCTCTCCGAGATCCTTCTCAGCTCGGGGATTCGGCGCGGGTAGTTCGAGTCGTCAACGTTCATATTTAGAATGTGATACGAAAGATGAAAAAAAAAGAATTTTGACGCGGTATCTTGTTCGCGAAGAAGGACAAACAAACTCAGTCCGCGAAAATGAATGTGTAAAAGGTATCCGAAACCAAAAAAAATCAAATTGGAAGCAATTCAATTAGTTTTAGAAGTTCCAGATGCATTTACAATTTGGTTTACAAATGCAAAAGAGAGTCATTTGGAAAACTTTATTAATGAAAAAAAAATAGGTGCTTTCTACAATTTTTTAGTTGAAATTTTTTTATTTTAAAAAATCTTATATAACAAACAACGTATGAAGAATGCACTGAACAATGACGACCAAAGAATCAACAACAAAAATGAAGCCACGTTTTGAAGTTATTGAAAATTGGAAAATACAAGAACAATAAAGAAAATTAGGAAGAATTATGGGAGAGCTCACAAGTTCGAAATGTGGAGTCCCATTTCCTCTAGGATTTTCAGTCTTATCATTTTTATTATTATCTTTATCGGGCAAAGGATAACTTGTTCAATGTTATCACCAACATGGTAGACAGAGAGGGTTTCGAGTAAATTTGGGAAGAGGAATAAGCAACTGTGACGTTGCGCTGAAGGGTCCAAATAGGAACGTTAATATTTTCAAAATCATACTTCCAAAGAGTCCTCTGAATCGGAGTTTAACTAGAATACCAGTAGTTTTTTTAGTATACGAAAATAGAATAGTCAAGATGAAAAGTCGTGGACGCGACCGACATTCTCGCAATCTCACCCGAAAGCTATGCATGTTTTAATTTTTGAAAACATTGACAGATTGTTTCATCGAGAATCTGGATGTGTTATAAGTGAAGAAGTTTAACAAAATATTTAGGTTTATCTTTTTCCCATCGAATTGTCACGAGTTTTTTAATGACGGAAAGGAAAACTTCTATCTAGACCAGTTTTTAGAATGAAAGAGGTGTCGAAGAAACGCGGATAACTGGTGAGGTAAAAAGATTTTAAAATTTTTTTTTTAAATAAATCAAAAACAGCAAAAAAACATAGTTAATTTTATGCAACGAGTACAACCGGATCAAAAATAAAAATACTTGATTTGAATGAAGTAGAACTGTTTGAATCGTATATACTTAGTGCTAAAAGTGAATTCGTATAGTTGTCGCAAACCCGCCCCGCTCGAAAATTTCTCTGCTTCTTGCGATTTTCAATATGTTATTTCGTCAGGCGATATCATTCAGTGCGCTAACAATCAAGGCTAGTAATCATCGTACCAGGCAGGGTAAGGCTCTCGTCGTTGTACTAGGAGAAATATAAAAGGTCAGACGCATAAAGATAGTGGGTGAAGTCTCTTCCTGACAGCCCATCGTAAAATATAATAAATGGCAAGAGAGTGTGTGAGAGAGAGAGAGAAAGAGAGAGAGAGAAATCATCGGCGGCGAGGCGGTCAACAAAGAATTATGCGTACATTAATACAACAACACAGAAAATTGAGAGAAAAAAAACTTCCAACAAAAAATAAAACCCCTATAACAAAACCTTGTTAAACCGGGATAAACAAGATTATAGATGAATATATAAAAATATATACATGAATTTTTTTATACATGAATATGTACAAAATGAGTGGGGTCCGCCTCGACTCTCTCGCCTCTCCTTTTTTTATCTCTCTTAATCTTTTTTTAATCAGGTTTGTTTTGTTTTTTTTAACCTTTGCTCAGAGAGGGTTCCTGACGTTGGTCTTCGAGACCGACTCACCAAAATGAAAAATGTGCGCGTTTTTTGAGAAAAACTATGAGTGAGTCAGGCTCTACCTAACGAGGAACTCTTTCCTATCCTATTCCACGTGGAAACGACTGGTCTAACCTAGTCGTATATTTGAGAGATCTTTAACTCTTTTCACTTCTCTTTTTTTCTTTTGCTCTTCGCACGGGCCCTAGGTAACCTTCCTCCTTTGTGCGGGCATCGACGTGTAGCGGTGCTCCGGGTGTTGATTCCGGGACCTCCACGTAGCATCCCCATTCCGTGGGATGCTCTTCATTCCCTTGTCGTGTGGTGTGGACTTTAGACAGATGGGAATGGGACGGAGAGCATTGCGGGAGAGGAGTGTCGGCCGGCTGGTCCCCGTCAAGGGCCCAGCACCCACTGCCAGTGGGGCGTGGCTAGCACACGCCGCACTGGCTAGGGCGATTATATAATGTGTATAAAAGATGCTAGGGGGCCCGCCCCCGACATAACACAATTTATTCACGTTGGAATTTTCAAAAAAAGCAACAAAATGTATGTATATTAACAAACAACTGAAACAGCATGAAATCATAACAAACCACTGAAACCTTGTGTTTTTTTCCAATATCCTATTGCAACAATGCATCTCAGCGCCCTATTGCAAAAAATGTATGTAAATTAACAAACAAATGATACCGCGAGATCAGACAACAGACATTAACTAATCGTACTATCAATCGATAAATACTTTGATAAACTAATCGATACGAATGACTCCTCTAATTGATCCCCTACCTGCCCCTTCCGAAATCACCCTTGCGGTAAAGTATTATTATTATAATATTCTACGTACTCAACCTCTTCGAATTGCGCTACACCCTTTACCTCACCTCTGTTTCACGTCTTCATACTCCAACTGTGCCTTAGCTCTCTGTAGCTTAGCCATTTTCATTTGGACGAAGTGCAGGTCCTCGGTAAGAGAATGACGCTGTATGGCGAATTCCAGCTCTCTCTCGAGTAACTGTCTTCGTAGACTTTGATGAAAAAGGAAAAAAAACTAGGACGAATCCCATCGCTCTCAGCTCATCGGACCGTTCACGCAAATACATTCCTTTTTTTTCCTTCCGTGCTCAACTTACAGCCGCTTTTGAATATTCCGTGATAGTCTTCGTAGGCTTCAACAAATGACTTCAATAGATACGTGAGTGCATTAGCGGACAATTCAGTCATTTTGGTTCTTTTCGGCAGGGTCTCGTCCATTCTGTCAAAACAAATTTTTCTATAACTTTAGATACATGATTCAGAGCGAAAAACAACAAGTAAAACACTTGAAAGTTGAAGAAAACCACAAAAAAGTAGACACGCACCAAAACTGCGCCAGTGTTTTCCATTAGACGTTTAATCATTAGACGTCCAACATTAGACTTTAATAAATCGCATTGTGGATACGAAAAACCAGTTGGACGTCTAACGCATTGGACGCGTCTAATGTTAGACGTGTCCAATGCGTTGGACGTCCAACATTTGACGTTTATTGTGGATACGGCCTCAGCAAGCCATATCGGTAATATAACATCATCGATTATGGGATCTGTTGCGACATGTGACGACTCCACTCCTCAGCGTTCTCTGCCTTCCTTAGGAATTGGGGACTAACGGCTTTGACAAATTCGTCCCTCCATCTCATTCTTCTGTCACTCATGATGGCGCTACGATCCCGGAGCGCCAAATCTTCTCGGGAAAGGACTCTCACAGACGAGGGAAGAGACGGTGCGAGGAGCAACCGTGCACGGAGGGAGACGAATGAGAGAATTCTCCGATAATAATGTCTGAAATTCAGTCCGGAACAAATCTGATTGTTTTGTCGAAAACTAGAAAACCTTTCAGCCTTCTACGAATAACCAATACTCCATCGATCGCTTCCTATATAAGCGGTCAGGATTCTTGTGCAAGGCTCTGCTTTTGTCGAAAAAAAGCGCGGATCTGTCTTATGAGCTGTGTCTTCATCACTCCATAAATCGGTTCCTATGGCTATTGAGAAAAAAGATTTGAGAACCAAAGCGAATTTCAGTCCTTTGACTAAATTTTTTCAGCTTAGACGACGATTCAAAAATCTTCAAAAACTCTCGAAACCCTATTACGAACAACAGACAGTATTTAGGTTCGTGTTTTAGTAAAAGTTTTAAAATTGGTGTTTGAATACGCGCCTTAGGGAGTGTACTGTAGGTGCATTGCATATGCGTAGCATACGGGAAGACGAGAGAGGGAAGTAACTCAGTCTACGTTTATCGTGCGTTAAAGCAAGATGCTTTAAGTGGTAGTATGAGTCCCGCCCACCCACCCAAATCAAGATGAAGGAGAAAAACGCGAGAGTATTGAGAGATGGCTAACACTGAGGTTGAATGAAGTACCTCAAGAAGTCGCGCAAGGAGCAATCGCGGAGAGCAGCAGACTCCGATGTCTTAGGTAGTTTATGGCTTACAGAAAATGTACGAAGAAGCGTTGGAATGTGGGATCGGAGTTACAATGGCTGCATGATATGAGTTACAATTATATCCATTCGCGGCTGGAGTTAAGCAAGAATACAAGGCTTATAGTCGTATCTTAGGGACGGTCAAAGCGACTACGTCGCCAATTACAAGAGTGAAAGTATAGTACATCAGAAACAAAAGAAGCGTTACCTTGACTGACCTCAAAGAAATAGGCTGACTGAGACGATTGAAGGACCGAAATGTGTGCTCGTGGCATTTCGAATAATATGCCTAGGTAGTAGCGTTACTAAGAGGAGGTGTCTCAAAGGGAGGCTCCATTAGAATTGGATTTAGAAGAGCAAGAAATGAATAAAGTGGGAAAGGTAGTGCTAAAGTTATCGGACGATTTAAATGTCTGAAGAAGAGCAGTTGGAGAACAAATATGTATAATACATTATCTCAGTTATCGATCACCATATGTCATAGCGTCTACCAATTTTCGGTTCCAATGACTGTTTTTCGTGATGAGTTCAACGTTTGGACTGAACTAATCACTGAAATAGAAAGTTGAGATACCAACCGATGTACTAGGACTGTTCGCAACGACGACACAGTTGCACATTCCAGTCCTATATCCAAGTGTTTTCCAATTTAATAATTTGTAGGTCAGCCATGGGAGCAATAACTCTGAACCAGGTTTCCTATGGCATACATATGTACATAGAGCTCATCCCAGTTAGAAATACTCGCCCTCGTTTCCATTGTTTAAGTATATATAGGCAACCCAATATCGACGGATCATTTACGAAAAGAGTGCTAGCAAGCTTGTGAAGGAGCTGGCCGGAAGAGCTCACCATACTTCAGCTCAGAAGAAGAAGAAGAAGGCGTATAGAGCATTTAAAGGAGCATCATTGGAGTAAGCAAAACGTAGGTAAACGAGGATTCCTCAACAAGGAATCGCGCCGCATGTCAATAATCTATTAAAGACACCATAAGGTGTGTTGTCAATATGAATAAAGGCAATGTTTCTTTTAACAACTTTCTTAGATATGTAGCAATAAGACTATATGAATGAAGCAGACTGTTGAACTATCAGATGATAATGCGGAAAAGGGAACAATAAATGTGCCTTGTATGTTATGTGTGTTTCAATTACTAAATGTCACCAAGGAGAGAATGTTATTGTGTTTCAACTGTACAGTACGAGTTGTTTTTAACCTCATGGTTTATTCACTGCGACATATTATGCACGAATAAAACGTTACAATACGCTCATGGTTTATTCACTGCGGTCAAGTGTTGTACATCCCGAAGGCGGGTGTATCCAAACAAAGGTTATATGGAGACGACGGATGGAGTTTACCGACAGTAGGAGTCAATATAACAGAATTTTAAACGGGCAATTACCGAAAGGAGGCAAGAGAGAGCCTCCTTTCGGTAATTGCCCGGCGTTTAACAAATCGCACATCACTCACTAAAACATTTCGGTTCGTGTTTTAGTAAAAGTTTTAAAAACAGAATGTTAAACGGGCAATTACCGAAAGGAGGCAAGAGGGAGGCAAGAGAGCCTCCTTTCGGTAATTGCCCTGTTAAACTACTAAATGTTAAAAAAGCGGAAGCGTCGTTGATGAGATACTTTGTAAAGTATTTGGCGTGACTTTTTCAATCAGTATCTTTGCATCTGTTTCGAGAATTTTCTTCAAATAGTGATTTACAAATTGATCGACGTTTCGCCAGTTTTTTCGCATTTTTTGTGCTAAAAATAGACTGGTACATCAATTACAGATTTGGAGCAGCTGCAATGGATGATGAACTGCTCGGCATACTGGTTGAAGAGCCGAACGGCATAGATGTGAATGCACTCGCTGGAAGACTGGCAGCATCGCCACAAGATGCGCAAAATGCACTTAATTCGCTACTTGCTTCACATCGAGTGGAGTTGGTCAAGGTTCGATACAGATTCGCCAACGATGAACTATTTATTATCAATTGACTGGCTTAGGTTGTGGATGGTTTTTGGGCATAGGTAAACGCTCTTTTTTGTTTTTTTTCTTCGATTTCTTGTATTTTTACTGTTGCTTCTACTATTGCCGTTGTACAAAAACCTTCCTACTATTGGTGTTTTATTGAAAATAATGCTTTTTCCTGCGTTTCTCTCAATTTCTTTCTGTACGAAGATATTGCGATTGTGCAAATGATGAATCGAATTGGTTCAGAGGTCATCGACTATTCGATCTCAACCTAATTGCATCTGCTCGACAGAAAGATATTGAGGCTCTAATCTACTTTAGCCGTCCAATGAAAGTTTAGCCGTCCAATCAAAAATAATGGTAACTCAGATCTCCATACGGTTTCGTTAGCCTAAGCCGTACGGCCTCGTTAGCGTAAGCTTTTTCATAAGCCTAAGCGTTTTTTTAATGTAAAAATTATTTTTAATGTAAAATTAATTCTTCGTAAATGTGAATAAGTCAGACGTATGACCCATGGAACCTCTGGTAGGGGGGTGGCCCCCTACCAGAGGTTCCTTTGAAAGGTATTTTTACATAAAATAAAAATTTTTACATTCAAAAAATTGTTTTTACATAAAAAACTCTTAGGCTTAGGAAAAAGTTTATGCTAATGAGGCCGTACGGCTTAGGGTAACGATACCGTATGGAGAGCTAAATTACCATTATTTTTGATTGGTCGGCTAAACTTTCATTGGACGGCTAAAGTAGATTAGAGCCGATATTGAATTTTGATACGGCCCACAGGTAAACTGCCAACTGGCAAAATAATTTTCTAGGGCGACCAACCTACCGACCCTCTCCCTCACTCAAACTGAATGTATAAATTTCACAGCTAAAATAGAAAAAAATCTTCATTTCTCTACATAAATAGAACGTTTCATTAGCCATAACTCAGCCTCAACCGGTTTCTTAGAGTTGAGAGTGAAACTTTTAGTTTACTTCAGCGTACGACCTATTGAAAAATTAAGACAATTTTCACCTATGAATACGGCCACAAAACGTTTCATTCAAAGCATTCTATTAAAGTTAATCAATGATGTAGTGTTCTCGAAACCACATAATTGTAATGAAAGCGGGTTCTTTCAGTTTGGAGATTCGCTTCGAGTGAAGCAGAAACAAGAAGAAGCTGTTGGTCTGTCGAATGAGGAACGAGTCTTGCACGCCATCGTTGAGGACGCGGGTGCCAAAGGCATTTGGAACCGCAATCTTAGAGACCAAAGTGGTCTCTCACAGCTTCAGGTCTCACCTTATCGTTTTTCACAACTGATATTCTTTTCCATCCCAAAGCTTTAATTTTTATTGATGAATCTAGATAAAAATATTCATAGAAAAAAATGTGTTGATTAATAGGTCGATCGATAAAGTAGGTTAAAAGTTTTACTTTTAACCTTACGAAACCCTTTGAGGCTGAGTTATAGGTAAGAAACGTTCTATTTATGTGATAGGAATAAAGATTTTTATCTTTCAATTTTAGCTGTGAAGATCTGATAAATTCATTACGAGGGAGAGGATCGGTAGGTCGGTCGAGAGGGTCGGTAGGTCGGTCGCCCTAGGGTCGGTAGGTCGGTCGCCCTAGGGTTTTTTCTCAGTTGGCAGTTTACATATGAAAATATTATTTCATTAAAATCAGTAGAGTTGATGAATGCTAAGTTTCATTAAAAAGTTTCGATCTTTTTTTGAATTCCATCGTTTTCAGATAAGGAAATCATTGAAGACACTCGAGCAAAAGAAGCTTATCAAAGCGGTCAAGGTTCGTTAGCAGTTTTGGGGTGGTCTGGATTTTGTGGTTTCTGCTCCCCCGCAGAAGTCAGAAGTAGATGAAAACAGATAAAGGGAGAAACTTGGAAAGAAGTATGTGAAAAGTGTTTGTGAAGAAACCGAAAAATTTTGAGAATCAGGGGTTTCAAAAGGGGTCCGAAAAGGGCACAGAAACCCGCAAAAGGCGAAAATTTGAGTAAACAGTAAACCGTGATTAGCCATTTAAAAAATTTTTACGAGAGTAAATGGGGTTTCCTGAAAAAGTCTGCTCTCAGAGTGGAAATAGAGACTCGAAGAAGTTCACAACAAAGGCCTTCCAACAGACTGTTTTTAGTACTATGTCTCTTTTTGCCAATCTGTAAATTATACGCGCTTTATACTGAATTCGCACCCGCGACAGATCTCCAATGTATGTATTATCATATATGCAAGGAATAAAGAATTGAATCGACGGTAGGACTCTCATTTAACCCCTGTTGAGAATGCGGTTGTGTGCGGAAACAGGTTTCTGATCAATTTTTTTCTATCGCCTAGGTTAGCGTGCAAATATCTGCGATGCGACTGAAGAAACACTCGGGTTTCGAGCGCGTGAAAATTTTCTCGCAATTCTGAAAGAAAAAAAAATTCTAAAGAAAAAACTAGTGATAGTTATTATTTTTATTTTGAAGCATTCTATTTTTTTTTCGTCCCACCCGGTCTCTAAGTCTTTTTCATATAATTGCTCTTTTTAATATTACACTTCTTGCGTGTAAGGAAACATTTCTTATTTCAAACAGCTAAATTCATAACTCGAATGAGTCTTGCTACTTCAATAAGTCGATCGCCAAAAAACAAGTATTGATATTTTCTCAGACCTTGTTGGGGGGAAATCGACCCTCTCAGACCTTGTAGGGGGGAATTCGACCCTCTCAGACCTTGTAGGGGGGAATTCGACCCTCTCAGATCTTGAAGGGGGGAATTCTACCCTCTCAGACCTTGTAGGGGGGAATTCGACCCTCTCAGACCTTGTAGGGGGGAATTTGACCCTCTCAGACCTTGTAGGGGGGAATTCGACCCTCTCAGACCTTTTAGGGGTGAATTCGACCCTCTCAGACCTTGTAGGGGGAAATTTGACCCTCTCAGACCTTGTAGGGGGGAATTCGACCCTCTCAGACCTTGTAGGGGGAATTCGACTTTCAGGAAAGCTATTCTGTTCAGGAAAGGAAATAAGCATGAACAGAAAGCGTTTTGTGAGAATGAGGAAATTCTAAAAAGGCGAAGGAGTCAGTAGATCACTCCAAAATTCTGCTGATAAAGTTTTTGCCAGTTGTTTTACCTAGGTTTTGTAAACATTAGTATTTTTATAGGGCGTCAATACGACGAAGAAGTGCTACATGCCGTATGATGCAAAAGAGGACGAATCGCTCACGGGCGGAACATTTTATTCGGAGCGGCAACTCGACTCTGAACTCGTGCACACTCTCACTTCAGTCTGCGTTGGAATGCTTGCGCAGGTGAAACATCATTTAAACTGTTTGAAGCAAAGAGCGAAGCCTGTGGAAATGAGTGTGCCCAGGAGCTGATAAACGGAGACGGGTCTTCAAGGATATTATGAGTACCTTTCAGAACACTGTACTGGTCTTCAAGGATATTATGAGTACCTTTCAGAACACTGTACTGGTCTTCAAGGATATTATGAGTACCTTTCAGAACACTGTACTGGTCTTCAAGGATATTATGAGTACCTTTCAGAACACTGTACTGGTCTTCAAGGATATTATGAGTACCTTTCAGAACACTGTACTGGTCTTCAAGGATATTATGAGTACCTTTCAGAACACTGTACTGGTCTTCAAGGATATTATGAGTACCTTTCAGAACACTGTACTGGTCTTCAAGGATATTATGAGTACCTTTCAGAACACTGTACTGGTCTTCAAGGATATTATGAGTACCTTTCAGAACACTGTACTGGTCTTCAAGGATATTATGAGTACCTTTCAGAACACTGTACTGGTCTTCAAGGATATTATGAGTACCTTTCAGAACACTGTACTGGTCTTCAAGGATATTATGAGTACCTTTCAGAACACTGTACTGGTCTTCAAGGATATTATGAGTACCTTTCAGAACACTGTACTGTGTACTTCAAATGATTTCGATTTTTGTACGGGCTGAGGGAGTTGTAAAAGAGATAGGGAAAAGCTAAAAAATTAAAAATGAAGGAGATGAAAAATAAAATAGAAGGGCAATGAAAGAAATGTAGATCATTTTCTGTGCGAACAGGTATGCATGCGTCAACATGAGTGGTCCGGGTACTGTTCAACCCCTGCATGTTAATACTCTTTCGAATCGTAATCTGTTCAAGTTCCTCACTTCTCTTGGGGCTCACATTTAATAGTGTAGGCGGCGAAATGAAAATTCTTTGTGAGGACTCATATTCAGGAGTTGAATATTTACCGGACCAGCTATGTTGGCGCATACACGTTCGCGCCGAAAATTATCTACATTCTCTCCTTTTACCGTTCTAATTTACTTCTCATTCCACTCTTTGGGGGAAAAATTATTGGTCCATCATTTAAAAAGAAGTGTCACCAAATAAAATAGTAACGTACACCAATTAAAATGGTACCATCCACCAAACAAAATGCTACCATCCACCACATAAAATGCTTACTTCCACCAAATAAAATGCTTACCTCCACCAAAAAAAAAATGCTTACCTCCACCAAATTGTGTGGGCACGTCCACCAAATTTTTTTTCTTGTGAACTTCACCACGGCATTTTTTTCTCACCTTACACCAACCTGTATGGTTTTTTTTCCACGAAATTTAAAGTCCACCAAATTTTTTTCGTGAAATTCACCACGGCATTTTTTTCTCACCTGACACCAAAGGTTAATTTTTTCTGCTCTCTGAGAAAAATTTGGTGGGCTTTAAATTTGGTGAAAAAACCATACAGGTTGGTGTCAGGTGAGAAAAAAATGCCGTGGTGAAATTCACAAGTAAAAAAATTTTGGTGGACGTGCCCACAAAATTTGGTGGAGGTGAGCATTTTATTTGGTGGATGTAAGCATTTTATTTGGTGGATGGTAGCATTTTATTTGGTGGATGGTACCAATTTATTTGGTGCACGTTAGTATTTTATTTGGTGACACTTCTTTTTAAATGGTGGACCAATAATTCATGCCCCTCTTTTTGCCTCTCCTCATCCTTTTTCAAACTCGCTCGGCGCGTACAAACATGCTTTTCAACAGACCGGTCTCATTCAACGCCTGATTATTTTAATAATCCTCGAGCTCTAGCGTTTCGTGTTCCTCTTTTCTCAAACGGAATCGAACTCTTCAGCATAGCAACCTTTATATTTGACGCTGACAAATCGCGTGATATAATGACCGCGACGCGTTTCCGATTGCGGTTTTCGTTGATCAGCAAAGAGCGGGCTCAATGCGGGAAGTCTCGCCCATCGTCTTTTCGCTAGCTAATAATTTGAGCCTTTTCCTACAAGTGTCTCATCTTATCCATCGAGACATTTGTTACAATACGAAATATGTGCTCAAAATCTGATGTTGTAGCTCATTAAACCATCGACTCATGTGGTTTTAATCAGGCTGTTTCTTCCTACCCGCAGATATATCTATCTATTTATGTATGTCAAGATCTCTAATCATGAGGGATCGATGGGCCGCGAGAGAGGAGAAAATAGCGTGTGATGTAGAGAGAGGATGCAGACCAACAAAGCGTTTGTATCCCCACCCTTTTTGATTGCGCACAGATTTGCGCATAGATTTCATACGTAGTGCGGGTTAGAGAAACACACTGGTTTTAATCCGAATGTCGTAGATAATCTTCTCAAACGGATAGTACTAGATAGGTGAGTCGAGACTAGAATTTTGAATGTGAATAAATGAGAGCAGTTAGAGTGTTACCAATTAGGGGTATGCGTTTTAGCATGCTAGAAAGTTATTTTCTATAAATCAGTATATATGGATACAGAAGCGAAAAATGGCGGTAGAGCGGAATCCTGAAGACTCTCTCGCTCAGAAGGCTGCTTCATACGCCACAGCGAATGAGGTTGATTTATCGATCGGTTACTTTTTTGTGAATTAGTTTTCGGTAGACACATTAATTAAATATCTTTGTCTAAAAAAATTTCTATAACGAAGCATGAAAGTATAGATGTTTACAGAAAGTTTTTATCATAAGTCGGTGAGGAGAGAGAAGAGCAACTAACCGATGAGGAGAGAGATCAGTTTTAAGGGAGAAAAATAAGAGGCTTTTGATGTGAGAAACTATTCGGCAATAAGAAAAACAGTTTTGTCCAAGTTTGAACCATAAACCCGCCATCAGATGTAAGACTAGCTCCGAAATCGATTATTCGATTGCAGATGGCGGACTACGTGCGGAACAAGAAGATTCTGCATGTTCCAGTCAGCGATGAAGACATCGAAAGGATTCTCGAGGTTTCTTTGTTTTTAAAACTTGTTAGATTGTTGCCTATTCGGTTGTTGTTGTTTTTTGCCCATAGGTCCTGTCGAGGGGAGTCCTTTGGGATAGGTTGGTGAGGATCCTTTTGAGTCCGGAGAAATTTTCTCCGTCTACACTCGCACCGCAGTCGGAGACCCATTCGTTACCCGGAGAAAGGCAAGAGGTTATTTTACTGGCGCCTATTCGGTTAGATTTGTCGCCTCAGCGCATAGGTCAACTGCACTGTTGAGAAATAAAAACAACCGCTTCGCGAGAAAGGAGTAGAATCGTTTCATACGTGGTATAATTAATTGTTTACTCTGAGTGGGAAAAAAACAAACCAGGCTTATCCAAAGAAAGATTTAACGGGCCGCAATAAAAAAAGAGCAACAAAAAAAAGAAAAGGGAGGTTTTTGATTTATGTAAAAACCAACTGTTTTCATAAGACACCAAAGGGTAATTCCCTGCAGCTCATGGTTCTAATTTTCATTAGTTCCTCCATCATCGTCTCGCTCTCTCATAATTCCTCAATCTTTATCTACTCTTTGGCCGAAGCCTCAAACCAGTGTGTTTAAAATCTATGCGCTTTCCAAGAAAGCTAGTGATACAAATGCCCTAATCATCGCTTTCGCTCTATCTCAAAGGCCTGCCGTTCCCTCATGATTAGTCATCTTGAGACACTCTTGCTGTAATTGCGAAGAAATAGCCTGCCTTCAACTGATGCTAACCTCTTAAAATTGTGTCGGTTTACCAACTACCATGTTGACCATTTTACTTTCCGGTCGCCGTGCTCGATGGCCAATTGGAGCGTCGATGTGATGGGAGTGCCGTGAGGATGATCGATGCGCCTCCGCGACCCTCACCACTGGTTACTGTAGATCAGGGGAATGTAGTGAAGATGCTCTTTTTCAACAGGGGTCCTGTAGTTTTATTATTTTATCGTAGTAAGGTCTCGCATTCAAGAAGATTTCTGTAAATAAGTGGAAGTGCTATCTGTAGATCTGAGTACCGCAGTCATTGTAAATAAATTTATTTTATCTCCACGTGAATATAGGGTGATCAGTATTCAAATCTTTCACGGAAATATTCGGGTTTCTCTAATCTATCATAAAGGGTGTTAATGTTAGGAGAGGCTGAGGGACTATGAGCCACTTCAGGGGAGAGGCTAAGGGACTATGAGCCACTTCAGGGGAGAGGCTAAGGGAGTATGAGCCACTTCAGGGGAGAGGCTAAGGGACTATGAGCCACTTCAGGGGAGAGGCTAAGGGAGTATGAGCCACTTCAGGGGAGAGGCTAAGGGACTATGAGCCACTTCAGGGGAGAGGCTAAGGGACTATGAGCCACTTCAGGGGAGAGGCTAAGGGACTATGAGCCACTTCAGGGGAGAGGCTAAGGGAGTATGAGCCACTTCAGGGGAGAGGCTAAGGGAGTATGAGCCACTTCAGGGGAGAGGCTAAGGGAGTATGAGCCACTTCAGGGGAGAGGCTAAGGGACTATGAGCCACTTCAGGGGAGAGGCTAAGGGACTATGAGCCACTTCAGGCGGGTTGAAAACGAGGAATTTCAACTGTCTGGCCGTTGCTTTCTATCTAGATCACATCGAAGAAGTAATTATCTGAAGATATTTATAATCTGTATTGCCAAATTCTACGTACTGAGGGCAGAAAAGGCATCGAAGTAGTCTCGCGAGTGACTAATAGTCATGACTTATCTCAGGTTGCGATTCCCTGCGCTCTGTGTCCCCTCGCGAATGAGTGTTCTCCAGGGAAGGAGATCAACCCCACCGACTGCCAGTACTTCAACGATTGGCTCGCGAACTCGAGTTGAGTACAAGTCATGAATGAATCAATAGTAGACATCAAGCTATTCGATGGGGTTTTCTAGAAGGAACGGGAATTTTACTAGTCGAGATTTACGATTCATACGTTGTTAGTATCACGACTATAGAGTTTTATTGGAATTATTGTGAACAAACAAATTAGGGAGGGAATAAAAATTTATTTGTCGTTTAGGCTGTGCACTGTTTTGCTCACCGACCGTTTTTTACCGTAAAAAAGTAAAACTAATTTGCTCACCTACAGTCAGAAACATACGAGTTTTTTTTGAATTTTTTTTGCGGGAGCTCCCTGATTAGCAATTTTTATGAATGCTGTGACTGTTCAAATGGAGCAACTTATTGTATTTTGAAAGAAGATGATGCATTTGGACAGTCACAGCGTTCATAAAAATTGCTAATCAGGCAGCTCCCGCAAAAAAAAAAAAAACTCGTATGTTTCTGACTGTAGGTGAGCAAATTGGTTTTACTTTTTTACGGTAAAAAACGGTCGGTGAGCAAAACAGTGCGCAGCCTTAAGGGTAGACTTATTTTTTATTGTTGAATTGTATTTGTTGATTTGCTCGGTTATTTATTGTTAATTGATATTCTTCAGAATAGTTGATTATTAACTAAGTTGCTTTTGTTACCAAGTTACCAACTAATGTTTAAAGGCTAGTATCTTTTGTTTCCTGTTTAATATTTTTACTGTAAAGATCATCAAGTACGCGGGTTTCACAAAACTTTTTGTATATATATATAGATATATTCAACTCCATTTTGTTCTGCGATAACAAACCCCACAAAAGCATTCAAAAATTCGGCCAAAAATTTCTAACCCACATCGAGCATCATCATAGAATAAGCCGATGAACTGAATATGGATTCATCGGTATATTTTAACAATGAGGAGACAAGATAAAGAGGCACTGATTGGTGAAAAAGGTAATTGAATCTAGGAGAAAGAAAGGCACTCAATTGTAAAAGATTGTGGAAAAACTAAATTTAGATCTTCGAAAATACAATAATCTCTGTCACTTTTTTTCTTTTTCATATCTAACAATGAGAGTCTATATAATCAATCACAGACAAACTCAATAATAAATATCTGTTCAGTAGATTGTATCAATATCGACTATTTACACACGGAAATTCTTGCCCATGCTAAATTCAGTAATACTATGGCTAGAAGAATCGTTTTCTTATTCATCATAGAATACAACTGCGAAATTGTAGCTAAGGTAGGTCCCGGACTTGTTCTTTCAACAGCGGCTACAATTATTTTTTCGCTAACTCACCCCTTTTTCGCCGTCTCATCTCCATCTGCCTCTTCACTCATCTACATCTGCCTCTTCACTCGCTTTTCAACTCCTCTTTTTTTGGAAATCTAAAATAAGCCGTCGACTTCAACTTTCGACAAGTTTGTTAGATTTATGAATGTGAATAAGGCCTATTTTTGATCTACTTTATTCCTGCGCCCTGTCCGGGTCTTCCTCAGGCTCTGGTGCTGCCGCGGGCCTGCCCAGACCCATCTCTCTTCCCCAATCAATAACTCTTCTCGCTTGCTCTGCCAAGGCATCCAACAGATGCTGGTGTCTATCGAAGTCGGGATACAGAGAGTGCAAGAGGCCTAAAAAGACATTCTTTGCAAAGGGAATCGAAGAGTATTGTGAGAGAAATACTCCACTTTGAATGGATGAAAGGTGAGCATACAGTTGCGCTTTCAGATTTAGTACGCGTTCCGCCATTTGAGATCTAGAAATAATTCAGTAGTCACTAGTTTCTAAAGGGTTAGACTCTGACAAAAAAAAACAACAAAAAAGAGAAAGGATACGGTAAGATGTCATAATCAACTATCGCACTTAGTTCCAAACACCGCACTATTTTTCTAGTTACTCCTCTATATCATTTAAAGTGACCGTTCCAAAAGATTTCCTAATTCCTGCTATGCCTCACGCGAGTAGGAAGAGATTGAAACTGCTTTAAAAATAGAAGGGGAAGAGGTAGGGAAATAAAAAAAGGTTTTTCAGGGCAGACATTTGTGTTCCAACAACGCTGGTCCAGTTGCTAGCAAACCCCTCCATTACATGGTACCAGGATTAATTGCACCAAGAATTTCGCATTATTTCTTTCCACAACTTCTATCATCTGATTGATTATTTCATACGGTCTCGTACTATGCCGTGAGGCCTCGTAAGCGTGAATTTGGCCAAGCCTAAGCAGATGTATGTATATAAAAATGCACTATCATTTTTTCGGGGCGAAGTTCCTGGTGCAAATTGTCGCGGTGCGAAATGTCGTGTTAGCAAAATTCCTTTCTGTTTTCTTAGCATGTTGATGATTGTAGCAGATATTTTATCTGATGGGTATAATTAAACCAAAAAGTACTACCGACTTCATTTCTTGACCGTCTAGAAGCCGGTTTCTAGCAGGAATTCCACACTTTGAGGTTGTTTTGTAAAAAAAAACAACATAAAAAACCTTGTAGAAATAGATGATTTGAAACCATTACGCTTCATGTTCCGAAACATTAACAACAACGCTTTTGAAATGAAGCGGATTGTATCACTATTGCGACGCATTATTAAGTCGCCAAAGCGATAGTTTTTGCTGACTAACCCTGGTTAATCCAAATTGACAACCGCATTTGAACCAAACTGACTCACCAGAAACAAAGGAGTCTGCTGCCAACGGCCGTTCTATCTCAAGGGAATAGTCGGAGTGACTACCCGCCGGCGGGAACGGGTCTAACAGCGATGATGACGTCACTGAAGCAACCGTTCATTGTCTTTTTTGTGATTCCAGAAAAGGATTTCAGCAGATTCTCGAAAACAAATGCTGACGTTCAACGTTGACTTGAAGCAGCGCAACACATCGACCAATCGGATACGCGAGTTTGCCGAAGATGCGATCTCGTCTGCAAACACATTTTTCAATATGGCATCCTCGCAGAATAAAACTCGTTTAAAAATCCTTCAATGTGCGGGAACTGAACCCATGTCTTCCGCGCGGTGTTTTTCAAGGCTTTCATTGCAAATAACCACCCTTACTTACAAAAAATCCCGGGCAAATAATCTCTAACTCGAAAAGCTCTCTTTTGAATTCAAAAAAATCGGCTGATTTTGTATTATATAGAGCACGGTTGAAAGCGCATAGCCAACAAATTCTTTGGCGACCTTTGCTTGGCTTCTTCGTCGGCTGCGGTCGACCCGAATACTCTGCCGAGGGCACGGACATTGGTTTCTAGCCAGGCCAGTACGGTCGCCTTTTTCCAAAGGATGATGTTGAATGAGACGTAAGCTTTCGCCAGCATTCGGACCGTATCCGTTTCTCTGCACAACACATTCAAGGTTTTTGACCGAAATTGTTCGGAACTCGTTTCTGGTTTCTGATCAAAAACCGTCGGTCTACCCATTAACACGAAAAAACTTTTTGGATAATTCAATATGGAAAGGGTTAGTTTCACAGCACAACAGTAAAATAGATTTATTTTTTTGTAAAATTTTTTGTCCCAATCTTCGACTGGCGCTCAGAACGTCAGTCAGGCGAGAGTACTAGGATGTAAAATAGTCTCTTGCCCTTCTCCGGTTAACGAATGGGTCTCGCGAAGAGGATCGCCGACTGCGGTGCGAGTGTAGGCGAAGCAAACTTCTCCGGACTTGAAAGTATCCTCACCAAATTCTCCGAAAGGACTCCACTCGACAGGACCCATGAACAAACAACAAGAGTACGAGGAACGTTAAAGGCACTCTGCTGTCTCAGAAGCACAGCTAGCAGACTAAAGGTACTTCATCCCTCATTTCTAATGAAACAGTCCCTATCAAAAGCCTCATATGGCGGCCACCTCAAGAAAGCGCCAGAAGAGAGCGCAGGAGCGGCCGCCGTGTCTGGATCAAGCTCGATCTGCAGCTTGTCTATCAATTCATGCAGCACAGCAGGGTACTTCCTGATCGCTGATCGCAGCTGAAACAAAATGATAATTAATAACGTCACCAAAGAACTTACATGAGGAAACTGACGATTGATGTTTTTAAGCCCTAATTCTTTCTAAAGATCAATGTTTTTGAGCCCGAATTTTCAAAAAAAAAATCCTGAACCCATCCAATTAACTTCGATCCAATTTTACAAACCTTATTCCAAGCAAAATTAGTTTGCCTTATTAATCTGATCAGAGTTAAATAGAGACAGATACAGAGAAAGAGAGAGAGAAAAAGAGAGAAAGATAGTGGAGAGAGAGCGAGAGAAACAAAGAGAGAAGTGATACCTTCTCATCTGCTTTCTCGTCTCCTTGATGGAAGGCTGCTAGAGCGAGAGAGTAGCACCAGTTCGGCAGAGAGTCCAGCCTTTTCGACTCCTTACAACAAACACAATGAATGACTTGGGCTTCATGCTTCGAATTCATGGAAACTTCGAGAAATTACCGGATCTAAAAATCCCAAAAGAATCTCTAAACGAACCTTAAGCAAATCGTATACCTGGTGCAGCCACTCGAACTGCCTCGCTTTGATCGCGAGTGAGTCAATGAGGAGAAACGAGCCAAGAGGGTCTTTCTGAACGAGCGAGTGATCAGAGTTTTTGAGAAATTAAAAAAACTACCGTTCTTTCAGCGAGGTCATCTATAATAATTAAAAGCTCTCGCAACGCTGACCTCTAACTCGGTTTTCATTATTCCATAGTCCCCCGCTCGAAGAGCGGTCTGGGCAAGACAACAACAACAACGAAGAGCTTTCGTTCTTTTTTTAAAAATGACATTTTACTTTTCTCTTGTCGGTTGTCTCCAGGGGTTAAATAGTGACCGGATCGGTCCCGTCGGCTGATACATGTACACACACTATTGACCAGGGTTTTTTTAGTTTGAAAGAAAAAGGGACAGACGCCCGCCAAGACTGCAAAGGACATCAAAACCCTTCTCCGGACGCATCTTGTCCGAAGAACACGAGAACTTCTCTCATTAAAGAGAGTGTTCATAACCAAGTCTTCGATGCGGGATGCTTGCCGGCAACAACAACAACAACCAGGATAGGTCTGTCCCGCATCTCAGGAGAGCGCGTACCCTGCCGCGAGGCGGGAACATGCGCGAGGAAGATTATTCTTTATTATGTACGTTAGAATATGAAATATAATAATTTAATAATTATTATTTCAATATTATTATATTGTTACAATATCGATAGCAAACTGACTTTCGGGTCGAGAGAGAAGAGCAGCTTGCACAGATTTAGTGCCGTCTGGTAACATTTCCGGTGCTCTACGTTCAACATGTGCCTGGAAATATGCAATGGGAGTGAATCTTTTTAAACAACTAAAAACGCGATCAGGAGAATTACAGGCGTTTTTGTCAGCATTTTAAAATTTTCACAACCAATCGCCTTGTGATCGTGAGAAAATATCACGGGAAATGTTTGAATGATGTGAAAGAAAATCATGAAACAATAATCGCTTTGATGCGATGACCATAGAGAAAATTTTCATGAAAAAATAAGTGACCAAATATGATCTACAGAAGAGAATTTATAGAAACTGAACTTCAAAGTTGAATGAACCAACTAAATCACAATAATAGATTATGATTTTTTAGGATGTTAGTATCATATCTTGTTGTTGTTGTTGCCGGCAAACGTCTCGCGTCGAAGAGAGTTGGCTATGGAGAGCCGCTCTCTCCCTCTCTCTCCTCTCTTTTTTTATTTTTAAATACATCTCTTCTTCTTTCCTTCACAATAGTCTCAGAAATGAGGCTACTTCTTTTGGTTTCATCCAGAGATCTTCCAACGTGAGTCTTGTTGGACGTCTAGCGCATTTGAAGAGATGGGCCACGTCGTGAGGTCCATTGAGACAGTCTGGGCAGTAGTCAGGTATCGAGTCATCGATCCGGTGTAAGTAGTGGTTGGTGTACCTGATGTAGCCTGAGCGGGGTTGGCTCAGCGTGCAGCGGGCGTTTCTGGAGAGGTCCACTTGTTGTTGTTGTTGTTGTTGCCCCTTGGGCGAAAAGGTCATCTTGTAGCGAGTTGGCGAACACAGTTTACATAGTAAACAATTAAAACGATCATCATCATCATCGTTAGAGGTTTAGCGCTTTGGCTATTTTTCCTGGGTTGGTCCAGAGTTCTGAGGGATGGCATTGAGTCGGTAGTTTCGGGTATGATAGCGCATGAATTACGTTGTGTGGCGTTGCAGAGCAGTCAGGACATTTGTTCGGAATATTCGGATCTATTCGGTTTTTGTAATCATTCAGGAGATTACAGTAACCCGAGTGAAGTTGGCTGAGTCTTGTGCGTGTTGCCCTTGGTAGTTGTCTTTCATTGGCTGCTATCGGAGGGGGTGATGTTCCTAGTATTGGATTAGGCTTGTAGGACTTCAAGGCTTTGTTGACCGCTGTAGTGTGGTTTTCTTTTTGTAGTTCTTTCGTAGAGATTCCACTTTGTGAGATGTGGTTGGAAAGATCTTGAAGTGTAGGTTTCATCATCCTGGGTGGTGGAGGTTGTTGAGTTAGCCAATGAGTAGGGTGTGCTGTGTCTAGACACGCAGCATAGAATTGGTTTGACAGCATGTTGCAGTGATCTCTGATGGGTAGCATGAGAGTTTCTTGATGTAGATGATCAGATGAGGACATTAGGTGGCATCCAGTTGCTGTGCGCAGAGCAGCGTTTTGAGTACGCTGTAGTCTTTCGAAGCCAGTGCTAGAGAGAGTAGGGGTCCAGATAGGTGCAGCGTAGTTTAGGACGGAGCGGCCGATTGCTTTGAAGGTGTTGATCACGGTTTCTTTTTGTTGACCCCAAGTGGTGCCCGTGAGTGCACGGAGTAGATTGTTTCTTCTGGATACTTTTCCTTGTTGTTTATTGGCGTGTTCGGCAAAGGTTAGCATCGAGTCGAAGGTTACTCCGAGGATTTTGGGCTTCTTTTCGAGCGGAAGGGGCGTGTTGTTTATTTTAATGATAGGGTGATCTTTTGCTTGCTTCGTCCATGGGGTAAACAGTGTGACTGTTGATTTTGCTGCTGATATAGTTAATTTTCTGTTCTTGAAGAAGTTCTCGACTGAGGGGAGGTAGTTCGCGATCTTGTGTACCAGACTGTCGTAATTACCTCCGGGGCAAGGGCCAGTAGCGTATACAGTTATATCGTCCGCATATGTGACTACTTGAATGTCTTCCGGAGGCTTTGGAAGATCTCTCATGTATAGGTTGAAGAGAGTCGGCGATATCACGCTTCCTTGGGGCACTCCGGTACGTATGATTCGGCTTCTCGACAGGTTATCTCTGAATAGGGTGTGAGATTGTCTGCCTCGCAGGTAGGATGCGAGCCATCTGGTGGTGCCGGATGGTAGGGTTGACTCGTATAGAGATTCAAGTAGTATATTTATGTCGACCGCGTCAAAAGCTTTGGATAGATCGAGTGCCACGAGTACTGTTCTGTGCGACGGCTTCTTTTGATTGAAGCCGTTTGCGATGTGTGTCGATAGTTGTAGTAGGGCTGTCGTCGTCGAATGCTTTGCTCTGAAGCCGTGCTGATGGGTGGCGGGCTCCAAATGTTCTTGTAGAGACGGAAGTAAGAGGCGTTCGAGTAGTTTCGCTGTGGGACAGAGAAGAGAGATGGGGCGGTATGAGCTGCTGAGCTTTGGGTCCTTTCCTGGTTTGAGGAGTGGGATGATGATTGACTTTTTCCAAATGGCGGGTATGTAGCACTGTTCAAGGGAGGTGTTGAGAAGATTGGTGAGGAATCTGAGACCCACTGGTCCCAAGTGCTGTAGGTGTATGATGGAAATAGAGTCGGGTCCCAAGGCTTTGGACTTTCTGGACTTGTGTAGTGCGATGCGAACTTCTTCTTGAGAGAATGAGGGAATATCTTCTTTGGAACGTTTCTGGATGTTTCTTGTGATTATCCTCGCTCGTTTGTCGCTGGCATGTGTGCGAATTGTGGTAAATTGTCTATTGAGCTGATTGCTAATGTCTATGTTGTTGGAGAAAGTGCCACGGTTGTCAAAGGATATGGCCATGTTTGGGATTGGCCTGGGTTTGTCTTCTAGTGTACGGATGAGGGACCAGAGTTCTTTTACGCCTTTGGTGCTTCTCGGATCGATTGCCTCGATTTTGTCTCGCCATATGTCTTGCTTGTTTTGTGCTATGATTTTGTTTATTTCGTAGCAGAGCGGGGCTAGCTCTGGAGATTGAGGGTCTTGTATTCTCAGATCATCTCTTTTTGCAATAAGAGTCCTGGCTTCTTGGGAGAGACCGGATATTGGTTGTTTCCTTCTGCCTGAAGGGATGCAGTGTTTGGAGGCGGTGTTTATCGCATGTCTGAAGAATTTTTCGAGTAGAGTGACCTTGAGATGAGGGCGCATGGAAAGATCCATTTCAGCGAGTATGGATTCTGTTTCGTCTTCAAACTTCTTCCAGTTGGCTTTAGCTAGGTTGGTGAATGTTCCGCGGTTGGTCGAGAGAGCAAGATTGGTGGTGGTGACGAGGTTGATGAGAATGGGGAGGTGATCAGAGGGTCGAGAGAGCAAGATTGGTGGTGGTGACGAGGTTGATGAGAATGGGGAGGTGATCAGAGGGTCGAGAGAGCAAGATTGGTGGTGGTGACGAGGTTGATGAGAATGGGGAGGTGATCAGAGGGTCGAGAGAGCAAGATTGATGGTGGTGACGAGGTTGATGAGAATGGGGAGGTGATCAGAGGGTCGAGAGAGCAAGATTGGTGGTGGTGACGAGGTTGATGAGAATGGGGAGGTGATCAGAGGGTCGAGAGAGCAAGATTGGTGGTGGTGACGAGGTTGATGAGAATGGGGAGGTGATCAGAGGGTCGAGAGAGCAAGATTGGTGGTGGTGACGAGGTTGATGAGAATGGGGAGGTGATCAGAGGGTCGAGAGAGCAAGATTGGTGGTGGTGACGAGGTTGATGAGAATGGGGAGGTGATCAGAGGGCAAGGCTGTCTCAACGGACCATTCTGCCGATAAGATTAGTGATGGGGAGCAGATGGATATGTCTGGGGAGGAGGGAGAGCCAGACGATGGGAGACGGGTGGGAGAATTCTCGTTGAGGATGCCGAAGTCTGAGTTAGTGATTTCTGCAGCGAGATGTTCTCCTCGGCCATGAGTGTCTTCAATGTTTGAGAACCACATATCGTGGTGGGCGTTAAAATCTCCTAGTATTAGGGTGTCGTCCGTGGTGAGAAGATTGGCAATTGATGGAAGATATCCTTGGGGGCAGCTGCTGGTTGGCGGGATGTAGATATTAGTTACTCGAAGCTCGCTGTCTCCGGTTTTGATTAGTGCCTGCTTTACTTCAGCGGTGATGTCTCCAGAAGTGTTTGTCACGTCTATTTCCGTGAAGTTGATACTGTGGTGAATGAGCATGGCTAGGCCGCCGCCTAGGGATGTGCGATCCTTCCTTATCAGAGCATAACCATTGAAGCTGGGGATTTTACTTTTCGGTCCGAATTTGGTCTCCTGTATGGCAGCGACTTTGATCTTGTGTGACTGCAAGAAGTCGGAGAGTTGGGAGGCTTTCCCGGCAAGGCCATTGGCATTCCATTGTGGGATGGAAATGTGAGATGGTTGCTGTTGTGGGCTGCTGGTAGCGTTCTGTGTAGTTGGAGTGGCAGATGATTGGATAGGAGGCGGCGGAGCGGAGCGTGCGGGAGGCGTGGGAGGCGGAGCGGACCGGATAAGATTCAAAGGCTGAGGAGGCGACTTTTGGTTGGAAGAAGCGGCTTTGCATGGAGGACATCTGTATGTTTGCTGATCATAGAGAGAGACTTTGGTGAGGTGACTGCACTTCGGCTTGCAGTGTGTCCAGTTTAGGCAGCTGGAGCATTGGAAGGAGCCGTGAGATGCGTTGCGTCCGCATGTTGGGCAAGGCCATCGTGGAGGTCCAGGATTGGGTTCGATGCCGGCGCGGATTAGGAGGATACGGAGTAGCGTGGCCGGCATGTGCGACTCCGGAAGCGAAAAAATGGAGATGATGATGATGAGATGGTGTTCGGCCATTCGTGATGACGAATCGGGGGGAGTAGTTTTCGATCCCTTTGCACCCTCCGTCGTGGATGGGTGTTGGCTGAACCGCGAAAAGGCGGAATCGGATTGCAGCGAGAGGTCCACTTCTTCTTCATTTATGTCCGGTGGTGGTCGGCCGCCCAGTATGACTGGACCTTGGATGGTTTCCTTTTCTTCTGAGACCATTTTTGTGTGGACTCGGTTGGCGACGCTTTTCCCGTTGTTCTTCTCTGCTGTTTCCGACAGGGCTCTTTCAACAGTGCTTCTGCATGCGATGTAAAGATCAGCTTTCATGTTGCGTTGTGGGGGTCCTTGGAGAAATAATCCGTGATGGAAGTGAGTTTGGCTCAAGGTCCTTGCCAAGTATTGGGCTGATAGCATGTGAAGGTGCTGCCGGCTAGCGCCTTCAGTACATTGTTACGTTGCGACATTCGGCCTGCTATGTCTTTCGCATGATGACTGAATGTGAACATAGAATCATATGTAACTCCAAGGATTTTGGCAGTATTCACGGTGGGTACGCTCTGACCTCCGATCGAGACATCTAGGATAGTCTTGTACTCTTTGCTGTAAGGTGTGAAGAGTAGAAGCTGGCTTTTGGCAGGAGAAATAGATAGTCCACGATCGTGGATGAACTTTTCGATGTGTGGGAGACCGGATCGTATGTGTAGCGAGGCAGTGGAAATGCTCGGATCTGACGCCCATAGCGTTATATCATCAGCATAAGAGACGATTTTGATGTTTGGATCGTTGTTCGGAAGATCGCTTAGATATAAATTGAAAAGAAGCGGTGAGAGTGCGCTGCCTTGAGGGACTCCGCTTCTGATCAGGGATGAGCTTGAGAGGACGTCGCGAAAGAATGTACGGCTCGTTCATCCTCTGAGGTACGATGCTAGCCATTTCTTTGCGAAGTTTGGGGCGTCGGTTTGTAGGACGAGATCTATGAGTACCGCTATGTCTATGCTGTCGAAGGCCTTTGACATGTCGATTGTCAACATCACTGTACGTTTAGCTGGTCTCTTCGCGTTAAAACCTGCAGCTACGTCTTTTGAAAGAGTGAGGAGGGCAGAGGTGGTGGATCTTCCTGTGGTGAATCCATGCTGGTGCTCAGCTACTCTTACGTACGGCTTGAGTTCTTCCAATAGAAGTAGTTCTATGATTTTCGCCGTTGGTGAGAGTAAGGAGATCGGTCGGTATCCTGGTCCATGCGTTGCCTCTTTTAATGCTTTCAGGAGTGGGAGAATGACTGAAGATTTCCAAATCATGGGAATTCTGCCAGAGCTGAGGGAGTCGTTGATGAGCTTTGTGAGGGCGGCTATACCTCTGTTCCCGAGATAATGGAAGAGTATTGGAGCGAGTCCGTCCGGTCCGAGGGCTGTTGATTTCTTTGTCTTCTTAATAGCTGATTTCACTGCGGCCTCTGAGTACTCGACAAAATCTTTAGGGTGGATGTTGTGAACTTTCTTCATGGTTTTCCGATTTTCCTTTTTTGTTTTGTAGTCGACTGGGCGTGTGAAGCGTTTGTTGAACTGGTTCGCGATTTCGAAGGAGGATGTGAGGGGTCCTTTCCCGAAGTCGATGGCGCAGTTTGGTTGTTGTTGTTGTTGCCGGCAAGCATCCCGCATCGAAGACTTGGTTATGAACACTCTCTTTAATGAGAGAAGTTCTCGTGTTCTTCGGACAAGATGCGTCCGGAGAAGGGTTTTGATGTCCTTTGCAGTCCTGAGACTGTCATGCTGCACCTTGTGAAGGCGGACATCGTTGTAGCAACCTGTTCATGCTATAGGCCTTGTGAGTGGGTGGTCAAGCCGGCCTAGCATCGTTTTGGGTGGGAGTAGAGACGTCTCGCCTGTCGTTGACCGGAGATAGGCAAGAGGCTATTTGACTGGCGCCTCGACTCGCCATTGAAAAGTATAGCGGAGTATCGGCTGATGTTTTGTCCGGTGGCATGCCCAGGCCGGTCCGGCATCACCCTCCTTTGACGAGCTATACTACCCATCACCCTCCTGGCGCAGTTTGGTGGGGGACGTCCTTTATCATTCAACATCTTGATCGTTTTCCACAGTTTCTTGCTGTCTAGTTTGGGATCAAAGGTCTCCATGAAGTTTCTCCAGATGTCCCTTTTGTTTCTGTCCGTGGCTCGTCTGATGTTCATGTTGAGGGTGCTGATGTCTTGGCTTGATGGGTCTGATTCTCGTAAAGCGTCTCGTTTGGTCATCCAATCTCGGATTTCTGGTGTTAAGGCAACGTTTCTCTTCTTGATGCGACCGCGTGGGATTGAGCTGGCGGCTGCAGATAACAGGATCTTCCGGCAGAAGGGCTCAGCTTGGGCGGCGGGGAGGTCGGGAAGAGGTGTCGTGGATAACTGTTCTTCGACGAGCTGTTCAAAGATTTTCCAGTTCGCTTTTCCGAAGTTGGTGAAGGAGACTTTCCTGTGCGTACGGATGTAGTTGGAACCCTCAAGGACGATTACGATGGGTAGATGGTCGGAGCTTCCAGATGGTATTGTTTTCCATGAGACTTGAGAAAGTAAGTCCAGCGAACAAATGGAGATGTCTGGAGAAGATGGTCTTCCGTTGACTGGTACTCTGGTAGGCGTGTCACGGTTTACTGCGGCGTCGATCGTTTCTGCGATGTGAGAGCCTCTGCTGTCTGAAGATTTGGAGAACCATGCGGCATCATGAGCGTTAAGATCAGCGAGTATTATGGATTTCTTGCGATTGTGTAAGAACGGAGTGAGGTCGGGCGTGTAACCAGTGGTGCAAGAGCTCGTCGGTGGTATGTATATGTTGGTAACATCGAGCGACTTCCCATCGGCATCGAATATGCGGACGGTGAGAGATTCCAAATGTGTGTCGGTCGGAGAGGGCATTACAGTGTAGGACAGCGATTCGTTGATTCCGGTAATAAGACCGCCTCCGGAGTTCTTCTCACGATCTTTTCTTAGTATCATATCTCTTTTTTATCTCTGTATAAATAGCTGTATTCTGTAATGAAGGCGCACCCGCGACAGATCTCAACTGTATGTATTACCATATATGCAAGGAATAAAGAATTGAATACAATCCAGAACATAGAAACACTTGACTCATTCGACTAAGGATATACTTTTAATTTTGTCCCGCTTTTCGAGTCTCGCTTTCTTTTGAGGTTTCGAGATTGATTTGTTTTTTCGAGTCTCGCTTTCTTTTGAGGCTTCGAGATTGATTTGTTTCAATCTATTACATTCACTTTCACCTCTCACTTAGATCCTTTCAAACCTCTCGCAAAAATTCACCCTTTCGATCGATAATATGAGGAATTCACCCTTTCGATCGATAATATGAGGAATTCACCCTTTCGATCGATAATATGAGGAATTCACCTGTGAATGAGCAGGAAAAAGGCGCGATTCTCATACTTTGTGTAGTCCATTCTATCCGTCCATGTACACGGATTGAACAGGGCGTGAAACGACATTTCACATGCGAAGATCGCCCGCTCTTAACAAAAATCTACTCTGATTCAGTCATCGTATCCTTGCCACAATACTTCTTCATCTTCATTATCAATAAAGAGCATATGAATCGTAAACGGAGTCTTATGCAGGGGTTAAATGGAGCCGCTTAATTTGGGTTTACATGTATCCGCCGCTCAAAGTTTGGAGGAAAAAAGAAGAGAGGATGAAGGAAAAGGGTAAGAAAAGAGAGGGAGTATTTTTTATCAATAATGCGTGTACATGTATCTGCCGACAGGACCGATCCGGTCACTATTTAACCCCTGCTCTTATGAATAATTAGATATTCATTTCCATTTCATGATTCCTTCATTCCCTTGTCGAGAACTTGAAAATTTCTTCGCCTATTCGAGCGGGAGGGGGGCTCAGAACTAAGAAAGACAACCGACGGGCGGGAGGGGGGCTCAGAACTAGGAAAGACAACCGACGGGAGGGGGGGGGGCTCAGAACTAGGAAGGGGGAGGCTCAGAACTAGGAAAGAGAGGGGGGGCTCAGAACTAGGAAAGACAACCGACGGGAGGGGGGGGGGGGCTCAGAACTAGGAAAGACAATCGACGGATTCTTACTATTCTTCACCTCCTATCGCCCAAATTCCCTTCCTTATCAGCTCTTCACTTCTTGCTCGCCTCTTGGTTTCTCGTTTAAAAGATTCGTTGTTCTAATTTATTATTTGTAATTTTATTAAATAAATAATGAAGCTTTTTACTAAAAATGAGATCAGACACCTCTCAAATTAAACTCAACTTATCAATAAAATTAAATTTACCAATGAAATCCGCCGCTTGATTCAAATCATCCTGCATTCGAAAAGCATTCGCATACAGCAGATTCCCACTCAGTATATAAGGAGATTGTTGTATCACTGCTTCTATCTGGAAGGATCAATAATATCAGTTGTCTTATCGATCGAATTCAGATTATTTAGCTCCAAAGCCTCATCGAGAAATGCAATATTGGTAACTCACAAGAGATAGGTCACTGCTCTGCTCAGCGTACTTGCACACTCGTTCTCGCTCTTGATAAGCAGAGTTATGGACGAAGGAATACCAGCGGATCTTCTCTTCTTCCTCATTCTCTTCTCTCTCCAACTCCATAGAAAGACCTGGAAAAAACCAATTACCTCTTTTGGATTGGAAAGCAGTTTTGGCAAAGCAGGGCAAATAAAATTAGACGCCAACAAGGGGCGAGTCAAAAAAGGGATAGTGAGCGATTATTTTATTTTTTAAATTATATATGTTGTTCAGAGAGAGAAAGAGAGAGAGAGAAAGAGAGAGAGAGAGAGAGAGAGAGAGAGAGAGAGAGAGAGAAAGAGAAAGAGAGTAAAATGACCAAGTGCTTTCAGCGGGGGCCAATTTTGCTTCGCTTGAACGATACGACCAACTGTCCTGGCTTCTCGACTACGTCCGCTTTCCGTCTCCATCTTCAATTAGTAATTTAATTTTTCTTTCCCGAAGCTTCTCAAAGATTAGATATTTAAATAATTTTTTAAACGTTTACTAATACATAGAACACCGAACTTTCTAGAGAATGAGTTCCTTGTCTCCAAGTCGTGAAAAACTGATAGATTCCTTCTATCTGAACAGTAAATGAAACCATGAATCAAGGGATGTCTTGAGGAAAGATTGCAGCAGTAGTTCGCAGCCTTGCAGCAGTAGTTCGCAGCCCATGTCTTACTGTCAGGTCAACCCTCTTCTTCTTCTTCCTCGCGCTTGTTCCCGCCTCGCGGCAGGGTACGCGCTCCCCTGAGATGCAGGACAGACCTATCCTGGTAGAACCAGTGGCTGCCTGCTAGATCACTGCTAGTGTGATTAGCAGCAGTGCGGAGAGTCAGATTCGTGCATGAGCACTACCAACATTTCTTAACCCCCTTGGTTTGGGTGGATCTGTCCGGGGTGGGAGTCGAACTCGGGACTCTTCGCACAATAGTCTATCACACTACCACTATGCCACGCCCGGACTAAGGTCAACCCTCTGTATTTTTTAATAAAAGAGGAAGCACCTATTTGCTCTGAGTTAATGATATTGGGAAAACCGACCACTGCTGATACAAATCGATTGCGAATGTAGCTATGTATACTTGAATTTAAACAATCTTCCATAATTCAAATTATGAACATGAGCGTTCCACTGAAGAATCTCGGGTCTCTCTCCATCTCTCTCTCCTTCAAATTATGAACATGAGCGTTCGACTGAAGAATCTCGGGCAATTTTCAGAGAAGAAAAGCCTTAAGTGAACGCTTACTCCAAAGGCTTTTCCGAGGAGTCTACGGAGTTCTGCTGATGCGTCGAACTGCTTCGGATCTACCCGGAAGAGCTTCTTCGTCTGCTCTCCTAAGAGCTTTTCCTCCGAGGCCGATTGATCCTCAATCAATTAATCGATAATTCGAACGATCAATCAATTAATCGATAATTCGAACGATCAATCAATTTAAAACACTCAAAACTCGGAAGAATCATTAACTATTCATCTCACCTTCCAATCCCACACATCCACTGTTTCGTCTTGGTTGTCCGACTCCTTTCTTTTCGTCTTCTTTTTCTTCCTCTTCTTATTTTTCTTCACTTCGGGCCGAGTTGTTTTCGCATCTGTTCTCTAAAAAAAGATTTATTTTTGCATGAGTTCATATGTACACAGTCAAAATTCTTTTTTTTTTTAAAACAAGGTAGTTATTTGCATACGCGCATCTACAATACTTGAGAGATATAAAGTTTCCTGAGATGCTTCTACCGTACCGTATTGCTCGCTCACCCGGTTCTCAACCCCGTGATTTCAATGGGCTTTCAAATGCTCGCGAAGTTCCCAACCTTTCCAGAACTCGAAAAAGATGTAGTCATTGCAATGAAGCTCACGCTTTATTTTTAGTGACTTATGAGCATAGTCAAAAAAACTGTCGCGCTTATTCCAGCCTTGGGCCCAAATACGCTCTCTTCTGAGATTAGATGCAGACGTTACATGTTGAACTTACCGTCAAATTCGTGTCAACCCCATCAATATTTTTTGATGCTCTTGGCTTGGATTGAAGTTTTTGGAGAGGAAGGGGGAGGGGTAGAACTTGAAACCCTTCGGGTCAAAACAGTATCATCATGCCTTTTCAAATTGATCTTTTTTCGAGAGGGAAAATTCGAACTTGGAACTCTTCTGGTCAGAAAAATTCGACTATTCCGGCTTGCAATTATTATTTGAAAGAAGGAGGGGGGTTCGAACTTGAAACCGTTCGCGAAAGAACAGTACCTTTATGTCATACCCGACAGCCTATGTAAAAAAGTGGTCTTCGAAAATCCAAAACTTACAAACAGTATTCAGATTAGCTTATATCTAGTTTTCTTGGAGAAGTTTTCGGATCAGAGACGCTGGGTGATCCGTGTTAGAAAAAATGAGGGTTCGGGGGAAGCCGTGTTCGTTGTCCCTTGCGGGAGATTCCATTGGGAAGATTTGTTTTGGAGGTCCATTGGGTCCGACGCCTTCCAGCGTCGTCCACAGTCGCACCACGAGTAGGTGACCTCCATCTAGTTTTCTTCCTGATTTTCTCTAGTATTGAAGTTGACTTGCCTACTAAATAGGTGAGACTTTAATTGATAAAGACGATTAAGTATCAGGGGAATTCTCTTGCTCACAAAGCAGTTGAAATTAATGCGTAAGACTACAAGTTATTCTGATAATGTTTGCATTTAATTCTTTGATTTTTGTCGCACTCTCTCGGCCTCTCTCAAAATCTGTCGTTCTAACTTTTTTGATCTTTATGATCTCAACTACCCTGCTATTATACTTGTGCAAAAAATTAATATTGAGGACACCTCATTTAAATTAAAATTTGTTTTCACGAAAAATTCACGCTGTAAAGTGAAAACCTGAGCTTCCTGATCGGCTCCGTCCGCTTCTTCAGCCACTTCTTCATCTTCGAGCAACTCGAAGATGTTCTTTTTTGTCTGAATGTCTCTCTCCTCTTCTTCCTCTTCGCTATTTTCTACTTCTCCTCTTTTCTTTTCTTTTTCTTTCTCTTGCAGTACTCGGCGAAGTTGCTTCGTCGACATTTTCTGTTTCCTCCAAAATTATTAAGAACTTTTTTGCGTTACTTTACAGGTTGACAGAAAAAGAAATGAAAAAATCATTGAAAAATAAATAAATAAAAAGTTAATTTATGAATTTAAAAAAATGTTGTATGGGCCTTAAAATGTGCATTATGATGTGTGCGTGTGTAGCTCAGTGGGGAGAGCATTCGACCGGACTGCGAAAGGTCACGGGTTCGGTTCCCGTCCCACCACACGATTTTTGCACAAGTTTCTACGAACAATCGAGCCGATTGCTCGGTATGAAAGTCTCTGCTCGGTATGAAAGTCCGTGGAGATCAACGAGGAATAGGGAATACTCTTATTTACAAAAATCAGAAGATATTAGTGTGGAACAAACCAATTCGAAAAACATACTCATCAATAAACTTATATAAATCATTTATCTTCACATTGGATGTATATTAATTAAAATGATTTCATTAATGGGGGCCAAAATAATGAGGGTTCCAGTTTTTAGTTGAGGCAGAAAAAAAAAGAGAAAGTGAGAGAAATAATGGGAGGGCAGAAAGAGAGAGAAAGAAATAAATGGGCAGAAAGAGAGAGAAAGAAATAGAGAGATACAGAGGGAGATGAAAAAAGGATGAGTTGATCAAACTGCATGAAAGGCTGTCACTTTACGCCGCTCTCAAAAACTTTGGAACAAAAAAGGCACCGTATTCAGCTTAGCAGCTGCCGTACATCAGATTCACACATGAACTTTACTCAAATCTCCATGCATCCAAGTCGGTTTGTAGGGCTCAATCTCCACTCCGGCTACAGTAATCTTCTTTTTCGCAGTGAGACTTGAAATGGCTAAGTGTGCGATGCCTCCTTCGCTGTTAGAACCCAGCACACGCCCAATCTAGAATTTCTTATACTGTTTTCTAGAAGAAAAATTTTTTAAAATTTTTTTTAGGGTATTTCGATATACTTCACAGAAGTTTATGAAACTTGAAGGAAAAAAAACTTTTTTGGTCATAAGAAAATGTAAAATGAGAGCTACATGGTGGAATTGAACCAATGAACTCTTTCCACGTTTTAGGTGAAGTATGTCAAGTAGGTTAAAAGAGGTCGAGTGCTCGAGTAGGTTAAAAGAGGTCGAGTAGGTTAAAAGAGGTCGAGTGCTCGAGTAGGTTAAAAGAGGTCGAGTGCTCGAGTAGGTTAAAAGAGGTCGAGTGCTCGAGTAGGTTAAAAGAGGTCGAGTGCTCGAGTAGGTTAAAAGAGGTCGAGTGCTCGAGTAGGTTAAAAGAGGTCGAGTGCTCGAGTAGGTTAAAAGAGGTCGAGTGCTCGAGTAGGTTAAAAGAGGTCGAGTGCTCGAGTAGGTTAAAAGAGGTCGAGTGCTCGAGTAGGTTAAAAGAGGTCGAGTGCTCGAGTAGGTTAAAAGAGGTCGAGTGCTCGAGTAGGTTAAAAGAGGTCGAGTGCTCGAGTAGGTTAAAAGAGGTCGAGTGCTCGAGTAGGTTAAAAGAGGTCGAGTGCTCGAGTAGGTTAAAAGAGGTCGAGTGCTCGAGTAGGTTAAAAGAGGTCGAGTGCTCGAGTAGGTTAAAAGAGGTCGAGTGCTCGAGTAGGTTAAAAGAGGTCGAGTGCTCGAGTAGGTTAAAAGAGGTCGAGTGCTCGAGTAGGTTAAAAGAGGTCGAGTGCTCGAGTAGGTTAAAAGAGGTCGAGTGCTCGAGTAGGTTAAAAGAGGTCGAGTGCTCGAGTAGGTTAAAAGAGGTCGAGTGCTCGAGTAGGTTAAAAGAGGTCGAGTGCTCGAGTAGGTTAAAAGAGGTCGAGTGCTCGAGTAGGTTAAAAGAGGTCGAGTGCTCGAGTAGGTTAAAAGAGGTCGAGTGCTCGAGTAGGTTAAAAGAGGTCGAGTGCTCGAGTAGGTTAAAAGAGGTCAAGTGCTCGAGTAGGTTAAAAGAGGTCAAGTGCTCGAATAGGTTAAAAGAGGTCGAGTGCTCGAGTAGGTTAAAAGAGGTCGAGTGCTCGAGTAGGTTAAAAGAGGTCGAGTGCTCGAGTAGGTTAAAAGAGGTCGAGTGCTCGAGTAGGTTAAAAGAGGTCGAGTGCTCGAGTAGGTTAAAAGAGGTCGAGTGCTCGAGTAGGTTAAAAGAGGTCAAGTGCTCGAGTAGGTTCAAAGAGTTTCCAATTTGCACCGAACAAACCCCGTTTTCCATTTGAAATAGAACTCAGTCTTAGCCTTGGTTACGACTATTAACCTTTTAATTCAAAAGAATGAAGATCTTTTTTAACCCTAGAATCACTCAACAAGAAATTAAAATAATTTTGCTGAGGTTAATGGGGCTGGGGGCAGGGGTTAAATAGTCATGTCAGACCTTCTGTCGGCGGGCCTCTGTTTTCTTCAAATCAAAAGGGGTACCCTTATAAAAAATAATAAAAAATTCTCCCGGGCCTCTGTTTTTTATCATAAGGGGGGACCCTTATGTAAAAAGATATTTTCCCAACTTCGGAGGGCGTCTGTATCTTTTTCTTGCACACTAAAAAACCCTTGGTTGAGGGTATTTCAGTCGCCAATGAAAGAGTTCGTGAAAGTTTGTGGTTTACCTATGATGATTCGCATTGATGAAGATACCACTGAGTTACATCTACAAACTCACATTTTTGCCATTTTCATCATAAACATTTTCTTGCTGCTCCACTCGGCGAGAGGCTCTGAAGGGAAGAATTCTCTTCCTGATAACTCCCCCTGTCGCCGTTCTCGCAGTCAATTCTTGACCCAGATAGCATCCCTTCGATGTGGAAATCTGAACTGATTAGGCATGATATTGAGACCTCAAAGCATTATATACAGGGTGTACAGAAAGTCCAGGTGGACAGTACTTTTTCCGATAAAAACTTAACGGATTGAGCAAATCAAACAAAATTCTTTTTTTGGGGGGATATAACTGCGTTTTCTTTATTCAAATAGTTTGGGATATAACTGCGTTTTCGAATTTCGAACAGCCCTCCTTTCTCTTTGACACAGGCGCGGAGTCGCTTGTGGAAGGCACCCACGTGGTGGACAGGTAAGCGACGTCAAGATCATCCCACTCCTTCTGTAAAGCGGGCTTCAAACTTTCCAAATTCTTGTGTGGGGGAGCACAGGCCTTGCTCTCAAGGACCGACCACACAGAGAAGTCCAGAGGATTCGAATCAGGTGAGTACGGAGGCCATTCGGCGGATGTGATCATGGAGGGGAAATTGGTCTTGCACCAGTCTTGCACAACTTTAGCCTTGTGGGCGGGCGCAGAGTCCTGCTGGAACGTCCATTCGCGTCCCGCGAAGTAAGCCTGGCTCCAGGGAAGTACTTCCTTTATGAGAATGTCGTTCAGGTAGTTATTGGCATTCATTTTGACTCCCTGCTCGACGAAAACGAGTGGAGTCTTACCAGTCACGCAAATCCCGGCCCAGACCATGACAGAAGCGGGATGGCCCTTTCTCTCTCTGTGTGGTCGGTCCTTGAGAGCAAGGCCTGTGCTTCCCCACACAAGAATTTGGAAAGTTTGAAGCGCGCCCTACAGAAGGCGTGGGATGATCTTGACGTCGCTTAACTGTCCACCACGGTGGGTGCCTTCCACAAGCGACTCCGCGCCTGTGTCAAGGAGAAAGGAGGGCTGTTCGAAATTCGAAAACGCAGTTATATCCCAAACTATTTGAATAAACTTTGATGAAAATTTTGTTTGATTTGCTCAATCCGTTAAGTTTTTATCGGAAAAAATACTGTCCACCTGGACTTTCTGTACACCCTGTAGGAAGCCTGGAATCCATTTGTGTGTTAAAGCGTGATATAGATGCTTTAAAGCATAAAATATCAACCTCTGAGTAAGATATAGAAGTGGAAGCGTTTCAGGAGCCTAAAAACCCTTTCATAAACACATTCTTCAGAAGAAGTGAGCAGGGTGTTTCTTAGCATCCGCACAACTTTTTTTTAAAGCGCATAGATTTTTAAAATTTCAGAGTTCAACTTTCAATTTTTCCAACGATTTGGACTTTCCTTACGAAAAATCCGAGAAAAATGTTTTCCAAGCGCTCAGATTTCAATGTTTTTCAGGGTTTTTTGAGAGCGCATAAATTTTTTAACCCACGTTGCGGGTCAGAAAAACACCCTGGAAGTGAGTGATGAAACATTGAAGCGACTGTATAGGGTCATCACACTGACATGATTCAAAAAATCCGCATTCGAGGGAAACGGTAGTCTCCTTATCAATTCAACGCCTTCCGCCACGCCTAGGCGCCATCGATGATCTCTAATCATAAATAAATTGAGAGTGCTGTGTGACGCGCATCGTGAAGAAGTTCCAGATATTTAGAATCTTTTTCGTGACAACCTACACCGCATCGTTATATCTGGTACGAAAAAGATTCTAAATATCAGAAATAAAGATGGATCGACAATCAGATTTTGGCGCAGTTTTTATTTCGGGCAAGTTATTATGCGTTTGACTCGATCATCTGTTTTATAAAAGCTTCAGAATCCGAAATCAACTAAATGCTCCTTTCAAATAAGGTAGAATCAACCTGTAACTGTCTTCCGATTCATGACATTCTGTCGGACTGTTCATGTATTGACGGAATCCTAAAAGAGGTACTCGAGGGTCGAGGAAGCTCTCACCAGGAAGAGTTTTCGTGCTGGGAGACCACATAACCACATCTTCTGTTAGGGATATGACCACCTTCAATGGCAAAACACATTCGAATATTTCTGAGTCTCGACCATTGGAAAGGACTTGGTGTAATCTAGTTTAGGCTTTCCACTGATGTTTCGGTATTCAGACAGTTTGTATCAGTGGTTAAATGGAGCCGCCCAATTTGGGTTTACATGTATCCGCCGCTCAAATTTTGGAGGAAAAAAGAAGAGGGGATGAAGGAAAAGGGTAAGAAAAGAGAGGGAGTTTTTTGTCAATAGTGTGTGTACATGTATCCGCCGACGGGACCGATCCGGTCACTATTTAACCCCTTGTTTGTATCAGACTCTTAAAAACTTAGGTTTTCTTCGAAAACTATAATTATCCTCATTGCGCTTATTTTCACTCGAGACCAAATTGTTTCTCTAACACGCAGCGGGGGTTGTATGGACTCTCCAAAAAAGCTAGTGATACCAACTCCTTGTTCGAATGGCGTTCTCTGCTTTTCATCGGACGCCCAAGAGTGTTTCTCTAACCCGCACTGCGGGTTAAGATCAGGGTGTTTCTTTCACCCGCACTGCGGGTTAAGATCAGGGTGTTTTTTTCACTCGCACTGCGGGTTAAGATCAGGGTGTTTCTTTCACCCGCACTGCGGGTTAAGATCAGGGTGTTTCTTTCACCCGCACTGCGGGTTAAGATCAGGGTGTTTCTTTCACCCGCACTGCGGGTTAAGATCAGGGTGTTTTTTTCACCCGCACTGCGGGTTAAGATCAGGGTGTTTTTTTTCACCCGCACTGCGGGTTAAGATCAGGGTGTTTCTTTCACCCGCACTGCGGGTTAAGATCAGGGTGTTTCTTTCACCCGCACTGTGGGTTAAGATCAGGGTGTTTTTTTCACCCGCAGTGCGGGTTAAGATCAGGGTGTTTTTTTCACCCGCACTGCGGGTTAAGATCAGGGTGTTTCTTTCACCCGCACTGCGGGTTAAGATCAGGGTGTTTTTTCACCCGCACTGCGGGTTAAGATCAGGGTGTTTCTTTCACCCGCACTGCGGGTTAAGATCAGGGTGTTTTTTGCACCCGCACTGCGGGTTAAGATCAGGGTGTTTCTTTCACCCGCACTGCGGGTTAAGATCAGGGTGTTTTTTTCACCCGCACTGCGGGTTAAGATCAGGGTGTTTCTTTCACCCGCACTGCGGGTTAAGATCAGGGTGTTTCTTTCACCCGCACTGCGGGTTAAGATCAGGGTGTTTCTTTCACCCGCACTGCGGGTTAAGATCAGGGTGTTTCTTTCATCCGCACTGCGGGTTAAGATCAGGGTGTTTTTTTCACCCGCACTGCGGGTTAAGATCAGGGTGTTTCTTTCACCCGCACTGCGGGTTAAGATCAGGGTGTTTCTTTCACCCGCACTGCGGGTTAAGATCAGGGTGTTTCTTTCACCCGCACTGCGGGTTAAGATCAGGGTGTTTCTTTCACCCGCACTGCGGGTTAAGATCAGGGCGTTTCTTTCACCCGCACTGCGGGTGCAAAAAAATTATGCGCTCTTCAAAAAGTCCGAAAAACATTCAAATCTATGCACTCGAAAGAAGAAATTTTCGATTTTTACTTATGAAAAAAAGAAAACAATTCCAAACTCTTTTAAATTCTAGAAATCTATGCGCTCGAGAAAAATTATGAGGATGGTAAGAAACACCCTGGTTAAGATATATGCGTAAATCTATGCGCTATCAAGTGAAGGCTAGTGATACTAATTTTCTGTTCGTATGCGTTCTCTACTTTTAACAAACGCACTCGATTTCGTTGCAAAGTCTGCCAATTTTTCATAATTATTATTTTCAATCTATGCACTTATTCTTCAGGTTGTGAAAAACAGCTTGAGCGTTTATGAATAGAACATTATAACTCAAAATGCTAATATGAATTCTTTGCTTTACTAGTAAAACAGTAGATCATTACTAGTAAAACAGTATATCATTACTAGTAGATAACCTTCTTGCGAATCCTGTATTTTTCCAGTAGCTTATGAAGAGTTTGCCGACGTTCTTGGCTACATTCCAAGAAGACTTTGCTCTCATCTTCTCCTCTCCCAATCAATACATCGTCGACTATTCTGCCGTTTGTATCCAGTACAAGGGCCGCAAGCAGAGAGTTGGAATCCAACTTTCTGGAACTTGCCAACTAAAACGGTTTTTTTCTACCCGATAAAACACTTATCAGTAGAACTTGGTACGCTAATTGAAGAGCTGCAGACTTCTCCATTTAAAACTAACTCTAATTGAAGCAAACCGTAGCTTGGTTCATTGATGTTTGAAAAACATCTTCCGAAACTCAATTCATCAGTCAGAACAAAAACAATTTAGAACCAATTTTTGTCGCTTCCGATCGATGAGAAAATGAGAAAGATATATATATATATATATATATATATATATATATATATATATATATATATATATATAGAGAGAGAGAGAGAGAGAGAGAGAGAGAAGGAAAAGCCAAAAAAACTCACAAGCGAACCTGACGTCGTTCGTGACAATTCCCTGCAGTAGAGAAAGAGTCTGCTCCCCTCGCAGCATCAAAAGCGCACGACTTCTCACATATGCTGCCATTCCTGAAAGTCAAAACGACAGGAACTGCTTTTTAACTAATTCAACGTTCGCAAGCCCTCTCATCTTTTTATCCAGTATCGACGTAGGCTCGGCCCCTTTTCCCCCTCGGAGGGGGGGGGGGCGGGGTGACGGATTTATGTTTATTTTTCGATACGGTCTCGTTAGCGTAAACTATTACTGCGTAAACTATAAACTATAACTTCTTCACTTTAGGGCCCTCCTTCTCCCAGAGGTTAAATTGGGTCAGTTAAATTGGGTCATTTTCTTAATACGGCCTCGTTTCTACGCTAGGTACTTTTTGCGTTCAACCACCCTTCCCCAGAGGTTCAATTGGGTCAGATGAGAGTGGCATTTTCTTGATGCAGTCTCGTTCGCCTAAGCCGTACGGCCTCGGTAGCGTAACCTTTTTCCTAAGCCTAAGCGTTTTGAAAATGTGAAAATAGTTTTTTATGTAAAATAAACTTTTTTAATAAAAAAAAATAACTTTTTTGTAAATGTAAATGAGTCAGAAGTATGACTCTCCGGAAGGGGGGTAGAGTGAATAAGTGCCCTAATACTAAGCATAATTTAATGTTTAAAAAAAACAGGGAGAGGGATTAGAAAGAGAGGAAAATGAGAAAGAGCAGGAGCAACATTGTGCAGCAAAACTCAGGGGAGATGAGCATACGTCGAACTAGGCAAGTGCCGCATTAAAAATCACTAAAAACAAATGCCCCCCAACGTAAAATGTGCCATTTAAAGAGACAAGAAATTCAGAAGGTAGTGTGACCGTTCCGCTAATGGCAAGTTACTTAGAGAAATTTAACAGTACGCGCGGTCGCGTTGGCCGTCTGGACTAAAACACGGCCTCGTTAGCTAAGCCGTACGGCCTCGTCACCGTAAACTTTTTCCTAAGCCTAAGCGTTTTTTTATGTAAAAATAATTTTTGATGTAAAAACTCACCGAACTACTCACAGTCAAGCATTCTCACTCTACACTACAGTGCCCTTCGTCACTGATCGTGATGAACAAAATAGTAGTAAAGAAAGTGAGCTAGCCAGCCCAGCCAGCGCGTACTGCAAAATTTTACAAGTTTTTTTTTACCCATACAACCACACCCCGTCACACAATGGAGGAAGGAGGAATTAAGTTTGCACGCAGTTTTTATTACTTCAAACGGTCCCGCCTTAAAGTAGCTAAAAAGGCGGCGGATTTGAAAAAAATTTTAAAACACGCTGCGCGTGCGAGCGCGCTTTTAAAAAAATCGATAAGGGCCGTTTTTTCACTTTTTTGTTTGCGATTCGCAATGCATTGGGAAAGTACCATTTTATGATAGTTAAATGTACCTTTAAGCGTAGTGTAGGGAAGGTAGTAGAGAGAGAAAGGGTAAGAATAAGAAAAAGTGGATGAGAGAGCGTAACATTGGCAGAGAGCGATGTAGAGAGAGGGAAAGAGAGAGGTAGAGAGACACAGGAAAAGAGCGAGTTAGAGAGAGAGATAGGAAAGAGCGGATGCGTCTGCGTCTCGAGTGCGTCTCGCGTGCGTGCCTGCGCATCCTAATCAAGATTTTGCGGGCTGGCCTTGTCTATCGAAAGTGGTCGTCTGACGGGGGTGTACAACATATGTATTGAAACACTTAACAAGTACTTGGCAGTCAAAGATAGTTATTAACCGGAGCATAGCGTACATCTCTTTTGTAGCCTTCATAGTTCGTTCAAGAATTGCGTCATGTCTGCGAAGATATGGGACTAGTTGGACTCCAAGGTCTCTCACTTGAGTAGATACTTTTAGAACATTGTTCTTCAGGTGGTAATTGAAAATACGAGAAGTTTTTCCTAAGTGTAGATGATAAGTCTTGTTCGAAGATAAAGAAAGGGGAAAAATTATTGGTCCACCATTTAAATAGAAGTTGTAGTGAAGTCTCTCACTACCTTTTATCTTTGTCCACTTATCCAATAATTTTGATCTACCTCTCTCCTCTCTCTCCTCTCGCTCCTTTATCATATATCCTCGCCTCACATTGAAAGAGGATCTTGCTTTACTTCTCTACTCTCGTCCTAAATTGTCAATTGGAGGACCTCTCTTCATCTCCATCCATTATTGTGACCTCCTGCTGTTTTTTGTCCTATACGACTCACAAGGACGGTTCGTTTTTGATTTGTGTGTTCCATTAAGGCTCTTTTACTGTTGAGTATAAAGAAGTCAATTGGCCGAGTGTTAAAGAACTTTGGCAGGCGAGCAATTCTGGTTATTGAACCACTAAATTTCTGAATTTACTTTCGAGTAAGCACATGGTGCATCGGCCGTAGGTAATTAGTGATGGAATTAGAACACAAATCGGTCCCACAGGTGAGCACAGCAGGTGAGGAGGCGACGTCGCCTACATTTGTACTTGTTGTTGAACAGTACAAAAGGTTGACTAGTAGGCTTGTTGAGGCCGAAAGTCTCCTTGAATCGGCTAGTAGGCTTGTTGAGGCCGAACGTCTCCTTGAACCGGAATATAGTTCAGCGCCTCGCAAGTTGCAACTCCAGTTGAGGCGGATCGAGGTCGAAGTGAAGCATTACTGCATTGCAGTAGAAGAAATGGAGACGGTCCTTTCGAAGATGAAAGCAACAGAGAAACAACAAGCCGAAGCATCGTTCAAGAGATGGTTGATCGATGATCGCGAGAGGCACGTCTTGGCAGTGCGCAGAAGAGTTGATCTACTCGAGACAGAGATAAGCTTTCTCTCAGAAACGACTTTATCATCGATTGAATCACAAGCAGTAAGAGCAGAAGCTGCTCGAAGACCATTGGAAGTGAGGAACCAAGAAGAATACTCTGCGTCAGAAGGTCGTCCCAGTTGTCTACTACGGCTGCCAACCTTGGCGCTACCCATGTTCGGAGGCCAGGAGGGAGAGTTCCAAAACTGGTTTGAGCGATACGACGAGCTCATCCATTCCCGATCGCAAATGTCGAAGTTAGACAAAATGGCGTACCTGCAGTCCTGCGTGTATGGTCTCGCGAAGACGGCTGTTGAGCCGTTCCCAGTCACATCTGAAGGATATGACTTGGCGATCGCAAGACTGATCGAGAGTTTTCAGTCTAGGAAGACAGAAGAAAGAACTCTCGCGTCTACACTGGATGGTATCGTCGCACCGGGTCCTTCGTGGCATGACCAGCTGAGTTTGGTCCTTTCTCTGAGATCAACGATAGCGAGGATGGGAAGAATGAGCGAAAACATGCAGCAAGATGTGTTGCTCCAAGACATTCTCGTCAGAAAGTTCCCTCTGCATATCCGTGAAAATTTACATCGGTACATCTACAACTCTGAAAGCGTCACCGTCAAGTCTCTACTGGACAAGGTTGAGTCCATGATCAAAGAAGAGATTTTCGTAGCAGGGATGAGCGGCAAAACCCCAATTAAGAAGTCAGCGACTTCAAGCCAAGTGGTAAACGCTGTCCAAGGCTATTCTGTTGAGAATACAGCCGACAAACGATCAAGAATAGACCGCCAGGTCCACAGCGCTCCTCATTCTGAAGAAATCAAATGTGTTTACTGTGGCAAACACAAATTCTCATACGACTGCTTCTCGATGGAAATGGTGAAAGACCGGATCGAGTTTCTCGGAAGACAGGGACTTTGCCAGGCATGCTTGAAGCCGGGAGGAACCTCTCATGGATGCGACGTCAAATGCAAGATATGCGACAAGCCTCACGATGAGTCTATCTGCCTCAAATTTGTGACGATGATTCAGAATCAGAGGAGAAAAAAGGAGACCCGAACGAAGGGCAATCGCCCCAACCGGTGGCCAAGCAGAAAGACGTCAGAGCATATCAGAGACAGACCGACGCATGAACAACGCCCAGTGATGACTACCATCTCATGCAATCAACAAGAGCAAATGCTAACAGGCATAACACGTCTTCAAACGGGCAATGTGCGAATACAGGGTCACGGATCAGAACGGAAGGTGGCATTCATGCTAGACACAGGTGCCAGCGTGAGCTTGATTTCGAAAAAGCTTGCCGAAGAACTTTCCTTGCCAAAACTTCACGAGGTGAAGTCTTCCTTCAGTGGACTGGGGGATAGAAGCGAAGGCTCAAATTTGTACCCAGTGTACGAGGTACCCCTCCAAACGATGAATGGAAAACAGATGATCGTGAAAGCTGTAGGTTATCCAGACCCCTTGGTGGGAAGGCTTACGTACCCACCGTTGACGAAGCAGGACAGAGATGTTATTCGAAAACGAAGACTCCGTATGGCGGATGACTGCGACAGGTCATGCAGCGTTCAGCCCCAAGTACTGTTAGGAAATGATGATTACCTGGTCGCCACACTGCATAAGCAGAAGCGCATTCGACTGCCGAGTGGCCTGACTCTGCTGCCAACGGTCTTCGGTTGGATAGCATCAGGCAATGCAGGCCGCCAACATCCAAACTCGACCTCCGTCAGTTTTATCGGAAGAAGCTGTTATCGGAAGAAAGGAGACCTTGAAGAAGGTCAATGAATCACTGCAAAGGTTTCTTGCTCTTGAAGAAACGGTTGTTGAACCAGCAGATGATAAAACAGATCACGCAGAAGTGAACAAGTTCTTCCTGGATAACGTTGCAATGGAGAACGGCAGAATTTCCACGCGATACTGCTTCAAAGAGCAACGGTTGAGCCAACTTTCGGAAAATTGGCACAGTTCACATGCAAGACTTCGCAATGTAGTTGCAAGTCTACGAGCAAAGAAGATGGTAAACAAGTACGATGTAGTGATCAAAGACCTCTTGAAGAAGGGTCACATCGAGAAAGTTCTGCCTCCGGACAAGAAGTTGTTTACCTACCTTCCCCATCATCCAGTGTATAGACCTGACAAGCCATCGAAGCCTATCAGAATCGTTTTCGATGGGTCTGCAAAGGAGAGAGGAAAGCTATCAATCAATGAATGTATGACAGACTGCCAAACACACGTGGAGAGAATTCCAGCGCTGCTGCTGCGATTCAGATGCTCTCCCTCGGTGATGCTATGCGATGTCGAATCAGCCTTTCACCAGATCAAGATCGAAGATGATCAAAGAGACTTAATGAGGTTCCTGTGGCTTAAAGATGTCAATAAACCCATGCACGACAGCAACATCGACCATTACCGATTCACGGTTGCGCCTTTCGGACTAGCCCAGAGTCCTTATATCCTCGATATGTCAATCAGATATCACATTCAGCAGAGCAAATTGGCTCTGGAACAGTCGAATGGACAAGACGAAGTGTCCAGATTCGTGCTGGATCAGCTCGAGAACAACATTTATGTTGATAATGTTGTTTTCCAATGCGCGACTCACACCGACATGATGTCTGTCTACAGAAAGTCCAAGTCCATTTTCGCAGAAGCTTCGATGAACCTGAGAGAGTTCACGTCGAATGTCACATCATTTGTAGATGGTATACCTGAAGCAGACCGAGGAAAGGTCGGAGAACAGAAGGTTTTGGGCATAGTTTGGTCTTCAATGGAAGACACGCTCCTACTCACAGCGAACCTCGTTCAAGCAGAAAAAACGCCGACAAAGAGGACGGTCCTAAGTATGCTTGCGTCGTGTTTCGATCCTTTGGGATTGCTTGCTCCTCTTCTGCTACCCCTGAAGCTCTTCGTGCAAGCACTTTGGACGCAACAGTATGGTTGGGATCAGCAACTCAATGAGAAGGACTCCGTGACATGGAGCGTTCTCGTAACAGAAGCTCTGTCTTTCAGTCGCCGAATACCTCGAAGAGTTCCTCAGACACAAGATATCTTGAGGATCATCGCCTTCGCAGACGCTTCCAGCAAAGCAACAGCTGCCTCGGTTTACGTAGTGAACGAAGATGAAGCCTTTCTTGTGATGGCAAGATCTCAGCTGGCACCACTGAAGAACAAGCTGACGATCCCACGTTTGGAATTAAGAGCTATTCTTCTTGCTATGAAGTTGTTGAACTTCGTCGTGAACAGTATCACGAAAACATGCATGCAGAGGAAGATCGAATTTGGCGTGTACTCTGACAGTATGATAGCTCTGTATTGGACTCTTGGAAGCAAAGAGCAGAGCGATTTTCGTGGCAACCGATCAATCGCGAACACAGTGAAAGCGATCAACCAGGAGAGGCACACAATATGCAGGACATATCATCTTAGAAATTGTGATCTCAAGGGAGATTGCATTCCATTGCGACACGTTCGTACGGAAGACAACCCTGCAGATGTTGCAACCAGAGAAGACGGTGGTCGAAAACTGATGAAAAATGACCTCTGGTGGAAAGGGCCAGAGTGGCTCACCGAAGAAGGCCTGTGTGCACAGCCAAGTTGGAACTGTGAAGAAGCTCCGCTACCAGTCGTGAAAAGAGCAGACGAGGAGAACACACCCCTAACTGTGTTGACAGTTATGGAAATTTGTGAAACCGCCATTCAGTTCTCAAGATTCTCAAGTTTGACCCGCTTGAAAGGGACAATGGCCTACGTAAAAAGGTTCTTGAGAATAAAACTTCGAAGAGCTTCCAGCCCAAAGACTGTCTGTCTGACAGGGCATGGCCCGCTCAAGGGTTCACTCACCGCGCGAGAACTAGTGAGTGCAGAAGTCACATGTATCAAGATTCACCAGATGACGCACGTAAAAACCATCAGCAATAGCGGCAACAGGCATTTGGAGCTTTTTCGTGATGAACGAGATGTCTACAGATGTGGACACTTGAGAATTAGCAACTCGACTTTGCCATACGACACCCGCTTTCCCATGTTCATTCCCGGAAATGCAGACGACTCCTTTGTGAGAATGGTCGTACGTGACGCGCATCATAGAGTGATGCATTCTGGAGAGAATCATACACTTGATCACGTCAGGGCAAAGTTCTGGATTCCACGAGCTCGTCGAGTGATACAACTGATTCTGAAGAAATGCGTTGCCTGCAGAAAGGCATACGCGTTACCCTTTGCATACCCAAAGGCACCCGCATTGCCACATTGCCGGGTAAACATTGGTCGTCCGTTCCAACACATTGGACTAGATTTCGCTGGGCCGTTCACGGTGAAGGTTGACGCAGGACAGGCTAAGAACTATGTACTGTTGATAACATGCATGTCAACGAGAGCAGCTCATCTAGAGGTTGTGAAGAGCCTCTCAGCGATCGCCTTCACATACGCGTTCCGCAGATTTGTAGCGCGCCGAGGAGTGCCCGAAACAATACTGTCGGACAACGCGCCAACGTTCAGATTTGCAAGTATGATCCTCGGCGGAGAAACTTTAAAGGATGAAATGTTCTCATCCTACTTTGCCCATAAGGGCATCAACTGGTCATTCACAGTCCCTCATGCTCCTTGGCAAGGTGGAGTATACGAGCGGCTTGTTGGAATAACGAAGAGTTGCCTCACAAGGACCTTCGGCAGAAAGTTGTTGAACGAAGATGAGTTTGTGACAGTGATCATAGAAATAGAGACTGTGATAAATAGTCGGCCACTCATCAGGCTGTCGAATGACATCAAAGATATTGGACGAATCCTTCACCCAATAGATTTCATAGCTCCGTTGGGAGCACCAATGGGGGCTTCCATGACGTCAAGTCAAGACTATGAAGATGAGAACTATGAACCCACTCCTAGTACTGCATCTTCGCTGCAGAAACAATGCGAAGAAGTGGACAAGCGTCTGAAGATGTACTGGGAGCTGTACCAGTCTACCTACATAACCTCTATGAAGGCAAAACAAGAATCCAGCTATAGGAATGGGCGGGCAAAGGTTCGACAGCCTCAAGTTGGAGAGGTAGTACTCATCCAAGAGGAAAAGGTACCGAGAGGCTCATGGCCATTGGGCACAATCATTAGCCTCGGAGAGCGCAGCGTCCGGTTGAAAACGAGCAACGGAAAGTTAATCTTGAGACCTCCGAATCTACTGATACCGCTCGAAGTTCTCTCTTCCGACATGGAAGATGACAATGAAGTTCCGGATGAAGAGACAGCTGATAAAATGACAAAGGGTGAGCGCAATGAACGCCCCCGCAGAACGTGTCATTCCTTGGCTAAAATTCCCGAGTTTTGGCGCAGCGTCCGCGCGTAGGCGCCGCCGCAGCCTCACCTGCGTGACCAATTAAATGTATATAACTTATATTCGAAGGTTAAGGGGTCAGCCCTATTGTTTAGACCTAGAAGCTTGGTCTAGTTTGTTTCACACGAAGATTGTTGAAACACGAAGATCAGCAATCACTTGGCAGCGGCTTGCACTATGATGCCCTCTCGACTGGACCGACGAAATCATCTGACTCGGATTGGTAGATGTGCTTCTTGCGCCGCCTTCAATCATCCTGGAGGTTGCCGGATAGGACCATGCATCTTCTGCACAAAACGTCACCACGCCGTCATGTGTCCCGACAACCCCGCCTTCTACAATCACTGATGGCAGAGCTCGGCGACATCTCGATCGTCTCGACATCCAACTCCGATCTAAGTACATATATTGTTATGAAGCATAACGGAGAAATAACGTCTCCACTGAGGAATTCTATGTCGTTTTAATATGAAATCGATCTGATAATTATTATAATTGTGGTATTAACGTTATTTTGCTTGGTATTTAATAGTATTATATTTTTCTTGGTTTCGGCCAACATTGCTATTCTAATACTATAGCACATAATTATTTGGCCCCGGCCAGTATCGTTATTATTCTTATAACTTTTCTCCAGGCCTCAGCTATGTTGTCTGTTGTTTTATTTTTCTTTGGGCCCCGGCCAGTGTAGTGAAGTCTCTCACTACCTTTTATCTTTGTCCACTTATCCAATAATTTTGATCTACCTCTCTCCTCTCTCTCCTCTCGCTCCTTTATCATATATCCTCGCCTCACATTGAAAGAGGATCTTGCTTTAC
>OZ057407.1:16216501-16241559 GCA_964056735.1 Allodiplogaster pararmata | reverse complement strand
TTTTATTCATGAAAACTCCCTTCCCCCTTTCTCCTTAGGGCCCCCCTTCCCCCCTTTAGGGCCCCCCCCCCCTTCCCCCTCCCCCCTCCCTAGGGCCCTTACCCCCCTTGCTTAGGTAGGGCCCTCTTCCTCCCCCTTCCCCTTAAGGGCCCCCCTCCCTTCCCTGCTTAGGTAAACCCCCCTCCCCCTCCCCCCTTTCCTTTCCCCAAAATTTATAAAGATATTTTTTTTTAAAAAGGAAAAGAAAAGAGAGAAAAGAAGAATAAAAGAGAAAAAAATTGAGAGGCCGCGACGCGAAGGGGGCCGCGACGCGCCTACCAGACGAAGTAAAAAAGTACCAGCGTTTTAATGCAAAAATAATTTTTTGCAGTTGCAAAATCAGGTTAATTTTTCATTTTTAAAATCTTTTCTAGCTATTATAGATTAATTTATAAATTTTTATACAGATATAAACCACGCTAAAGAAAAAAAAGAATTTTTTTCTGGAAATTTTGTTGTTTTTTCAAGAACCAAAGTCCCTGATGCTCAAAATGATATCCTATGAAGAAATTTTCCGAAACCAAAACGTTTAAAGCCCACGAGCGCTGCCACTTAAACTGCAGAAGTACCTATTTTTAAATTAAATCTGAAACAAACATTCAACAGAATGACCTAAAGAAAACATTCAACAACAAAAAACACTCATAAAAAACTTTACTCCCGCGAAAATTACCTCCACTACAAAAAAAACCATCAAAAACAACTCACTGAGAGAGCAGAAAAAGTTTGGTGTGGTGTAGGGTGAGAAAAAAAACCTTTGGTGTCAGGTGAGAAAAAATGCCGTGGTGAATTTCACGAAAAAAATTGGTGGACTTTTAATTTGGTGGAAAAAACCGTACAGGTTGGTGTCAGGTGAGAAAAAAATGCCGTGGTGAATTTCACAACAAAAAAAAAATTGGTGCACGTTAGTGTTTTATTTAGTGGACGTTAGTGTTTTATTTGGTGGACGTTACTATTTTATTTGGTGGACGTTACTATTTTATTTGGTGGACGTTACTATTTTATTTGGTGGACGTTACTATTTTATTTGGTGGACGTTACTATTTTATTTGGTGGACGTTGCTATTTTATTTGGTGGACGTTACTATTTTATTTGGTGACACTTCTATTTAAATGGTGGACCAATAATTCATGCCCATAAAGAAAAACATTAGTTTATCGTGCAGAAGTTCTTCTCCACATAGTTAGTGACAATATATTCTATATCTTTGTTCAATACGAGTTTCAGATACTGCGCTGCAGGATAGAACATAGATGCTTTGTATTAGGAAGAACTTCTAGAATCATTCACAGAGTGCATAGAGCAACTCGCACAATAACCAATCATGGACTACGAATCTCCCAATCCCTCAGCCTTCGCCAGCATGATAGAATGTCGGCGTAGTGGTTCTTCGAACTGGCTCCGTCCAAACAACCACTGCAAAATAAACTTCTGCAAGATTCGACAAAGGTGGTGAAAGTGTGTTTCTCAAAAATCTCTCACGCCGATTTAGGCGAACGTGTTCCAAAAGTAGCTGCACCCGAGCTCCTCGTTCAAAACGAAATTATGCGAAAATCAGAAAATCAAAACGAAGTTATTGAAAAAGCGAATAGGCTTCGTAGTGCAACAAAGTCATGTTTTAGAAAAAGCAGACAAAGATTACTCGGACTTTTAAAAACTTTCTAGTTTTTCATTTTATTCTTCATTCGAGGATGCTGAATTTTCTTTTTTGATGAACACTATTCGAGAATAGATTCGCAATCCCTGTTAAGGCTTTTTTCGAGCGAAAAAAGATCTGATGAATCAATTAAGCAAAGAAAGGAAGCTCCGAAAAGAAAAAAACTTTAATCATGAGGTGATCGAAGAAGATTTTTAGGGAAGTTCGACAACAACTCAGAAATCTTCCCTTAGTGGTTAAAGAAGCCTTAGAAAAAATCCTTGGATATTTCGCCTTTACATTTGAGAATTTGTGACGGCGAATTTTTCCTTACTTTTTACTATACAGAAAACTTTTTTAGAAAAAAACTGATGAACGCTCTTCTGAGTATTCCAATTAGCACTGCTGAAGTAGAAAGAGGATTTTCTAATTTGTTTAATATAAGACGATGCTGGGAATATTTTTCGCCAAAATGCTCAAAATGTTGTTCCTCAGCCAAAAACTTTATTTTGCCAAGATTTCGAGTATGCGAACTTGGAAGAAAAAAATTCCGATATTAGTCTTTTTTTAGCTGCCAAAATAGGGACGAAGAATCGGCCACTATTTCGCAGTGGCAAATGATGAATGACTCTGTGGCCAAATTTTGTTCCTGCCCAATCACAGACAATTTTGTTTTTCCTTTGTGACATGTTTTGGCACTGCCAAACTTTTTTGAACACTTTTTGTTCGTTGAACTCAGCTCCGCAACGACCACATATTAACCACTTCTAGCGACCCTAGCGACGTACCCCAACCGAGTTTAGTAAACTCTTTTGGGGTAAGTCGCTAGAAATGCTTGGCGTGTGGGCGTTGTAGCTGGTGGTATTGCAACTCGGCCTTTTGGATGAGATCAAAGCCTAGTATTGGCACTCCCCAAAAAGTTCCTGAGAGCGATCCTCCATCATCCCAGAAATGAGGCTAGGGAATTGCAGGGGCTACAAAAAAGCCCGATTTTGGCCCGCTCGTAGAACTTTTTTTTGATTTGTGCGGCTTATTATTGTTATTGTAGAGAAGGAATTAGGAGAATCTTAGCATTCACTGATTCTACGCTAGGTACTTTTTGCGTTTAACCACCTTTCCCCAGAGGTTCAATTGGGTCAGATGAGAGTGGCATTTTCTTGATGCGGTCTCGTTCGCCTAAGCCGTACGGCCTCGTTAGTAAACTTTTTCTCAAGCCTAAGCGTTTTTTGATGTAAAAATACTTTTTAATGTAAATTTTTTTTTAATGTGAAAATAATTTTTTAATGTAAATGAGTCAGAAGTATGACCCATGGAATCTCTGGAGGGGGGAGGTGGTTAAACGCGTGCCCCACGCTGTTCACAGAAATCTGTTTCGGCCCAGCTTAGACAGATTTCTATGCTCTCTGGGTGGGGCTCATCAGTGAGTGCCCAGAGAGTTCATTTACGTTAATTTTAAAAAGTAATGAAATATATAAAACATCAACAGAAAACAAAGTAAAGGAGAAAAGGTACAGCAAACCTAAATATTGTAGTATGTCTACTCAAATGTAAGATTAAATACATATATATACATATACATATGTATATATATATATATATGTATATATAGCATTATAGAATAAAACTAGCGGATTGGCTACAATTTAAACAATGAAGTCTAATTCATAAAACATTGATTATTAAAATAAACATCAATAGCAACAAAAATGATGTAACTAAATTGTAAGTTAGTAAATGATAATATTATGTTTACAATGTCCTTGTATACGTAGGCGCCAAAGAAAATCTGCCACGAATATAAAATGTTTAAACTTACTGTGTAAAAAAGCACAAAAACAGTCACAAATAGGAGCAACAAAAAAAATTGGCGACCTCCCAACCCGTCCCGGTCACCACTCACAAAAAATTTTACATGAAAATTCATACCAGCAAAGTATGGGATGCGTAACGATACGTTTGAAAGTATTCCGAGGAATACTTTCTCAAAGTATTGTCTTTCATACTGCAAAAACATGGTTTTCCATGAAATCAAAGTATTTTAGGCATACTCTGAAGTATGCTGTTTGTCGGGATCCTACACAAAAGTATTCTTTTTCATACCTCGAAAGTTTTTTTTTTTCATGAAATCAAAGTATTGCAGGCCATATTTTGAAGTATGCCGTTTCTTTTTTTCCTTGATTTTTGTGTCGAGATTCTTTTTTGTTTGTTTTTTTCTGGAGTCAATTTTTTATGATTGAATCAACAAATTTATATTCAATAATAGCAAACAATGTTATAATCACAATCAACCAGCAAACAATGTAATATATTACAATTTTGTTATTATAATAATAAAAAATTACAGTCAGCACAACAAATACATTTTCACCTTCTACTAAGCATGAAATTTTTTTGAAAATCTACTTCGTCATAAATTAACAAGAAACTGGCGAAACAATTTTGAGAGATATCCTTTATTTTTTGAAGGCGATCCTTACAAACCGAACGTGTTTACGTAAAAGAAGAGAAAACACTCGAACATGGGATTTCGGCGAATGTAACTATCAGTGGCCCCGCTCAATTTTGTGCTTTTTAGTTGAGTAAAGGTTTTTTCGAATTTTTGTGGTCTCCTGAGTATGATTAACAACAGCAAGAACGAATTAAACGGTTTAACATTTTTTATATAGTTCGCTGAACATTAATACTGTGACTAATTTATTTATTTTTTTTATAAAGAGGTACGGCAATCTTTTTTTTATAAAGAGCATGTTTAAATTATCTGGAGTACTACAAGAGGAGATTGGATACTTTTCAATTAGATCACAGATTTCATGACGTTTAAATAATGGTGTTTCTGGATCCAATATTGTTTTGATAGGAGAGGGTTCAAAAGGAGGAAGTATTCCATTATCTTTAGTAAAACATTTCTGAAATGTTCTAGCAAGAAGATTAGCTTTTTCTAAATCTTTAGTCATAGTAATACCAAGCTCATCTAGTAATATATCAACACCATTCTGCTTCTCTGTGGTGTTTGTTCTAATGAATTTGAAAAACAAGTTTTTGTTCTTGCTATTCACAATAAATTTTTCAAGGCTACCATTAAATTTATCTACATACTTCTTGCACTTTTTACTAGCTCTAACATATAACTCATAATCGGCAACAAGTTCACTAGAGAGGTATTTGTTCCACAAGTGAAAGCGTTTACGCTTAGCTCTTTCTATATGAGAGGGAAGAGGAGCGTGAGTTGATAGACTCACCTTCTCTAGAGGAGCAAATTCTGTCACACAACTGTCTAATACCAATAATAGCAATTCATACTTGCTATTGGTATCATCGCTTAGACTTAAAATGGAAGTCCAATCTAAGTTAGATAAGAAACAGAGTAAAACTTCGTAGTTTATTTTATTGAAAGTGAGTCTATAAGAATATAAGGGAAACTCATAGAATAAGGACAACTCAAATGTTATTGACTCGTGGTCAGAAGAACTAAAAGATGGGGTTACAAGTGAGTTTTTTACCACTTTGGGACTATTAGACAGGAGAAGATCAAGAATATTTATACCTCTTGTAGGTCTTTTTATGTACTGGGTCATTTTAGTAGTCGCACAGAAATCAAGGAAATTTTTGGAGTAGTTTGTTAGAGAAGTAATTGGAGTAGAAGTCCGGTTGATATCTGGAAGATTGAAATCACCTATAATAACACAAGTCACAAGGTCACTTAGGAGTTTGATCAAGTTATTGCTGCCTTGTGCATCAATATGAGGAACACAATAAACAACGACGAATCTGGTTATGTGGGACTTGATATCGATGTCAATCGCTAATACTTCATAGGAGTTTTTAATAGTCTGGGATAGAATGACTTCATGGGAAAGGGTTGAGGCTATGAAGAACAAAACTCCCCCACCACTAGTTTGTCCCTCTCTATCACATCTACAAATGGAGTATTGAGAGGAGAACGATGAGAGGAGGAAAGAGTCGGGAAATGAGTTGGAAAGCCACGTTTCACACATCGCAATAACAGAGAATTTCTCAGAGAGTAGAAGTTGCAAGTCTCCTATCTTGTTAACTAAAGAACGAACGTTGGCAAAATAACATTTAAAATTATGAGCAAGCGACCGGAGATCATTACTTAGTTTGATGTCTTGGACATAACGTCTAGGTGGGTGGCGGATAGTTTGGGCCATAAGTGGTTGAGGAGAAGATGGGAGACGAGGGAAATGAAGTTAGGGATGAAAGGTTTGGGTTTGGAATTGTCTTTTCGCCAGGTGAGGATGGCTCTTTCATATGCGCGCTCGCATCTGGTCTGGGAATGTCTTACAAAAAGGTTGTGGTTTCTGAGCAGAAAACTCTTTGAGAGTACTGCCTGTTGAAAATCCACAGTTGGCATAACGATTTTCAGGGGTCTGGGATTGGAGTTACGGGAGTTGAAGGGGATATGAGATGGCATGCGATAAACTTTCTCGGGAATGGCCTGGACATCCAGGTCATTGAGGATTCTGCGAACATTCAGGAGGTCTTGGTCGGCACGTGCAGCAGCAGAAGGCGAAGGAGATTCCGGGAGGCAGAAGAGGACAAGAGAGCGATAGCGTTCTCGGCGATCAGCTATTTCAGATGGGGATTCGAAGTATCGGAACGATGGGTCAGAGATTGGAGGGGGCTTAGAAGCAGGAGTAAAATGAATAGGAGAAGAATTCTGGACATTCGAAGATATGACATTGTTTTGAGAAGTAATCTTCTCGACGGTAAGAGTAAGAGTGTCAAGAGTATCTTTGAGTGAAGAAATGGATTTGGTCTGTTCTTCAATTATAGACTGGTACTCAATACACCTCTGCTCCAATGTTTCGTTGCGATGTAGAACTGCTTTCATCATCTGGTGGAGTTCTTCGAATGAGTCGGATGTTCCCACATCGGCCCTTCTTCTCGTCGATCGTAATCTGTTAAAGAGAGAACCAAGCGGGGATGATTGAATATTTTCTGCAGAAGAAGACATACTGAAGATCCCAAATGCAACGAGTCTTACTAACTTTATGAGGTGCCAAGTTTAGAGAATAGCCTTGGCACCAGGCGTTCCGTTAGTCCAGCTTCGAAGATTCAGTCGATGAGGAGCTCGCAGTTGTTAATCATTCATCACTTATGCCGCGTTGAGAAGAAGACGAAAGGGGGAAATGACTTTATTCGCTTGGGGAACTTTGTTCACAGAGAGAGAAAACGAAACTCGACCGCTCAGTGTGAAGAAAAGGAAAGGAATGATTGTTTTATACGGCCTCGTTACTAAGCCGTACGGCCTCGTTAGCAAGAAATTTTACTAAGCATAAGCGAACTGCACTGTTAAATTACTTTTTGATATTGAAAAAGCAAAATGTATAAAGAAAAATTCCGCCATAAAAGCATGAGTGTGACACCATGCATGACACAGGTGAAAGTTCAACGGTATCAACTGTGAAAAATAAGAATTTTTTATATAGTACTTGAGTTTTAACGTTACTTCGGGTCACGGTTTTGATTTTTACGACGAGGCATACTTTCACAAGTATTGTATTAAAAAATTCAAAGTATGCCTCTTTAGCATACTTTGATATTGTTGAAGGGATATCGCATTGTCGCTGCCAGGAATACTTTGAAGTATTCTTATTCATGAAATGCCTTTATCCTTTTTGGCATACTTCCCAATAGTTATGCTCTTTTTTGTGAGCAAGAGTCGCCCCGTCGCCCACCCGAAAAAGTTTTTTTCAGCACATCCATTTGAGCTATGGTCTCAATACTCATTTTTTACATGTTGTTCTAAGATCGTAAAAGTCTTTTTCTAAGATCATACAAGCGAAAAGGGGCAAACAATGTTTCTGCAGACAAAACACAACATGAATAGCACTCATTGCTTGACCGAAGTTCGATTGGAGCAAAGCAGCAAAGGTAGTGAATTCTAGTTTTACGGAGGTAGTGAAAAGGAAAGAATTGAATTTGTTATTAGTAATTCAGTTTCATCCTGCAATCATAGTTATAATAATTTCGAGACAACTTCATCTGTCTTTGTGCAATCTTGGAGTGAAGCAACTCCTTCATAATGAACTTTTCAAGTATTGTACAATAGCCTTTTGAGAAAAACTGGATGTTGAACCAGTTGCGCTAACTGCTTCATTTGATTTTCTTTTGAAGTTTCCATTCTCTCAAAGTGTTCACTACCCTCAAGGCTTGGGCTGGGTAGAAGGAAAGTGATTCACTCGAACAGTGCCGAGAAAAGTGAATCATTCAAGAAGGTTGAAAACTTCTACACCCTTTATCCTCTTTAAAGAGCTACATATATTGCCAAGAAAAATATCTTTGCAACCTTCAAATTCTAAGTTACACAGTTTAAAGGCAGTGACGCCTGGTTAAGATGACAAATGATTGAACTATTGCACAGAAAAAAGCTAGTCCACCGGGCGGGATCGAACCCAGACCATCTCGACTCAAACCGGGAGCGCGTGTTACCATTACACCACGGGGACACATTGCTATTCCGTGCGATAGTATTATATGAAAGGCTCATATGCCTTGTTCTCTTAGTCACGCATGCTTATCAAGCGATTGCGTCATGAATGGAGCGTAACTCCAGAGTTCACGATTAAGAGAGATGGAAGATGGATGATAAATCTTCAAATTCTAAGTTACACAGTTTGGGAGAGTATGCTTGCTAGAAAGGCATACATGTGATTTATGAATAGTAACAACTTGAAAGTATGCCTGCGCGTAGGTATTAAAGTATGCTAAAAGGGGCATACAATCAATGAATGAATGGGATACTTTGAAAAGTGTGCCTTGGTGGCTCTCTTCCTTTTCTTGGCACTTATCGAATCTGCAAACCCGGTTGACTTAGGTTGCTCTATATACACTTATTATCTCGATTACTTTATAAGGGAAAAGCACACATACGAATCGCATCGTGTGAATCATTTAACCAAGCCATTCTGGAAGAAAGGCATCGGTAAGAAAATTTTGATTGTGAAGCGCTCTCCTTAAAAGGCGCTTCGGAAAGTCACTAACAAAGAAAATTTTTTTAATGAAAAACCCAAGAAACAGCATACATACTTTATTTTTGTAGACAGCACACTTTCAAAGTATATTTAGCATACTTTCATTGTGTAGACAGCATACTTTCAAATTATCCCTAACATACTTTCATTTCATTACTATTCATACTTTCAAAGTATGAATAGTAAGACTTGTGTTCGGAACAATTTGGAATACTTTTAAAGTATATAGCTCCATTTTCATGTTTTCAAAAGTATGACTATTAATACGTTTTTTTTTGTGCGTTCTCAAGGTGTCCAACTCCTGCTAGAGACCGAGTTCAAGTATGCTGATGAGTGGAGGTAGAGAAACAACCGCTTTTTTGCCGGTCAGCATGAGAAATTAACCCGCGACTTTAATGATCTCTGACTGATTTTCTAGCGCTCTGACGATTAAGCCAAAGTATGTTATATTCGAATAGAATCTTGCATACATTAATAAAATTTTGTGAGGAATCGTTCTATGCTTTTGAAGCTAGGTGTCTTACAGGATATGAAGAGTAGGTTATCCTTTTCAAACTGTTAGGTTTGTTTTCTATTCATTCTTCGATAGAATCATTTTCGTATATTTTTGTTAAAAGAATCAGGGGAGAATCAAGAAACCTAAGAACCATTATAATTTTACTTCGAATAACTTATTTCAATTTTAAGTTGTTGTATTTAAGTTGTTGGGACTTGGGAAAGACTCTATGAAGCGGAATCGAGAAAGAGCTAGAAACAACAAGGAAGAGAGAAAGAGAGAACCAGGTAGATAGATATGCAGAGATAGAGATATGAAGGAAGAACACTCAACAAAATAATAAGGTTTTGAAAATAGGCTTGAGAAAAGTGACCTTGTTAGAAAAAATTTCGAAAAAACATCAAGTGAATGAAGAAGGAGTCACTAGAAAATTTTTTTTAGAAGTGTCGAAAGTGAAGTAACGGTTCTCGTCTTGAGAAGCGAGCTACGGGTAAACTCAAGTGAGTTGTTCCCATCAGCAGAAAATTAGTAGATGCTTAGTTACTTATTCAGTACGCTTTTTAAACAAATATGTTTTGACTGTATTGTTTTTCGAGTGAATTGAACTTTTCCAAGGCCCGTATTGACGTACAATTTTAAAAAAGGGATCAGGCGAACCGCGTTTTCCTCTAAAATCTGCCCAAATCATACTGATGCACGTAAAAATTCATTCATCGAGGAAAACAGTTCTCGTCTAGTAAACAGTTCTCGTCTAGTAAACAGTTCTCGTCTAGTAAACAGTTCTCGTCTAGTAAACAGTTCTCGTCTAGTAAACAGTTCTCGTCTAGTAAACAGTTCTCGTCTAGTAAACAGTTCTCGTCTAGTAAACAGTTCTCGTCTAGTAAACAGTTCTCGTCTAGTAAACAGTTCTCGTCTAGTGAACAGTTTACCAACACCGAGTTGGCGATAAATTCCATTTCCCTTGAAAACTTTTTTTGAGGAAAATGGTTTTCGGTGTCTACAAGAACTCATGATGAAGTCTATTCGAACTTACATAGAATTGGAGTAGCTGATATTTTATTGGATTTTCGGAATGTTTATCGATAAGCTGGAAATGATAAGTAAATGGCAGTAAGCCCTGTATTAAAACTGGAAAAAAGCATAATAGGGGCTGTTTTATTCAAAAACGCTCACCGAACAAAATATAGGGAAAGCTGAAAAAAGTCCCTTGAAAAGATCCGAGAAGATTTAGGGGTGCCACTACAGCCTCGAACAATGAAGCCAAAAAATACTGACCCCAAATAAGTTCGTCATCAAAAGATAAACTTGTTAACGGCTATCACTTACACGGTTGAGGAAAAAGCAGCCGCGATGTCTTTGAAGTTAAGTTGCCAGACATTTAGAAAAATCATATTTGGCGATTTGTGATTCGTGAATCAGGAGTGTCCATGAATAATGAATGAATAATGAATGAATAATGTGTCCAAAAAAGACACAGATGCTTGCTGAAAAGGGTTATAGGTCTGAGCAGAGACAGCAGATGAATTTCGTTAAATACGAGAGATGCGAGTTTCCATGTAATACTGAAGTAGTCACAGAGAATAATGAAGGTTTTATGACCAAACTAGCCATTCTTTGAAAAATTGAGGCTTGTTTATAAAACATTGAAATATCCCCTCAAAATACAATTTTTTTCGGATTTTTCGTAGGGAAAGTGTTACTCTTCTTCTACAAAATAGTTACTTGGTGATCTTGAAACAGAGGCCCTCTAACATAAAATCAGACTTGACCACTTAAGGTGTGTTCCTGAATGAAGTTTGAGTATCTGTCCACGGGAAAACAAGAGAAGTGAACTAGAGACGGCCATCCAAGGTGCGTGAAAAAGAATATAATAGAATTTAAAGATTTTTTTCGACTATCATCACGCATTTGTATCACGTAGTTGTATCACTCCTTCAGGTCGTTCTGTTTATCCGATTTGAGGTTTGTGTTAAATTAGACAGTCACCTAATTTTCAAAAAATTATTTAAAAACTTGACTCTAATAGAAAAATAGTGAATTCTAAAAGTTAGCTGTACTAGGGTTGATTCACTACGTTTTTTACTGTTCTTCTTCATTTTCACAAAAATTTTCTTTGAATTTCGTTACGAGAGCTTTACAAACCAGCACGGAGATCCTTCAAAAGAATTTAAGTATTCCTTTTTTTGAAGACCAGAAAAACCAGAAGAACGGTGAGCTGACCAGTGCTCAAGAGCATATATAAAGAAAACTAACAAATGTAATAGTGTAGAGATGATAGATCTGAGAGATAAAAAGAGATAAAATAAAGAAAGAGAATGAGAGAGAAAGATAAACACAGAAAGAGACAGAGAGAGGAAGGGAGGGAGAAAAATAAATAAATAAAGACAGACAGAGAGAGAGAGAGAGAGAGAGAGAGAGAGAGAGAGAGAGAGAGAGAGAGAGAGAGAGATGGAGAGAGGACGAGTGTGATAGGCGTATGCGAAGTGAAGGATATATCATAGAAATCGAGGTGTTTTTCTCTGTAAGTTGCTTTCCTCTCGGAGCTCTCGCAGACGCGCAGATATTATCTAAATAAACGCTGTTTTGGGTATCTCTTCACAAAGAAGATGACATTCTCGAGTCGCGATGCTTCCTGGAAGTGTTTTCCATGGCAAACACTTCATCGCGCGCTGGACTTCGAATCTAGAAAGCAAGTTGGAGAAGGTGAGAGAGAGAGAGAGAGAGAGAGAGAGAGAGAGAGAGAGAGAGAGAGAGAGAGAGAGAGAGAGAATAGGAAAGTGAGAAATAGAGAGAATGGAAGAGGCGAAGAAAGACAAGAAGATATAGATACTTTGAGCGCTTATGGGAGAGAGAGGAAGTAAGAGAGAGAAAGAGACTTGTTAGAAAGTTAGAGAAGTTGGGTTCATGTTGGAGAGGTTGATATTTACGAGCGGAAAAGGTAAGACAGATAGAGAAAGAGAAATACAGAGAGAAATAGATGGAGAGAGAGAAAGAGGTAGAGTGTAGAAAAGGAGAAAGAAAGGAAGGGAAAAATAGAGAAGAACGAGAAGAAAAGAAACAAATTACGCGGAAGAACTAGTTCAGAGGTGAAATCCTCACAAAAGTTGACAGAAAGTATGAGTTAATTCTCTCTTTCAACATAACACAAACTCTCACGAGAAGATGGTAGGACAGTTCTTTCCCTCCATCTCTTTTATTTTGAACTTTTATCTGTTCTATGATCTACCGTTGGCTAGAGTCAAAAACCTGCATCAATCTCAAAGCCGGCATGACACGGCTTATCCTCGGGCTTGACCCTATCCTTCATTGAATACTGTCAAAACGCTTTCAACAGTCATATTTCCGATGTTCAATAAAACAGTTTCACTTTTTAAAGTTATAAATGTACGTTTTAGCTATCACTTCCTTTCAGGTATATTTTTGGGCATAAAACCTTTTTCTTCTTTTTGGTAGCGTGTAATGATTGTGAATTAATGTAAAATGAAATGTTCTTGTTACACACATCTATATATGAATATGGAAAAATTTAAGGCCGCTTAAAAAATCATTCATTAAATTTCTTTCTTCAATTCTAACAGAGTCTAGGTCCCAACACGTATATGTAATCTAAAAAGTTATGTATTGTAGTTATTATTTTTCTATACGAGATCTTTCATATTTGAGCAAGTTTTTGGATAAATGTCTAATGTTTCATGTGAAACGGGTCTCACACAGAAATATGTGCGCACTTTGAGTTGTCCAAGCTTTTTATGTGCATTTCTAACTTTCATGGCTGGATGGGATTTGCAACGACCGCCTTTTCTAACTTGCTCTCTCCTTCTCTGTATCCTTTTCTCTCTTCACCCTCTCTCTGTTTCTCTCTCTATCTGTATCTCTTTCTGTCTCTCTCTCTCTCTCTCTCTCTCTCTCTCTCTCTCTCTCTCTCTCTCTCTCTCTCTCTCTCTCTCTCTGCTTCACACCATCCGAACTGTCGCATCGATTCGTGGCTCCCCAAAACTCTCCCTATACGTTTTACGCAGTGTTCCCTTGGCTTACGCTTGAAATTATCTCTCAACTATGCAGAGCCCATTCATTAAAATAAAGGAAATTTTGAACGATACTATTTAATATTTCTTCCTTTAATTTTTTTTTTGTGGGAGTGAGTCATAAAATTTATCCTAACCAGGCATCACTGCCTTTAAACTGCGTAACTGAGACTTTGAAGATTTAGCCTAGTTGACTATGAAAGATGCGAAGTGTCCTCTTAATATGATAGGAACATTGTAGAGTTTACCATTTGAAAATCTGATAGTTTTAGTTGTTACTGTGTTTTCAGTCTATCTATGTCTCTTTTTCATTGGAAAAATTACTTCATGTTTTTTCATCTTTCATCTTCATAATAAAAATATCTTCTCTTCTGAGATGCTTCTCTTTCTTAGATATTTTCTCTTTCCGTACCTATAACTCTCTCTCTCTCTTTCTCTCTCTCTCTCTCTCTCTCTCTCTCTTCTCTCTCTCTCTCTTTCTCTTTCTCTCTCTCTCTTTCTCTCTCTCTCTTTCTCTTTCTCTTTCTCTCTCTCTTTCTCTCTCTCTCTTTCTCTCTCTCTCTCTCTCTCTCTCTCTCTCGCTCTCTCATTTCTATCTCTCACGCGTTCTCTCTTAATATTTACGATATCTCATCCATCGTTTTCGATTTCTTTCTCGAACATATTATATCTTCAATTTTTTGGCAAAACACTTCCCGAATCCAATTCCTCAAACAAACCATCTCAAGCAATTTGTTATTCTTGCAATCTTTTTTCTCTCTAAACTTTACTGTTTCTCTTTCGTAAACCCTCGTTCTCTCTTTCGTCCTGTTTTCATCTCTCTCTATTCTCTCTTTTCTTGAGGATAATCTCTTTATATCTTCTACGACTATTTTTATTCCTTCCACGTTTGTTTCTCACGAGATCATTGCCGCAATCTCACGAGATCATTGCCGCAATCTGAACTCGTTTCTCACGAGATCATTGCCGCAATCTGAACTCGTTGCAAAAAGGCTCGTGAATGTTGAAAATAGACAAAGAATGTACCTGTATGTGGGTAAATAGCTCGTTAAGCTTTGAAGAACTCCCAAGAAAATTCAGAAATACCAAACAAATGGTTAAGTTGAGACTACAAGTTAACTCAGCCTGAATTGATGTAATATGTAGATAAGTACGAGAGATGAAGACAATAAGCGTACTTGAAACTCATTAAGAAAAGCCGACAGATTTCACGTAAAATTTCAAATTAACTGCCTTTTCTTATATAAAAACGAAATAACAATGGTTAAATTTTACTCTAGCTTCCCCCCAGCACTTTTAGTCCCCCCAGTGATACAATACCCCCCACCCACACAACTGAAAATTTTTTGTGGGGGGGGGGAAGTAGAATAAATAAATTAGAGAAGTAGGGTGAGAAAGTATGTATAATGTTTGAAGTTTTTATTACACGAAGTGTTTTAAAACATCGCAAGAAAATGACATTGAAAAAGTGGAAGAATTGACTGAGGGGATATTGTAGGGGTACCCGGTGCAACTTTATATCGACTGAGGGGAAAATGCAGGGGTAACGGGCGCAACTTTATATTGACTAAGGGGATATTGTAGGGGTACCGGGCGCTACTTTATGAGGCTTTTCCGGAAAAACTTGAGTAGTGCAATTAAGAGTGGAGATGTTAATCACATTACCGCCAATCTGGAGGACGAAAGTAGGGTAGGATGATTGGAATTGGAGAGAATTATTACATGGCGGCCGCTCAGGTGGACCAGGAAAGAAGAGAATGAGTCAATGTGCTTGATCAATGAGTCAATCACAAACATGTCAATGTCAAGTTTTTCAATAGCTCACCACCACAGAAAATGGGTGACTAAAGTTCACACCTAAAAATCTTTTGCATAAGCCTCCCCCGAGCACGATTTATGAAGAAAAAAGGTTGTACTACAAATGCCCCCAGAAAATTTTATTTTAACCCCACACACCTTTTTCAGAATCCCTCGCAAAAATTTACCTAACAACACAATCTCTAAAATCCTATCAATTTAAACATTTTTTCCTAAGCCTAAGCAATAATTTCATAGCGAAATCAACATCCGTAAAAAAGTTCAATTCAATAAAAAATTGAGAAAAAAATAGTCCATGGAAACATATAACAACCCAATATACGGTGATACACCATCCTATAACGCCCGAGTTTAATAGAGTGGGGGGGGGGCTAAAGTATCACAGAACTTCACCAGTGCATTTTGTCCCGTGTGAGGGGGCTAAAGTAAAATTTTACCATAACAATAACGACTAGCTCTTGTTATAAAGCTTTATATGCCGTAAATTTTTGTAACTTTTTCTGTCATAAAAAGTCAACAAGCATAGTTTTTTTCCAGACAAAAATCACAATTCATCTCAGAACAGTTTGATTTTTTTTTAAACGGATGCATTCAATCGGAAATTTGAAGAAAAAAATCTTTGAAACTTTTTGATAGATGTATACGACTTGAGTTCTTTTTATGGCAAAACTTCTTGGAGCTTTTTTTCCTTAAGAATTCTACCGAGAAATCTCTTCAGGCTTCTGTTAAATCATTAGTTAACTGTTTTTATGCAGTGCAAATGAAGTCATACAAATTTCTCATAAAGTCATGCAAAAACATAGATTATTGCAAATGAAAGTCGTTATAAAGGTACGTTGAGCGGCCAAATCAAAAGTTTGCTGAGTTACAAAACTTTCTAGCCTTTCTATTTCGACTTTCTAGCCTTTCTATTTCGCTCTTTGTTTAACGACTATTTGGCCTACAAACTTGAATAATTAGATTGGAAACCTAAAAAGAATCTTGTTTTTCCTTGTAAATTGACTTTCCTTGACCCAAGACACAATTAGCTTCACCCTCCCCAATCTTATCCTTTGATTGTTCTATTTACCACTTTCCCTAGTTTAAATCTCAAAAACTTCTATATTCTCTTCATGAATAGAAACTATGAGTTCCCGAATAGGATAAAACTGGTTCTTTTTTAACTGGAACCTTTTGCTGAACAAAAAATAAGAGAACAGAATGGATTAGGTTGTAGACCAATGAGGAAGAGCGATAGTACTCGATAATCTATAGAAACAATGTTCTTTTGAGTTCGCTCCATTTGTCTTTTCTCTTTTTGTTTCTCTCTCTATCTCTCTCTCTCTCTTAACCCTATCCTCTTTCTTTCTTTCTCTTTCTATCTATATCTATCATCGCTCTCTCTCTTTCTCTCTCTCTCTCTCCCCCTTTCACTCTCGCTCTCTCTATCTCTCACTTTCTCTCTCTCTTCCAGATCTTGGATGATTTTCACCTTTCCCTGATCTCTCTTCTTTCATATTCAGAGTGGATCCATGACATGCACTCCATTTCTGTCTTTTCTTTCTTTTTTCCTTTTTCTCTCTCTCTTCTTCTTTCTCTCTCTCCATCTCTCTCACTTCTCTTATTGAATAGTATTTCTTTAACTCGCGCAGCTTCCTACTCCCTGACCATGAGTCTCTTGTTGTGAATCAACTTCGGGAAGGCTAAACCAGGAATTGTAAACTGTAGAGATGGAAGAGAAATACATAGACATATATGTGTACTGCGAGTAAGAAAGCAAGTGAAAAAGAGAGAGAGAAAGAAGAAGAAAAAAGAAAGGTGAAGAGAGATAGAGAGAGTGGGAGATGTTGTGATTGAAAAAGGAAGAGCAGGCCAACTTTTGAATGACTATGGATAGGCTGGAGGTATTGTGGGGCGAACCCTGAAAGAATTCACTGTCACCAATTTTCTCTTCTTCAACCTACTCTTCTCCGAAAAATTCATCGAGGCATTTTTTCCAAGTATTTATTAATGTTAAATTTTTAAAATTGTAGTATTCATACTGTATTTATGATATTCAGATATATAATTTAAATCATAGTTTTAAGTTGGGCAGTTTGGCTTTTCCCGTGGGTGTAGAGATATCACAAATTTTGAAAATGTGCATGCCTCCGCCAGGATAAAGACCCTATCACATAGAAAATAAAATCAAAAATCTATTCCGATGGGCGGAAACGAACTCAGCCATCCTTCTCTCTACCACCGAGAGCGCAAGAACGTTACCAGCTTAACTACCATGTAATTTACTGTATATCTTGATATTGATATTGATATTCTTTATCGCCAAAGGACAACTGGTTCAGGGTCATCGCTAACATGGTTGACAATGAGAAAATTAAAAAGTAGAAAATCTTCGGAAGAGGAATAAGCAACTGTGGCGTTGCACTGAAGAGTCTTGGTAGACCACTTAGCGTTTCAACCTCATACCGAAGAGATTCACGAAGTCTTGAGTCCCAAGAAGACAGAAGAGAAATCTCGTAATTCAATGAAGTAGAGACGAGTAGAAGTCAGTGTGAAGAGGAAATGATAGACCCGACCATCTCCGGGGTTTGAAAAAGAAAAGAATGAAAAAGAAAAGAATCTTAATATTTGACAATGAATAACATATGTAAAACTGCTAATTGTAGATTAAACTCTTGATAGGGAAGATTAAACTCTCACTTTCTCTTAGGTGAAGAGTAATTGAATACATAATTAGTTCCATTTTCTCAAATCCGTCTTCCTTTTACATTTGAAAAATCGACTCATGTAGTTCCATTCGGTTAAAAACTGATACTAGAGCATAGTTCGAGAATGTTTGAGCTTGAATGATGTTTTCTTCAAGTGTTCTTCTTGCGTCAACTTGGTTCTTCTCCTACACATTTTTCTCATTATAAATTTCATTCTTTCACGAGTTTTTTCTCTTTTTGATGCCCATTGTTTATTCTGCTGTGATTGGTTCTATCGCAGCACGTCATTTTTGGCCGAGACTGCAGGACATTAATTGAGGTGAGTGGCTGGGGAAGGGCACAGAGGGGTAAGGGGTGATACCGCCTCAGGCAATACTTTGCAGGGGCGGAAAAGCAACGGTTCGGGTCACTGCTTGATCCCACCGCTTTCCTCCCATTCTTTTCGGTCTATCTCTCGCTTTCCCTCTCACAGTTTTTCCGAGTCTCTTCACGCAACATCTTTTCTCTCATCTCGCTCATTGATACTCCCCTTGCGCACAACTCTCTCTTTGCTTCCCTACTTCTTTTCATTCCTCTCTATCATTCTCTCTCTCTCTTCGTCTCTAGCATTCTATACCCCTATCTCCTCTCTCTCTCTCTCTCTCTCTCTCTCTCTCTCTCTCTCTCTCTCTCTCTCTCTCTCTCTCTCTCTCTCTCTCTCTCTCTCTCACACTTCAGCCCCTTTCCTTACTTCCTCTCTTGCTCTCCTTCACCTTTGTCTTCAAGATGTGTGCTTTTCTCAAGTTGACTTTTGACTTAGGTTGTTGCAGTTTGCCACTCAGTCCGTACTCTCGTCCTCTCTCTTTCCCTCAGTCTCTACCTCTCTCTGACTTGCCCTTCAGTTCTTTTCATTCAAATCATATGTCACTACTTGTGTTGCTGTTCTAAAATAAACTTTGACTCGTTCCATTTTCTCGCAGTTACTGTCACCCCTGCTGTGTCTGAGAAAGACACAAGAACATAATATATTTGCTGGCAAACTACCATCCTACTCATGTTGGCATAACCCGCTTTCTCTATTCTTAGAAAGCCCATCTCAACAAAAACCAAACCTTTAAAAAAAATCTGATATTATGAAGAAATTCCGATATTCTGCTGAATTATCCTATAAAACTTACGAGACTCATTCAAAGACCAAAAAAGTTTTTCACTAAATAATTTGAAATGCATAGATGGAGACTATTGGTTCAACTCTTGCTGAAAAGGTCGAACTGTCTTTTGATTCAGATCTTTAAGGTTGGTTTTTTAAAAAAAAACAATTTTAGCAACTTCATCGTTGTTCCGCCAATTATAGAAAGAAACTATGGAGGAAAAACGCAGATTGACTGATGTCAACTCATAAGTATGAAGAACTCGAGTATCAGCTAATTCTAGTTCCGGAAAGCATCTTGAAAAACCGTGGAATTTTTCTGGATGCAAGAAAACTTTGAGGGTGAAAATCTTCGAAATTTAAAGTATTGAGAACCTCGTGGCAAAGTGAAGTGATCGCTAATCTAATTATTTTTCGCTACCATTTTTCTATATTTTCCTACAGATAGGTAATTCTCACTCGTAACTTTCTTTTTTCTAACTCTATTTCTATGACGACCTCTCTCCTCTTTCTCTTCTGTCTGCGTACAAGTTTTTCCTTCCATTACCTTTCCTTCATATGTTTCCTCTTTTTTGTGTCTTCTCATTTTTCGTCTCTTCTTCACTTCATGTCTCTCTCCTTTTCTCTCGCACTCTCTCTCTCTTTCTCTCTATCTCCTCTTCATTTTTGAATACCTTTCATTTTCCACACATTGTGGGCGGAGCGAATTCATTCTCGCATCCTCCGTGACCACGTTTGCCGGGCTGTCTATACAGACAGGAAATTATAGAACTGAAAACATCCAATGATGTTTCCTCTGCTCACTCCTCAGATAGCCTAGTCTATCATCCTCAGCGATCTCACCAGACTCTCTACTCTCTCAAGATATTTTTCTCTCTCTTCATCTTCCCTTCTGAGCTCTTTCCCATAGTCTTGCTATCCTTTCACATGGCTTACCTGTGACCTCTCCAAATCGCCCGATTTTTCGTATTATCTCACCCCAAGTACCGAGCGAGAAGTTCTCCTTGATTTTACCCATACAAGTTTTCCTTGCTCGCGACAAACTCTCCCTGCTCGAGTAGGTGGCCCCTTCCATGGAGATTCTCTCTACTTGCTAAGTACATAGTATTGTTAAGACTATCTCTACTTTTCTTTCTCTTTCTCTCTGTCTATCTCTTTCGTTCACCCTCTTCATCTTTTCCATCAACTTTTTGTCCCTTTCTTCCTCTCTTTTTTCTTATTATCTCTCCCTTTATTATCTTTTTTGTTTCCAAAAAGAAATATAACCTTAAAAAACCATCTGTAGTTTTTTTTTCTACATAAGATTTACAAGAATTTCTTTTTCGTTATATCCTGCAACTTCACATTTTATCATCATCGAATTTCATGCAAATGACGTAAAATGTAGAACATTAAGCTAATTTGTCCTACTGATCTATTGCTTTCCTAAATTGTTTCCTTTAACATATATCTCTATTTCATGCTCATTTTAGTCCCATCTTCTCTCCCTCCATCTCTCCTTCTCATTCTCTCTCTCCTTCTCCCTCCCTCTCTCCTTCTCCCTCTCTCATTCTCCCTCCCTCTCTCATTTTCCCTCCCTCTCTCTCTCTCTCTATATATATATATATATATATATCTTTCTCTCCCTCTCTCTCCCTTTCTCTCACGTTTATTCCACATATCCCCCCCCCCTCTCAAGCCTCATTCATAGCCAAGTGAAGAGAGGGAAGAAACGGCTTTTGTGTGAAGATGTTTCCACGTTGCTCGATGTTTGCAGCGTGAGAGGGAAAGGATCCTAAAAGATAATCAGAGAAAAAAGTTTAGAGAGAGTAAAAGGTATAGAGATATAGAGAGACAACCGTGGAGTAAGAGATGAAGTAAGCGAGGAAGAGAGTGAAAAGAGAGAAGAGAGAATTAGAGAAATAAAAAAGGGAAAAAACAAAGAAATGGAGAATATCAACGGTTTGGCGCTACAGGCAAATTATTGTTTATTCATAGAATTGAGCGGAAAATAACTTGAGAAGTTTGAATTTCAGATACAAAACGTTCTAAATGAACAATTCGCCTCATTCAGATAATTTTACCTCGTTCAGATAATTTCATCGATGTTGTCTGAAATCGGAAATTTTTTCTTGCGTACCTGTCATGTTCAGTTGAAGAAATCACTTAGTACTCTTCATTTGATTCCCTTAATACTACACTCCTATCCAAATTTATTTTTCCGAAATATATGAAAGAATAGTTCGACTACTTCTTTGAGAAAAAACAAAATCTTCTTCAGTTAATGTAGATCGAATTGTTTCTGGTTCGAGAAGCCAATTTTTATAATGTAATAATGATCACTACTCTGAACTTTTAAGCGTTTCAAACGGCTTTTCGCCAGGCTTATCCTTCTTTCTATTTTATTCTACATATTTTTGTATCTCTCTCACCTTTTTCGATTCCTTTCACTTTTCCTTCTCTACGCGTGGTTCAGTCTAACAAAGCATAATTCATAGCTCCATTCTCTGTCGATGGTGCTCGCTCTACTCTTTCAATCATAGTTCTCTCTTGTCAAGATATTTCTGAACATGTTCAGACAAGAGAGAACTATGATTGAAAGAGCAATTTCGTCGAATTCGACAGAATCGAACACTACTAAAAGCCGTTAGAGTTATGCTAGATTAGCAACCCAATACAGTTTTGTCTATTGTATTTGCTTATTCACAATGCGGGGCGGCGAAAGAGAGAAAGATAATGGTCACAGATAGAAAGAGAGAGATAACAAAGGGAAAGCATATACATCGTATATATAGTCATGAAATGGCCAGTGTTCCAATTGGCAAGACCCATGCCTTTAACCACACCCCTTCTCTCTTTTAGTTATTCTTTTTGGTGAACGTGTTAAAATGTAGCTGATGTAATAATAGCCGGGCATATCAGACTTGTTTGTGTGATGGATACAATGAATTTTATCATTTCAAAAAAAGATAACGAACACTTGACCGCTTCCTTCCCTCCTTAATTCTCCCTTCCTCTTCAACTGCTATTCAACTTCTACCTACCGGTAAACACGAGCTAATTGTATACATGTGGCTTGCGTGAAACTAGAACATTGCCTGTAGGCGTCAGAGGGCGAAGAGTCGCGCCGGACCTGTTTCCTAGTTTTACTTTAGGCTTCCTCTGCTCTTTTTCTGTCTACCCGTGACTCTCTCTCTGCCCCCCTCACGCTTCCCTTGCCTGTTTCCCCTTATGTTCTCACCTCCTCAGGATCGGTGCTCTCTTTTCTCAAGGTAACCTCCATCTCCGTTTCCTTCTGAGTGCGAGAAAGAAATGCTTTGGTTTGTGAGAAATAGAGAGAGAGAGAGAGAGAGAGAGATAGAGAGAGAGATAGAGAGAGAGAGAGATAGAGAGAGAGATAGAGAGAGAGATAGAGAGAGATAGAGAGAGAGAGTCAGAGAGATAGAGAGAGAGAGAGAGAGAGAGAGAGAGATAGAAAGAAATTCCTGATGAGTGAGTGCATGAAGAGTTCCGAGCTCGATAAAGAGAGACCTCGTAACACCACACGAGAAAATAAAAATAATAAATGGGAAAAGTAAACAGGTAAATAATGAAGAGAAAGAAAAAGAGAGACAGGCAGATTGAGAGAGAATGTGAGGGATGGAACGCTCAATGTGTCAGGTAATCTTTAATCATTAAAGTTTAATGAGAATTATTTGTCAATCCACGCTCACTCTTTTCTCAATATCCCATCCTGGCTTCATTTCCAGAATTTCATTTTCAGAAATATAATTTCCGGATAATATCAGATGATAAGTTAATGCAGACTTCTTATTTTACGCAGTTTTTTTTATTATTATGATTTAGAAAAGATGATTATATTCATCTCTGATGATTATATTCATTGATGATTTACAAAAGATGATTATATTCATCTCTGTTCACAAATGAATAATTGGATTCGTTTGACTTCCTCGTCTGAAACTTTGTTGACATTCACTCTTTCTATGTCCTCAAGTTCTCGTGCTCAAAATCACATTTAAAAAAAAACATATTTTCTAGTCAGTAAATTAATTATTGTACGTGACCGAGCAAGGCACTGTTTGCGTTTATGCCCCCCCCCCCTTCCAAGGTTCCATGGCCCAGATGAGAGTGGCATTTTTTGAAACTGTCTTGTTAGCCTAAGCCGTACGGCCTCGTTAGCGTAAACTTTTTTCTAAGCCTAAGCGTTTTTTAATGTAAAAAGAATTTTTAAAATATTTTTTGTAAATGTAAATAAGTCAGACGTATGACCCATGGGTCATCTGGTAGGGGGGGCATAAACGCAAACAGTGCCCCGAGTAAAAAGGCGTATTCAGCTAATAATTTATTCACTCGCTTGACACAATGTGCAAATTCTTTTTTTTTGCAACAGTAAAACATGAGCGATCATGTTTTTAATACGATTATGAACGCAATACGCTGTCGTGTCACTACTTAACGTGTGATTATTTCTTCTGTTTCTTGTAAAATTGTAAGGGAGGCGGTCGTACTCAAAAAATCTGTGGCAGTTTTGTTGTTATCGCATTGAACTAAATAGTTGTTGAAATCGCCTCCGAATGTCCATATTCGACTACTTTGTTTGCAGCCGGGTCTGCAGGGGCGGAGGAGATGTGCTAGTGAATCTCTTCCAAGGCTTGCCCGTGACAAGCGAGAACATAAAATACCCCCAAGCTTGACTAGGAACTACATCAGACAAGGGAGACAAGACGGCGAGACAAGGAAGGAGTTTTTCTCTCGAGGAGTAATGCGACACAGCCGAGGGCTGCGGCTGCTAGTACTTCTTTTCTTGGCAGCGGCACAAGCAAATGAGCACGACTCTGTCAGTATTTTGCTTTTAGTGAGTGAGAACTCCACTGTATTACTGTATACTTGAGCTGTGTTTGAGGATGACGAACAAACTGGTTACACCCTTTCAAATAGTAAAGTGATCAATGAAAGGTCGGTGGTAAGGGAGTAAGTTCGCCTCTAAGATTTTGTTACCGTGGCAATAGTCCGCAGCTAAAAGCAAATACAACGTATTGTTCTACCGAGTTTTCTCCCCTTCTCTCTCAGAGCATAACAGTGTAAAGAGTATTTTCTTTATGATCGAGGTGGAAAGTAGCATAGGTTTATCGATTAATTCAATTTCGAGAACACAATAAGCGGTAATTGGACTGTTTTAAAGTTTTAGTTTACTGCTCATCAAGTCCGGATTTTGTAAAGTAGCGGATCAGAAATTTAATTTGACGGATGTTTCTGATTCAGAAGATTTTCTGGTCCATGATTACTACTCTAAAGTTCGAAATTTTTTTGAAAGTTGTTTTTTATTTATTTGAAAGACGACTTTGTTGGTTCATAGCAGAGAAGTTGTCAGGTTATTAGTCAAAGAAGTGTGAGGGTGAAACGGTTAATAAGGTTTTTTAAATGTCCCTTTTCGAAATAGTAGAGACCAGAAACTAAAGCTAAATTTTAAAAATAAACAAAAATGCAGAGCTTATAATTCTGATAAATTAGTTTTGTTTTCGTTGACATAATCGACGGTTATTTTCAAACAAATAAAAAACTTCTGGAGTTTAACCGATTTTCTCAATCAAGATGATTTTGTGCAAAAAAGTGCAAAATGTTGTTGGTTTCTGACTTTAAAGGGTTGTTTTCTTTGCATGTGAATTTAAAATTACTTAAAGAAAAAGTTTTGAATTGACTTAGTTGTAGAAGTATTATGCCATAAAGTGGAAGATTCAGTAGGGCAGGAGGTCGTGAAAAGTATACCAGAAAAAAGTCTGTGTACCCCTAAACACTGTTTTTATGTAGTAACACAATCCTAGCGTCTTTCTAACTTTCGCTCGCACCTTGGGACGCAGATTCTTGAGAGAACACGAAAGTGTCCAGCAAAAAGTGAGCAGGCTTCGGAGAAGATTGGTTAAATGATACTCGGGGGGATGGGGTGAGGCGAGATGCTCGCCACAAGGTTAACATCACAAGAAGTTGAACACGATACAGGCAAAGTGTAGGCCATGAAGAAAATGGCAAGGAAAAATGAGCTGGTAGGGAAGAAAAGGCGTTAGAAGGAAGCCTCACCTAGGTTTGAAAACACAGAAGACAATAGAAAAGGGAGAAGGAAGAGGAAGGGGGTTGCTCGGTTTACTTTCTGGGGTCAAATGTCAATTTCCGGGGGTATAATGCTTTGCCAGAGGTCCACCTCTCATCCCAAATAGCCGGCTCATGTAAGGGTCATGGTCAAATAAAATGCTTA
>OZ057407.1:16140717-16216301 GCA_964056735.1 Allodiplogaster pararmata | reverse complement strand
CACACGAGTTACAACGATCGCATCATTTAACTTGTAAGAGGAAGAGAGAGAGAATGAGAGAGATCGAGGAAGAGAAATACAAAGAAAGAGAAAGATAAGCGAGAAAGAGTAAGATAGAAGAGAGAGCGAAAAGGAGAAAGAGAATAACTGTTATCAAAAAATTCTCTCTAATAATAGCGGTAATTGGAGCGATAGAGAATGATTCATATCCCATCAAACACGAACTCCGAGAAATAAATGGTCCCATGTGTGATTGCCCGATGCCGAGACTGGCACACCTTTGTTTGGAATGATTCAAAGGCGGAAGTGTTTATTCGAGATAAAGATGATAGTCTAAGCAGGGTCGGAGGAGAGACATTGGTGAACCATGAGAGCCATGTGATCATCGCTCAAAAAGAAAGTGGTAAAAGAATGGGTTCTGAAAGAAACCTTTGATGTGAAACTGTTTTTTTTAAACTAAGAATTTTATGGAAAAGTAAAAAAAACGATTGAAGACTCAGTTCAATGATGAAATGGCCAGTCAAGGCATCTCTTGCTCTTTTTTGGTCAACAAAAAAGTCTCGCCAAAAGTATCGGCGAGTCTAATGATGACTCGAAAAATTCCTTGGTCAAACTGTTCGAAGATCCCTAGTTCAACGGGAACTCTGGGCAAACATTAACAAGAAACATAATTTCTTGCAGTTATGTACAAACGATGATGAATGCGAAGAAGCCCATCACACGGTGATTCGACTCGTGAAGAGAGATGATAAGCTCGCGAGAAAACTTGCCGAAGATCATGATATGGAGCTCAAGGTGAGTATTGCTTGTGATGGATCAATAGTGAGCCGGAGTTTTTTTCAGTGTGCAAGATAAAGGTACAGATGCCCGCCAGAAGCGGAAAAACATTTTTCACTTGAGGGTGCCCCCTTATGATGAAAAAAAAAAATCCCGTTTAAAGTTTTTTGGTTTCACATAAGGGTTCCCCCTTATGATTTGGAAAAAACAGAGGCCCGTCGACAGAAGGTCTGACATGACTATTTAACCAATGGATGGACTTGGTCTGACATGACTATTTGACCACTGGATGGACTTGGTCTGACATGACTATTTAACCACTGGATGGACTTGGTCTGACATGACTATTTAACCACTGGATGGACTTGGTCTGACATGACTATTTAACCACTGGATGGACTCGTCTCAGAACTTTTTCAGAACGTGCGAAAAAAGGAGCAGTTAGCAACAAAGAAAATAGAGTGAAGATTATTGTTTACAGATGATTTGGAAGAGTTAAACTGCGAGGATTGGGTTTGGAAATCAGCTCTTGAAAGAATTTTGATCATTAAAACAAATTTACTTGAACGTATTCTAGGGAGAATCATTCATGGACTCGCATTACTTCCTGTACCACAAGGATCCCAACAAGAGCAGGAGAAGGTTCGTAGTCATTTCTCTCTCTCTCTCTCTCTCTCTCTCTCTCTCTCTCTCTCTCTCTCTCTCTCTCTCTCTCTCTGTGTGTGTGTGTAGATCTCTTACTCTTATTCTCTCTTTATCTCAATCTTACTCTCCCATGCTCTTTTGCTCGCTCTCTTTATCCTTTTCTCTGATCTCTCTCTATCTCCCACACCCTATCTCTCTCTGCAGAAAAAGAAGTGTCTTGCAACGGCTGCAGTCCCACCCTGACGTAGAGTTAGTGTCGGAGCAGCGTGCAAGGCCCAGAACCAAAAGAGACTACCAACACCTTGACCAAGTAACTCACTTTTTACTTTGATTCACTGTATTCGAAGTTTATATTTTACCTTGCATTTTTTTCGCTGTTTATTGGCGTAGGTGAACTTACAAGTATTTGAATAGTTCTGTTTATCGAAAGATTGAGGTCAATGTAATATATCCGAAAAGCTTTTTTATTTGTTGAAATCTCTTCAAACCTTGTTTTTGCGTTTGAAACATAACAAACGTACAAACACCAGCTATTCTGCAAAAAAATGTATTTGGCTTTTTTGGTGAATACTTTGTAAACCATCAAACATTTTAGAATGATTCCTGAAAATGATAGCCTCGATGAATGCTGGCTCATTTTGGTAGATCGCTTTTTCACTTGGAAAGAAGTGCGAAATTCATAGAAAGAGAAAAGAAGTCTAAGCAGAAGAATGTTAAGGCTTCCGAAGAACTGCAGACGACGATAAGAGTGAAACGACAGTTGGAGATCCCCCGACTACCTTTTCGAGACCCTCTCTACAACGACCAGTGGTACTTGGTGAGGAAAACTTATTGAACTGTTGAAATATAACCTGCGCAAATTAGGAATAGCACAAATGAAATTGTCTTTTTTGGGTTTTCGAAATTTTGCAGAAGATCAGGAACATTTTGATTGATTTAACTTGGTAAACATCCGCCGTTCTCGAAGCGTTGAAAACGAATGGAAAGGACTTGCTACTCGGTAGTTTAGAGATAAAGCACTCGCTTCTGGCAAGGAATAAACGGTCCGGTTCGGTTCCGCCCTCGGCTAGAATTTGTCCGTGCGGTATTTTGATCATGTTTTCTCTCAACATTGACCAGCCGTGCGCGTAATATTGGTTTTTTTTTAGTTTTTCGAAAAGTAACGATTTATGCTTTGAGATATTCTGTCATAGGTAAACTGCCAACTGGCCAAAAAAAAATTATCTAGGGCGACGGGCCTACCGACTCTCTCCCTCCCTCGAAATGAATGTATCAGAGTTTTCACAGCTAAAACCGAAAGAAAACATCATTCCTCTGCTTAAATAGAACGTTTCATTAGCCATAACTCAGCCTCAACCGGTTTCGTAAAGTTAAAAGTAAACTTTTAACCTACTTTATCGATCGACCTATTGAAAAATCAAGACATATGTATTTAACCTATACCTAGAACCTTAACCTAGAACCGTTTTGTTCAGCAGCCCAGTTAAAACTTCGTATACCGGTCAAGAAGTTTTGAAAATTTATTAGAATCAGTACAGATCTAAGCTTTGAAATCAAGAAACAAGAGCTTTAAAAAACAAAGGTAAAGAAACGGACTTTGGAGAAAAAGATCTGTGGTTGAAGGTAGGAAACGCGGTGGGAGGCTACGACATGAATGTGAGGGAGGCGTGGCTGATGGGATATGCTGGCAGGAACGTCTCAATCTCCATCCTGGATGACGGCATACAAGTTCTTATTTGACAAAAAAAAGTGTTTTGTAACTCAGTTTTGGTAATCTTGAAGAGAAGACGAGAAACAATGGGAAAGTCAGTTTAAATGCTAGATGGGGGTTTAAGTACTTGTTTAGTGCCAAAATCATTATCAAAATTTTGTTTGTGAAAGAATATAAGATGACGATATGAATATGACAATACGACTTGAAGTTGCCCCGGGATGAATCTTGTCGATAAGAGGAGATAAAGTAGAAATTCGATTGCTTTAGATGTAGGAAACAAGAAAGAGTGAGGGGATTGAAATGGAACACATTGAAAAGCTAGAACGTCAGGTCAATGGCAAACAGGGTGTTTCTCTGACCCGCACCGTGGGTTACAAAAAATCTATGCGCTCTTCTAAAACCCCGAAAAACAGAAATCTATGCGCTTGGAAAAAATCTTCTCTCGGTTTTTTTGCTATGGAAAGTCCAAATTATTGGAAAAATTCATAGTTGAACTCTGAAATTTTAAAAATCTATGCGCTCGATAAAAGTTGTGGGGGTGCTAAGAAACACCCTGATTACAAAGCTTTAAGATTTTATAAAGTTTCTCCAACGAACACAAAACTTGGATAGAAAGATTGAGGAAGCTGATCTAAGAGGCATGGAATGGGTATACCGTGTCTGGGTATCTGAGGTCATTGATTGTTTTCAGCGTGACCACCCGGATCTGGCTGCGAATTACGATCCCTTGGCGAGTACGGACATCAACGGTCACGATGACGATCCAACGCCGCAGAACAACGGCGACAATAAGTCAGCAGGCAACACTGTTTCGGGTTCCAACAGTAATAATATAAGAACATACTAATATTACCAAGTCTCCACCGAAATTTCCAAAGTGAAACAAATACATTTCTCAAAGATTTTTTTTTCGTGAACTATTTCTTTTTACTTGTATGATTTTTCTTCTTTTTTTTAGGGAGACAAGATTAGAGAATGAAAACAGAAATATACAGAGAAAGAAGAGAGTAAGAGAGTGAAAGATCCGGATTGAAATGTTTATTCCAAATCTCTTCAGGCACGGTACGAGATGCGCTGGAGAGGTTGCTGCCTTGGCCAACAACAACGAATGCGGAGTAGGCGTGGCCTTCAAGGTTCTCGTTTGGCCGATTATTTAAATGTTTGGCCCTATTTAAACCGGTATACGTGAAGAGCCAGAGACCGTTGAGCAGCAGAATAGTCTTGGTCTCAGCTGGATTTTTTTGATTTCAGTCAAGAATTGGCGGTGTCCGCATGCTTGACGGAGCGGTGTCCGATTCAGTGGAAGCGGCTTCGCTTTCTCTCAATCAGGTTAGTTTTTTAATTGATCGAGATGACTTCTGGCGAATAGGTTCAAATATCTGAGGAATGCTCTCACAAAACGGGAAAGAAGAAGATGAAAGATGAAGAGAGGAATAGGAGAGATAGAGATATAGAGAGAAAGGAAAAAAGAGAGGGAGAAAGTTTGGTAATAAGGATTGGCTTGCAGAATCACATCGACATCTACTCAGCGTCATGGGGACCAGAAGACGATGGAAAGACATTTGATGGACCAGGACCACTCGCCAGAGAAGCGTTTTATAGGTTGGATTGAGTTTTTCTCTATAGGACCGCTGTAGAGAGTGAAAATATCACAGAATTATTACTGTATATGAATAAATTCAGCTTCTCTATCATAATTTTTCCCGGCTAAGATCAGTTGAGAGTGATGCACATGACAGTTTGATCAATGAGGCAATGTGAGATGTAGTGGGGAAAGCGTTCCGCCAAGATGTCCATTTCAGAGGAATCAAGAACGGCCGAGGTGGTCGTGGAAACATCTTTGTGTGGGCAAGTGGGAACGGTGGCAGCCGGTTTGTGACTGCAATTTTTTCTTTCTTCAGTCATTTATCATCGATCAAGAATAAATAGCTAGAAATATATCGTTTGAGAGAATTTACGGCGTTTCTATTCATCTGAAGTTAATTTCAGTCTGGTGGTTTTACTTACAAAATCCAAGGTGTCGTTTGTTTATATTGACAAAATCTCGAGCAGTTTCAGGGTGTGAAGAAGCAAATTACTAGCTATAGAGCAGACCAATTGGACCAATTATGTACCACCTACATGCTTTTCGTCTCGAGAAACACTTTAAAAGGGCTCGAAGAAATATTGAAGTTATTTATAGATGCCCATAACTCTTAAGCATCAGTCGTTGCTATGCTTTTTTAAAGTTTAACATGCATCGTAGATATTGAAAACTTATTCTTATTTAGTGTGCTTTCTGAAGCGTGGAAAGGCAATGTCGATGTTTAGACAGGATTCTTGTTCGGCTGATGGCTACACGACGTCTGTGTACACTCTGTCCATATCCTCAGCCACATTCGATAATCACCGGCCTTGGTTGGCGAACGAGCACACTCATGATCATTGACCGTTTAGCTCTGATATTAAACATGTGATTGAGTAGGAGAGGAAAAATTAGAGGTTGTTGAAAGGCATACAAATGAAACGATAGCAACGATTGAGGAGAGAGAGGAGGATAGAGGGTTTCGAGAGAGAGAGAGAGAGAGATAGAAAGAGAAACAGGGTAAGAAGTAAGGGATAAAAGTATATATATAAACGATCTCGTACCATATAGTTTGGTTTTTGTTTCAGTACAATTGAAATCAGGGGTTAAATAGTCATTTAAGACCTTAAGTCGGCGGGCCTCTGTTTTTCCAAATCATAAGGGAGGACCCTGATGTAAAACAGAAAAAAGGTTTTTCGCGGGCTTCTGTTTTTTTATCATAAGGGGGAACCTTCAACAACAAAAAGCCAGTTTAATTGTGCAAAACTTTTTTTGCTCCAACCGCGGGTTTCTGTTTGAAAAATCAATGGTGAGGAGGGTGAAAAATTCTTAAGGGGATCTCTGTTTGAAAAAATCTTGAGTGAAAAAATTTCTTTTTTTTCGGCTTTGGCGGGCGTCTGTAAATTAAATTTTTCTTGCACACTAAAAAAACCCCTTCAAATTGAAATGAAACTTCAGAAATTTTAAATTTTTGAGCATACTCATAAGAAAGTCGAAAGTTACGATAAGCTACAAGTCAACACGTGTAAAACTACTTGAACTTCAAGGTACAGGTAAATGATTATCCAAATTGAAGCCTCAATGTTTTTTCTCCAAAGAACAGCATATTAAGTTTTCAGGTATCTTGAAGAATGCCCTTCCTCTATAGCAACTACTTACTCCTCTGCAAATATCAACCAACCCGCCATTGTGGGTTTTGCTTTCAAATCAGGATTTTTGAAATAATGTCTGGGCGTGGCCGGCATAATGGTAGTGTGTTCAACTATTGTGCGAAGAGTCCCAATTTTACTCCCATTCCGGACAGAACCACCCAAAGCTAAGGGGTTAGCAAATTTAGGTAGTGCTCTAGCATCAATCTGACTCTCCCCACTGCTGCTTCACAGACAAACATTGACCCAGCGCGCAGCCACTGGTTCTACCAGGATAGATTCTCCTTCGATATTGCTACAGCCCGACTTCACACCATCGCAAGGGACCGGTTCATTCTCACCGGTATCGAGCGCGTCCTCAGGTGGCGGATAGAGGGATGTCTCTCTGCACAAGTGCATTGGAGATAGCGGGCTTGCCCGTCGCGGACCAAAATTGGATAGTATAGCTCGTCAAAGGAGGGCGATGCCGGCCTGGCCTGAGCATACCAACGGATAAAACATCAGCCTATACTCCTCTATACTTTGTAATGGCGAGTCGAGGCGCCAGTTAAATAGCCTCTTGCCCTTCCCCGGTTAACGAATAGGTCTCGAGAAGAGGATCGCCGACTACGCTGGGAGTGTAGACGGAGAAAATTTCTCTGAACTCAAAACGATCCACAACAAACTTTCCCAAAGGACTCCCCTCGACAAGACCTATGGGCAAACAACAACAACAACAACCACGATAGGTTTATCACACATCTCAGGGAAGCTCGTACACTGCCCCGAGGCGGGAACAAACGCGAGGAGAATTATATTATGCAGCAAAATATAAAGAAAAAATCAGACTCAGAGTGTTTAACCCGCCCGCACGGCGAATAAAAATTGTAAAAAAACTTTTTTGAGGAACAAAAAACTAATCTTTATTGACCTCTAATAGCCGGCAACTTTCTGATCAAATGAATTTCTGCTCTTAGGAATCATCTGTATTATTCTATGAGAAAATCAGGTTGCAAAACTCGGAGTCAAACGGAACAGACAATTGATTTTTTGTTGTTCTTTTCGATTCGTTTTTCTGTCATGTTTGATTAAACTGTAGTTTAAGCATGTTAGTTGAGAGATTTCTCAGGTTACTGTAGACACGTTCCAGGTTACGGTAGATGTCCCCAGAGGCTGCACTAAAATGCACACTGGCACATCAGCGTCGGCACCGCTTGCGGCGGGAATCATCGCGCTCGCCCTCGAAGCCAAGTCCGTTTGTACCTGGGGTGGAGGACCTGATTTTCAGCTCAGAGCTTTATAATAGTTTCAATAAACGTTTCGTTAAGTCTCGAAAAAACTGTTTGACCGGGGTAAAGACTCCCACCCCGGACACATCCACCCAAACCAAGGGGGTTAAGAAATGTTGGTAGTGCTCATGCACGAATCTGACTCTCCCCACTGCTGCTAATCACACTAGCAGTGGTCTAGCAGGCAGCCACTGGTTCTACCAGGATAGGTCTGTCTTGCATATATATCTCAGGGGAGCGCGTACCCTGCCGCGAGGCGGGAACAAGCGCGAGGAAGATTATTATTATTATTATTTTTAGTTATTTTTTAAGATATTCAGTTCACATCAAAGCAATCAATCAGATAATTTTTAAAGCAGAAGCGCCTTATTATGGAATGACCAGCAAGACCTTTCTATTAAGGTTCTAAAAAGAAGTTTCATTCGTGAAAAAAGTTATATATATATATATGTTTTTTCTACAACTTTCGATGCAAAAACACAAATTTACTTACAATTGAAAAAGAGGAAAGAATAGATTAGCTTAACAATTGTCAAATAAGTGAATAAATTCGATTACAAACGGGAATACAGCGATTTGACTTTTATATAGCAAATTGAACGGGAAAAAACTTTTATACAGCGATTTGAAAGACAAAAAAGTTAAGTTTCTGAATTCATGAGGAGAGAAAAGTAGATAGAAGACCACATTCTAACTGTGACTCAAAATAATTCAGGTTCATACTTTTAATCAAGTTTCGAGGTAGCTTGCTGAAAAGGCGGGTTATTCGCATTCCGTAAGAGTTATTTCTAGCTGTAAAAAGCCATTTATAAAAAGCCATTTATATTAGTTCGCGTTGGAATATTTTCTTTGAAAAATCGCTTTTTATCTACTATCGACAGTCCATGGAAGATCTTGAAACCCATAACTAAGTCAGAAAATACCCTCCTCTCGGAAAGAGAAACGAATCCAAGGCGGGCAAGTCGATTGGGGTAAGGGGAAGAGACCTCGTATTAACTTCATTTGCGAAACATCGATGGTAAACAATGCGAGTCAATTTCCTCAAAACTTTCTCTATATTATCACCATCTTTTGCATTGTATGGATTCCATAGATTCAAAGCATAGTCCAAGTGTGGCATTACGTAAGCACTTGACCAGTATGCCAGGATCATTAACAGTTACCGCACGGAGCATAGCATACAATGCTTTGGATGCCTATTTGACTCAGTCTGCTACAGCCTCTTTCCTACGCAAAGAAGAAACTATTTGTATGCCCAGGTCACGTATCTGAAACACACATGAAATAAAGACATTATTTATAGTGTATGAGGAATAAAGAGATCGAGCTCCAATGTGAATATGGAGAGACTTGGATGGAGAAAGAGGTAGTTGGTTTACTAAACACCAATCAAATACGGAATTCATTGGGAAATACATGGTAAGTTATGGAAATAAAAATGAATCATGACTATTATCACGACTCGGAGTGAAAGCAGATGCTGAATCTTTCAGTTTCAGCAAGTTTTCAGTTAGATGGCTTAAATGCAATGACGCCTGGTTAGGATGACAATCAATAACAGATGACTTATGTTGTTGTTTTCTTGCCCAGCGGGTATTCTTCCTCCGCGAGACACTGGAGAAAGTCGTCGAAGCTCTCGACCCTCCATTGTTGTAAGCCCACTCTCTCTCTTTCTTAACAGATGACTTATTGCAGCCCGGAGCTAACATGGCGTGATATGCAGCACATTGTGCTGCGTACTGCGAATCCAACTCCGCTGCTGGACAATCCTGGCTGGAGTGTAAATGGAATCGGCAGGAAAATCAGCAATAAGTCACTCACAGAGCCAGATTTTTCTTTATGGGTGATTGTGACTTCAAGCGAGAATGATATTTCACAAGTCGTGGTGATGCGAGCTTTATACGATTAATTAAAGGGGAAGATATCCAATTTTGAGAATTGAACGAATTTCATCTAATTGGTTATAGAATTGGTTATAGAAAGGAGGTAAGCGAAAGCCTTCCACAGTAGAATAAATTATCCGCTCACAGTTAAGTTAAGTACATCCGTTGTTTGTGTTTATTCGCTAATTCATGGAAATTTGTATGATTCATTGTAGAGGGGAGGCTTCATGCACCACTTATGGAAGGATTTATAGTGTTAGCTGGCAGGTTCGGATACGGTCTCATCGATGGCGGTGCGCTGGTGAAGTTGGCGAGAGTATGGCGAACTGTGCCCGAACAACACATCTGCACATACGAATACAAGCTGGCGGCTCCCAAGTTAGTGAACTTAAGGTTTACAGTAATCATTGAAAAAACTCCAACTTTTGATCTACCCAGTTGGATAAACTCCAACTTTTGATCTACCCAGTTGGATAAATACGGATTTTTTGCAAACTTCACATCTTGAAGGTTTCTTCGAATCAAAGAGAGAGAAAAAAGAGAGAGAGGGGGGAACTTGTGAACTGTGTAGAAGGTTCCATCTATAGATTTATAGAAGGTTGAATGGATTGCAGCCCACGTCCACTGGTCGGCCGTTTTCAACTGAATTTCACCCTTGAAGTGAATGGCTGCGAAACGGGAACTCCTGTATTGTATCTCGAACATGTTCAGGTAACTTTGAGTAGACTTTGAACGAATTATTTATTACCTTAGAAATTACATTGGTATTTTGATTTTAAAGCCAATTGAAAATTGACTTGAAAGGCAGAGAAGTTTAGTGATAAAGTTGAACCTTTTTCTTATTCTTTCTTTTTTGGGTTCTCTTCTTTAACTCCTTTTTCTCTTTTTTATTTTGCGAAAAACAACTGTTGAAGATCATGCGGATATTTTCCAGGTGCATTCAACAGTTAGATACGGTAAGAGAGGCGATCTCAAGCTGACGCTCTTCTCTCCCGCTGGTTCAATTTTTCCACAATTATTACAAGATTAATGAATTCTTTTTATTCTTCTCTTCAAAAACAATGTGATAAAAATACCGTTTCTCTTGATGGTTGTAGGAATGGAGCGTCTATGTTGGTTCGGGTTTGACATATTAGTAGTGTGCGCGACTACTGTGCGAAGGAAGCCAAGTTCGATGAACACATCGGAAATATCCGCCTTGAGAGTTTGAGGAACGTTGGTACTGCTGGCGCGAATTCGATTTTAGCTACTGATGCATTGGCCCAGGGAGTAGCCATTGGTTACCCTAGATTAGTTTATATCTCCTCTCCGGGAGCGCCCAATCTGACCAGAGGCGAGAAAAAGTGCGAGTCAAAGTTTTACAGTTCAGTTGGCAAGGGCCAATGGCGGAAAAGCCTTGATTTACCAGCGAGGTCTTGGCTGCGATAATCATACAGCGATGACTTTGGCTGTGTTTAGGTACTCGCTCAGTTCTGCTCCCACCCCGGCCACAAGACTTCAACGTGAACGGCTTCCACAAGTGGCCCTTTCTTTCGGTGCAGATGTGGGGAGAAGACCCCCGTGGCACTTGGGTACTCATGGTCGAGAGCGTGACGAGCAGCCCCAATCTAGCCGGTTACTTCGACCATATAAATCATTTTAATGATTCCACAAATTGATCGATTGACAAATGCTCAAAAAGCTTTGAGGATCGGGCTGATACTCAGCTACTCAGATTTTCCAACAAGATTTGAGTTTCTCTGACAAATAACAGTAGCATTATCCAGGCACATTCCACGATTGGACCCTGCTTCTGTATGGGACGGGTGATCCGGCGCAAGCAGGGGACCCCATACACCCACCCGGCAAGCCTCCACCGGGTCAATCCGTCTTCGGGCGCGTCCAACAGCTAACATCCCAGGTAAGCCGCATGCTTATTCTTCAATTAAATGAGACATAAATTAACTGTTCTTGTCCATAAAAGAGCACAAAGCTAATTCGGTGTGCCACGTAGGCGTATTTGTTATGTGAGAGTGATGGTGTGTTTAACACACGTATTGGGAACATACTTTCATTAGTCAATCCGACTATGCTAGTTATTCTTACTGAGCTCCCGAATACAAATAACATTCACAAAGATATCCCCTTACTTCATCGGCAAAAAGGTGAACGTAGTTACCAGAAAATGTTATTGAGAGAATTCAATCGGAACCGTTGTCTTTTGGATACACTTTTACGCGGTTTTTATGAGAAATAGCGTGCAATTTCGACGCTAACAGTATTATTAAACTGGTTATTTCCCTTTGGCTCTTTGAACTGTTATAAAACTTTTTTATTTCGCAGATTGGGCCGGAATTAACCTGAATTTTAAGTAAAATTTTAACAATTTTATTAAACGGTTCGTTTTCAGAGTATAAAGAATTGAAAAGTTGAAAAGAAGATTGCTTCCGTTCTGCCGCCTCTCTCAATCAAAAAAAACAAGAACCATTTCCGCTTTTGGCTCACCCTGATAAACTAAACTGTTTCTAACGATCCTCGCAAGACAAGCCTCACACTTTCCTGAATGGGCAACCTACTGCTTCACACCATGCATGTGCCGTTTTAAAATTAATCTTATTTAAAACTTCATCACCTAAATTAAAGTACCCTTTTTTCTCGAAGCTTTTTATTATTTCACAAATCACTACTCAGAAGTACCATATTTATGAAGACGAAGTTTTATGTTTGCACTGTAAATTCCTCGAAATTGGTCGACAAAACCACCCGTGTGCTGATTAAGTTGATGCCTTTTTCAAGCGACAAAAGAAGAAAGACAATAGCCAGGGACAGGAATGAGTTTCGTCTGCGGTAGAAAACTGCGATGTCGTCCTCTTCTCCGATTTATCAGAACTGAATCATTGCTGTCTGCTTCGCGCTTTAAATAATTCCTTCGTCTCACTAATGAGTATGCTTGTGTTATTGAGGCTTGCTGTATTTGTGAAGTTATTTTTATTTGTTTTCCTACTCCCGTGTAAGTTTAACTGAAACTAATGTTTTTGATCTACACGTATCTAATCTAGATTACTATCATCAGTATTATCTGGTACCTACCTAATATCGATTAATATAATTGGAAACCCGTAACCTTATTCGCGTAGAACACCTTATTCTTTAGACCCTGAATCCCACCCCAACTCAAGACCCTTCTTATATCCTTCCAGCGCCGTCCACAGGCTTACTCGCGCGTGCGTCAGCTAGCGATTCCCTCCCCAAGCTCTTCGCTCTCCTTCCCCTCGCGACAGCCGCTTCGGCAGCTCGGGCATTGGATCTACGACCCCTTCCAGCTGCGGTGGAAGTGGACGCGTCAGCACGCGAGGAATCGGCGGCGTCAGAGAAGATTCTAATTTAAGAAGTGGAGGGATCCGGGTCCATGAGAAAGGGACCTCGTGGATGTGTACGCCTCTGGCGTCGAGGCTGTGCGATGAAGAATCACCTCACATTCCTCAAAAGAATATCCTGAAAGCGAACAAAGAAATCTCCGCTCCAGGTTCTTAATCGGTGCTATGAAGAATTATCAAGGTACTGGTGACCAGTTTGCCATCCGGTATAGAATGCTGATGACGGCCTTCTTTTGTACACAGTTGAACCCATTTGTTGATCAATTTAGTGTTTTAAACCAGACACCTTGTTGAGTTTCCTCCCAGATGTTAAAGACTAGCCAAGGGTCCCATCATTTGAATGCTATCCGCTCCAACTCATGTAATAGTTTATGTAGGAGAAATCAATCATGTGTAATGTATTGCACTTATTGTTGATGATCGCTCTTGAACTTCTTCATTCCTCTGTTAATCTGTTACTCACTCAATGAGAGACTGTGATTTTGTTCTCCTTCCTCATTATCATTAATTTTACTCTGATGAGGCACACACATTTTGCATGTGATTCCGCGCTTCTCATCCCCGTACGCACTTGCAATGAAATTATGTAGCTTGTACTCTTCTCTGGTGCTTCCATAGTTTTTTGTACCCATTTACACCCCTTTTCCTCTTGCACAGCTGACTGGGCTCCGCGGTGGTGGCTTTCCCTTCCTTGCTCTTCAATGTATGGTTCATTGGTGGTGGTGAGTAGAGCTGGTTCGCCTGACCAATCGCCCTCCACCCGGTGTCTCCACTTCTAGCTCAGGAAGTACAGCGTCCCCTTTCAGTGTAAGCATATGCATGTTCGTTCTCCATGTTGTTCACAGCGCTTCTATAGCCTGTGAGAAGCCCGCCCCACCGCTATATTCAGTTATTGCAGCCGCAGTTAGGGCGCATTAGGTTGCTTCGGTAGGGCACTTATCGAATAGTTACCGTCATACAAATGAATAGCGCAGTGCTAAAATTTACCGTAGCTTGAAGGTATACGGTAGTAAGAGATGCCCATCCTCTAGATATCGCTGCCTGTTGTCCTGATGATATGCCAGATCTTCGTGCTGATTCTCATCGGATTCGCGGCGATCGTTGCTTGTCGGCGAGCGACGACAACTCTGCCGTGAGAAGGGGCGGGGCACTACTCCATTACCGCTTTCCTTAGCTCCTAGTTATGCATAGTATATTATAAACATATTAGCAAGTAATAAGCGATATCCTGTAAAAGGGTTTATTTTATTCTACGGGTTCGCCAGATTAAGCTGCGCATATCGGCCCTTTTTAAAAACTGTGATTCTCCGGTCTTTGTCGTTGTAGTAGTATGAGTTCTGTTTTCGTATGGGAGTTAGTTTGATTCTCCCATAAGAGAGTCATGGAGTCTAGTAGGTGTTAAGTCACCTCGCGGAGCCCTTTCCCCTCCTCTTTCTCTGATAAAATGCATCGTGTGTCTCCTCTTCCTCTCTCTATCGCACTTTTACAACCAATCAGACGCAATTTCCTATTCCTCATTCCGCTGTTCACAAATGCTTCTCCTTTCGCCATAGATCTTCGATTGAGTAGAGTAGGTGTATCTTGATAGTCCATCCCTGTTCTGTCCTCCCCAACGTCGACAGCCAACTCCCGTTAGACCCGAGATCATCTACCGTACTCTCTTTCTGTTCAGCCAGACAATATGGAGAGACTCAGGCGATATTTCACAGCCTTCTTCAAAGCGAGCTTCGGGTGAGTTGGCCTTGTAGAGCCATATCGAGTTATGAGATAGGAGCGTCTCTACCGTGAACCTCTCTGACTAGCGAAAACTTCATGCTACCTTGAATATTATACCTTTTTACTTTCTGAAATAAATTCTTGCATATCGATTGTTAGATACAACCATAGCTATTCGTTATTTGTAAATTTAAACTTTTATCCATTTTAAGGACCCGAAACTTGTTCGAACACTAGTCATCAATCGTGTTTCTGTTCCTTTGTATATTTCAACTTTGGTTTTTGTTCAATATTAACTTCTCTATTACCCTTTACCTTAGACAGGTCGAGAATATATATATATATATATATATCGAATAATCATTCTACACCGGTTTCCTTTTACGCATCCTTTTTTGTGTTCATTTTTCTAAAGTAGGTATTCAAGCCTCGAGCTTCACGAACAGCACAAGCATTGAGTATTTTATGCTCCCTCTACTTCAGATTCCCCATTTCTCTTTTTTGCTCTGAAACGCGTCCCTAAATTCGCCGGCTTCGGTGTTCGGAAGCTCGTATTGAGAGCTTTAGTTTACCTCTTTCTTTCGTAAAAATTTGACTGAAGTAATAGTTCCAGTTCTCTTCTATTCTTGAAGAAATACCGTGTTTTTTGCAACATTTTGAAAGGGTCTATCAATCTTTTAACAACATTTTGAAAGGGTCTATCAATCTTTTAACAACATTTTGAAAGGTTCTATCAATCTTTTAACAAAATTTTGAAAGGATCTATCAATCTTTTAACAACATTTTGAAAGGGTCTATCAATCTTTTAATTTTCTTCTCAATCTTTAGTGGGTGTGGATGTTCTCTCAGGCTCTCCAATAGGTTGGATGTTTTCTAATCCTCTTTGTTGAGTTTGATTGTTCTCCTAAGCCTGATACGCAGCAGTTACTGAAATACGAGTGTTTTTGCTTTCTTTGCTATCATTCTAATATATGCCCTGCGTTAACTAGAAGCAACCAAATTGTGAACTCGGTTTAGCAGTTGCTCGGTGATTTATTGCGATGTGATGAGAGAAACATTCTTCAATGATTTCCGAAGTCACGTCATTCGATTCTGTCACCATTTATATCCATAATTTTACTGAATGAACAAGACTAAAACTGGACAATCATTTGAAAACAGATTTTTCTAATGATACTGAGCGAATTTATTGTTCTTTTCAGAAATAAATTTCTTAGAATCATTCATAAAACTTGATTTTAAAAGAAGAAACATTCGCCGAAATTATCTTTCCTCTAACAAAATATAATTCCGCCTCTATGGATGACGTGTCTTCGCCCATGTGAATTTAATGAATTTGTTAGATTGTGAATTTTAGAGAAAATTATTGAAAACTGAAGATTAAAGAATGATGTTATGCTCGTGTTTGTACTCTCAGCAATATAAAAATTAAACACTCTTATTTTCTTTTTTTAATTTTTCAACATACGGTAACTTCGGTCGATCAACCTGCGGTATTCGGGTTGAGTTTAATAATTTGCTTTTGCTCATTGGCCAGCTTTGAAGTACGCAAAGAAAAAAGCGAAGAGCTCTTCAAAGCCATGAAAATCTCCGAATACAACCGCCATCCGTGATAACAGAAAGCTTTTCTATGCAGAAAGTGTTGGTGGCGGGTTGTGGTCGCTCTATGTGTTTCTGTTCCCGTTCCCCTCACGCCCATGTATTTCTTTTCAATGAGAGACTGCTCTGATGCTATATCGAATCTTTGCTGGCAGATTTATATGGAAAAGAGAGAGTTGCGGCGGAACGGTAGCAACTCTTTTCTTTTGAGTCAATAAGTATGGAAAAACATTTGAAACCGCTATTACATATAAGCACATGAAGCAGCGGAAAAAAATTGTTTGATTGAAAAGTTTACACCCATAAAAGGTCTTTCGATAAAAAAATCGTTAGAACCAATAAAAACTGAAACGAGATTGGATCACTGAAGAAAACATTGATAATTTCATTGAAAACCGACTTGTACGGTGGTGAATCCATCCATTGTTCATGGTGAACAATTTGAAAAAAAATTAATCAAATTGAAAGTTTAGCAACGGCTATGAATAATAAATCGAAAATTGAATTACGTTTGATGTTTTTATTAAAGATATTACACGCTTGTTTCAATGCGAACTGAAGTGTATTTCACTCCATGGTCTCTTTTTTTCTCTTGCTGTCCACAATAAGAATTGATTCATGAGACTTGCGACAAAAAAGTTTGCAACGGGCCACAAATAACTTAAATTATGTTTAAAATATATGTGAAATATGATTCACACGAAGTATTTATATATTTTCATTTTATTTTTCCTTTCTAACAATGTGAAGCTCGATTGTAATTTTAAGTGATGAATGAATAAGTGATGAACACAAACTTGCATCATTAGCTGAGCTTAAAATATATAACTTAAGCAATAATCAAGAAAATGTTTTTTGCAACCAAATACTTCAGAAAAATACATTCAACATGAAGAATACTTCAAAGTACATAATATTCTAATTTTAGTGCTTCTTTTGAAAAATTCCACTAATTAACTTATGTCAAAGTATTCCGAAACTTTTCGACGTCCGCAGTTCGATGAAGACGATCTTAATTAATCAATGATTTATTGCACTGTGCGAGTTGATTTCAGATATAAGAAGTAAATTAGTCATTTCACTTTTCATAGAAAAATGTGAGAAATTTTAAACGGGTTTTCAAGAAAACTCAACAAAAATACATAAATTCAAATGAGTAAGAGGAAACAGAAATTCACCCAGAAGCAAGTAGATAAATAATGCTGAAAACACAGTAAAACTACGTATTTACATAAGTTAGTGGTGAAAGTATTCATTCAATATAAGAAGAATAGTGTTCTGGAAGTAAGTAATGAAACTAATTAGTAGAAATAGTAGAAAATTGTTCAGGTAGTTAGGAGTCCAGCTAATAAGTAGTGAATAATGATTAGTTTAACAAGATAAACTTCACCCGCTCTTTGAATGAGCTCAGAGTAGTCTCATTAGGCAAACTGTTCCAACAATTAACTACTCTAGATGGTAAGATGTTAGAATGCCAAGCTGATCGCATTAGTGGTTTGATTAGTGCTACTGGGTAAGATCTAGTAGTATAAACGTGTTTGTTAAACAAAAACACAGAGCAAGGGTCGATTGACGTTAGACGATTCAATATTTTGTACGTCATGATTAAATCTGCAGTCTTCCGTCGGGCTTGCAGTTTGGGAAGTCCTAAGAGCTGCAACCTTTCTTCGTAGGTCAACTGCAGACCGGCTCTCCTGCAAACTTGTTTTGTGAAATGAAGTTGAACTTGTTCAATCATTTCTATGTGTTTTATAAAGTGAGGAGACCAAATGACGGAGCAGTATTCCATTATGGGCCTAACGTAGGCCTTCAAAGCCAAGAAAATCTTCAAAGTCTTCAACACTTCAAAAACAACTAACATTTAAAGTAGTTTAGCACAACGTCTACTTTTCAATTGTTATGGTTGATACAACCTTAATGATATTGTTATGGTTGATACAACCTTAATGATATTGTTTTGGTTGATACAACCTTAATGATATTGTTTATGTAATTTTGCTTAAACTTTCAAATAATCTTTATCGGCTCAATCATCGATTGAAATCATGGAAATTCTCTCCATTCAACCATCAATTATACTACCTACCCCTCCTCACATTCATGTATTTTCGCATGCAAAAGGTTTTTACTTTTTGAATATCAGACCTCAAGTGATGTCTTTTGGAGTCATCAACTCCAAATAGTCTGTTAAAAAATGCACTATGAACTAGCCTACGACTTCTTCGAATGTTTGCACTGATCTGCACCATTGTGATTTTTTTCATCCCAGATGGCGATTCTTGTATAATCATCATTTAATCAATAAATTCAAACAATAGAAAAGATTTTTTTCTTGCATCTGAAACTTCATTTTCCTCTAAAAAAACATTTAAAAAACAAAATATGAAAATCACCTATTCATCAAATGCTTTCTGCGTTACTCGAATAAGAATCCATGGAAGTGAGGCTGAGTCGTCAAATTCATTTTCCAATCACAAATGAAGCAACAAATGCAGCTTAGTCAGAGTTAATTGAACCAAAGATACCGACCTGATCATATTCGGCTCCGCCATCGAATTTACAGAGAGATTTGGTGATTAAAGACCATGAAACGTCCACTTCAGTTCGTTGCATTACCCAGTCAAGTGAACAATGTAATTGTTCATTCAAATATTGATTAAATAAGTGGCTATCGCATTGAATGAGTGATGCTTGCAATAAAGAAACAAAGAATGATTTTAGTAATGAATGACTGAAGGAGTGAATTTTGCAGACGGATTCAGAAGCAGCCGCAGAGACGACCATTGGAGATCTCCGATCGGTCGGCAACTGCCACGAAGAATGCATTGGCTGCTCAGAGTCAAACTCATCCACGGCATGCTTCAAATGCAAGCATCTCACTAAGTCTTTCAGGAACCGAGCTGGGACGAAGTAAGTTGGGAGGGGAACGAGGGTGAAGCTACATAGGAATGGAATGGAAGAAATCAGTAGCTTGAGAATCATTATTCCATTTAGGCGAGTCGCTTCAGAGGAAATCAGTAATTCAAGTGTAGTTTCGCTGAAAAGAGAAGGCAGAAATGGAAAAAAAAAGAAGATAAACAACGATTCTATTTTAAAGAATAATAATAATTGCTGTTAAAAACATGAATAATGTTATGCGTGTTTGAAGATGCGTCACTCACTGCGATGACGGCTTCTGGCAGGACGAGGATCATTGCCGAACGTGCTCCGTGCATTGCAAAACATGCACTAAGGCCGAGGTTCTCTCATTCATATATTAAACATGTAAGCAGAGTCTATCGATTCATCAAAGCCTTCTAAAAAAGTCCCTCAGCATCCCAAAGAAAGTATGTAGATCAATAATCATCAATTGAAAGAATACTTTAAGGAAGAGAACGCTAGTGTGCGATGAAAAATAGAGCATTTTATACAAACTTATTATCTTCCTTTGAAGAGCGCATAGATTTCATCCGCATTGTGTGTTGAGAAAAAATCCTACCCTTAATATTTAGAGTCCGCATTCCTTGTTCGTCACAAATAGACAGATAGAATAACTTGAAAGGCAGTTTGATTGGCTGAGTTGGAAAGTGGTTGAGGTGTGCGAGACGTGTCCGGGAGCTCTTTTGCTCATCGACGTTGATCATTATGCGCACTTCGATCATGGAACGTGCACGGAAAGATGCCCCGAAGGACTAGTCGCAGATTGTGAATTTTTTGATCTACTCGAGGCCTCTGTCATTCGATCATTAGTTATAGTGAGAAAATTCAACCTGGTAACTAGTTTTCCGGTGCGGCACCTACTTAGATGTTAGACTTATTTGCAAAGGAAACGTAGCTTAGCATTCCACAATAAAAAAGCTTTCAATTCTGTGTCAACATTTGATCTAAGACACTTTATTTCAACTTTTTTCGTAGTTATGAGGGCGTTTAATTACTGAATTAAAGACCAACGTTTGGTTCCGAGACTAATTCTTGTAATTTTCATCCTCAAAATTCTTTAAGATTTTGATGAAAGTTTTCACAGATGAAAGCAATCTCATCCAAGCCCGTTGTGTGTTGAAAGAGAACCTTTGTGGAGAGGGATACTATCTCATGCCCAATGACAGATGTTCCCAGTGCGATGAGGCATGCGAACTCTGCCACGGAGCAGGTATCAACTCGAATATTGAGTCTTCAACAGTGAATACCGTAGAAACCAATACCGTAAATTAATTTAAGTTCTTAATACAATCCTTTCTTATCACAAGCTGATATCATCGAATTTCAATCCGAAAGCGTTTCTTTATTTTTTTTTGTTGTACATTAAACAAAGATTATTTAAGGCCAGAGAGTTTTTTGGTGCTGAAGTTGTGTTAACTGAAATATTTAGAATGAAAGTTCAAAAAAAACTTGTTTGATGTTTGTCAGTCGTATAGCATGTCGCATGATAATCTTACCCAATTCATGATTGTTCCAGGGCCCATTTTTTGTGACAAATGTGCGAAAGGATATGGTAACGCATCCGTTGGATACTGTCGTCCGTGCTGCACAGACACCGTCGACAACTATTGCGGTTCGTTCTTCTTCTGCTTCAAGCTGCTTGAAGGGGGGAATGATCTGCCTTATCACAAGTACCATAATCATCAATTACTGAAGTTTAACTCCCAATTAGGTTTTAATACTTGATCTTCCTGAAAGAAGAGGATGTATTTACAGAAGACTGCTCGAAAGCAGCCTCGTATAAGAAGGAGCATGTGAAAGGTCTGACTTCCTTTTGGATGTTTGTTTGGCTGCTGATCACGTGCATCTTCATTGGATTCGTCGTCTTGTTGGTGTATATAATCTGCAGAGATGACAAGGGCGACATACAGTTGGTTGAACTTCTTACTTCATGAAATTACTCGCTCAACAAAGGAAACTACTAAAAAAACAAAGGAAATTGTAAGTTCGCATAAAATCGGACAAATTGGTCATAGGGCACGAAAAGAAGACTAGTGTTTGCTTTTGGAGCGACGCTTATGATCTGAGCTACCAATTCCCAACAAATTTCCTCCTAGTTTTAAAGACCTTTTGAGAAGTTCAAAAGAAGGTGAGGCCTGTGAACATTTCACATGCAGTCCTCAAACTTTATGCTATCGAAGCACATTTTTGTGATCGACAGATGTAAGTTGAGCGATTTTACTCCTGAAAAACTTTGGTAAGAAATGCTAATGTAGCTCAGTATGGATAAAGAAAAAGCGTATTTTGAAGGTAAGTTCATGCTGAACATTCAGCCGTCCATCGTTGTATTCAGCCGTCCATCATAGAAGTCGAGCCCATTCATATCAAGAAAGCTGTTGTTTTAGGAAAAGATTGAGAGCCATTCTGTTTTCCATTCCATTAATTTCTAAGAAGTGTTTCTAAAAACTTTTGTCAGATTCATCGCAAAATCAAGCGATTTGAGGTATGCACCTATCCCGCACTACAATGCGGCCTCGGACCGGGTCCACCTCACGACTGCCTTCTCAGACTCCGAGGAATCTGAAGAAGAGCTCATCCTTCCATCTCTCACCCAGCAAATATGAGCCCTTTCAATCTTTTCCGAACGAATTTCCGCCGTAATACTAACGCAATTTAATATTCTACAGCACAAATAATAATTCGATAATTGTCAATGTCAATAATTTCTCATAGTCAATGAAAGAATATAGACAAAATAACAGTATTTTTAGAAAATGACAAATAATTATATCATTAGATTATAGAAGAGTCGACGCCATAAGAAGCATAATTTCATTGTGTTTATCAATCGTCGTAAAGGAAAGGTTTATGCGTTTAGTGTTTGAGGTAAAATTGTACCAGTCAATTTGTGTGATTAGCAGAGTTTTTCCCGAGGTTAGAAATTCAAAAAAGTTGAAATAAATAGAAAGCCAGCTATGGTAATGTCATCGCTTCTTGTAAATTTTGAGCTTTTAGACGCATCTAGTGTGAACCTTCGTTTAACCCTTTTGTCATTTTCGGTTTTTTAAACCCCTTTCTTCGCCTAACGGACTTGATCTAAGGGTTGGTACACTAGGTTTCTTTCTGGTTTTACCCTGTACAGGTTTAATTTCTGGTTTGACCTTATGGTTTGTAGACTAACGATTGGGGTATTAAAAGTGTCCGAAAGCAGAATTGAAAATTCAGAGTTTGCTTATTTATCAAACAATTGGCATCAGGTGTTACATAGTTCATGTTGTGTGGAGGCTTCCGATTTTTGTTTGGGCTGATTTGAGTTAAGAAAATTGTCTCTAGAAAGCTTCATTTTAGGTTCATATAGGTCTCACGCCACATTTTGTTCGAAACTGTTTAGGATGCAGTCATAGAAATACTGAAGAGTAGTTTCTTAGGAATTTCACTTCTTATGCGAATGTGTATAGGTTTTTTTTCAAAACTTTACTACAACATACTATACCAATTTATAATTATCTGATGGGAATTTTTTGGGTCGGCTTTGTAGCCAGTGCGGTTGGTATGTCTTTTCCCTATGTTGTTTTAGTTGCCAAAATTTCTCAGCCCTCTAATATTTGGTTTTTCCTGTCAGACATATAACATAACAACACTACTGTGATGATTCGTCAGTCAATTCGCAAAATTCACTTTGTTCCTTTATGGCTGTTAGTTTCACTTTAATATTCTATGAGTATTCCGTTGAAAAAACCTGCTTTTTCCCTCTTGGGTGTAGTATTCTTTATAATTGTGACGAGTTAAGAAAAACATATTACGCGCTGATAACTTATCGGCGATGCTCAAGAAAAAAATTAACAAAATCAGAATTTGCACTAGTTAACTGTAGAACACGGAGACGAAGTCGTGGACGTCTCAACACGGCGCCAGAAGCCCTGAGCAAAATAAGCTCGTTGTTTTTGAAAAGCGCCGATATGTTTTTTAAAAACTTATCGACATGTGCGCTCAATCAATTGATTTGTTTCAAGAGAGATTGCTAAACTTTAAGTACTCTTTACGTTGGATACTTCCGTTCAAACAAGTAAGGGCATGCCTTTCCGATCTTAAAGGAATTTTTGGCCAGTTCAAACTAATTTGATTATGGTAATGAATTTGAAGTTATGCTGGTTTGTATTGTTCCTTTGCTGATTCTTCGCTTTTAGACGGGTTTAGAAATCATCTATTTCTTGTGTTGAAAAAACATTTTGAAACATCGAGGTGGTATCATTTATGTAGGGAAGAGGTTTTCAATGGTACTCATGGGTTTCCGTTTTAGATTGCCTTCAAAAATTGTCTGAGGTTGTGTATGTCATTCTCGCTAGGATCTTTCATTTGCTATTTTAGCATAATAGTGTACGATTGAGCATGTAAAATCTACTGTGATAAACTGTTTTTTTCCCGCATATGCCTCCGAAGACTTCCTCAGTAGCTCTTGATTTTTGAACGTCAAATAACAACTTCTGAATTGTTACCCTTCCCCCTTTTTTACATATGCGAGACTGTGATGTTCTCTCTGTTGATGCATCGAAAGCAAGTTGTTGAAACGTTGTTAGCTTTTTTGATAAAAGCCTTCCTATTGAGCGAATCCACATCAAAATGATCAAGATGAACGAAGAATAAGCGACTGATCTGATTGATAACAACGTTCGTCATCCTCTCCGAACTCACGCCTTGAAAATTGTCATTAAATTTTGAGCTCAAACGCTTTATCTCAGTGCTAGGGATAGACATGCTAGAGTCCATCTTCTTCTCGTTCAATCTCTTTCTCCATCACAATGAAAAACATCTTGACAACGGCGGAATAGGGCGCTTTCTTTGAAGAGAACTGCATTCTCAGCAGATTCTCGAAGATGGAATTCTCCAACGAAGATAGGGCCACTTCAGCGTCCTAAGGGGAAGTTTTCTTTTTCGCTCGAGTCCTAAGTCCGTCCTAAGCACAATTTCGCTTGAGAGCCAGTAACGGGTCAGTTGAGAAAAAACCAGCCAATGTTATTGAATCTATTCTAGGAAGACATGAACACGGGCGATTTTGTTGGGAAGATTGAATGATATGACTAGAGACCGCAATGGCTAAAATCAGAATAGGTAGTAAAATGTAATTTTCATGTGTTCTTAATCACTTATATAGTTCAAAAAAAACATGAAAAAATCAAAAACAATTACTTTAAAGCAGAAAAAAGAGATCAGATAAGCTTCGAAAATTCTGCCTATAACAAATCTTGGTACGCTAGAGCGCGGAAGGTCAAGTGGGTCATGCTTGTACTAAAAGGCGGCCTTAACTTCGCACTGGTAATCTTCATCATTTTTTTATTGAAAAAGTTTTTGATTTTCTCATTAAAAATTTTTTTTTATGAATTGAAAATCGCCAATTTTTGAATCGACTTTTCGGTGTAATTTGAATGTAATCGAAATGTAGTCCTTTTCAAAATTATATCGCTTTTTTCGAAAGGCTTCGAAAGGATTGGGTGCAACTTCGAAAGGCCATTTTTTTCGCTATGATAAAAATTAAAAATTTCTCTACCATTATGTCAATTTGAGTTTTCTCATCAACAAAATGAAATAATATCTTTGCTTTTAGCAATCGAAAGTTCGCCTTTACATAAAGCAGTGAGAGCACTATACTTACTCTAGCGCGTGGCTCAACTTCGAAAGGCCATATTTTTTTTCGCTATGATAAAAATTAAAAATTTCTCTACCATTATGTCAATTTGAGTTTTCTCATCAACAAAATGAAATAATATCTTTGCTTTTAGCAATCGAAAGTTCGCCTTTACATAAAGCAGTGAGAGCACTATACTTACTCTAGCGCGTGGCTCAACTTCGAAAGGCCATATTTTTTTTCGCTATGATAAAAATTAAAAATTTCTCTACCATTATGTCAATTTGAGTTTTCTCATCAACAAAATGAAATAATATCTTTGCTTTTAGCAATCGAAAGTTCGCCTTTACATAAAGCAGTGAGAGCACTATACTTACTCTAGCGCGTGGCTCAACTTCGAAAGGCCATATTTTTTTTCGCTATGATAAAAATTAAAAATTTCTCTACCATTATGTCAATTTGAGTTTTCTCATCAACAAAATGAAATAATATCTTTGCTTTTAGCAATCGAAAGTTCGCCTTTACATAAAGCAGTGAGAGCACTATACTTACTCTAGCGCGTGGCTCAACTTCGAAAGGCCATATTTTTTTTCGCTATGATAAAAATTAAAAATTTCTCTACCATTATGTCAATTTGAGTTTTCTCATCAACAAAATGAAATAATATCTTTGCTTTTAGCAATCGAAAGTTCGCCTTTACATAAAGCAGTGAGAGCACTATACTTACTCTAGCGCGTGGCTCAACTTCGAAAGGCCATATTTTTTTTCGCTATGATAAAAATTAAAAATTTCTCTACCATTATGTCAATTTGAGTTTTCTCATCAACAAAATGAAATAATATCTTTGCTTTTAGCAATCGAAAGTTCGCCTTTACATAAAGCAGTGAGAGCACTATACTTACTCTAGCGCGTGGCTCAACTTCGAAAGGCCATATTTTTTTTCGCTATGATAAAAATTAAAAATTTCTCTACCATTATGTCAATTTGAGTTTTCTCATCAACAAAATGAAATAATATCTTTGCTTTTAGCAATCGAAAGTTCGCCTTTACATAAAGCAGTGAGAGCACTATACTTACTCTAGCGCGTGGCTCAACTTCGAAAGGCCATATTTTTTTTCGCTATGATAAAAATTAAAAATTTCTCTACCATTATGTCAATTTGAGTTTTCTCATCAACAAAATGAAATAATATCTTTGCTTTTAGCAATCGAAAGTTCGCCTTTACATAAAGCAGTGAGAGCACTATACTTACTCTAGCGCGTGGCTCAACTTCGAAAGGCCATTTTTTTCGCTATGATGAAAATTAAAAATTTCTCTACCATTATGTCAATTTGAGTTTTCTCATCAACAAAATGAAATAATATCTTTGCTTTTAGCAATCGAAAGTTCGCCTTTACATAAAGCAGTGAGAGCACTATACTTACTCTAGCGCGTGGCTCAACTTCGAAAGGCCATATTTTTTTTCGCTATGATAAAAATTAAAAATTTCTATACCATTATGTCAATTTGAGTTTTCTCATCAACAAAATGAAATAATATCTTTGCTTTTAGCAATCGAAAGTTCGCCTTTACATAAAGCAGTGAGAGCACTATACTTACTCTAGCGCGTGGCTCAACTTCGAAAGGCCATATTTTTTTTCGCTATGATAAAAATTAAAAATTTCTCTACCATTATGTCAATTTGAGTTTTCTCATCAACAAAATGAAATAATATCTTTGCTTTTAGCAATCGAAAGTTCGCCTTTACATAAAGCAGTGAGAGCACTATACTTACTCTAGCGCGTGGCTCAACTTCGAAAGGCCATATTTTTTTCGCTATGATAAAAATTAAAAATTTCTCTACCATTATGTCAATTTGAGTTTTCTCATCAACAAAATGAAATAATATCTTTGCTTTTAGCAATCGAAAGTTCGCCTTTACATAAAGCAGTGAGAGCACTATACTTACTCTAGCGCGTGGCTCAACTTCGAAAGGCCATTTTTTTTTCGCTATGATAAAAATTAAAAATTTCTCTACCATTATGTCAATTTAAGTTTTCTCATCAACAAAATGAAATAATATCTTTGCTTTTAGCAATCGAAAGTTCGCCTTTACATAAAGCAGTGAGAGCACTATACTTACTCTAGCGCGTGGCTCAACTTCGAAAGGCCATATTTTTTTTCGCTATGATAAAAATTAAAAATTTCTCTACCATTATGTCAATTTGAGTTTTCTCATCAACAAAATGAAATAATATCTTTGCTTTTAGCAATCGAAAGTTCGCCTTTACATAAAGCAGTGAGAGCACTATACTTACTCTAGCGCGTGGCTCAACTTCGAAAGGCCATATTTTTTTCGCTATGATAAAAATTAAAAATTTCTCTACCATTATGTCAATTTGAGTTTTCTCATCAACAAAATGAAATAATATCTTTGCTTTTAGCAATCGAAAGTTCGCCTTTACATAAAGCAGTGAGAGCACTATACTTACTCTAGCGCGTGGCTCAACTTCGAAAGGCCATATTTTTTTTCGCTATGATAAAAATTAAAAATTTCTCTACCATTATGTCAATTTGAGTTTTCTCATCAACAAAATGAAATAATATCTTTGCTTTTAGCAATCGGAAGTTCGCCTTTACATAAAGCAGTGAGAGCACTATACTTACTCTAGCGCGTGGCTCAACTTCGAAAGGCCATATTTTTTTTCGCTATGATAAAAATTAAAAATTTCTCTACCATTATGTCAATTTGAGTTTTCTCATCAACAAAATGAAATAATATCTTTGCTTTTAGCAATCGAAAGTTCGCCTTTACATAAAGCAGTGAGAGCACTATACTTACTCTAGCGCGTGGCTCAACTTCGAAAGGCCATTTTTTTCGCTATGATGAAAATTAAAAATTTCTCTACCATTATGTCAATTTGAGTTTTCTCATCAACAAAATGAAATAATATCTTTGCTTTTAGCAATCGAAAGTTCGCCTTTACATAAAGCAGTGAGAGCACTATACTTACTCTAGCGCGTGGCTCAACTTCGAAAGGCCATTTTTTTCGCTATGATAAAAATTAAAAATTTCTCTACCATTATGTCAATTTGAGTTTTCTCATCAACAAAATGAAATAATATCTTTGCTTTTAGCAATCGAAAGTTCGCCTTTACATAAAGCAGTGAGAGCACTATACTTACTCTAGCGCGTGGCTCAACTTCGAAAGGCCATTTTTTTTTCGCTATGATAAAAATTAAAAATTTCTCTACCATTATGTCAATTTGAGTTTTCTCATCAACAAAATGAAATAATATCTTTGCTTTTAGCAATCGAAAGTTCGCCTTTACATAAAGCAGTGAGAGCACTATACTTACTCTAGCGCGTGGCTCAACTTCGAAAGGCCATTTTTTTCGCTATGATAAAAATTAAAAATTTCTCTACCATTATGTCAATTTGAGTTTTCTCATCAACAAAATGAAATAATATCTTTGCTTTTAGCAATCGAAAGTTCGCCTTTACATAAAGCAGTGAGAGCACTATACTTACTCTAGCGCGTGGCTCAACTTCGAAAGGCCATATTTTTTTTCGCTATGATAAAAATTAAAAATTTCTCTACCATTATGTCAATTTGAGTTTTCTCATCAACAAAATGAAATAATATCTTTGCTTTTAGCAATCGAAAGTTCGCCTTTACATAAAGCAGTGAGAGCACTATACTTACTCTAGCGCGTGGCTCAACTTCGAAAGGCCATATTTTTTTTCGCTATGATAAAAATTAAAAATTTCTCTACCATTATGTCAATTTGAGTTTTCTCATCAACAAAATGAAATAATATCTTTGCTTTTAGCAATCGAAAGTTCGCCTTTACATAAAGCAGTGAGAGCACTATACTTACTCTAGCGCGTGGCTCAACTTCGAAAGGCCATATTTTTTTTCGCTATGATAAAAATTAAAAATTTCTCTACCATTATGTCAATTTGAGTTTTCTCATCAACAAAATGAAATAATATCTTTGCTTTTAGCAATCGAAAGTTCGCCTTTACATAAAGCAGTGAGAGCACTATACTTACTCTAGCGCGTGGCTCAACTTCGAAAGGCCATATTTTTTTTCGCTATGATAAAAATTAAAAATTTCTCTACCATTATGTCAATTTGAGTTTTCTCATCAACAAAATGAAATAATATCTTTGCTTTTAGCAATCGAAAGTTCGCCTTTACATAAAGCAGTGAGAGCACTATACTTACTCTAGCGCGTGGCTCAACTTCGAAAGGCCATTTTTTTCGCTATGATGAAAATTAAAAATTTCTCTACCATTATGTCAATTTGAGTTTTCTCATCAACAAAATGAAATAATATCTTTGCTTTTAGCAATCGAAAGTTCGCCTTTACATAAAGCAGTGAGAGCACTATACTTACTCTAGCGCGTGGCTCAACTTCGAAAGGCCATATTTTTTTTCGCTATGATAAAAATTAAAAATTTCTATACCATTATGTCAATTTGAGTTTTCTCATCAACAAAATGAAATAATATCTTTGCTTTTAGCAATCGAAAGTTCGCCTTTACATAAAGCAGTGAGAGCACTATACTTACTCTAGCGCGTGGCTCAACTTCGAAAGGCCATATTTTTTTTCGCTATGATAAAAATTAAAAATTTCTCTACCATTATGTCAATTTGAGTTTTCTCATCAACAAAATGAAATAATATCTTTGCTTTTAGCAATCGAAAGTTCGCCTTTACATAAAGCAGTGAGAGCACTATACTTACTCTAGCGCGTGGCTCAACTTCGAAAGGCCATATTTTTTTTCGCTATGATAAAAATTAAAAATTTCTCTACCATTATGTCAATTTGAGTTTTCTCATCAACAAAATGAAATAATATCTTTGCTTTTAGCAATCGAAAGTTCGCCTTTACATAAAGCAGTGAGAGCACTATACTTACTCTAGCGCGTGGCTCAACTTCGAAAGGCCATATTTTTTTTCGCTATGATAAAAATTAAAAATTTCTCTACCATTATGTCAATTTGAGTTTTCTCATCAACAAAATGAAATAATATCTTTGCTTTTAGCAATCGAAAGTTCGCCTTTACATAAAGCAGTGAGAGCACTATACTTACTCTAGCGCGTGGCTCAACTTCGAAAGGCCATTTTTTTCGCTATGATGAAAATTAAAAATTTCTCTACCATTATGTCAATTTGAGTTTTCTCATCAACAAAATGAAATAATATCTTTGCTTTTAGCAATCGAAAGTTCGCCTTTACATAAAGCAGTGAGAGCACTATACTTACTCTAGCGCGTGGCTCAACTTCGAAAGGCCATTTTTTTCGCTATGATAAAAATTAAAAATTTCTCTACCATTATGTCAATTTGAGTTTTCTCATCAACAAAATGAAATAATATCTTTGCTTTTAGCAATCGAAAGTTCGCCTTTACATAAAGCAGTGAGAGCACTATACTTACTCTAGCGCGTGGCTCAACTTCGAAAGGCCATTTTTTTTTCGCTATGATAAAAATTAAAAATTTCTCTACCATTATGTCAATTTGAGTTTTCTCATCAACAAAATGAAATAATATCTTTGCTTTTAGCAATCGAAAGTTCGCCTTTACATAAAGCAGTGAGAGCACTATACTTACTCTAGCGCGTGGCTCAACTTCGAAAGGCCATTTTTTTCGCTATGATAAAAATTAAAAATTTCTCTACCATTATGTCAATTTGAGTTTTCTCATCAACAAAATGAAATAATATCTTTGCTTTTAGCAATCGAAAGTTCGCCTTTACATAAAGCAGTGAGAGCACTATACTTACTCTAGCGCGTGGCTCAACTTCGAAAGGCCATATTTTTTTTCGCTATGATAAAAATTAAAAATTTCTCTACCATTATGTCAATTTGAGTTTTCTCATCAACAAAATGAAATAATATCTTTGCTTTTAGCAATCGAAAGTTCGCCTTTACATAAAGCAGTGAGAGCACTATACTTACTCTAGCGCGTGGCTCAACTTCGAAAGGCCATATTTTTTTTCGCTATGATAAAAATTAAAAATTTCTCTACCATTATGTCAATTTGAGTTTTCTCATCAACAAAATGAAATAATATCTTCGCTTTTAGCAATCGAAAGTTCGCCTTTACATAAAGCAGTGAGAGCACTATACTTACTCTAGCGCGTGGCTCAACTTCGAAAGGCCATATTTTTTTTCGCTATGATAAAAATTAAAAATTTCTCTACCATTATGTCAATTTGAGTTTTCTCATCAACAAAATGAAATAATATCTTTGCTTTTAGCAATCGAAAGTTCGCCTTTACATAAAGCAGTGAGAGCACTATACTTACTCTAGCGCGTGGCTCAACTTCGAAAGGCCATATTTTTTTTCGCTATGATAAAAATTAAAAATTTCTCTACCATTATGTCAATTTGAGTTTTCTCATCAACAAAATGAAATAATATCTTTGCTTTTAGCAATCGAAAGTTCGCCTTTACATAAAGCAGTGAGAGCACTATACTTACTCTAGCGCGTGGCTCAACTTCGAAAGGCCATTTTTTTTCGCTATGATGAAAATTAAAAATTTCTCTACCATTATGTCAATTTGAGTTTTCTCATCAACAAAATGAAATAATATCTTTGCTTTTAGCAATCGAAAGTTCGCCTTTACATAAAGCAGTGAGAGCACTATACTTACTCTAGCGCGTGGCTCAACTTCGAAAGGCCATATTTTTTTTCGCTATGATAAAAATTAAAAATTTCTCTACCATTATGTCAATTTGAGTTTTCTCATCAACAAAATGAAATAATATCTTTGCTTTTAGCAATCGAAAGTTCGCCTTTACATAAAGCAGTGAGAGCACTATACTTACTCTAGCGCGTGGCTCAACTTCGAAAGGCCATATTTTTTTTCGCTATGATAAAAATTAAAAATTTCTCTACCATTATGTCAATTTGAGTTTTCTCATCAACAAAATGAAATAATATCTTTGCTTTTAGCAATCGAAAGTTCGCCTTTACATAAAGCAGTGAGAGCACTATACTTACTCTAGCGCGTGGCTCAACTTCGAAAGGCCATATTTTTTTTCGCTATGATAAAAATTAAAAATTTCTCTACCATTATGTCAATTTGAGTTTTCTCATCAACAAAATGAAATAATATCTTTGCTTTTAGCAATCGAAAGTTCGCCTTTACATAAAGCAGTGAGAGCACTATACTTACTCTAGCGCGTGGCTCAACTTCGAAAGGCTTTTTTTTTCGCTATGATAAAAATTAAAAATTTCTCTACCATTATGTCAATTTGAGTTTTCTCATCAACAAAATGGAATAATATCTTTGCTTTTAGCAATCGAAAGTTCGCCTTTACATAAAGCAGTGAGAGCACTATACTTACTCTAGCGCGTGGCTCAACTTCGAAAGGCCATTTTTTTCGCTATGATAAAAATTAAAAATTTCTCTACCATTATGTCAATTTGAGTTATCTCATCAACAAAATGAAATAATATCTTTGCTTTTAGCAATCGAAAGTTCGCCTTTACATAAAGCAGTGAGAGCACTATACTTACTCTAGCGCGTGGCTCAACTTCGAAAGGCCTTTTTTTTCGCTATGATAAAAATTAAAAATTTCTCTACCATTATGTCAATTTGAGTTTTCTCATCAACAAAATGGAATAATATCTTTGCTTTTAGCAATCGAAAGTTCGCCTTTACATAAAGCAGTGAGAGCACTATACTTACTCTAGCGCGTGGCTCAACTTCGAAAGGCCATTTTTTTCGCTATGATAAAAATTAAAAATTTCTCTACCATTATGTCAATTTGAGTTATCTCATCAACAAAATGAAATAATATCTTTGCTTTTAGCAATCGAAAGTTCGCCTTTACATAAAGCAGTGAGAGCACTATACTTACTCTAGCGCGTGGCTCAACTTCGAAAGGCCTTTTTTTTCGCTATGATAAAAATTAAAAATTTCTCTACCATTATGTCAATTTGAGTTTTCTCATCAACAAAATGGAATAATATCTTTGCTTTTAGCAATCGAAAGTTCGCCTTTACATAAAGCAGTGAGAGCACTATACTTACTCTAGCGCGTGGCTCAACTTCGAAAGGCCATTTTTTTCGCTATGATAAAAATTAAAAATTTCTCTACCATTATGTCAATTTGAGTTTTCTCATCAACAAAATGGAATAATATCTTTGCTTTTAGCAATCGAAAGTTCGCCTTTACATAAAGCAGTGAGAGCACTATACTTACTCTAGCGCGTGGCTCAACTTCGAAAGGCCTTTTTTTTCGCTATGATAAAAATTAAAAATTTCTCTACCATTATGTCAATTTGAGTTTTCTCATCAACAAAATGGAATAATATCTTTGCTTTTAGCAATCGAAAGTTCGCCTTTACATAAAGCAGTGAGAGCGCTATACTTACTCTAGCGCGTGGCTCAACTTCGAAAGGCCATTTTTTTCGCTATGATAAAAATTAAAAATTTCTCTACCATTATGTCAATTTGAGTTTTCTCATCAACAAAATGGAATAATATCTTTGCTTTTAGCAATCGAAAGTTCGCCTTTACATAAAGCAGTGAGAGCACTATACTTACTCTAGCGCGTGGCTCAACTTCGAAAGGCCTTTTTTTTCGCTATGATAAAAATTAAAAATTTCTCTACCATTATGTCAATTTGAGTTTTCTCATCAACAAAATTAAATAATATCTTTGCTTTTAGCAATCGAAAGTTCGCCTTTACATAAAGCAGTGAGAGCACTATACTTACTCTAGCGCGTGGCTCAACTTCGAAAGGCCATTTTTTTCGCTATGATAAAAATTAAAAATTTCTCTACCATTATGTCAATTTGAGTTATCTCATCAACAAAATGAAATAATATCTTTGCTTTTAGCAATCGAAAGTTCGCCTTTACATAAAGCAGTGAGAGCACTATACTTACTCTAGCGCGTGGCTCAACTTCGAAAGGCCTTTTTTTTCGCTATGATAAAAATTAAAAATTTCTCTACCATTATGTCAATTTGAGTTTTCTCATCAACAAAATGAAATAATATCTTTGCTTTTAGCAATCGAAAGTTCACCTTTACATAAAGCAGTGAGAGCACTATACTTACTCTAGCGCGTGGCTCAACTTCGAAAGGCCTTTTTTTTCGCTATGATAAAAATTAAAAATTTCTCTACCATTATGTCAATTTGAGTTATCTCATCAACAAAATGAAATAATATCTTTGCTTTTAGCAATCGAAAGTTCGCCTTTACATAAAGCAGTGAGAGCACTATACTTACTCTAGCGCGTGGCTCAACTTCGAAAGGCCTTTTTTTTCGCTATGATAAAAATTAAAAATTTCTCTACCATTATGTCAATTTGAGTTTTCTCATCAACAAAATGGAATAATATCTTTGCTTTTAGCAATCGAAAGTTCGCCTTTACATAAAGCAGTGAGAGCACTATACTTACTCTAGCGCGTGGCTCAACTTCGAAAGGCCATTTTTTTCGCTATGATAAAAATTAAAAATTTCTCTACCATTATGTCAATTTGAGTTATCTCATCAACAAAATGAAATAATATCTTTGCTTTTAGCAATCGAAAGTTCGCCTTTACATAAAGCAGTGAGAGCACTATACTTACTCTAGCGCGTGGCTCAACTTCGAAAGGCCTTTTTTTTCGCTATGATAAAAATTAAAAATTTCTCTACCATTATGTCAATTTGAGTTTTCTCATCAACAAAATGGAATAATATCTTTGCTTTTAGCAATCGAAAGTTCGCCTTTACATAAAGCAGTGAGAGCACTATACTTACTCTAGCGCGTGGCTCAACTTCGAAAGGCCATTTTTTTCGCTATGATAAAAATTAAAAATTTCTCTACCATTATGTCAATTTGAGTTTTCTCATCAACAAAATGGAATAATATCTTTGCTTTTAGCAATCGAAAGTTCGCCTTTACATAAAGCAGTGAGAGCACTATACTTACTCTAGCGCGTGGCTCAACTTCGAAAGGCCTTTTTTTTCGCTATGATAAAAATTAAAAATTTCTCTACCATTATGTCAATTTGAGTTTTCTCATCAACAAAATGGAATAATATCTTTGCTTTTAGCAATCGAAAGTTCGCCTTTACATAAAGCAGTGAGAGCACTATACTTACTCTAGCGCGTGGCTCAACTTCGAAAGGCCATTTTTTTCGCTATGATAAAAATTAAAAATTTCTCTACCATTATGTCAATTTGAGTTTTCTCATCAACAAAATGGAATAATATCTTTGCTTTTAGCAATCGAAAGTTCGCCTTTACATAAAGCAGTGAGAGCACTATACTTACTCTAGCGCGTGGCTCAACTTCGAAAGGCCTTTTTTTTCGCTATGATAAAATTTAAAAATTTCTCTACCATTATGTCAATTTGAGTTTTCTCATCAACAAAATGAAATAATATCTTTGCTTTTAGCAATCGAAAGTTCGCCTTTACATAAAGCAGTGAGAGCACTATACTTACTCTAGCGCGTGGCTCAACTTCGAAAGGCCATTTTTTTCGCTATGATAAAAATTAAAAATTTCTCTACCATTATGTCAATTTGAGTTATCTCATCAACAAAATGAAATAATATCTTTGCTTTTAGCAATCGAAAGTTCGCCTTTACATAAAGCAGTGAGAGCACTATACTTACTCTAGCGCGTGGCTCAACTTCGAAAGGCCTTTTTTTTCGCTATGATAAAAATTAAAAATTTCTCTACCATTATGTCAATTTGAGTTTTCTCATCAACAAAACGAAATAATATCTTTGCTTTTAGCAATCGAAAGTTCGCCTTTACATAAAGCAGTGAGAGCACTATACTTACTCTAGCGCGTGGCTCAACTTCGAAAGGCCTTTTTTTTCGCTATGATAAAAATTAAAAATTTCTCTACCATTATGTCAATTTGAGTTTTCTCATCAACAAAATGAAATAATATCTTTGCTTTTAGCAATCGAAAGTTCGCCTTTACATAAAGCAGTGAGAGCACTATACTTACTCTAGCGCGTGGCTCAACTTCGAAAGGCCATTTTTTTCGCTATGATAAAAATTAAAAATTTCTCTACCATTATGTCAATTTGAGTTTTCTCATCAACAAAATGGAATAATATCTTTGCTTTTAGCAATCGAAAGTTCGCCTTTACATAAAGCAGTGAGAGCACTATACTTACTCTAGCGCGTGGCTCAACTTCGAAAGGCCTTTTTTTTCGCTATGATAAAAATTAAAAATTTCTCTACCATTATGTCAATTTGAGTTTTCTCATCAACAAAATGAAATAATATCTTTGCTTTTAGCAATCGAAAGTTCGCCTTTACATAAAGCAGTGAGAGCACTATACTTACTCTAGCGCGTGGCTCAACTTCGAAAGGCCATTTTTTTCGCTATGATAAAAATTAAAAATTTCTCTACCATTATGTCAATTTGAGTTATCTCATCAACAAAATGAAATAATATCTTTGCTTTTAGCAATCGAAAGTTCGCCTTTACATAAAGCAGTGAGAGCACTATACTTACTCTAGCGCGTGGCTCAACTTCGAAAGGCCATTTTTTTCGCTATGATAAAAATTAAAAATTTCTCTACCATTATGTCAATTTGAGTTATCTCATCAACAAAATGAAATAATATCTTTGCTTTTAGCAATCGAAAGTTCGCCTTTACATAAAGCAGTGAGAGCACTATACTTACTCTAGCGCGTGGCTCAACTTCGAAAGGCCTTTTTTTTCGCTATGATAAAAATTAAAAATTTCTCTACCATTATGTCAATTTGAGTTTTCTCATCAACAAAATGAAATAATATCTTTGCTTTTAGCAATCGAAAGTTCGCCTTTACATAAAGCAGTGAGAGCACTATACTTACTCTAGCGCGTGGCTCAACTTCGAAAGGCCTTTTTTTTCGCTATGATAAAAATTAAAAATTTCTCTACCATTATGTCAATTTGAGTTTTCTCATCAACAAAATGAAATAATATCTTTGCTTTTAGCAATCGAAAGTTCGCCTTTACATAAAGCAGTGAGAGCACTATACTTACTCTAGCGCGTGGCTCAACTTCGAAAGGCCATTTTTTTCGCTATGATAAAAATTAAAAATTTCTCTACCATTATGTCAATTTGAGTTTTCTCATCAACAAAATGGAATAATATCTTTGCTTTTAGCAATCGAAAGTTCGCCTTTACATAAAGCAGTGAGAGCACTATACTTACTCTAGCGCGTGGCTCAACTTCGAAAGGCCTTTTTTTTCGCTATGATAAAAATTAAAAATTTCTCTACCATTATGTCAATTTGAGTTTTCTCATCAACAAAATGAAATAATATCTTTGCTTTTAGCAATCGAAAGTTCGCCTTTACATAAAGCAGTGAGAGCACTATACTTACTCTAGCGCGTGGCTCAACTTCGAAAGGCCATTTTTTTCGCTATGATAAAAATTAAAAATTTCTCTACCATTATGTCAATTTGAGTTATCTCATCAACAAAATGAAATAATATCTTTGCTTTTAGCAATCGAAAGTTCGCCTTTACATAAAGCAGTGAGAGCACTATACTTACTCTAGCGCGTGGCTCAACTTCGAAAGGCCTTTTTTTTCGCTATGATAAAAATTAAAAATTTCTCTACCATTATGTCAATTTGAGTTTTCTCATCAACAAAATGGAATAATATCTTTGCTTTTAGCAATCGAAAGTTCGCCTTTACATAAAGCAGTGAGAGCACTATACTTACTCTAGCGCGTGACTCAACTTCAAAAGGCTTTTTTTTTCGCTATGATAAAAATTTAAAATTTCTCTACCATTATGTCAATTTGAGTTTTCTCATCAACAAAATGGAATAATATCTTTGCTTTTAGCAATCGAAAGTTCGCCTTTACATAAAGCAGTGAGAGCACTATACTTACTCTAGCGCGTGGCTCAACTTCGAAAGGCCATTTTTTTCGCTATGATAAAAATTAAAAATTTCTCTACCATTATGTCAATTTGAGTTTTCTCATCAACAAAATGGAATAATATCTTTGCTTTTAGCAATCGAAAGTTCGCCTTTACATAAAGCAGTGAGAGCACTATACTTACTCTAGCGCGTGACTCAACTTCAAAAGGCTTTTTTTTTCGCTATGATAAAAATTAAAAATTTCTCTACCATTATGTCAATTTGAGTTTTCTCATCAACAAAATGGAATAATATCTTTGCTTTTAGCAATCGAAAGTTCGCCTTTACATAAAGCAGTGACTACTATACTCTAGCGCGTGGCTCAACTTCGAAAGGCCATATATATTTTTTCGCTATGATAAAAATTGAAATTTTCTCTACCATTATGTCAATTTGAGTTTTCTCATTAATAAAATGAAATAACATCTTTGCTTTTAGCAATCGAAAGTTCCTTTTTATATTAAAAATAAGGAAATATTATTTGGTAACCTGAGCTCCGAGACTCCATAATAACTCAGTAATTTTGTCTCAGAAAACGGTTCCATGACACCTTGCAGAGCGACACCTTGCACCGCGCACTTTGCAGAGCGACACCTTGCAGAGCGACATCTTGCAGAGCGACACCTTGCACCGGACACTTTGCAGAGCGACACCTTGCAGAGCGACACCTTGCAGAGCGACACCTTACACCGGACACTTTGCAGAGCGACACCTTGCAGAGCGACACCTTGCAGAGCGTTATCTTGCAGAGCTTTATTTTGTATATTGTCTCTAGTGCACTTTCCGTTTAGTAGTTTGAGTTCGCAGGTTATTTAAATTATGTGTGCAGAAGAGTTTCGGTGATTTGGGAATTCGAAAAGAGTTCGCATTGAAGGTATGCAATTTAATCATTTAATGTATGCAATTAATGTATTCTTGTATTAATCATGTATGCAATTTCTTCATTTAATGTAAATCATTTAATGTTTTTCTAATGTAAAAATAATTTTCTTCTTTCTATTGCTGTTGATAACACCTTCAATCTTCTTACCATTGATTTATTATGTTTTCGGTACTTCTTTACTTAGTTGCATGCTCCTCTCCCCTGCATTTTGCGAAAATCATCTACATTCTCTCCTCTTTCCGTTCTGCATGCTCCTCTCCCCTGCATTTTGCGAACATCATCTACATTCTCTCCTCCTTCCGTTCTATTCTACTTTTTCCTATTTTACTTCTCTTTTCACTCTTTCTGCCTTTCCCCACTCCTTTTTCAACTCGTTCGTCGCGTTCAAACATGCCTTAGAGTGGTTTTATTTAACGCCTGCCAAAATGTTTGAGTGTGAGTGAGCTATGCTTCAAATGAGTGCAGATATTCATGTTCTTTTATCTCACTGTTGAGATGCTATTTCTTCATACGCGCAAAAAAATACGTGTTCCCACGGACGAAGCACCTCATCGATTGCTGTGTGGTTTTCGCGGCCGGTCACCCGGAGGCAGCGAAGGATTCCTTGGTGGGCGAGGGGGATCATCACCCCGCGGAAGAATAGGTGGTGGCTTCAAAGATGGCGGAGGCTTTAGAGAAGGTATGACTTCCCCAGAGTGAATGGCATGGTTTCGGTAACTTGTCTGACTTAATAAAATACTCAGTAATCTTGTAGGTGACCGCGGTTTTGGCAACAGCGGATGTTTTAGAGGTGGGAGTGGCGGAGGTTTCCGCGGGTGCAGAGGCGGTTTCTCCAGTGAAGGAAGAGAAGGCGGAGGCCGAGGAGGTGGATTCAGAGGCGGGCGTTGAAGGGAAGGTGACGGAGGCGGATTCAGAGGAGGCAGAGGCGGTTTCTCTGATAAGAGGAAGATGTACGATGATGAGAATGAAGAGGAAGAGAACGATGAGAATGGCCAAGGTGAGTTTAGTTCATTTTTCACATAATGGTCCCCTGTTATGATAAAAAGCAGAGGCCCGCGAATTTTTTTGTTTTACATGATTTGAAAAACAAAGGCCCGCCGACAGAAAGTCTGACGGCTATTTAACCCCTGAGCAAGTAGCGAAAGGCGAAGAATACACTTGGTCTCAAACTTGTTCCTGTTATTCGTTGCGCGTTCTTTTTGCATGAATAACTAGAGCTGACCGAAAAAGTCGTAAAAATACTCTTTCATTTTATCACTATGAAGACCTTATGGCGGCTCGTGAACGCGATTATCGAAGTAGGAGGTTGTATATGCCGTAATGAGGTATCAAAAACGGTCATAGGCCCGTCCGAAAGAGAAAAAAAAGACATACATATAACCTGTTCAAAAAATCGACGTGGTTATTCATTTTTCGCGTCTCTATATTGTCCAATTTTCCGCTCTTTTTTGTTTCTGATTCTTCTGGATTTTTTTTTCGTGACACTTGGTTTTGAGCTTCACACATCGGCTAGCGAGGGAGTGAACAAGAGCGCAGCGACAGTTTCGGGTACAGAAAGCAGCCACCCGGGTTGGCCTGCCCAGAATTCCAGATCACCGATCCGTCAATAACAACATTTACCCGTTCCCGTCACACCCGGAAGGTAAGAAGAAAACCTCCGTATAAGGGAACAGTTATTCATACCAACCAAAAAAGAATGAAAGCCAGGAATTATCAAGGTTTTTTCTGACTAGCTTTTTTGGATATTCAATAGCTCACCGGCATTGTCGGTTTGTGAAACCCTGAACTTCTTATGGACGCAAACGTGAAAAAGGATAATGTGACAAAGTGCATTTTACAGAATACCGTACATTGGGTCTCCGATGAGATCCCCAAATGTGTCTGTCTCATCGGCGGACCTCCAAGCGCTGGGAGGGGAGGCGCAACAAGAGTACGGCTACCAGGGGGGCTCCTCCATACGAAGCGTTGCTACGCTGGGTCCGGGCGAAGTTCCGCTCACCCCCAGAAGCCGAGGTCGACCAAGAGGAACGGTGAGCGTTTCTTGGTCATACATGCGTGACCTTCCGTTTTTTTCCAACTCTAACAAAGTAATACGGATTCGGGGCTTTGAAAGATTCGAACGCAATTGCGAATGTGAGTGAGCACTCGGGGCTAGAGATCACGAAATGACTGGGGACACAGTGAATGGGCGAGAAACATGAGCTACGGGAGGGGTGTGGGATTGTTGCCGTCATCCTAACAACGTGTGCAATTTGTTGTGGATGGTTATTTGTTTCTTTGCGCGCTCTGCATGATTGAGGTATGTGGACGACGCTGATCCCTTCTCATGATTCTAATATTGAAATGATCATTCCAAATCAAGTTTTTTGTAAAGTTTGAAAAAAAAGGTAAGTAGTGCTTTGCATGATGTGGATGGTGTTTACCGATCGCATTCCCCGTTGTCATGTTCTGCATCCTCCCTGACATCTCTACAGAATCCGCCAAGCGACGACGAGGCGCAGGAGACTCACGAAGTTAGTAATCAGGGCTTTTTTGTTTTCAATGACTAGCAAATCCCCTGAGTAAACAGAAAAACTTTTTTTCGAGTGCACAGATTTGCATGTTTTTTCCACTAGAAAAAAGCACCTCGGTAGCAATTCATGCTTTACTGCTTTTTACGTTTTAGCCAGGCTGTGAGGCAAGGCCATGCCGCGGATACAAATTAACGAGTAAACAGGATCTAAGTAAACAAAATCGTTTTGTACCAGTTTGTTCCCGACAGTTCTTATCAAGATGGATTTTTTTTAAAAGAAAATGAAATTACCCACCCTCGAACTCCGAGAAAAATTCGCATTATTATTAATGAAATGCTCAGGAGATGCACCACTCGATCGATGACCGCGTGGAAGAGTTTCAAACCATGAGAGGGAGACCATTGTTGACAACTAATGGGTTCCGGTTCACCATCCAACGGCGCTTGTTCTCCGATAACTCACATTTTAGGTCAACAGTGTCGCGCAATAGAGCGCGTTAAAATTTGTCCATGTAATTTTTGGCCACCCTGCAGTCTCCTTTAAAAACTGTTTTTATTTCTGTTTTCGTTGATTGTCACCTGTCGTTATTTTATTTATTGCAATTCTAAGTAGAAATTTTTTTGTTTAATGAGACTTTTATTTATTTACTTGCAAGTAAATCAAACTTTCAATACGCGAATCGAGATAATCAACAACAACAAAAAACTCCGCATAAATTGAGCGAGACACGTAGTTTATAATGACGGCGGGCGAAAAAATATGAAAAGTTTCGTCTGCTCCAGGCAAGAATCTTGCCACAGGGTAATCGATGACTAACAACACTAAAATTTATTATTCTTATCTTTTATCTAGAAGCTCAATCTTCACATCGTTTGAGCTAAATTCAATCTCTAGTGAATAGAATTTTGCACAATTGTTTTTAATTGTCTTTATAGGCTGATTGAATAATAACAGAATCACAGTTTAAACAGGTAATAACAAATCTAACACTCAAATCCTATTCATCTTCTCCGCTATTTCTCCACCCCTCCCCACTAAGTGAGTTCGCTTCCGTGACTTTGAAGGCATCTGATGCGTTTCTTCACACTGAACGTCATTTTGGAAAAAAAATTCGATTATGAAAATAAATATTTAAATGAAAAACCTCTGGTTTCCAAATTTAGAACGAATTGCTAGAGTTCTCAGCTATTTACTGGATAAAAAGTAAAAAATAAATCGAAAAATATAAATTTCGTCTACCAACTTACGAAGAAAAACACCTATTTACTAACGCAAACAAAATTGCTCCAAAAAGATCAAACATGTAAAATTTATTCTCCCCGAAAATATTATTCTCAATAAAAAGGAGCCAATGCTGACCCGATTACACCGCGGGTAAAAAAAATCTATGCGCTCTCCAAAAACTATGAAAAACATTAAAATCTATGTGTTTGGAGAAAAATTTTCTTCGGAATTTTCGTAGGGAAAGACCAAATCATCGAAAAAATTGAATTTTGAACTCTAAAATTTCAAAAATATATGCGCTCGAAAAAAGTTGTGCGGGTGCTAAGAAACAACCTGGCTAATAATTGAACAAATTAAATAAGCCTCATTGAGATAATTTTTAAAAATAAGTCAATGAAAAGTTATTAATTGAATATGAAGATCTTTCATCCACAACTCTTCCTATTTTCCTCGCTTTCTTAAATGACAGCGAAACAGGGTTTGAATAGTGACCGGATCGGTCGCGTCGGCGGATACATGTACACACACAATTGACAAAAAACACTCTCTCTTTTCTTACCCTTTTCCTTCAACCCCTCTTCTTTTTTACTCCAAACTTTGAGCGGCGGATACATGTAAACCCAAATAGGGCGGCTCCATTTAACCCCTGCAGCGAAAACATTTTTCCCTTGTCTTTAAAACGTGAAGTAAACTCACCCCTTTTCCAGTTCCTTCTCCAATTCGGTCACTTCCCCTTCTGAGAGTTGAGCCAATGCTGCTTGAATCTACAACTAGACCGAATCCTCCTTCGACTCTTATCTCCACACACAAACTCATTCTCAATCAACGCCTTTTCGATGAAAAAATGTCTCTTTGCTCTCCGATACCAAACCTAGTCAATATCTTCAATCAAAATTACTTCAGACGATCTATTACAGCACCGTATTCTCGTCTAGGACTACTATTTTCACTAGCGTTCACCATAATGTAAAACAGTGTACGCTGAATAAAAAGTACTCTGCCATTTAAAATTCTGTCCTCACTCATTGATTTGCATCTTCTCAAATTTCTTCATGCTCCTGCTTGTCGCATCGACATTCACATAGATAAATACAGAAAAACTGGCGCTTATTTACCAGCCTATTTTAGTCTTTCTAGGCACAATTTAACTTGGGGGCGCTTTATTTGGGGGGAGGGGGGGGGCTCTTATCGAAGCGTTCAAAACATGTTTAAAAAATACAAAAATATATACAATTTCTTATGCGCTTCCGTTCGCCTAAGCCGTACGGCCTCGTTAGCGAAATTTTTTCCTAAGCCAAAGCGTTTTTTTAATGTAAAAAAAGTATTTGAAAAAAGTTATTTCAAAAACCCCTTCAAGTAAAGCGCGCCCTCCCAAGTTGAAAAGAACCGTTTTTCTAAAATACTTTTCCAGAATGAATTGCTTTTCGGCGCTTTGCTACTTGGGGGGGGGGGCGCACATTACATGGGGGTCAGGTAACTTTTCACTGATTAGGTACCATGTATGCTTACGAGGCCGTATAGAAATATTAACCACAAAATTTTAATTTTATCTAGTCTAATTGAGGAAACTGATTTAGCTGTTTTCAGCTATTATTCAATGTTTTTTTCCGCTTAGCCTTAGTCAAAGTTTACGCTAACGAGGCCGTACGACTTAGACAAACGAGACCGCATTAGAAAATTTCTCATATTAGCAATTTTTGTCAGCGACCTTCCAAGTAAAGTGCGGCCCCCATAAGTAAAATTGCGCCCTGCATTTCCTTACGAGTTTCATCAAGAAGCTTTTTAAAAAACAACTATCATAGCGAAAAATGAGGACTTGAGAGTCATAAAGATCACTGACCGCAGATCTGTTGTCCACCACGATGTCTACCACGTCCTTCTAAGTCCATTTTTGGAAGGGGACTCTTGTAAACCAGAATTTAAAAAAAAAACAATTCAACACGGACTCACATTTTGATATCAGTAAAATCTACAACAACAAATAAGCTTTGCGTCAGACTGAATGAGTAACAGAAACTATCGGAAAAATCACCAATCATCGAGAGAGAAAACTCCGAAAGAAAAAAAAGCCGAGAGAAAAACCAATTCAATGCATACATAATTGAAATAATCTGCGAACTCAAACTACTAAACGGAAAGTGCACTAGAGACAATATACAAAAGAAAAGCTCTGCAAAATAACGCTCTGCAAGGTGTCGCTCTGCAAGGTGTCGCTCTGCAAAGTGTCCGGTGTAAGGTGTCGCTCTGCAAGGTGTCGCTCTGCAAGGTGTCGCTCTGCAAGGTGTCGCTCTGCAAGGTGTCCGGTGCAAGGTGTCGCTCTGCAAGGTGTCGCTCTGCAAGGTGTCGCTCTGCAAGGTGTCGCTCTGCAAGGTGTCCGGTGCAAGGTGTCGCTCTGCAAGGTGTCGCTCTGCAAGGTGTCGTGTTACCCAGAAAACAGATGAAGAGGCTCGAACTGAAATGAGAATTTTTTGCAAGTTTTGAATCGAAATGAGGCATAATACAATGACTGAATCTCTCAGAAAAACATAAACAAAGAAAAAAATCCGTTGAAAGTTCCAAGTTATTCGATTTACAAACAGTTTGGAATTACGGAATATTAGTGTGGCAGAAAAAAATGCGTACCAAAATATTGTCATTGCGGTCTCTAGATATGACACGACCTCTGTCCTCTTTGAAATAGAAAATAGCTAAAGCGTGGCTTCGTTTATAGAACGTGACTTGTACAACTCTTATTTGTTGCAAAGAAGTTAATACGTGCTGGATGACTGAAAGTTTCACGAGCCAGAAAATAGTGCAGAACTTCGACTGGACAATTGAGGTGGTTCATTTTTCTTTTCATTGCGTTTTATAAAGTAACGATAATCAAAGATACCTTTGTAAACGGTCTCTCTTCTGACATGCCCTACTTATAATTTAGGTGCAGTGTATTATGAACGTTTTGCCGCTACTGAAGTTTAATTGGCAGCGCTGGTCGGCTTTAAACGCTAAAATTTTCTTCACATGTGATAATTTTGAGCATCAGGGACTCCAGTTCAAGAAAAAAAAATTACAAAAAAATTTTCTATCAAAAAATTTTTTTACATTAAACATTTATTTTTGCATTAAAAAACGCTTAGACTTAGTGAAAGTTTACGCTAACGAGGCCGTACGGCTTAGGCTAACGAGACCGTATCAAAAAATTTAAAAAAGAAAAATTTCAAAGATATTTTAAAAGAAAGACAAATGTATGACACACTTGAACAAAGGGCACTACTGCAGTTTAATTGACAGCGCTAATTAGCTCTACACGCTACGGTTTCGCAAATTTTCTTCATAGGTGATAATTTTGAGCATCAGGGGTTCATCAAAAAATATTTTTACATTAAAAAACGCTTAGGCTAAGTAAAAATTTACGCTAACGAGGCCGTACGGCTTAGGCTAACGAGACCGTTTCAAAAAAATTAATGTAAAAAAATTAAAGATATTTAAAAAGAAAGACAAATGTATGAAACACTTGAACAAAGGTGCCGTAAGCGCTAAGGCGTAGCGACGGCAAAATTTCGTAGTGACAACTTCAGGTTATTTTTCTTTTTTTAAGAACGATTTTTAGCTATTAGAGATGAAAATTTCATGGCCATTACAAAAGCACACCGTGCACACTGTGCACACTGTACAAATGCACGCTGTACACTGTATAATTACAAATGCACGCTGAGGCGCGGGAAAGATAGAAAGAGTGTTTGGGTTAAGAATTTTCCCGCGCCTCAGCGTGCATTTGTAATTATACAGTGTGCAGCGTGCATTTGTACAGTGTGCATGGTGTGCTTTTGTAATAGCCAAATTTCATTTCATATACAGATATGGGCCACAATAAAGAAGAGAACAATTTTTTTTCTGAAAATTTAGTTTTTGAAAATTTTTATTTCTGAACTGGAGTCCCTGATGCTCAAAATGATTCGTTTTTCATATTTTTATCACAGGGAACGCCTCAGTATTGAGACATCGGACTTTCTATTTTAAGCAGTCCCGGCTCATTAGCCAGTCATGCGAAAAGTTCAAACGATTTTTTCTCTAACCCTGGAACATGTCCATTCTTGGTGAGAAGTTTTTACACTTGTCCAGATCGACCTAGGCTCTACTCCTCTTCCGGAGGCGGAGTCACGGAATTACGAATAATTTTTTGATACGGTCTCTTTAGCCAGAGCCGTACTACCAATGCAGGGGAGAGGAGCCTACGTCGAACTAGACAAGTGCCGAAGTTTTTATTTATATCAGTTTCTATAACGACTTCTTTTCATGCATTTTTCAGATATCATATCTGAAAGTTTTTTTGTTGTCAAACATGAGAAATAGCAAATTCTAAAAAAACATTCTTAGAAGTGGGCAAAGTGCAGTACCGTTTACCAAAAGTTTATTAAATTAGTTCCCCCTAAAAAACTTTTGAGTTTTATAGATGATCTACATGTTAAATAGCAAACATGTATAGCTCAGTCAACAATAACAGATACCTATTCCTGACCTGGGAATTTTGGGGATTTTCTTGAAGATTATTCTTGGCTCAACTCGGAACCTATGTCTGCGTCTATTTTATATTCCAGAATACTATTGAAAATTTTTTTAATACGAAGTCACCTTGAGAAGCATTTTTTTTTTGTTGAAAATCAGTTACTTTGACAGCCTTTGACAAGATGCCAATAACTGAAAACGCGCAATTACCATCTTTCATAAGGTCTTGTTCCTAAGCCTTACGGCCTCGCTAGCGTAACCTTTGCCTCAGCCTAAGCAGAAAAAATAAGAAAAGTACCTGGAAAACTTTTATTCCTAAGTTTGTGATTCAATTGTAAGGCTGACTTGTACAAAGCTTTCAATTATTTTATCAACGAAAATAGCAGAAAGTCTGAAGAGAGCATCAGGTGATAGCAGACAAGCAGAGAAAAATAGAAGAATAAGAGTTTAGATATCACGAAGAGACAGCAGAAAATCACAGCTGATGCTGCACCACACCTAGGTTCCGAGCACTTTTCCAGTTCGATGTAGGCTCCTCCCCATTTCCCCCTCGTTGGGATTTGGTCACGGATTTGGCGCTAAAATACTCTCGCCGCAGAGAAATAGAAACATTAGTCTACGTCGAACAGGAAAAGTGCCTCTTGAATATACATAGGTATGTATGACAAATAATTGAACTATCGCACAGAAAAAAGCTATTCCACCGGGCGGGACCAGCGGGAACCCAGCCATCTCGTTTCAAACCGGGAGCGCGCGTTACAATTACACCACGGGGACACATTGCTATGCCGCGCGACAGTGTTAAATGAAAGACTCATTAACCAGGCGTCACTGTCTTTAAACTGTGTAATTTAAAGATTTATCATCCATCTTCCATCTCTCTTCTGTCTTAATCGTGAACTCTGGAGTTAAGCTCCATTCATGAGGCAATCGCTTAATAAGCATCCGTGACTAAGAGAACAAGGCATATGAGCCTTTCATATAATACTATCGCACGGAATAGCAATGTGTCCCCGTGGTGTAATGGTAACACGCGCACCCGGTTTGAGTCGAGATGGTCTGGGTTCGATCCCGCCCGGTGGACTAGCTTTTTTCTGTGCAATAGTTCAATTATTTGTCATCTTAACCAGGCGTCACTGCCTTTAAACTGTGTAACTTAGAAATTTGAAGATATATGTATGTAAATTTCAATCCTCAAAATAAATTAAGTAACTCCCTATTTTTGTATAAGACTGCTTTCTCCTCGAAAAATACAAAAAGCTCAGAATAAGATGCCAAAAAGAAGATGTCCTTGGCATCTGAGCCAAATAAAAAATACTTTAAAACTTCGTTTATAAGGGTAGAGATGTAAGTATTTCATCAAAAACCTTTTCGCCTCAAATCTTTCTAATATGTACATTCACTGACTATGAGATCTTTTTTGCTGTTCAGGCTTGTATATAAGTTGTGCAATGATGTACACGTTTTTGAGCTTGAGTTTACCTCTCTTTTGTCAATGTATATATATAAGTAAATAAATATATATTTATATATATATATATATATATATATATATATATATATATATCTTTTCACTTGCGAATGGTATTCTATTGGTCCGAGAAATGGACGAAAATTTCCAATTTTTTAAGCATTCCGTGTCAGCAACTAAGTATTTTTATTCTCCAGCTCACAGTGCCTCCAACAGCGCCAGTCTCGAGTGCAGTCTGCATCTTTCGACTCGTGCTCCATTTAACAGACGGGTCTAATCTAGTACGAGAGTTCACGAAAAAAGAGGTTTCAGTCACTCTCTTTCCTATTAAGGCTTTAATTGGCTGTGTTGAAACTGTTTCATGTTTCACCTTCTCATGTACAAGTTATAAAGAAGCATAATGTAAATTAGAGTATTCCCTACTCCTCGTCGATCTCAAGCAACGCATTTTTATACCGAGCAGAGGAGCGGATTGCTCTTAGAAACTTGTGCAAAAATCGTGTGGTGTGACGGGAACCGAACCGGTGACCTTTCGCGTTCCGGGCGAATGCTCTCCCCACTGAGCTACACACGCATACATGATGATGCACATTTTAAGGCCCGTACAACAATAATTCACTCGTGTGAATTAGAGTATCTACTACTCCTCGCTGTTCACAAGCAACTAACTGTTTTTTTCATACCGAACAGAGGAACGGACATTCATTCACTTTTTCAATTTCAATTCTTTATTCCGTGCACAAAAAAGGGTGGGGTAAAGGGAAAAGAAGAATAAGAGGCAGCGAAGCACGGACTGGTTTTGCTTGGTAAAAGTCGGCCCCTGAAAGGCTCTTGGGCAGTGGTGCAATGGTACTTTACATTAAGATATTTAATGAAAAGTCAATTTAGGAACTGTTTTTGTTGCAATATCAAAACACAAAAAACTATTAGTCTTTCACAATCGGTTTCGGAAGAAGTGAACTGAAGGGAAGCTTACTAAGGCTAACGGCAAACGCATCACTATTAGTTATTGAAACTGTTTCATAGGGTAGGTTGTTCCATACATTAATGGCTCTAGAGGCAAAGGTTGATTTATTAGACATGTTTTTGATTTTAGGAAGTGATAATCTCAAATAATGAGTGTTTTTCAAGTTTATAGAGAGAGGAGATATTTTGAAAAGAGATAAGTAATCTATTTTTATATTGGAATGAACACATTTATGTAAAAAAGAACAATTCATTCTTTATTCCTTGCACAGATTATATTTAACTTCTGTTCACAGTGAACAATAACAATAGCGGATATGCATGGACTGTCTTTCTAGTGGCGGTGTGTTTAAGGAAAAGGTTGCTTAAATAGGGGAGGGGGAGATAGAAAATGCTATTAATAAAGAAACGAGTTTTTAAATATCAGAAACAAAAGTATTTGGTAAAACTAGGTTGATAGGCAAATTAAGTAAATTGTTCTTAAATACCTTGCAATTAAGATCGTTTACGATTTCAAAATCCAATGAATTCCATACTGATAACTGACGAGAAACACATGTTGATATGAAAGATTGATTAATATTATTTGGCGGAAAAAGACGCAAAGAATGAGAATGGCGAGAAAAACGTTCAACAGCTGATATTTTATATAAATGAATAGTATCTATGTCACATTTCTCATGGATACATTTGTGAATGAAAGTAAGGTCAGCAATGGCTCGACGGTATTCAAGAGTTTGAAGTCGTAAACGTTCGCAGAAACGTGCAACGTTTGCAAGTTCGCAGAAACGTGCAACGTTTAGAAACGTTCGCAGAAACGTGCAAAAATCGTGTGGTGGACAGGATATGAGCCCGCGATCTAGCTTTACCAACTGAGCTTGGACAGGATATGAGCCCGCGATCTAGCTTTACCAACTGAGCTTGGACAGGATATGAGCCCGCGATCTAGCTTTACCAACTGAGCTTGGACAGGATATGAGCCCGCGATCTAGCTTTACCAACTGAGCTTGGACAGGATATGAGCCCGCGATCTAGCTTTACCAACTGAGCTTGGTGGACAGGATATGAGCCCGCGATCTAGCTTTACCAACTGAGCTTGGACAGGATATGAGCCCGCGATCTAGCTTTACCAACTGAGCTTGGTGGACAGGATATGAGCCCGCGATCTAGCTTTACCAACTGAGCTTGGTGGACAGGATATGAGCCCGCGATCTAGCTTTACCAACTGAGCTTGGACAGGATATGAGCCCGCGATCTAGCTTTACCAACTGAGCTTGGTGGACAGGATATGAGCCCGCGATCTAGCTTTACCAACTGAGCTTGGTGGACAGGATATGAGCCCGCGATCTAGCTTTACCAACTGAGCTTCACACGCACACAATAAAAATAGCACATTTTATCTTCCATGCAACACGAAAAGGAAGGAGAGTAAATATTAGAATAAGGAGAAGCTTGCGTCTCTTCAGTTTTGAGTTTCTAAAGAACCCGAAATCTCCCTTTTTTGCCTTTCAGCTTCTTCTGTCCCTGCTCGTGTAAGCATTAGTTTTTTTTTTTTTAAAAAAAAAAGGTTTTGACAATTGCATGAGACATGAGGTTCGAATTAGCAACTCTCACAATTGAATACGTTTTTTCGAATTTCACTATAAAAAGCGTAGTTTTTGAAAGAGTGGAAATTTTTCTACTGCAGCTTGAAGACTTCACTGCTGCGCTGGAAGCTGTGTGAGTTTGAGAGGAAAAGAGCCGGGGCAGAATGTTCTCGAAGTTCGCCCCGGGATACATCACACGCTCCACGGCGATTATACTAGCGGGCGGAGCAGCAGCTTTTGGTCTTACTGAGATCCTCTTTGGAGGCGAAGTCTTCTATGAGAAAGCGGTAGGTCTTGTTGGCCTCCAGGAGGTCTTAATCCCTCACGCCCTGGGTCCCATCAGTTACCATAAGGTTTAAATAATTCGCGCGGTGGGTCTCATAATTCATTAGGAAGTCTCGATCCCTTGCACTTTAGTTCTAATAAGTCACTAAAAAAATTAGATCTTTTGCGCATTAGGTTTCATGAAAAACACTAGGAGGTCTCAATCCCTCGCACGTTGGTTTCTAGAGTTGGGTATCATAGCTCACCATGAGGTCTCAACCTCTTGTGCGGTAAGTCTCATAGGTCCCTACGAGGTTTCAAGTTCTCGCGAAGTGGAGACTTACACGTCACGAAGAGGTCCCGAACCTAGGATTTTTCTTATTCACTTCATCTTTCACCATTCTCTGCCCTATACGCTCTCGCTTCCCTTTTTCATTATTCTGAACCCCTTTCCCCTCAACTTGTGATATTTCAATGTTTGAAAAGTTTATGTTGCCTATGTTCGGTTATCTCAATTGTACAACCGATTTGGTCAAACCAACAATTTCTGTCAAAAACCCATGTTTTTTAACTGTTGTGTTGAGATGATGCCTTTCATCCAACGGAGCACAGATGGAGAGCGAGCGCATCGGCTTGCGATCAAAGCGGCCTCCTGGGGCCTCATGCCCAGATTCGGACCCAACCACTGGCAGTACCCCGAGCTCAAGTGTCAAGTCAGTACATCGATAATACTGATCATGAAGGACGATAGGTTTTAGAGGATGACCTCGGAATTTTTTCTCGATTTTACCTCAGTTAAATTAATAACTCGTTGCGAAAAACACTTCGATTTCTTGGAAATTTTGAAAATCTATGCGCTTGAAATAAATTGTGCGGGTGGTAAGAAACACCCTGCTCACAACTTTCAGCTTTTCGGTCATTCCGTCTCGAATCCGATCGGAATAGCGGCGGGCTTTGACAAGGACGGCGAGATTCTGTTGCCGCTGGCTAGGAGTGGCTTTGGTATGGTGGAGATTGGCTCCGTGACACCCCTTCCACAACCAGGGAACGACCAGCCAAGAGTTTTCAGGCTTCTCCAGGACAAGGTTATACATGGCTCTGTGGTCAGGTCACATGCATCAGGCTGTATCATACCACCCGCCGAAGAAGCGTGTAGATCAAAATGACGAATCATGATGGGAGGGCAAGCTTTGTAGTGAAAACGAGTAAGTGCGATGAACAAAACAAATTATGCAAACGAACAGAGAATTTGTATAACTGGCTTTTTTCAATAGCATTTATATTCATTCAGACATAGGTTTAACCCCAGTGTAGATTAGAAAAACGTCCTGACATGCACTTCTAAATTTTTAAAAAACTGCGAGGGGCCTAAAATAATGAGGAAAAAACGTTTTTTCACAACCCTCTTCAATTGCTTGTTGCCTTTTTTTGTTCTTCATAGCTAACCCGCTTTTTATAATTATACACCTTTTTTAAGTTCCCGCCAGAAGTACGGACGTTTTTTTAGAAAAAATTTCAACATTTTTTTGTAAAGGTATGTTTTCGCTTATAGCTTAAACACCGAATAATAAGTTCTATTTTAGTTCTATGATATAATATTGACTTTCAGGCCCTGATCAATCGATATGGCTTCAACTCGGCCGGAGTGGGTGCCGTGCAGCAGAAAGTGGTCGCAGCGAGAGCAGCTTGGCCGAAGGGAGAAGGAAGACCCCTGTTGGGGGTCAACCTGGGAAAGAACAAGTTCAGCGAAGACGCAAGGTTGATGACACTCTTTTAAGAATTAATTTGGATCTGCGTGATCATGATATGTTCATGATTATGAGTGATTTGAGTGCCATATTCAACCTGTGCTTGTTGAAAAAAAATTGAAAATTGGCCGTTGTATGAATGAGAAGTGAAGGGCAGAAAAGATTTATGTTTTTTGAAATCAGAGATTGTGGCTCGCTGGAAAAAGTTGCTCGCTATCATAAAAGGTCCCTTTCGCTTGAATAAGTTCTCAAGGACAAGTAAAGATGGTACCACAAAATTTTTTTCTCGATTTGGATATCGCGCGAACATGAAAGTTGATTTTTTTTCAAATATTGCGATGAAAAATTTGAGAATGGACTACGAAATGGGTGTGACCTACTTCGGTCCCTACGTGGATTACTTGGTTGTGAACGTCTCCTCTCCCAACACACCCGGACTGCGGTCGATGCAATCGAAGAAAGAGCTCGAGAAGGTCAATTTCTACGCAGAATTTCTAAATTATCGTTAACAGGGGGAGGTAGGAGTTCAGTAATTTAGTCCTTTTGTCTATTGAGTTCAGTTTTTCCATCTAATTTGCAGTGCGGGTGAATTCTATGCGCCATCCGAAAAAGCTAGTGATACAAATGCTCTGATCGTCTGCATCCTCCCTTTTACATTACACACTCTTGGACTCTCTTAGAAGCGTGCCGTTTCCTCAACATTAGTCATCTTGTCATAGTCACTGTGAGTGGGGAGAAACAACCAGGACAATTTCTATGTTTCGAATTTGAGCGGGTCTCAATTTTTCTACAGAAGCACACTTTTACATTTATTTATAACCCAATTCATTTAATTAAAGATAATTTCTCCCTGCGGTGTTTTTATTGAAGAAAAGACACTCTACGTGTCGGACGAACTTCAAAGGGTTACTCATTCAGCATTTCTCCGTGCACTACTCACCTGAATCCCTTTTTTGACATGTGCACCGTACCTATAATGGCAAATGATTAAGAGCTCTCTTATTCATAAGCATTTGAGTGTTGTAACTGACACAGAGTAAGAGATGAAAGAGGGAGTCAGACTCGAAAACAGGATACATGTTGTTGTTGTTGCCTGCAAGCATCCCGCATCGAAGACTTGGTTATGAACACTCTCTTTAATGAGAGAAGTTCTCGTGTTCTTCGGACAAGATGCGTCCGGAGAAGGGTTTTGATGTCCTTTGCAGTCCTGAGACTGTCATGCTGCACCTTGTGGAGGCGGACATCGTTGTAGCAACCTGTTCATGCTATAGGCCTTGTGAGTGGGTGGTCAAGCCGGCCTAGCATCGTTTTGGGTGGGAGTAGAGACGTCTCGCCTGTCGTTGACCGGAGATAGGCCTCGACTCGCCATTGAAAAGTATAGCGGAGTATCGGCTGATGTTTTGTCCGGTGGCATGCCCAGGCCGATCCGGCATCACCCTCCTTTGACGAGCTATACTACCCAGTTTTGGTCCGCGGCGGGATTCCTCCCGCTACCTCCCAGCACGAATTCTTCGTAGGGAGGCGTCCCTCTATCCGCCACCTGAGGTCGCGCTCGATTCTGGACTGGATGATCCGGCTCCATCCGTGACAGGCTCTTAAGGCTGTAGAGTCACGAATGGCCACTGTTGCCAGTGTGTTTCGAGAAAACAGGATACATGAAGAGTATGGGTTTCATATGTCACTTAAACTTTTTTCGAGCCTAGTTAGACCTAATAATGAGAAGCGAGTGAACCTTTACCGTATTGACCTCTTATATTCCAAATATCTGTCCTTTATCTAATATTCTTTTCTAGCTCGAGCAACGGTGATTTTTCAAATCAAAAATTGACCTATGAATTTGTATTTTGAGCTACGATGAAATTTTCCAGCTGATGGAAATGGTTGCAAAGGCCGTCAGTCTCCTGGATACTCCAGAGAAACCGGCTGTGCTCATCAAACTGGCCCCCGATTTAGTGGAAGAAGAGATGAAGGACATTGCACAGGTTCTTCTTCCATTCTCCCCTTGAGTTTTAACAGTATAAGTATATTACATACATTTAATTATAATCTATGAATTTTCCAGAAGATGCTTGGCGGGTAAAATATACGCGCTCTCCATCCACATAGATGAAGTAGGGAATATGTACGTGTTTTTGAGAGCCCTACCTGAATACAATATTACACTAAAGCAGATTAACTAAGTTGAACCATGGTTTACATGATCACAAGCTAGAATTTCGAGAGAGAGAGAGAGAGAGAATGAATTGAAACTTAACCTTTTTCTCTTTTCTTTGGCTTCTTCATCAATAGTTTATACTCGAGGAAAATCGAGAGTCTATTCAGGTAGTGATGGACAAGCGATTCAACATCCAAGGACTTATTATATCTAACACGACGGTCAGCCGGCCGACGAGTCTTCAGAGTGGTTGGTTCACTCTATGGATGATGAATTCGAGACATCTTACTAAAAAGTCCTCGTTCTCACGATCTGATTATTATGTGAACAAATATTCAGGAAAAAATTTTTAAACGTCAAAGGAATTAAATTTGAGATGATAAAGACGAGTTTGGAGGACTGAGTGGTCGACCGCTGAAGGAAATGAGCACCGAATGTGTCCGGCAGATGTACCGGTGAGTCAGTGTTTTTTTTTTGTTGGCAAGGGTTTTGAGGGTTTGTCTGCTGGCAAAGGTTTTGAGGGTTCGTCTGCTGGCAAGGGGTTTGAGGGTTCGTCTGCTGGCAAGGGTTTTGAGGGTTCGTCTGCTGGCAAGGGTTTTGAGGGTTCGTCTGCTGGCAAGGGTTTTGAGGGTTCGTCTGCTGGCAAGGGTTTTGAGGGTTCGTCTGCTGGCAAGGGTTTTGAAGGTTCGTCTGCTGGCAAGGGATTTGAGGGTTCGTCTGCTGGCAAGGGTTTTGAGGGTTCGTCTACTGGCAAGGGTTTTGAGGGTTCGTCTGCTGGCAAGGGTTTTGAGGGTTCGTCTGCTGGCAAGGGTTTTGATTATTCGTCTGCTGGCAAGGGTTTTGAGGGTTCGTCTGCTGGCAAGGGTTTTGAGGGTTCGTCTGTCGTAGGTCTTCCCAGCGTTTGTATGATCTTCTAAGCGTAATTGATCTTCTTGGCATTCAAACAACAAAAAACTTTGCTTTGTGGTTTCAGGGGTCATTTCAAATTGTTGGTATATCGGATATCGGAGAAAGAGTTTTCTCAGCTTTTTTGAAAATCTTTGCAGATGGTTGTTTTAGGGAATTAGATATGCATCTCATTGGAGAAAACAAGGTCCAATTTTCTTTGAAACAAGAACGAAGACCAAAGTAATCACTTTCAGGCTGACCAAGGGAACGGTGCCGATCATTGGAGTCGGCGGTATCGAATGCGGTCAAGATGCGTATGAGAAGATCCGCGCTGGAGCCTCAGCAGTCCAGTTATACACCGCGTTGGTGTATCAAGGCTTCCCTGTCATCGGCAAGGTAATGTCGCTTCAAGTGTACAGTAATGATCTCACTGTAATAATCTTCCTGCGCCCGTTTTTGCCTCGCGAGATGGTAATCACTTCTCTGGGATGAGATACATGCTAACTCTGAAAAAAGCAACAATAGAATTTTTGGCCAGTGCTAGCGTGTTAAGCAGCAGGTTGGAGAGTCAGATATGTGGGAACACTATTAACTTTTTTGTTGTTTTTTGGGGGCAATCTGTCCAGTTCGGAGGAAAAACCGGGGACTTTTCGCTCAAAACTATGCGCAAACTATCATTTTGCCATACCCTATGATCGAGAAAAGTGTAGTTTTCGAGAGCAACCAAGTTTTGGGAAATCACAGAACCAAATAAAATAGTAATTTAGGGTACGGAAGAATATGTCTGAACATCCTATTTAGTCTGCGTCGGTCGGATCATCATTTTGTAGCATAACGAAGATATCGCGGTTCATGATATACCTCCAGACTAAGAATCAACTATTATAGATTGTTGGTCAGTATTGGATGTAAGGTGCTGTGAGAAAGGTTAGTCGAAAAAGAAGAATAAAACAAAGTTTAAAGGCGAGAGCGAATAAGCCTACACAAATAAGTGATTCAAAATATGTAGTGAAATGACGCATTCAAAAGTGCTATTTATGTGGATGTTATCGCTCTTAATCGACGTTTAAAAGGGAAAATATAAGATTGAATGAATTCGCAGTCGACTATCTACGCATATATGTATCATCAGATCTGAGATGATTTTAGGTGAAGAGAGAGCTTGCGGAATGCCTCCGGAGGGATGGGTTCGCATCAGTTGCTGAATGTGTCGGATGCGACCATCGGCTGCCAGCAGAGCAGTCCAAGTAGTATATATATATATATATTTTATCTACATCTTTCGATGCAATAAGGCACAAATTTAATTACAATTGAAAATGAGTATTGAATAGATCAGCTAAACAATTGTCAAATACGATAACAAAAGCGATACATCAATTTGACTTTAATATAGCGAATTAAACGGGGGAAAAAAAACAAACAAACAAACAAAACTATATAAGTAGAACAAATTGAACGAAAAAAAAATAAAATAAAATAAATTAGTTCTGAATTCATGACGAGAGAAGAGTAGATAGAACACCACTTTTTAATTGGGATTTAAAATATTTCAGATTCATACTATTAATCAAGTTTCGAGGTAGTTTGCTGAAAAGGCGGGATATTCGCATTCCATAAGAGTTGTTTCTAGCTGTATTCTTGCTACCCTGAACTAATAAGCCATTTATATTAGTTCGCGTTGGAATAGTCTCTTTGAAAAATCGCTTTTTATCTATTATCGACAGTCCATGGAAGATCTTGAAACCCATAACTAAGTCAAAAAATATCCTCCTCTTGGAGAGAGAAACGAATCCAAGGCGGGCAAGTCGATTGGGGTAAGAAGGAAGAGACCTCGTATTAACTTCATTTGCGAAACATCGATGATAAACTATGCGAGTGAATTTCCTTAAAACTTTCTCTATATCATCACAATCTCTTCCATAGTATGGATTCCATATATTCGAAGCATAGTCCAAGTGCGGCATTACATAAGTTTTAAAGCACTTGACCAGTATACCAGGATCATTAACAGTTACCGCACGGAGCATAGCATACATTGCTTTGGATGCCTTTTTAACTCGGTCTGCTACAGCCTCTTTCCTACGCAAAGAAGAAACTATTTGTATGCCCAGGTCACGTATCTGAGATACACATGAAATGGAAACATTATTTATACTGTATGAGGAATATAAAGATCGACCTCCAATGTGAATATGGAGAGACTTGGATGGAGAAAGAGATAGTTGGTTAACTAAACACCAATCGAATACGGAATCTAATGCTGATTGCAGCTCTCGAGTTCGTTCGCCGTATGAGTTCTTATCATAAGAAACATAAATCTTGAGATCGTCTGCGTATGCTTGATAACGAATATTAGGAAAGTTCTCTAGTACCTCATTTATATCGGATATATACAGAGTAAAAAGAAGTGGCCCCAGGACAGACCCTTGGGGCACACCCGATGTGGCATTCATTGGATCAGAAGTGACATCACCCATACGCACAGAGAAAGATCTATTTGTTAAAAAAGACTCAAGCCAAGAAAGGAGTGGGTCAGTAATTCCATAATGTGTGCATTTAGACAAAAGCTTACTTATACTAATGGTGTCAAATGCACGAGAGAAATCAAGGTAGATGACATCCGTTGAAAGACCTTTGGCTAGCGAAGAGGTCCAATCATCTTCACATATTAATAAATTGGTTACTGTGGACGCTCCACGCCTAAACCCATGTTGATTGATAGGTATAATAGAGTGCTCGGATAGATGATTGATTATGAAAGCTCTAACAAGTCGCTCCATCGTTTTAGAACAGGGAGAAAGGATGGAAATCGGACGATAGGAGGACACCAAGTGAGATTCCTTGCCCGGTTTCAGAATAGGGGTCACCAGAGAATGTTTCCAGTAAGACGGTATTTGACCGCAGATAATACAATAGTTGAAAATATGGGAAAGAGGAAGTGCAAGAGACTTGGCACATTTCTTGAGGACAATCTGAGGGATACCATCTGAACCTTTGCTACCCGTTGGTTTAAGCTTCGAGAGGCTTTTAAGAACAGAAGAGGGGAGAAAAATAGGAAAGGGGCTCATAGTAGGGGCCGCTTCAGTTTGCAATGCGATACGTTGGTTATCATCCTTAGTATAATGAGAAGCGAATTCGGTAGAGAGCAGAGAACATTTAAGTTTATTTTTCAATACTATATCCCCTGTAGTATTCAATAGATATCGAGGAGGCACAGGTTTAGGCCGAGTGAGGGATGAGATATGTCGGAACAAGTCCCGAGAGCGAGACAATTTCTTCTTCTCACAATGCCTAGTCCATTTCATTATCTGCTTCAGTAGATCTTTACTAGCTTTCTCGTAAAGAGAACGGGTATTAGGATCGTCAATATTGTGAAACAGATAGTTACGATATTTAATTATTCTCTGAATATGGCGAGGATAAGTGGCCGTGAGGGTTCGAGGTCTACGAATTGGAACGAATTCAGAAATAGCGTATTCAATAACGGCGAGGAAACGGCCGTACAGATCGTCAATCGAGAGGAAGTTATCAAATTCGGCTTCCCAGTTGACTGAATTGAAGTATTTATTAAGTTCATCGTAGTCAGTTCTTGAATAGTCGAGAACTGGTTCGGCTAAAAGCGAGTCGGTCACAATTGAAAGGCAGCAAGCGATCCCTAAATGATCAGAGGAGGGGAAGGAGGGAACAATTCTACAATTAGACAATAACGAGGGCAGAGAAGTTAGTAGCCAATCAATGCAACGATTAAGACGTGTTGGTTCACGGCAGAATTGGGTCAAATCAAAGAGAGTAATCATGTCTACTAACAATCGATCGGATGAAGAACAAGGAGGAGAGAGAGTGTCACAATTGAAATCACCAGTCACAACTACAGGATAGGGAGTGGAAGAAAGAATATCGGATAAAGAATCACAAAAAAGTCTGGTCTCTTCATTGGTGTAGGACGGGGGACGATAGCAAACAACCAGACGTATGTAACCAGTGGTAGAAAGTAAGTCTATATAAACAATTTCCGAAGGAGAGCATAAAGAACTAGGCTTCAAGAACGTTAAGTGATCTCTCAATACAAGGGCAACTCCTCCGCCACGAGAATTACGATCAGCTCGGATTATTACGTAAGGAAGAGGACCAATTATCTCTGAATCAGCTATACGCGAACTCAGCCAAGTCTCAGTGACAGCAACTATATCAGGTTGTTCTTTTTCTAGATAAAGACGAAATGGAACTAATTTATTATAGAGAGAACGCATGTTAAAATATGCAAAGCTTAGCTGAATGTCGAGCGGTGACGGAGAAGAAACGGGCGGACCATCATATAGCTAGCGTCTTGAGGTGATGTTTCTGCTGCTGACCTCTGAGAATCTTTGCGGCTGAGAGGAGTTCCGAGGATTCGATGACGAAGGCGAAGAATTTGTTGCGGATGTATGATCGTTTTGGTGGGACTGGGCATGGAAGGGCTGGGTGTGACGGATAGGAACAAGTGTGGTACCCACAACTCTCCATTTTCTCTCTTCTTGATTCAAATTTCGAGCCAACAACTTGACCTCCTTCTCAAGCTGCAAGCCTTCTCTGGTTAGATCTTCGCGTATGTACGCGTGAGGGAAGGAAGCAAGGCAGCTTGGACGTCGTCTTCGGATGAGCTTTAGAGTCTCAAAACGAAGATCTTCTGAGCCTAGGAAAATCTTCAAGATTCGGCGTCGATTCTCGATTCTCCCTAGGCGCATGATTGAGCGGTAGAGATTTCGGGAAATCCGAGTTCTTGGGAGAGTGAACGCAAGAACTGCCGGTCCGCTGCATTCGTGGCCGCCTCGGTTTCTTCTTCTGGAAGGCCGACGACGACCAAATTCTCCGCTTTTTCCTTCAGTATGACGCGGTCATCTGTTAGAGCTTTCCTAGCCGCTTCATACGCTAGCATTTGGGGAGGTAGATTTTGAGAAAGAAGGGATTGACGGTTATGAGGATGGGCAGTTGCGATCGATTGAGTGGAAGACATTAACTGAGCTAAAGTCTAGTATCCCTTCTCAGTCCAAGTATTGTATAAATAAAGTAGGGTATCTCACAATATATGTTTCCAGGTTGCATTATGAATTCTGTTTTTTCCTAAGTAGATAAGCCAAATATTTATAGACCTTCCACCTTTTGCTCGTATTCAGTCAAATTTCCTACTTGAAATGATACTTTAATGCTATATAAAGTTATTTCAAAGTGTTGAGAAGGCGCTCAATTGAAATACAAAATGCATTACAATTTAAACATTTACACATGTATATAAACTAGTGAGGTTCTCAGATTGTGAATGAATCATAATGTGACCTTTTGTAAATTTGAACAGATTTGAATATACAAGTATTCAGTTTTTTGAGTTAAGAACGCTTAAAAATCTGAGAGATCTTATTTCATAATTTAATTTTTAGTACGTGTAGGCCAATGTTTATTGTTAATTCTATTATTTTCGTTAACTAATTTCACAATAAACATTCATTTGGTGTGATAAATTCGTTAAACTGTATTTTCTCTGTATAGTCTAATACCCTCAAAACTTGATGATGCTTAATAAAATAATTTGAATTTTCTCTCATACACAAGTAAACAGAGGAAAAATTGGGAGGAGCGAAGGGATGGAATGGATGAGATAATGGGAGGAGCGAAGGGATGGAATGGATGAGATAATGGGAGGAGCGAAGGGATGGAATGGATGAGATAAACAATGAACAGAAAATTATCGTAGTATAAAGAGTAAATAAACATTCATTCAGTTTTTTAAAGCGAAGGAAGTCGGGGAATAGCTATGTGAAGTTATTATGTACATACATATAAACCTAACGATTAAATTGAACCTATCTGCAAAAGCGGATTTATCAGAAATTTCTGTGCGATGGGTTCGCGGAATTTGGTTGGGAAAAACGGGTTGAGGAAGAGAGTGGAAAAGTTGAGAGGAAGTTATGGAATTAGATAAGCACTTGAGTAAGGGTGGATTTTTCCGAATACTTAGCAAGAGCGCCGAGATTTGAGTTGGAATTTGATGAAATGATCACTTCTCTTTCTCTGTTTCCCTCTCTCTCGTTGCCTCTCTCAATCCCTCTATATTTATCTTCATTTTTCTACAGCTCTATTGCTTTCTCGCTCTCTATCAATATTCCTTCACTTCTGGTGTATTAGTCTTGAAAGGAATAATGAAAGAGACAAAAAAATGCTACTGGAAGCCTTTAGAAAAAAGAATTCAATCATTAGCAAGATAATATAGCAAGTTGCGACCCTTTCAGTGCACGGTTGATCGCTGTAATGTGATAGTTGTCTGTGCTCAACAAGGATGGGGATGGGTTGATATGATCTCACTCGACCACGACTCCTGCTTGTCCTTGTCGAGCAGAGTATTGTGTCAGTCAGAGAGGCGGGTGCGAGTCACTGCTAACCACTTGTTGGAACCTTGAAAAGACGAAGCAGTGATGGGAAGAGAGAGAAAGAGAGAGAGGGAACGGAGAAAGACAGAGATAGAAGAAAGAGAGAGAAAGAAAAAAGACTGAATTAAATAAAGCTTAGAGAAATAAAATGAATAGAAAGATAATTTGAGAAAAAGAAAACCAATCAAAAACTTAGGTAGAAAGAGATGGAGAGAAATATCAAGAAACAAAGAGAGAAAAAGAGATAGCAAAGAAGAGAAGAGAGATAAGACAGAAAGAAGAGAAGAGAGATAAGACAAAAAGAAGAGAAGAGAGATAAGACAGAAAGAAGAGAAGAGAGATAAGACAGAAAGAAGAGAAGAGAGATAAGACAGAAAGAAGAGAAGAGAGATAAGACAGAAAGAAGAGAAGAGAGATAAGACAGAAAGAAGAGAAGAGAGATAAGACAGAAAGAAGAGAAGAGAGATAAGGGATGGAGATAGAGAAGTTAATATTTAGCTCACAGTTCGAAGCGGTTATCAACCTGAATATCTCTTTTATCAATATTAGAGTTAGCATTTTTCTTAAATTTTCTGAATAATTTTCATGGCTCGAAGTTTTCCTGGAACCGAATACTTGCATTTCATAATGTTCTTCCTTTTATTCTCAATGAGAACTGTAAAAAGAGCGACTTGTCTAGCTGCAAGCATTTTAGCTTAAAAACATAATTAATTCCCTACGTTCAATTAATCGGCGGAAAAATGAATGGGTAACCAAAAATTTCTTCACATGTGAGGAATTGGACAATTTTGAGCGTTGAGAAATGGGAAAAACTATTTCAATACAGGTACGATGGCTTTTTAAAGTCAAACCTGTGTAATTATTTCTTTGTAACTATTCTAAAACACATGGGCTCGTATAAGTATGAAAAAGTAAAACACATGGGCTCGTATAAGTATGAAAAAGTAAAAGAGAGTGCCAAGAAGGCAGAGAACATAAAATAAAGAGCTGGAGAGATAGATGAAAGATTAAGAAGGGAATGAGAGTGTCAGAGAGGGTGAACTAAACAAAATAAGGCAGAACACAGAATAATAAAAAGGAGAGGGAGAAACTTAGAGGTAAAGGCGAGTACCTAACAGATTGATGATGGAACATTCTTTCAAGCGAATTTAAAGATAGTTATGTAAATTGATAGCATCTCAACTTTTACTTAGTCATAGTATTGAAATAGGAGGATTTTAGTAGTGTAGAAAAAGAGAGAGAGGAAAAGAGAGAAAGATTTCAGAAGAGAAAGAGAGAGATAGAAAGAAAGTGAGAGAAGAAAGGGGAGTGATCTTTCGCGGTTGTATGAATGTGGAAAAGAGAGATGGCACCAACGAGACCCATTACGATCTCTTTCACTCACTCCTTTCTTGTAAGACCATATGATTTATTTTATTTTATTCAATTCAGTTCCTTGTTCGTAATTGATGATATGATATGTTTTTGAACGTTCCTCGTAACTTTGATTTGGCCCTGATATGAATGTTTCAAGTTGTACGACTGTTCCAAATGGCTGACGTTTGCCGAATTCGGCCAAATTTTCTTTTTTAATTACTTATCTTTTTGAAGTCTCGAAGCGAGTAGTTTTTTTATTATTTAAAAATATCCTATATTGTGGCTTTCCTGATTTCTAAACAAATATTTTATTGAGATTTTATTGTTTTTGTTTCTCTCTTTCTATATAACATAGACGCTTGGAGAATGAATGAGAGTACGAAATAGATTAACAAGAAAATAGAGAGAGAAGAGAAAGAAAGAGAACTAGAGAGAGAGAGAGAGAGAGAGAGGGGGGGGGATAGAGAAGAAGAGAGAACGAGAGGACCATAGAAGCCTATAAAGATAGTCTATAAAGAGAAGAGTCCCCCATTAGAAGTTGCTAAGATCTGATGACTTCTCGCCATGTTTTTCATGGAGCCACAAAGTGTACTCGTTTCTTTGTTGCTCTAATCTGTTACGAACTTCTTGGCAGTTTGCTAATCCAGTGTGGCAATCTTGAGAGTATTGGGAGATGAGAGAAGTATGGAAGGGTAGTGGGAGATGGGAGGGGTATGGAAGGGCGTCAAGGGAACAGAGGGAAGCGAACAAACTCCAAGATATTCAGATGAACAGAGACATCGGCCACCAAATTCGTCAAGAAATGACGCGAAATGGCATTTTGTACACATTCCTCTTCACTGTTCACTTAGAATTTTAGACGGTTTAGATGAATTATCTTCCAATTTTCTAAGATTGGAAGCGGCGGCAGAGGCGCAGTTTCGTGACTAAGTTAAAGCTCTCTCTCTCTCTCTCTCTCTCTCTCTCTCTCTCTCTCTCTCTCTCTCTCTCTCTTTTGGCATCGCAAATCATAACGCAAGTTTTAACTCATCTGATTTATTCTACATATGATCCATTGTTGTTGTTTTTTTTTACTTCAGAATTTTTAAGATATACATATATAATATAACTCATAACCATAGTTAATATAATAAAGAACAAAACGAAAAACAAAAATAAATTACATTCAAAAGTTTAAACGCTTTTTTTGTAAAATCTTATAAGCAATTAATTATGAAGAAAATAAATACATAATTTTTTTGGTTTCAAAAGACCTTTACGGAAAAAAACAAACTTATATGATCAAATTTCAAACTTTTGAGCGTAATTTATGTTTTGTTTTTTCGTTTTGTTCTGTATACTTCTATGAAGCGTTGGTGCTTAATTCAAAGTATACGTTTTCAAATAAATTCTTCGTCTTATTGATATTCTCCATATAATGGATGAGTTCAGATACGATAAAGTTTAAACATGGTTGTGTATGTATGATAGAAACTGAAAGTTTTATGATGTTTGAATTCTAGTTCCTTTCACATCTTTCATTTATAAACCTAATCCATAGCTTATGTTTACTAATGATAGAAAACTGAAAGTTACCTACAATAATCTCAAATGATTTTAGTTACCGGGTTTCTGCTACATTTGATTTACCGTTAAGATTTGGTTGAAGTATTCCCTATAATTTTTTTCGTTAAAATGTTCAAAGAAAAATTTGAGGTTAAATACTCAGATGTTGACCTACCCCCTCCCCCTAGATGTTGACCTACCCCCTCCCCCTAGATGTTGACCTACCCCCTCCCCCTAGAAGCATTCCATGTGAGATAGAAACAGGAAAGTTCTATAACATAGATAGCAATCGAACAGCGACTTTTTCTTCTCATAAAATTATTTTGACTGTTGATTACTAAATAAAGGTGTTATGGGAATGGAGTAGAGAGAAAACTCAACCGAAACATTTGGTAGAGACCTCCTACGATCATTTTTGTTCTTCATGTCTTTTTTATCAAAGACCATTCAAATTTCCAAACCGAAAAAAAAGGATATTACTGTCTCCCAATTTCGTCTTGTATGAGAAAACTCCAAGAAAAACAAGCTAATACTTCCTCCTTATTTTAACACTCAAGTGAAACACTCATGAGAAGTGACTCTACGTATCAAAAATGCTCAGTTACCAATTTAAAGAGCGCGACGCCTTTTTAAGAATTTGCTCAAACTACCACAAAGTAACAAAGATATTCCACGATTTGGGGTCGAAACCACCCATTTCAAGTTCGAGCCGTGCCTTAAACTAGGTTTATGTTGAATTTTCTTCTCCCATTTATTCATCTGGTCTCATTTATTCATCTGTCGGTTGTGCTTTTAAATTTAAATGACATATCAGAAGTTTTTTAAAAAATCTTTTGTTCGTACTTCAGAACTTTGAATCTTAAATTTAATTGAAATTTTTCGTTTGAATAATTAATCGCGCTGATATTGGGCCAATTGAGGTGAGAGGTAAGCGGGTCTGAAAAAAGAAACAATTGGAGTCCAATTAATCTATTACATCATTTCTGATCTGTTATAAGAGAGAGAGAGAGGGAAAGAGAAACAGAGAGAGTCAGAGTCAGAGAGAGAGAGCGAAAGTCAGAGAGAGTGACATATGGAGAGAGAGATCTCTACTTTCTTTTTACGTGATTGGACGAATTAGTATTGCTGTTTTTCGTTACAAAAGAGATTCACTTCCTACTTTCTGAAACGTTTTTGTTTAACCCATGTATCAATTTTTGCGCTCTCTATCCCTTTATCTTTTCTTCTCTCTCTCTCGCTCTATCTCTCTCGCTCTCTCTCTCTCTCTCGTAAGTCTCCCTCTCCGTTTCATTAAATATATTGTTTTTTTCAACGTTAGCTGTCGACTTTTTGACGCCATTAAACATCGTCGAACTGTTCCCGATAAACTTTCTACTGTATGAAATGTTCAATTCGCAGACTCTATAAGAAAAGAGAAGGAGGGACGAGATCTACAAGGAACCGTTACTAAAAGAAAAAAAACACATCAAAAGAGCAGAGAAGGAGCAGGGCCTTACACTCCTTTGAGAAGGAGCGGAGCAGAGCCCCAGAGAAGTCCCTCCTTGGTAGCAAAGGAGCAGTCACTTCTAGAGAAGATATGATCTTTTCAATGCTTCCTTCTTTGATACTACTGCTAGCAGCGGTCGGAGTGGCCGCTGAAGACTCGACAGAGGTTAGAGAACCCAAAATGATTAAGACACCAGTATTTGAGATGGAAAGAGAAATCGAGAAAGTTACAGAGGATTAAAGAGAGAGAGAGGTTAACAAAAAGGAAAGAAAACTCTGACTCTCTTAATTGTTTCACGCGATCTTTTGAAAAAAATCGCGTAATAAAACTTCAAAATGAGAAATAGGAAGTAGGGCGAATAGCTAGACAGTCAAATGGAAAAGATGATCGAAATCAAGGAAGAATAAAAATGAAAACATATGTGTATAGAAATAGAAAAAAAGCTAGGAATATCGAAAAAGAGAGAGAAAGAGAAATGGAGAGAGGGGAAGCGATTGAGAGTGAGAATTAGAAAGAGAGAGAGAAGGCGATAGAGAGATAGAGAAAGATGGTTGAGAGAGAAAAGTAAGGAAACAAGGAAAGAGAGAGAGCGAAAATGAGCGGGACACAAAAACTCTCGATAAGTTGCCTTGAATACGACAGTTCGCGGTAAGCCATGCTTTCATGATGGCGATAAGCATCGAGAATGTGAAGGTCAAGCTTGAACTGGAGGCAGAGGCATTCTCTTTTCGTCGATGTTGAAATAAACAAAGTGAACAACAATTTATTCCTTGTTCGGTTTTTTTTTTCTCCAGCGATTAGGCGTCACTTGTTAAGAATGCAAGAAATAAAAAGTGGCGCTGAATAAGAAATTCATGAACAAAAGAATCTACTGAGTGAAAACAAAATAATCGCAAGGTTCTTACTCTATTTGCAGCCAGTAAATTTTTTAACTCAGAAAAGTTTTTGTCGTCATTGTCTTTTTTGATGAGATTTCAAAGCCTTTTATTTATTGCGAACTAAAGAATGGGGTGATTAATTACTTTTTTTTGGAGAAAGAAGAAAAAACAACAAAGTGTTCCAGTCTGCAAAGTTGCCTGGTGGTTTTTTTGATTTCGCGTATCTTTCTATCGTTAAGTCTTCTGGTTTTACCAGTAACTTTTCAGTCGAACAACCTTGATAGCGAAGAAGCGAAGAATTGTTGTACCTTATGCGAGATACATAAATAGTAGCTTTAAATGAGAGAAATAAAGGAAATGAAAGGGACAGAGTGAAAACAGTAGGAATATAGAGAAGCTAGTGAGGAATGAATGAAATGTTAAAACGGATAAAAAGACATAATTCAGTTTCTCAGCGCAAAAACTGAAAAAAAGTTGTTTAGCAACGGCTCTCAGGAACAAACACAAAACAAAAGTGTACTAAAAAAATAGGAAAAATAGAAGAAAATTTAAGTTTTTCTGTTTCCAACAACAGCAGTGAAACCACCATAAAACGGAGGAGAAAATGTTGAGACAGACCTTAATCCTTTTCAGGACTTTACCATACGAGGACCTTTTCTATCAGAAGACCGAAAAAGCATAGAAATTGAAAATTTAATACTTGTTTTGCATTAAAAAATTGAAAAGAGAGCAACCCAGATTCTTTGGTACCACCCATGATGATTAACAAGGTTCTTTGGTACCACCCATGATGATTAACAAGGTTCTTTGGTACCACCCATGATGATTAACAAGGTTCTTTGGTACCACCCATGATGATTAACAAGGTTCTTTGGTACCACCCATGATGATTAACAAGGTTCTTTGGTACCACCCATGATGATTAACAAGGTTTTACAAAATGAGAAAGTTTAACTTACTATTTTCGACCTGAATTCGAAATAACTGATCACATGAAGAATTAAAAACATCTTGAAGACTGTTTTCTTTGTGATTATAATTTTTTTTTAAAACATTCAAAAATCTCATCCTGTCTTTTCTTGATTACATATAAATATTTGAAAACAAATTTTAATTCTTTAATGTACATTTTTTGATCGCAGAACAAACTAATCAAACTCAAAGCTTGTAATACGTGTTTGTAGATGTACGATGTGATCATTGTGGGCGGAGGACTGGCGGGCCTTTCTGCTGCACGGCAGGTCATGATTCTGCAGCCGGGATGGAAGACGCTACTCTTGGAGGCACGCCCTGAGATAGGCGGACGGGTCCGGCCCTTTTTCATGTTCACTGAGAACTCGACACGAGCAGTTGACATGGGTTAGAAGTCCGAACCGCTTGTATTATAAAATTTTTTTTTGTTGAATGAACTATTCAAGTTCTAGATAACTTATATTTTAGAATTTGGCTTATCCTAAATGTCTTCCATTCAGAAAAAAATGTTAATGAGCTTGAATATAAAAACTACCAATTTTAGGAGTTACATGCGATTTTTCTTGGAAACATCACTTGAAGTTCGACACCTTAGCAAGTCATAAGTACCGAAAGTCAATTAATTCATTTAGTTAATCTTCGACATCTCATAAAAAAATTACTCTACATTGCTACAGGTATCCCTTAACATCCAAAGTCATAGATTTCCGTCTTCAGGTGCCCAGTGGATAGCACCCCAACACGTGGAGATGCTGGAGTTGACAAGGGAACTGGGTTTGACGCTCTCCGATCAACAGAAGGACTGCGGGCCAAAGAGAGTTGTTGTGGAGGGCAGGAAAAGGAAAAGGGGCACCAGGTTTAGTTCCTCCGCATCTCAGATTAAGAAAAGTTTGACGCACTAATGAATCAACTAAATCGCAAGATTACTCAAGAATGGGTGTTTATGGTAATACGGTTTTTTTGCCAAGTTTGATTCATTGTTTGGCAGGGACGTGGATTGCCAAACATTCTTGAGTATTGTTAATAAAATTCTGGAAAATATTAAAATTGTTTGGCGGGAACGCGTTTAAATGGAATAGATGATTTCAGTCTCGTTGATTAGAACAAATGAATGAATCAGATGAATCAGATACGTGTCATTTTGTATTTCCAAAGAAAACTAGGAAAGGGAATTAGAAATATGTAGAAGACTTCTCGTGGCAAAAGAATCTGGTCTTTTGACAGAGATACATCGGTTCTCTCGTCTCCAATATCAAATGGAGACATTGTGAAGGCTTCGAATCTGCAAGAGCTTTCGAGAATCTCAGTCAAGGAATTCATTAGTCAGAGGAATGTCACTACTGATGAAGTTGCTGCTATTCAAAGACTGCTGCAAGTGAGTGAAATGTCATTAATTCATCGATTCTTATTCATTCATTCATCCTTTATTCATTTTCATGTCGTTGTCATATCATTTCTGAATTGAGAAATTAAATTGAAAACAGTGTGAGTTGAATAAGCAATTTCAGTCAGAAAAACAAGTCGTGTTGGAAAAAAAATAACAATGACCGTTCTCTGTTCAATTGTAAACTGCCCCTATTAATTATGTGAAGGGTCCAAGTTTAATCCCGTTTAATCCCCCGTTAATTATGTGAAGGTCCAAGCTTAAAACAAGACAATTTTAGAAATGGTGAAAGTTCTTCATGTATGAAATATTTCCCACTTCTCTTATACTACCAGTTACCCAGGCAACAGCTACTGGTTTCACCAGGTTAGGTTTACATCTCGTCTCAGGGAACGCATACCCTGGAAAGGAAAAGCAAAAAGTGCGACTAAAACTAATAATATTGTCAAAAAAACATGCAATTTCCTATCATTGGTGTTCTTAGTTATCCTTGAAACTTCTTACAGACAGTTTTTGACGCTCCTGAAAGCTCTCTGTCGGCATTGAACCTCGCCCTGCTAAGTGAGGGCCGTCCTCTCTCGAAAGTTCTCTCGGAACTAGAGAAGAGTCAGAGAGTCGAGGAAGGCCTTTGGGAGCTCGTCTTGTCAGTCCTCTACTTTATCACTCTTATCAACTTCCAAATTCATGACTCTAAGCCAATCAATGCCTAGTGACACAGCTAGGGACGCCAAATTGAAAAAAATTGAATTGATCTATGACACGACAAAAGCTATTCATTGGCGCGGGATTGAATCCAGCCGGTAAAAACGACACTACTGAGGACACACCGCAAATCCGAATGGCAGTGATATGTAAATGAGAAGCTCAGTAAAAAAAAAGCCAAAATGAGAGATGGCAACAAGACTTTAACACGAGAAAAACAATTGCTTTGAAAAAGTTTTCTTTGTTAATTTAAATACGCAGTAATTTGATGTCTAGTTGAAATTGGCAAAGATCAAAGAAAAAACTACGGTCATATTAAAAAAGGACCGAGTTTAGCGCTCCGCAAAGGAAATTTCAGTTTCTGCCCAATGTAGAGGGTAATTCAAACTCATATTCATTCTGATTTTGAATCTTAGTTGTATATTGTATACATATTTTAAGCATGAAACGGTTTCAACTTTTTTTTCGGTAACTATGAATCTATTTTCAAAAAGTTTATAATTTCTCAAACTTTTTGTTCTAGAAGTTTGATTAAGCTTTTTTTTACCAACAATCATACAATGTAATTATTCCGGTTAAAGGCGATACGCAGCGGATGCCAACATAAAGAAAGACGAACCCGTCCTTGCGGTCTCTCAAGGTATTGTCTAAACTTGACGCTTCATGAAATCTTTTTTTAACCGATTTAACTTTCTTTCATAGGTTTTAAATTATTCGAAAAGTTTCTAAGTTCATACTATGTACTTTTATTGTGTCTAATGTAGACACCTAGAAGCTGATAAGGAAAGCATAGCAAAAACTGTTGAATTTGGCTTGACTAAGTAGTAATGATCATTTTGAGAATGCATGGAATCGAAGTCGTCAGCAATACTCACTAAATTTCGTACCTTCGACTCCGACTTATCTAGAATGACTTAAACTTTTTTATAATCAGAAAGTTGCTTTGAGCCACGCAAAAGCTTCTGGAAGTTCGTACAACGAAGTCGAAGTACGTGACCAGATGTCTGATAGTTGCGACGCCTCCTTCGATGGCTGCCAGCATTCAATTCTCCCCGTCTCTACCGTCACATCTTCTCGCTTTTCTCCGTAAGTTCAGGGGGGGGGCTTATTTACAAGCTTAAGGGGGAAGTTGAATGACAATGAAAAGAGATAAGTAATCTCAAGGTTAGGTTGAAACAAGTGTTACACGAGAGAAAGATTTATTCGTTTGGCCTACAATGGGTGTGGAGAGAGACGAGGGTGGAACTAATTAAAAGTAAGAGGGGAAAATCTTTAGCGGAAAAAATAAGAATGAGAAGAATTGAAAAAAAGTTTTCAAACTCGCCCAACATAAAAATCTGGCAAGAGAAATTTTCCGCTTTTCAATTTTGCTTCTTTAGAGTCATTTCGATCCTCCGGTTCGGCTTTCAACTTCGCAGTCACATACAAATCTCCCTTCTGGCGAGCTAATAACAGATCTGGCTCATTGTTCTTCGAGTCTAAAAGGGTTCTCTTTTGGCATTTCGATCATTCCATTTCTTTCCAAATGTTGCATCGCTCAATTCCAACTGTTCACATTCATGCACTATGTTAATTTGCTTACTTTTGGTAGGTACGTCCATATGAAGGGGGAGCCCTTAATCTTTTATAAGTGCAACTTTTAAGAACTCCACTCTTCTTTTGAAATTCAACTTTTCGTGATAAGAAATGTTTTTGGAGCCGTAGAGAGAGAGAGAGAAAAAGAGAAAGATAAAGAGAGAAACATAGAGTTATAAAAAGAGAAAGAAAGCAGAGAGAAAGAAAGATATATAAAGAGAGAATACAAGGGAATCGGAAAAAGAAGAAATTATAGTCCAGATGTTTTTTGTTGATAAAAGTGAATAGCATTGAACATTACCAACTTGGATTGAATCTTTAGCAAGTAGCAACAATAAAAAGTTTTCTTCAGTCCAACGCTCCGCTTCGATGGTTGACGACGTTTGATGCTGGCAAGAAGAGTGATTGTGGTATGTCTGTGGGAAGGAGAATGGCTGATTTGATTTTTTTATAGGAAGAAAGAGAGAGAGAGAGAGAGAGAGAGAGAGAGAGAAAGAGAGAGAGAGAGAGAGAGAGGAGGGAGAAAAAGAATGAGATTGTTCTAGAAAGAAGAAGAAAAAAAGAAAGAGAGAGTGTGTGTGTATGCTGATGAAAGAAACAAAGGGTAACTTGATAGAATAAACAGTTCCACCAACCAGTTTGACTGATCTTGATGTACTGGTTCGCGCATTACAAAAAAGCGTCTAAAAACAAAGGAGGGACGACCTTTCTAATTACATTTACATATATTTATGCGGTTAATATTTAACAAGGTGAAAATTTTCATGTGTTTGCGCCCTCTCGGATGGGATTCTCTGGGGAATCGTTCATTTTCCCTCTTCGGTCACAGAGATGGCCAGACGACGTCAATTGGTGCTGGAGGGACTGGCCAAGGCAATGGGCTTTCTCGATGCAGAAGAGGATGTTATTGACTACAGGTTGAAGAAAAGAAGTCGCAGAGATACAGATGATCGATAGTTTACTTGATCTTAAACATATTTATGAAAGAAGGAGAAAATAAGTGAATCATGTCAGACCTAGTCATGAATCATGTCTGACCTAGTCATGAATCATATCAGACCTAGTCATGAAAGAATGATTCAAGAAGAACAAAAAATATGAATGAGTGGATAAAAGATTATTTCAACTACTGAACCATTCGATTCTTGATGGTTTTCAAGTATTTCAGTTGGTTATAAACCTTTTATTACAAACATTTCTGTAGAATGAGAACTTGAAATAGGAAAACACGACCGCTTGTCACTACATCATTTTGAAAATGACAACTCGAAAAATTCTTGATTGACAACCCGAATGCTTTACGTGTACGGAAACAGAATATTATTAAAGATTATGATGTGAAGTATGATTTGGAATATTACGATAATAATTTGAAATATATTAAGTTAAACATATTGGAGAACTTTCTTCACGGATGGTATTTTGCAGAGACATCCAGTTCTCTGGGGAGGAGTTCATTGGAGGAACAATGGCCGTACTTCCACTCACTTCGGACATTACTCAGCTAAATTTTTTGAACGGATCCTTCAGTGTCGGGGTAATTCAAGGACTTTCCTTCTAGTTTTTCAAGGAATTTTCTTCAGGAATTTCAAGGAAAATTCAAGGAATTCAAGTATTCAAGGACTTCTAGTAATTCAAGGATCTCTTTTCCAATAAACACCTTCTTTCTAGAGAAATGCCTAGAGCAGTCGACATTCCGCAGCTTTTTTATTTTTAATCATCTGGTCAGAGAGATGCTTTCGTCAATTCTTTTGAGATTCTTTTATATCAGAGCTGTTTTCAATAAGCAAATTCTAGTAGCGTACTGTTGTCAGAGACTCAACTGCGTCAATAGCTCAAACAGTCAACGGAGACACAAAAAAAACATGAGTACCGGTTCCTCTACTGGATGTTCCTCTACTGGATGTTCCTCTACTGGATGTTTTAACTAAGGCTTACTTCGGTATCAACTTTTATGAAGCTATCACACGAAGAACGTTTAGAGATAGAATTCAATTGTCTTTCTTACCAGGCAAGAAAATCAGCCATCTCTCTTTAAGGGCTCAGAAGAGGTCTCTGTCTAACCCATTCGGGGGAGGAGGCTCTTAAGGGGGGGGGGGGGTCTCTCTCTAACCCAGTCGTTCTCTCTTACCCCAGAAGACGGTTCTGGTATTATTAGTGTGAATGAAAATAGAAAGATAGGAATCCTTCAGAATGTCCACTTTGCCTCGGCCGAACTCTCGCGGAAGTCATGGGGGACCATGAATGGCGCTCTTCTCTCGGGACGTTCAGCTGCTGAGGCGGCAATTCGAAGTCTCCAGTCGCAGAAAGAGCGAAAAGAAGACGGCACAGAAGAAGGTTGGTAAAAGATGAGGAAAAGGGGCGTTGGAAGTGAATTTTAAAGAACAGTGTTCGGTGAAGGACAAGGCTTTGTTGGAAGGTCTTCTTTAAAAAATTTTCTCACAAATTCACATGGTAAAAACGCATTTCTGAGGAAAAGCGTAAATTGAAAAGGTATTAGACAGTTAAAGTCTTTGTCGTGCCAGTGAAGAGATGCGGTGTGGTTTCGTGCAAAGAGTTCGGACGTTTCGCTTTATTTAAAGCATCATCAGCGATATGCAATTACCCTAAAGCAGAACGAAATTGGTAAAAAACAAAGCGAAAAAGCATAATTCACATGAAAGTTATCTCAATACAAGAGAGGAAATCTCCGGCCTTTAACAAATCACACTCAAGACACTCAAACACTCACGACACTCACGCGTCGGCCTAAAACACGGCCTCAACTTGAAAACTGCCTGGCTCAATTTTTTCTTTCTTGTTCTCTTTCTTTCTTTCTTTTTGTCTGTCTTTTTTTCTTTCTCTTTCTTTTCTTTTCCTTTTTAAAAAAATTATCTTTATAAATTTTTGGGAAAGGAAAGGGGGGAGGGGGAGGGGGGTTTACCTAAGCAGGGAAGGGAGGGGGCCTAAAGCGGGAAGGGAGGAGGAAGAGGGCCCTACCTAAGCAAAGGGGGGGTTGGGCCCTAGGGGGGGAGGGGGGGAGGGGGGAAGGGGGGGCCCTAAAGGGGGGAAGGGGGGCCCTAAGGAGAAAGGGGGAAGGGAGTTTTCATGAATAAAATCTTTTTCTGAGAAAAAATCTTTGGACGGCTGAAGTAGATTAAAGCCAACTTTTTACAAAGAAAGTAAGAGAACAAGTAAGAAAAAAGAAAGAGAAAAATTAAAAAAGAGAAAGAAAAAAGAATACTAATTAATTGAGCCAGGCAGTTTTCAAGTTGAGGCCGTGTTTTAGGCCGACGCGTGAGTGTCGTGAGTGTAATGAGTGTGATTTGTTAAATGCCGAAATCTCCTAAAGAAGATAAAAAGATATAGTGAGAAAAAGAAGCGAAATATGGTAAATTTCGCGTTACAAAGCGAGTTAATTCAAAGACTGGGAAGAGAGATAAGAGCTAGTTGAATCATTTCCTCAGCGAGTTCATTCCGGTTGTTCAGGTCGGAAGCATTGGTATTTATAAGAAGGGCTTCGGTTAGACGTCGGCGTACAATATTCGGTTC
>OZ057407.1:16104529-16140517 GCA_964056735.1 Allodiplogaster pararmata | reverse complement strand
CTTGTTTTCTTTACACTTAATTGTTCCGTTTGTAGTTTTTTTTGTATTTTTATTATTTAAGCTTGTTTTCTTTACATTTAATTGTTCCGTTTGTAGTTTTTTTGTATTTTTATTATTTAAGCCTGTTTTCTTTACATTTAATTGTTCCGTTTGTAGTTTTTTTTTGTATTTTTATTATTTAAGCTTGTTTTCTTTACACTTAATTGTTCCGTTTGTAGTTTTTTTGTATTTTTATTATTTAAGCTTGTTTTCTTTACATTTAATTGTTCCGTTTGTAGTTTTTTTTGTATTTTTATTATTTAAGCTTCTTTTCTTTACACTTAATTGTTCCGTTTGTAGTTTTTTTTTGTATTTTTATTATTTAAGCTTGTTTTCTTTACACTTAATTGTTCCGTTTGTAGTTTTTTTTGTATTTTTATTATTTAAGCTTGTTTTCTTTACATTTAATTGTTCCGTTTGTAGTTTTTTTTTGTATTTTTATTATTTAAGCTTGTTTTCTTTACATTTAATTGTTCCGTTTGTAGTTTTTTTTTGTTTTTTTATTATTTAAGCTTGTTTTCTTTACACTTAATTGTTCCGTTTGTAGTTTTTTTTGTATTTTTATTATTTAAGCTTGTTTTCTTTACATTTAATTGTTCCGTTTGTAGTTTTTTTTGTATTTTTATTATTTAAGCTTCTTTTCTTTACACTTAATTGTTCCGTTTGTAGTTTTTTTTGTATTTTTATTATTTGAGCTTGTTTTCTTTACATTTAATTGTTCCGTTTGTAGTTTTTTTTGTATTTTTATTATTTAAGCTTGTTTTCTTTACATTTAATTGTTCCGTTTGTAGTTTTTTTTTGTATTTTTATTATTTAAGCTTGTTTTCTTTACACTTAATTGTACCGTTTGTAGTTTTTTTGTATTTTTATTATTTAAGCTTGTTTTCTTTACATTTAATTGTTCCGTTTGTAGTTTTTTTTGTATTTTTATTATTTAAGCTTGTTTTCTTTACACTTAATTGTTCCGTTTGTAGTTTTTTTGTATTTTTATTATTTAAGCCTGTTTTCTTTACACTTAATTGTTCCGTTTGTAGTTTTTTTTGTATTTTTATTATTTAAGCTTGTTTTCTTTACATTTAAGTGTTCCGTTTGTAGTGAGATATTTTGAAGTTGCGTAGTGCGTCGTGTGTCGTGCGTGCATGCATGCGTATCTTATGCAAAACATCGCGGGCTGGCCTTGTCTATCGGCTGGCCTTGTCTAGTGGTCCTCTGACGGGGAGTGCCAAAATTTTTAATGTAAAAATAGTTTTCTAATCTAAAAATAATTTTTTTAATGCAAAAATGACTTTTTGTAAATGTAAGTAAGTCAGAAGTATGACCCATGGAACCCTTGGTAGGGGGAACAAGACCATACCACTTAGAAATTAGGCCATAAGCATAATCAGTTACGCTATTACTGTTTGAATCATAGGTAAAATACGTCTTGATTTTTCAATAAGTCGGTCGCTAAACTAGGTTAGAAGTTTCACTTTTAACCTTACGCAACCGGTTGAGGCTGTGTATTGTCTAATGAAACGTTCTATTTATGTAGAGGAATGAAGGTTTTTTTTCTCTTTAAATTTTAGCTGTGAAAACTCTGATCGTTCATTTTGAGTGAGGGAGAGGGTCGGTAGGCAGGGGTTGAATGGTTACCGGACCAGCTATGTTGGCGCATACATGTTCGCATTCTCTTCTCCTTCCACTCTGTTTAAATTTTTCTCTCTTTCTCTTTTCACTCTTTTTGCCTTAACCCTCCCCTTTTCCACTATTGTTGCTAATTGTTCTTTAGGCCTCGTTAGCAAACATTTCGATTAAGCCTAAGCGGAAAAGATCACTTAAAAGTAACCTGTCCCCCTAAGTAAAATGCGGCCCCCAAGTAACAAAGTGGCAAATTTCCTTTCCTTGGGATGCTCTCATTGCTTTATTCTCTCTCTTTTCGAACTTTTCTCATATTGATAAAAAAGTGTATATGATATTCTGTTTAAAAAAATTTGATCTGAGAATCGAAATAGCAATTTGACTTCATGTTGTATGAGGTGATAAAATTTTGATCCTGAAAATCCGCAGCAAATTTTATGCTGTCACAGTGGAATTTAAGTTTTGGTGTCGCTATTGAGGACATTGACGATGTTCAAGACTGTCTATGCTCGGTGATCGATTTGAAAGATAAGATAAATAAACTAACTGAAGGTATTTCGAAGTCATACAACACGTTGACATTGTGATGAACAGCTGTGAGTTGCGAGCTTGCAAACCTGTCGTCGCAAAAAAGGGTAGATCGAAAAGAAGAAATTGCACGCTTAGAAAAGAGCGAGAGCGTGCGATGAAAACGAGAGAATTTGATAGATATTAAGAGCTTTTTGCGAGCTGTTTCCAAAGAGCGCTTAGGCTTCCATCACAGTATGGTCCTGAAGCGAGAATTGATGCTATTCCAGAGCGCACATGAATTTCACATTTAACACGGGTGATTGAAACATCTACTGTACTTTATACGCGAAATTTTGTTGAAAGACCTTATAACTGTGATCAGAGCCGAAATCTCGAGCTATATGCGAATACTTTTGAATGCTAACTTGGTGAGAAATAACTTATTGTAGATGCGTATTTCGTGGAAGAATGCTTGTAAGTTTGAGCAGCTCCAGGAAGACGAGGAATAACTTTGTTTTGTTCGATGTGCAGACTGTAATTTGAATGTATTATATGGGCTGCGGCGTGACAGGAAGCGCTTGCTTAGTTTTCGAGCAATATCCTAGGAAACATTCAGAGTATCTTAGTCCATTCTCATGAATTCTTTTAGCATCTTGCGCATAAATTTCAGGAACGACTTTGAAAATTTTGTTCCGAGTGTTTTTTTCTGATTTCAGGAATGAAAAAAATGAATGTTCTATGTGTAGTGGGATGCCAGAATGTCATTGTAGTTCGAAGTTGTTGTGAGATGTCAGGAGGTTAAGACAGTTGAATGTTCGACGTTTTTTTGTATCTAAGCTTCTTTATATCATGTTTTAAGAAGTCATCTTGGATCGAATACATTTATTCTTTCATGATAGGTCATACTTGGTAATTAACTCATCCGTTTTTAATAACAGGTGATACATGCAAATAATGAGCGAAATATTACTTATAAAGAGACTACTAGCGGCTTCAGTAACACTTCTGGAAGAAACTTTTTCTAATGAAAGAACCCCGCCTCCATTCTTGAAGCGTTCCCTTGTCACCAAGCCACCCTGGACAAGATGAACAGATTAATTGTGTAAACAGGGAACATATAACAAGATAGTGACACAGATAAAAAAGGAACAATGATGACTGCTCGACCCTCCCTCAGTTCTTGTATCCTCTGGACGCTCTTCTTCCTCTTGCTTGCTCAAATTTACGGCCCTTGGAGCGAACAAACGGTTTGACGTGTGATCCGGGCACTCCAGGAGCACCAAAGTGATGCTGTGTTTCACGAGATTTGCAGGGGCCCTGGTCAAAAAACTTTTATCTCTTTACTTACGAAATCTAAAACACAGAATTAGTGAATCAGCTTCGTCGATGTTAGTGATCCTCTCAAGAGGACATGTAAAGCCTTGAATAAAATCTATAATTCGGCAAAAAATGTAGCCCTTAACTCAATATTTTCAACAAATCTCTACGATAAAATCAAATCGTTCATGATTGTTATGACAATGCAAAAGACCGTAAACCGCAAAAAGGGAAAAAAATTCTAGGGCTACCGACCTGCCGAACCTCTCCCTGCCGACCCTCTTTCTCCTCGAAATGAATGTATCTTCTCTCTAAAAGTGAAAGTGAAAAATCTCCATTTCTTCACATAAATATAACGTTTTGAGTTATATTTCAGCCTCAACCGCCAAGTCTTGTCCTTACTTATCCTCCCTCTCCTCTCACATTGCCCAATCCCAACTCATTATGTGACCTAAAGAGACATTTATTTGTTTAAATATATATCTCACTTTCCCAATCGAAAACCAACCTCCTTTCTATTGTTGCGTAAGATGGGGAACTCCGCGCTGCTCGCCGCAAACGAAGATCCGACGACGTTTCAGACGAAGTCTGGAGGAGGTCGCGGCTTCTTGATGGTGTCCCACTTCTGAGGAATCGGCGCCGGTTTGTTCTGAAGGAAATGAAGTCTGAATGAAATATATTTTTAAAAAAACATTAAGAAGTGAAAAAAATAGTGTGAAGAAACTGCTGGAGAAAATAACTTTTGTTCGAAAAACCAAGATTTTTCTCTGACCCGCCCTGCGAATAAAAAAAAATCTATGCGCTCCCCAAAAACTCCGAAAAAACATTGGAATCTATGCACTTGGAAAAAAAATTTCTCGGAATTTTCGTTGGGAAAACCCAAATCTTTGAAAAATTGAATTTTGAACTCTGAATATTCGAAAATCTATGCACTCCAAAAAAGTTGTGCAGGTGCTGAGAAACACCCTGTTATATACTTGACAAAACCTGTTCAAATTGAATTATGGCTGATAGAACTTAACGAAAATAGTATTAATTTCCATCAGGGTAGTTCTCTCATCCGCACTACGGGTGTAAAAAAATCTATGCGATCTCAAAAAAATCTGGAAAATAAATACAAATCAATGCACTCGGGAAATTTTTGATGAGAAAAATTTCTAAATCTTTGAAATTTAGGGATCTATGCGCTTGAAAAAAATGTGCTGGTAATAAGATTGTTACAAACGGAACAATTAATTGTTACAAACGGAACAATTAAGTGTAAAGAAAACAAGCTTAAATAATAAAAATACAAAAAAAACTACAAACGGAACAATTAAGTGTAAAGAAAACAAGCTTAAATAATAAAATTACAAAAAAACTACAAACGGAACAATTAAATGTAAAGAAAACAAGCTTAAATAATAAAAATACAAAAAAACTACAAACGGAACAATTAAATGTAAAGAAGACAAGCTTAAATAATAAAAATACAAAAAAACTACAAACGGAACAATTAAATGTAAAGAAAACAAGCTTAAATAATAAAAATACAAAAAAACTACAAACGGAACAATTAAATGTAAAGAAAACAAGCTTAAATAATAAAAATACAAAAAACTACAAACGGAACAATTAAATGTAAAGAAAACAAGCTTAAATAATAAAAATACAAAAAAACTACAAACGGAACAATTAAATGTAAAGAAAACAAGCTTAAATAATAAAAATACAAAAAACTACAAACGGAACAATTAAATGTAAAGAAAACAAGCTTAAATAATAAAAATACAAAAAACTACAAACGGAACAATTAAATGTAAAGAAAACAAGCTTAAATAATAAAAATACAAAAAAAAACTACAAACGGAACAATTAAATGTAAAGAAAACAAGCTTAAATAATAAAAATACAAAAAAACTACAAACGGAACAATTAAATGTAAAGAAAACAAGCTTAAATAATAAAAATACAAAAAAACTACAAACGGAACAATTAAATGTAAAGAAAACAGGCTTAAATAATAAAAATACAAAAAAACTACAAACGGAAGAATTAAATGTAAAGAAAACAAGCTTAAATAATAAAAATACAAAAAAACTACAAACGGAACAATTAAATGTAAAGAAAACAAGCTTAAATAATAAAAATACAAAAAAACTACAAACGGAACAATTAAATGTAAAGAAGACAAGCTTAAATAATAAAAATACAAAAAAAACTACAAACGGAACAATTAAATGTAAAGAAAACAAGCTTAAATAATAAAAATACTAAAAAACTACAAACGGAACAATTAAATGTAAAGAAAACAAGCTTAAATAATAAAAATACAGAAAAACTACAAACGGAACAATTAAATGTAAAGAAAACAAGCTTAAATAATAAAAATACAAAAAAACTACAAACGGAACAATTAAATGTAAAGAAAACAAGCTTAAATAATAAAAATACAAAAAAACTACAAACGGAACAATTAAATGTAAAGAAAACAAGCTTAAATAATAAAAATACAAAAAAACTACAAACGGAACAATTAAATGTAAAGAAAAGAAGCTTAAATAATAAAAATACAAAAAAAACTACAAACGGAACAATTAAATGTAAAGAAAACAAGCTTAAATAATAAAAATACAAAAAAAACTACAAACGGAACAATTAAATGTAAAGAAAACAAGCTTAAATAATAAAAATACAAAAAAACTACAAACGGAACAATTAAATGTAAAGAAAACAAGCTTAAATAATAAAAATACAAAAAAACTACAAACGGAACAATTAAATGTAAAGAAAACAAGCTTAAATAATAAAAATACAAAAAAAAACTACAAACGGAACAATTAAATGTAAAGAAAACAAGCTTAAATAATAAAAATACAAAAAAACTACAAACGGAACAATTAAATGTAAAGAAAACAAGCTTAAATAATAAAAATACAAAAAAAACTACAAACGGAACAATTAAATGTAAAGAAAACAGGCTTAAATAATAAAAATACAAAAAAACTACAAACGGAAGAATTAAATGTAAAGAAAACAAGCTTAAATAATAAAAATACAAAAAAACTACAAACGGAACAATTAAATGTAAAGAAAACAAGCTTAAATAATAAAAATACAAAAAAACTACAAACGGAACAATTAAATGTAAAGAAGACAAGCTTAAATAATAAAAATACAAAAAAACTACAAACGGAACAATTAAATGTAAAGAAAACAAGCTTAAATAATAAAAATACAAAAAAAACTACAAACGGAACAATTAAATGTAAAGAAAACAAGCTTAAATAATAAAAATACAAAAAAACTACAAACGGAACAATTAAATGTAAAGAAAACAAGCTTAAATAATAAAAATACAAAAAAACTACAAACGGAACAATTAAATGTAAAGAAGACAAGCTTAAATAATAAAAATACAAAAAAACTACAAACGGAACAATTAAATGTAAAGAAAACAAGCTTAAATAATAAAAATACAAAAAAACTACAAACGGAACAATTAAATGTAAAGAAAACAAGCTTAAATAATAAAAATACAAAAAAACTACAAACGGAACAATTAAATGTAAAGAAAACAAGCTTAAATAATAAAAATACAAAAAAAACTACAAACGGAACAATTAAATGTAAAGAAAACAAGCTTAAATAATAAAAATACAAAAAAACTACAAACGGAACAATTAAATGTAAAGAAAACAAGCTTAAATAATAAAAATACAAAAAAACTACAAACGGAACAATTAAATGTAAAGAAAACAAGCTTAAATAATAAAAATACAAAAAAACTACAAACGGAACAATTAAATGTAAAGAAAACAAGCTTAAATAATAAAAATACAAAAAAAACTACAAACGGAACAATTAAATGTAAAGAAAACAAGCTTAAATAATAAAAATACAAAAAAACTACAAACGGAACAATTAAATGTAAAGAAAACAAGCTTAAATAATAAAAATACAAAAAAACTACAAACGGAACAATTAAATGTAAAGAAGACAAGCTTAAATAATAAAAATACAAAAAAACTACAAACGGAACAATTAAATGTAAAGAAAACAAGCTTAAATAATAAAAATACAAAAAAAACTACAAACGGAACAATTAAATGTAAAGAAAACAAGCTTAAATAATAAAAATACAAAAAAACTACAAACGGAACAATTAAATGTAAAGAAAACAAGCTTAAATAATAAAAATACAAAAAAACTACAAACGGAACAATTAAATGTAAAGAAGACAAGCTTAAATAATAAAAATACAAAAAAACTACAAACGGAACAATTAAATGTAAAGAAAACAAGCTTAAATAATAAAAATACAAAAAAACTACAAACGGAACAATTAAATGTAAAGAAAACAAGCTTAAATAATAAAAATACAAAAAAACTACAAACGGAACAATTAAATGTAAAGAAAACAAGCTTAAATAATAAAAATACAAAAAAAACTACAAACGGAACATTTAAATGTAAAGAAAACAAGCTTAAATAATAAAAATACAAAAAAAACTACAAACGGAACAATTAAATGTAAAGAAAACAGGCTTAAATAATAAAAATACAAAAAAACTACAAACGGAACAATTAAATGTAAAGAAAACAAGCTTAAATAATAAAAATACAAAAAAACTACAAACGGAACAATTAAATGTAAAGAAAACAAGCTTAAATAATAAAAATACAAAAAAACTACAAACGGAACAATTAAATGTAAAGAAAAGAAGCTTAAATAATAAAAATACAAAAAAAACTACAAACGGAACAATTAAATGTAAAGAAAACAAGCTTAAATAATAAAAATACAAAAAAACTACAAACGGAACAATTAAATGTAAAGAAAACAAGCTTAAATAATAAAAATACAGAAAAACTACAAACGGAACAATTAAATGTAAAGAAAACAAGCTTAAATAATAAAAATACAAAAAAACTACAAACGGAACAATTAAATGTAAAGAAAACAAGCTTAAATAATAAAAATACAAAAAAACTACAAACGGAACAATTAAATGTAAAGAAAACAAGCTTAAATAATAAAAATACAAAAAAACTACAAACGGAACAATTAAATGTAAAGAAAAGAAGCTTAAATAATAAAAATACAAAAAAAACTACAAACGGAACAATTAAATGTAAAGAAAACAAGCTTAAATAATAAAAATACAAAAAAACTACAAACGGAACAATTAAATGTAAAGAAAACAAGCTTAAATAATAAAAATACAAAAAAACTACAAACGGAACAATTAAATGTAAAGAAGACAAGCTTAAATAATAAAAATACAAAAAAACTACAAACGGAACAATTAAATGTAAAGAAAACAAGCTTAAATAATAAAAATACAAAAAAACTTCAAACGGAACAATTAAATGTAAAGAAAACAAGCTTAAATAATAAAAATACAAAAAAACTACAAACGGAACAATTAAATGTAAAGAAAACAAGCTTAAATAATAAAAATACAAAAAAAAACTACAAACGGAACAATTAAATGTAAAGAAAACAAGCTTAAATAATAAAAATACAAAAAAACTACAAACGGAACAATTAAATGTAAAGAAAACAAGCTTAAATAATAAAAATACAAAAAAACTACAAACGGAACAATTAAATGTAAAGAAAACAAGCTTAAATAATAAAAATACAAAAAAAACTACAAACGGAACAATTAAATGTAAAGAAAACAAGCTTAAATAATAAAAATACAAAAAAACTACAAACGGAACAATTAAATGTGAAGAAAACAAGCTTAAATAATAAAAATACAAAAAAACTACAAACGGAACAATTAAATGTAAAGAAGACAAGCTTAAATAATAAAAATACAAAAAAACTACAAACGGAACAATTAAATGTAAAGAAAACAAGCTTAAATAATAAAAATACAAAAAAACTACAAACGGAACAATTAAATGTAAAGAAAACAAGCTTAAATAATAAAAATACAAAAAAACTACAAACGGAACAATTAAATGTAAAGAAAACAAGCTTAAATAATAAAAATACAAAAAAAACTACAAACGGAACAATTAAATGTAAAGAAAACAAGCTTAAATAATAAAAATAGAAAAAAACTACAAACGGAACAATTAAATGTAAAGAAAACAGGCTTAAATAATAAAAATACAAAAAAACTACAAACGGAACAATTAAATGTAAAGAAAACAAGCTTAAATAATAAAAATACAAAAAAACTACAAACGGAACAATTAAATGTAAAGAAAACAAGCTTAAATAATAAAAATACAAAAAAACTACAAACGGAACAATTAAATGTAAAGAAAACAAGCTTAAATAATAAAAATACAAAAAAAACTACAAACGGAACAATTAAATGTAAAGAAAACAAGCTTAAATAATAAAAATAGAAAAAAAACTACAAACGGAACAATTAAATGTAAAGAAAACAGGCTTAAATAATAAAAATACAAAAAAACTACAAACGGAACAATTAAATGTAAAGAAAACAAGCTTAAATAATAAAAATACAAAAAAACTACAAACGGAACAATTAAATGTAAAGAAAACAAGCTTAAATAATAAAAATACAAAAAAACTACAAACGGAACAATTAAATGTAAAGAAAAGAAGCTTAAATAATAAAAATACAAAAAAAACTACAAACGGAACAATTAAATGTAAAGAAAACAAGCTTAAATAATAAAAATACAAAAAAACTACAAACGGAACAATTAAATGTAAAGAAAACAAGCTTAAATAATAAAAATACAGAAAAACTACAAACGGAACAATTAAATGTAAAGAAAACAAGCTTAAATAATAAAAATACAAAAAAACTACAAACGGAACAATTAAATGTAAAGAAAACAAGCTTAAATAATAAAAATACAAAAAAACTACAAACGGAACAATTAAATGTAAAGAAAACAAGCTTAAATAATAAAAATACAAAAAAAACTACAAACGGAACAATTAAATGTAAAGAAAACAAGCTTAAATAATAAAAATACAAAAAAACTACAAACGGAACAATTAAATGTAAAGAAAACAAGCTTAAATAATAAAAATACAGAAAAACTACAAACGGAACAATTAAATGTAAAGAAAACAAGCTTAAATAATAAAAATACAAAAAAACTACAAACGGAACAATTAAATGTAAAGAAAACAAGCTTAAATAATAAAAATACAAAAAAACTACAAACGGAACAATTAAATGTAAAGAAAACAAGCTTAAATAATAAAAATACAAAAAAACTACAAACGGAACAATTAAATGTAAAGAAAAGAAGCTTAAATAATAAAAATACAAAAAAAACTACAAACGGAACAATTAAATGTAAAGAAAACAAGCTTAAATAATAAAAATACAAAAAAACTACAAACGGAACAATTAAATGTAAAGAAAACAAGCTTAAATAATAAAAATACAAAAAAACTACAAACGGAACAATTAAATGTAAAGAAAACAAGCTTAAATAATAAAAATACAAAAAAACTACAAACGGAACAATTAAATGTAAAGAAAACAAGCTTAAATAATAAAAATACAAAAAAAAACTACAAACGGAACAATTAAATGTAAAGAAAACAAGCTTAAATAATAAAAATACAAAAAAACTACAAACGGAACAATTAAATGTAAAGAAAACAAGCTTAAATAATAAAAATACAAAAAAAACTACAAACGGAACAATTAAATGTAAAGAAAACAGGCTTAAATAATAAAAATACAAAAAAACTACAAACGGAAGAATTAAATGTAAAGAAAACAAGCTTAAATAATAAAAATACAAAAAAACTACAAACGGAACAATTAAATGTAAAGAAAACAAGCTTAAATAATAAAAATACAAAAAAACTACAAACGGAACAATTAAATGTAAAGAAGACAAGCTTAAATAATAAAAATACAAAAAAACTACAAACGGAACAATTAAATGTAAAGAAAACAAGCTTAAATAATAAAAATACAAAAAAAACTACAAACGGAACAATTAAGTGTAAAGAAAACAAGCTTAAATAATAAAAATACAAAAAAACTACAAACGGAACAATTAAGTGTAAAGAAAACAAGCTTAAATAATAAAAATACAAAAAAAAACTACAAACGGAACAATTAAGTGTAAAGAAAACAAGCTTAAATAATAAAAATACAAAAAAACTACAAACAAAGTTTCGGGGTACGAAATGTCACGGTACGATGTGTCGTATTAACGTGGGTACAAAGTGTCGGGATACGAAGTGTCGCGGTACGAAGTTTTGGGTACAAAAAGTCGCTCATACGAAGTGTCGATGGTAAGAAGTGTCGCGGTACGAAATGTCGCGGTACGAAGTGTCGAGGGTACGAAGTGTCGGGTACGAAGTGTCGGGTACGAAGTGTCGAAAATACGAAGTGTCGTGATACCCCTAGCAAGGGATTGATTTTTATGAATGAATGATCAATTATGACTATTATCTCAGCCATGTTGATAGTATTTTGGGCACAATTTTATTTAAAGGGCGTGCTTTACTTGGGGGGCGTGTTTTACTTGAAAGGGGGTTGTTTTTGAAGTGTTCTAATTACTGTATTTAATACACCATTTTCTCTGTTTTGGGTGAATTTTACTGTAGCCTCCCGCACGGGACAAAATGCCCTGCGAAAGTTCTGTCATACTTCAACCCCCCACTTTTCAAACGCAGATGTCATAGGATGCTTCATTACGATATAGTGGGTTCTCGTTAGCGTAACCTTTGCCTAAGCGGGAAAAACATTGAATAAAAGCTGAAAACAGCTAAGAAAATTTACTTAACTAGACCGGATGAAATTACTATATCGTGGCTAATTGTTACATACGGCCTCGCTCCTAAGCCGTACTGCCTCTTAAGCAAAAATTTTATCTGAGCCCATGCGAAATCAGTAAAAACTAACCTGAACACCCCATTCCCAAATAAAGCACGGCCCCTCAAGTAACATTGTACTGCTCAAAACTTATTTCAGATCCATACACGAATCTTTGCCAGAAAAGTTGAACTCATAACAATTTAAATAAATTACTTTTAATAGAACCAGTTTTCAGGATTTAAAACCACAAGAATATGATCTGAACGTTTTTGAACTTGTGTTTCTGTCGATGGAGATGTAAAGTTCGTACCACTTTTGGTGGGAAATGATAAAGTGTTAAGTGTTCTAGGATAACACTGTTTCCTTCATTATTTACCACCAAAAATCGTACGTGCATACGGCCCCATATCTCCGCGTGATTTCATCGAAAACTGTCATTTTGTGAGAGTGAGCTAAGCTGAACGCGGACACCGACGCCAGACACAAGCAACCGGTCAATCAGCCAACAAACTTGTCGCAATTACATGGTCTGAATGTCAAAAAGAAAGCGAGAATAACCGTCGCCTTTACACGCCCTGCCACGATTCGCATGACAATTTGCATTTTTTTGACCGAAAGAATGCATAGTGAAAGCGTTTAAAAATTAACCTCAAGTGTGTGAAGACGAAAGACGGGTGACTGCTGCAGAACACTACCTGAATACTCAGACTTTGGTGACTTTGACGGGGTCTGCAACTTTCATTTACAGCACCCTACTAATTTAGGAGGCCAAAAGATGACCGGCCAGTCTTTTGGCTCACTGCCGCCAAGGTAATGAGAGCTGTATATGGTATGAACAACTATAAAACTCCTGGTACAGACAATGGACCCTTCTTTTTCTTAGCGTTGTCCCGCGCCGGCCGAGGTCGGAGTAGGGTCCGCTGTACATAGAATGGACCCGCCACTTTATAAAAGCTTCAAGAAGCATAGGAAGAAGCTAAAATTCATTCACCTCGCTTTTCTTGACAATGACATAGCCTTTCAGAGTATTGTGCACGCTCTGGGAGTACGTAAAAGTCTGATCGATTGGGTTGACTGCTCTGCGTAGATGCCAGGAGCAGTCTTAGATGCATACACAAAAAAGGATGAGTTTGGGAAAGTATGCTCAAAGGCATACATGCGATTAATGAATAGTAACAATTTGAAAGTATTCCTTCGCGTAAGCATGAAAGTATGCTAGAAAGGGCATACAATCAATGAATGAATGAATGGGATACTTTGGAAAGTATGCCTTGGTGGCTCCCTTCCTTTTCTTGGCACTTATCGAATCTGCAAACCCGGTTGACTTAGGTTGCCCTATATACAGTTATTATCTCGATTACTTCATTAGGGAAAAGCACACATACAAATCGTATCGTGTGAATCATTTAATCATGTGAATCAATTGAACGAACCATTCTGGGAGAGAGGCATCGGGAATAAAATTTTCATTATGAAGCGCTCTCCTTGAAAAAGGCCCTTCGGGAACGCATTTCGGGAAAAAAAATGCCCTTCGCGAAAGTCACAAACAAAGAAAAAATCTTTTTTTAAAATATAAAAAATCGTTAAAATATAAAATATAACATAAAATGATAAAAAAAATTAAAATATAAAAAAATTGAGTATATTTAGCATACTTTCATTTTTGAGTACTGAGTGACGCGCATCGTGGAGGTTAATTAGACAGTTAAAGTCTTTGTCGTGCCTTAAAAAAGGTTTAATTACCCAAGTTTGAGGGTAATTGCATATCGCTGATGATGCTTTAAATAAAGCGAAACGTCCGAACTCTTTGCACGAAACTAAACCGCATCTCTTCACTGGCACGACAAAGACTTTAACTGTCATACTTTCATTGTGTAGTCAGCATATTTTCAAAGTATCCCTAGCATACTTTCATTTAATTAATATTCATACTTTCGAAGTATGAATAGTAACACTTGTGTGCGGAACGATTTGAAATACTTTTGGAGTATATAGTTCCATTTTCATGCTTTCGTAAGTATCACTATTAATACGCTTTTTTGTGTGTGCCTTATCGGTGAAGTTAGGAACACATGAAGAATTAACGTTATTTCCTCCCCTCTTAAGTCTTCTGTCAGATACAATAACTCGTGACCTTACATACATACATATATCTTACTCCTTAAAAAGATCTTTTGGCATACGAAGACCTTCACTTCTAAAAATAATAAAAATGTCGTTCATCCAAGCGACGTACCTAGAATAATAAGAAGCGAGCCAGAGGTGAAAGCTTGGGAAGAAAGAAAAATACATATAAAGAAGGTCAACACTGTAATTATTATATTCCCCTCGCCCAAATAGATTTTCAATTGTCCATAAATTATGGTTGAAATACGACGACGTCACGTCGGTTCCATTTTAACAAGAGGAAAAACTTTTCAATCAAAGACAAATACATTTTTCTCCCAGCAAAACAAGTCCCTAAAAGTTGGTGTTGAAATATTGCTAAAGAGTGGCTTCTTAAATTCGTAAATTGAGTCCTGTGTCTATTAAAATCAAATTGTGGATCTCTATATTTGTTATTCAGTCAATTACTCAGAGAACGTGAAGCTTTTTCTTAACCCTCACACTCGTAGCAATAAAATACTGATCTATCTTACAGCACTTATTATGAAGTGCAATGTTGAGGATCGTGGTAAAAAAATTTAACAGTTTCATTAAAATTTAGCCGATTCTATGACGGAAAAATTCTTGAGATTAATTTTTAAAGTTATTTAAGTTCATACTTTATTTTACTTCTTGTATAACTTGTAACATTTTGATACTTCTGATAGTTTCTAAATATTAATAATTATAATTTTAATAATTTAAACGCTTTGTCAAGATCAACAAGCCACATCGGGAAATCCTCGATTATGGGATCTGAGCGTTGAGCGGAGGTTGAGCGAGGCAAGCAGTAGCGATCGAAGTGCTACTCTTCCTCTTCTGTCGCTCATCATGGCGCTACGATCCCGGAGCGCCAAATCTTCTCGGGAAAGGACTCTCACAGACGAGGGAAGAGACGGTGCGGGGAGCAACCGCTTACGGAGGAAGACGAATGAAAGAATGATATATATATTATATATTTATATTATATATTTCAAATATTATATATTTCAAATATATATTAAATATATTATATAATATATTATATTATTATATATATATTATATATTTCAAATATATATCTAAATATTATATATTTCAAAATAGTCGCTCCGTTAATTTTATGAAGAAGCTTTCTCAAAAGAAGCATGCTCCCGAGAAGAAAAAAACTGAAGCGGGATTGATACATTACCTAGCAGCTAAGGAAAACAGAAGAAGCAAAAAGCAACGCAAAAAGTTAATAAAATAAATGTTCAGGGTCTTGTTGTATCATTTGGTTCCAGTCGTGGTATTCTATTATGTAGAACGAACAATTCTTTATTTTAGTCGTTGAGTATTATCATTTCACACCATAACATCAAAATGGTGTTTCTTCCTTATTCTTGCTTTCTCTACCTTTCTCTCTTTCTCTCTCGCTGCCTTTCTCTCTTTCTCTCTCGCTACCTTTCTCTCTTTCTTTCTCGCTAGCTTTCTCTCCCTCTACCTCTCTATACCTCTTTTTTTCATTATCTTTCTTTCTTTCTCTATATCTCTCTCTCTGTCCATATCGGCATAGTTTTGAGAAATGATTGTAATGAGCTACTCAGCAACGTTTCATTGGCTCAGATAGTTGAAAAAGGACAGAAAAGTGGTCGAGAAAAAATGTATTACTGCCCTCTCACCGCCTCAGGCGAAGGCGAGATGGTTTAAAATGGAAGGAGAGAGAAATTCTTACGCAGTTCACTCCTCTTGCATCCATTAGTTGGTTGAACCGAGAGAGATTGCTTCTTTTTTACTCAATATTTTAGCTTCTCTTTGACTCAAAGTTTTTTTACTCATGTTTCTCTATTGTGCATTTAAAATGCGGGTAAACTATGTGCTCCGTATTCTTCCCAGTATTCTTGCTTCCGAAATCTTCCCTTTTCCAGCTTCCCTTAACTTTTGAATGACTTTTTTATGTACGAATTTCAGAATGAAGACGTCCTTGTGGCTGTCGGAAGTGGTGGGGATCTCTCTCGTTCTATCGACTGTTGTTCTCATCTCCTCCCTCTACACACTCGCCGACCTTCTCGTTCAGATAAACGAATTCGACCAGGAATACTCGGCAGATGTTGCCGCTGCCACGGTAGACATCGGATTTATCCTCATCATCATTCAAATTTTTAAGAGAGGACGAGAAAGAAAGGGAAAAGGAGAGAAAGAGAGAGAAAAGGAAAGAAAAAAGACAAAGACAAGAAGAGTAACGAGAGGCTAAAAAAGAAAGATAGGGAAATAGAAAGCGAGATTGACAGAGAGAACGACAAAGTGAGAGGGAAAAGAGAGAGAGAGATAAAGACAGAGAAGGAGAAGAGAGAGACGACAGAGACAGAGGAAAAAGCGGGATACGTGAAACATACGATACAACGCAGCCCGTTTAAGTAGCCAAAACTGAATTCCCTCAGGCCATGAATGGGGACTCGTGGCGGTCGCTGACTGCTGTGCAGCAATCTCATGGAGACTACACGGCCGTACTGGGCATCGTCCGACAGAAGAGACAGTATACAACCGGGCCAGGGCAGACCTGTGGTTAGTGAGGCTATGACGTCTACTTCTTCTATGCCTCATTTTTGCGAAATTAAAAATTTCTTCTAGCGAACTAATATTGAAATTTTTTTTAGAGACAAGTCTTCTATTGAAACCCTAACTTGTTTTAAAATTAATGAAAATTAGCTAATTAGAAAGTACATTATTCCGAGGACTCCTGACAGCGATCAGCTTATACATACTAAGCGACAACTGGATGAACTATCACAATGTTTTTTTCTCTTTTGTTTTTTTAATTGTTCGTTTATTAGTTGCATTAATATACATATGTATTTTAGTGAGGAATGTTGGTAATTGCTAGTGATCATGGACAAACAGAGGGCGGGTAACAGAAGCAAGCCATCACAAAAATCAGTATCAGAGCTAACGATTGCAGCGGTGGATAGGTTGCAGTTATTCTAAAACAAGAAATTTCAAATCATGGAATTATCAGTTATATTCGAATCGATAGCTCAATCAATAAAAGTGTAATCTTGTCAGATTGCGGTCTACGAGCGCGTAACTGCCCTCAGGGACCCCCCGGTGCACCTGGCGCCCCAGGCGATCGAGGATGTTAGCTCACTTTTGTTTCTTTCTAGTTCTACTCCTCTTTCTCATCCTCATTCTCTCTCTCCCTATCTATCTGTCTACCTATGTATATATCCTCCCTGACGTTATATCCATATCTCTTTCTTTATTACTTCATTTCTTGCTATTTTTCTTTTCCTATTTCTTTTCCTCTCTCACACACTCTGTCTCTCGCTCTGTCTATACTCTGTCTTTCTCTTGTCTATACTCTGTCTTTCTCTTGTCTATACTCTGTCTTTCTCTTGTCGTTCTCTGTTCTTCATTCTTACTATTGTCTTCGCTTTTTCACGAAAAAAGAAGAAAAAAGGTATAGAAACCGATGAAGCCATAGTTTTTTGATTATCTATTATCAGAAAACCAAATTTTGAGACCAAGAATGAGTCTTTCCAGTGCGAGGTCTTCCCGGTGTCGACGGTCATCCTGGCGCTGCGGGCATAAATTCTCTTCTCAGGCTGGACCGACCAGGCTGCATCGTTTGCCCGTCCGGCCCGCCTGGTCCCACAGGATCGAATGGGGCTCCTGGTCAACAAGGACCATCCGGGAAGGATGGAGAAGACGGCAGACCTGGCAGGAATGGATTCCCAGGCATCAGAGGACCTGTTGGAGCACCCGGACCGAATGGTTAGTTCAGTCTAGGAATATGCCTCTGATTAATTCTTGAGTTCGATTGAGCACTGCGGACTTTGTGTGTACATTTGATCTTCACTTATCATCTTAACCAGGCTTCATTTCCTTAGAACTGTGTGACTGAACATTCATTCGATTCTTCTTTTGCGAGTTCAACTGACTTAAATATCAAATAATCAAAAAGAATGATTGTGACCGCACACTAAGAGAAGACTCCATGTCTTTATAAAGAATTAAATATTTTTAACTGTGTTTTTCTTGCTGTTGGCCTCTTTTTCAATCCTATTTTTGAGATATACATATCGTTATATACATACATACATACATATATGTACATATATCATTGTAGGGAAACCTGGTGAGCTTGGACCCCTCGGTAACCCGGGTTCGAATGCGATTGCACCGATTGGCCAGAAGGGTCAGCCGGGTAGACCGGGCTACCCGGGAGACCCGGGACCTAGAGGACTGAACGGCAGAGATGGCATTCCTGGTCGACGTGGGCAGCGAGGACAGCCTGGTGCAGAAGGGAAGCCGGGAGCGAATGGTCTTCCTGGAGAGACGGGCAGGGTCAGTTGGTGCTTTTCAAAAGACAGATACAAGAATTTGAATTTCTAAAATAGAATTTGGTTAGAAGTTAATGGAACAAACAATGTAATACTGGCAAGATAGAATACTCATTCGAACTAAACACGATTTTAAAAAAAAAGTTGGATTTAGGAAAGATCATAGGTAGACCACGTAAGTTTCATTGAATATCGAATTGCATGAAAAATAGGAGATGAAAGTAATTAAAATTTATATGTATTTAAAATAAAATACGGTTTTTTTCTAACTTCATATGCATTCCAGATGTTGGGGATGAGAGTATTGATCGATATGAGTTTTGCAGCGAGGAGAGAGAGGCCCGATTGGAGTTGACAGGAAGTACTGCCTTTGCACTGACATCGAAACGACCGGAGACAGCTATTCCCAGAGAGAAGGGCATCAACAGAGGAACAGCTATCCTCAGGCAGATAGCTATTCCCAGAGGGAGAACCACCAACAAAAAAACAGTTACCCCCAGGAACAGAGCTATACCCATAGAGAGAACCAACAACATAGAAACAGTTACCCCCAGGAACAGAGATATACCCAGAGAGAAAACCACCAACAGAGAAACAGCTATCCTCAGAGAATAAGTTACCCTCAGAGCAATAGCCACCAGCAGAGAAACAGTTATCCTCAGGTAAACAGCTATCCCCAGAGAGGCAGTTACCATCACTAAACATTGTTCCCACCAATGCATTTTCTTTGTGCGACTGGCTTAACCGATTGCTTTTAACCTATTTTTAAAGTTTTAAAACAAATAGGTTGCTTTTTTGTTGCGATATTATGTAACAGAGCATCTTTAATTGTTACAAAAAACAAGAGAAAGGACGAATAAATATTTCGTTCTTCTTAAGTTTTCTTTGTGTTTTCGTGTGTTTGCGACAGCAGAAATGAAAAAAACAGTGAAAAAACTGGAAGGAAACACTAAAAACCGCATTTGAAAACCATTCTATCTTGTGAATAAAACAACCTTTCCTGAAGTGTCTTCTTGTAGCTGAGAAAAATGATTTTATGTTCTGATTTTTCATATACATACTTTGCCCTATCGAACCTTAGCATTTTTTTCGGCAAATTTTAACGAAAGTTCCATTAAATATTTCCTAATACATATACAGTCCGGGCGTGACATAATGGTAGTTCGCGCGAATATCTGCAGAGTCTCAAGTTCGACCCAAAACCCGAACTTATCCATTAAAACCAAGAAGGTTAAGACATGTTAGTAGTGTTTTTGTACGAATCTGACTCTCCCCACTGCTGCTGCACAAACTAGCAGTGAGCTAGCTGAAACTAGCAGTGAGCTAGCTCAAACTAGCAGTGAGCTAGCTCAAACTAGCAGTGAGCTAGCGCGCAGTCACTGTTTCAACCAGGATAGGCCTGTCCCACATCTCATTGTCAGGAAAGCGCGTACCCTGCCACGAGGCAAGAACGAGCGCGAGGATGATGATTATTATAATCACGGCAGATTTTCGGCCCATCGTAATGAATTTCCGATTATATACATACTTTCTGAGACACAAAAAAATTAAAAATAGTACATATACTTTAAAAAGATGAATATTCCTCCCTATAGTGTATGAAAGTATTAATATTAATACTTGAGTACATTTTTTGCCATTTTTGATGCCTATCATTCGTTTGTAGAGTTTCACTTATGGTTCACTTAACCGATCTAGAAACTTTTTACTGCGACTTTAATATGGGTTTTATTTTAGAGCTGATCGACTTTCTCATTCAAAACTGCGATGCTGAGTCCAAGACTCATAAAAGGGATCCACTCACAGATAAGAAAGCTCAGTTCTCTCTCAGGCAAGACCTGCTCTGCATTCTACAAGTATTTTTTCGTATAGCTCCAAACCTGAAGGAAACTATCCGAAACTAATCAACTAGAAGACCTGATTGCTTTCCTGGTCGAGCAAAGTGTAGATTATTGACCCATATTCTGTAATACTTATTCCCGATTTCACTCTATTTTCATCAGCAAGTGAGTAAAAAAACCCTAAACGGTAGCCCTCGGGCGGTAAGCATAATTATATGTTCTACGTTTATTTCATCAATTGATTATTCCGATTCTGATTCATCTGTCTTTGAAGACACCTAAAGTAACTCCACTTATATGCACTATCTTCAAAGCTCTGAAGCTGATTAGCTTCATTATAGCAGGTCTAATATACTCCCATCACAGCTTCATTGATTAGCCTAAAATAACCGACCTATGATTTTTCGTGTCCCTTTTCGCTCTTGTTGTTTGAAAGGATTGGTTTAATTAACGTCGATACTTCTTCCAAAAAATAGTTAACGGTTGACATAAGGGCGAAAAATGTTCCTTTTAGTGATTCATTTCGTATTTCTATCTGTCATCGAGGGGTTGGTTAGTTTTATAGTTCTCCTCTAACTTCTGAAACAAAATTGATTACTAGGGTTTGTATTATAGAGGGAATTGAATGAATTTCTTCAAAACATGAAAGGAATTGTATTCTTTGGAAATTGAAATTTCAGAAGACTGGAAAACTATCGCTGAAAAGTACCGATACGTCTCTTTAATAAAGTTTCGAATACGTCTCATTAATTGTAAATTTGAGAGTAAATTCATCAGTAATCTCTTTCCCAATACTCAATAAGTGAGGCTCATACATATGAATGCAGATCTCGAAAAAGCCATGACGGTTGGCTATATGCGAAATGCTCATACAGCAAATCTACGAAGTACAGTTAGGTGAAAGTTTCTCTCTATTAATTTTCCTCTCAAAATTTAAGTTTTGAATGATTTTCACAACGTGAGAAATTCATTTTTTATTTTACAGATTGAGTTTTGTTTTAATCTTTTATATTTATTTGCTTTATAGTCAACATCATGAAGATGAAGCACCAAAAAGCTTGCGTTTAATCGCAGTTTTACTGTTTTATTCATGTTAATTATGAATTACGAGGGAGAAGGTTGAATGTAGTTCTCCAGAATGTAAGAAAAGGCTTGTCAGTACGTTTTCAAGACGTCTTGATCCTGCTAGAGAACGAGCAAAACCACGTTGAGGAGTACAGAAAGGAGATTGTTCATAGGTAGAGAAACGACCGCTTTTTTACCGGTCAGTATGGGAACCGAACCCGCGATTTGAGAGCAATTAGTTTTACCGGTCAGTATGGGAACCGAACCCGCGATTTGAGAGCAATTAGTTTTACCGGTCAGTATGGGAACCGAACCCGCGATTTGAGAGCAATTAGTTTTACCGGTCAGTATGGGAACCGAACCCGCGATTTGAGAGCAATTAGTTTTTATTTTCCAGGCTCCCTTATTTTATAACAACTCACTGTTCAAGCTCACAATTAACTGAGAAATAAAAATTTCAGTTTTTATTAAAAAAGAAAACCCTATGGAACAGAGAGGTTAGTCCCTCTCTGACGGTATTATAGTTCAATGAATAAGTTTACAAAGAACTATCGATTGATAAGTTAGAAGAATAAGTTTATGTACATATATCTCAATGCAGAATTCTGTTCGGTTGGAGAGGCAGTATTTGGAAGCAAGTTTGGTGGGAGCTGTTCCTCTGGCTTTTCGTATACAATTGGATCAGGTCTATCCGCTATTAATAATAATGATGAAAAAATTATAACTCGCAGAGCATTTTTCTTCTACATGTAAATTTTTTTTTCTCAGTTTAGAACAAATTCACAATACATTTGCTTGTCCAGGTTCAGCATTATAAAAGTATGCCAAACTATTAGACGAAGAGTATCGAGTTTGACAGCTGATTCCAGACACGTCCATAAGCCAAAGGAGTTAGGAAAGATTGGTTGTGCTTCCACAAATCTGATTAACTCACTGCGGATATACACACTAGTGACCCATGTAGCGACTACTGGTTGAACCAAGCGAAATCAGTATCCCACCCTAGTTCCTCCGGTATCCCACCCTAGTCCCCCCGGTATCCCACCCTAGTCCCCCCGGTATCCCATCCTAGTCCCCCCGGTATCCCATCCTAGTCCCCCCGGTATCCCATCCTAGTCCCCCCGGTATCCCATCCTAGTCCCCCCGGTATCCCACCCTAGTTCCCCCGGTATCCCACCCTAGTCCCTCCGGTATCCCATCCTAGTCCCCCCGGTATCCCAACCTAGTCCCCTCGGTATCCCATCCTAGTCCCTCCGGTATCCCATCCTAGTCCTCTCGGTATCCCATCCTAGTCCCCCCGGTATCCCATACTAGTCCCCCGGTATCCCATCCTAGTCCCCCCGGTATCCCATACTAGTCCCTCCGGTATCTCATCCTAGTCCCCCCGGTATCCCATACTAGTCCCCCGGTATCCCATCCTAGTCCCCCCGGTATCCCATCCTAGTCCCCCGGTATCCCATACTAGTCCCTCCGGTATCCCATACTAGTCCCCCCCGTATCCCATCCTAGTCCCCCCGGTATCCCATACTAGTCCCCCGGTATCCCATCCTAGTCCCCCCGGTATCCCATCCTAGTCCCCCGGTATCCCATACTAGTCCCTCCGGTATCCCATACTAGTCCCCCCCGTATCCCATCCTAGTCCCCCCGGTATCCCATACTAGTCCCCCCGGTATCCCATCCTAGTCCCCCGATATCCCATTCCAGTCCCCCCGGTATCCCATACTAGTCCCCTCTCATCCCTTGCTTAAATGAGTGAGGTTAAAAAAAAGAGTTTGTTGACTTTTCTGGGACAATTTAAGGTTTTCTCCTGCTCATGTCCCTATTCTGCAAAAGTTTTCATATGCAATAAATAAAGAATAATTTTCTTCTTGATACAAAGCAACGATTACACATCACTGAATTATTCTTTTCTCAATCAAAGCGTGTATTATTTCAAGTGTTCTCTACCGCTTTTATCTACTCGGTACGGACTATGGAACTTCTTTTGAACAGGTTCGCTGACTTCGATGATACTTCCGATGATAATAAAATTACCTATGAAGTATTCAAACTTGTTCGATTCAAACGCATCATACCTAAACCAGGGAATTTTTTTATAAAACTTCTAAAAATTTTGTTTAAAAGTGAAAATAAAAATAATATTTGAAAAAGGTTTCAAAATATACTATCGAAAACTATCGACTATTTAAAACCGGGTTCAATCTTGCCGATCAGTTAAATTGTAGGGAGCACATACAAAATTTGAGTCAACCGCTCCAGATATTGCAAGCGAGAGATTATGTGATATTTCTAACTTTGAACACGATGAAATTAGCATCAATAAGATACAGTTTAAAAAAAACTCAAATTCTACTTCGGATGGTGATCTTCACGAATTCCTTGATGCCAAAGATGTCGACGTCTCTCATGTTCGTCCTCGGCTTCTACGTGTCTCACATCGCGAGCAGGTAACCGTAGTATAACTTTCCAAGCCTTTGAAGCTTTGCAGTTGCAATATTGCACTGGTTATCAGAAGTGTATTGGTAACAAACGTACATTTGATTAGAGAAAAATTACAGTTTTGATCTCGCCCGTCGACAATCTTTAGTTTATATCACAGTCCGATAAGCAATACTTCATTCTGAATCGGCGCTTTCGCAGACTTGAAACGGACCCCAGACAAAACTGTTTTTCTCTACACTGAATGGTCGATAAAAAAGATCTTATTATGTCAATAATTTGTTAGTTTTAAAAACGGGGTTCGAATAATGGTATTTTTCATAACTATGGTGCGAAGAATTCTAAAATATTATGAATGTTTAAGAATGAAAGGATAGAATATACAAGCACTATCACTATCGATCACTGTGATGACGCTAATCACAAAAGTCTGTTTCGCCCCCGCTCAGACAGAGTAAGTAGTCCACCCCAACCACTGTTTCTACATAGTTAGAACTGTTTCTCATTCCAGGAAGCGTGTCCCCTGCCGCAAAACAAGAGTAAGCGTGATTATTAACATTATCATTCATTCATCTCTATCCTAATTAACTCTTCCTTCTAGTTCGAGCTTCCTTCTTCTTTAAAAAAATAATAACAAAAATATTCAAAATAATAATAATGAGAATCATAAGAAGAGTAATAATAATAAGAAGAAGATAAATAATAACAAAAATAATTTTTTGAAAAATTAATGATGATGATAATAATAAAAATGATGATAATAATAATACTGATGATAAAAATAATAATTATGATAAAAATAATAATAATGATAATAATAATAATAATAATTATTATTATTATTATTATAACAATAATAATAATAATAATAATAATAATAATAATAATAATAATAATAACATCATAATAGTAATAATAATAATAATAATAATAATAATAATAACAATAATAATAATAATAAAAATAATAATAATAATAATAATAATAATAACATCATAATAGTAATAATAATAATAATATTATTATTATTAATAATAATAATAATAATAATAATAATAATAATAATAATAATAATAATAATAATAATAATAATAATAATAATAATAATAATAATAATAATAATAATAATAATAATAATAATAATAATAATAATAATAATAATAGTAATAATAATAGTAATAACAATCTTCCTCGCGCTTGTTGCCGCCTTGCGGCAGGGTACGCGCTCCTCTGAGATGCGGGACAGACCTACCCTGGTAGAACCAGTGGCTGCCCGATAGATCACTTTTAGTGTTTGTAGCAGCAGGGGGGATAGTCAGATTCGTGCCAGAGCACTACAAACATTTCTTAATCCCCTTGATTTGGGTGGATCGGTCCGGGGTAGGAAAAACTTCAGACACTGCAAAATAGTCGAACACACTACCACTATGCCACGCCCGGACTCAGGGAAACTTTCAATAATCGGCTAAATTATCGGTTTTTTTGTTCTTTGTTCGCACGAGGTACGATTATGTAACAAGTAAACCCAACGAATCGAATCAGATTTTACTCCAGATGGTGGAAGATCTTTATGGAGATTCCATGGCCGGACAACATCGGATTAGCTATGGCTGCTTTCATGAGAACAAGAAAAGGATTAGAAGTCGAGAATTGTCTTATTAATCAGTTTTTTCACAATACAAAAAGTTATTCGATTAAAAACCCGAAAACTAGTTTGATGGTTTGTTGATAAAAAAATTTCCTAACGAGCTTGATGTTGCTAAAACACGCTCCGATAGACCGGTCACCGCTACTTCTCGTATCACGAAAATTGTCAAGAAGCGGATACAACGTAAAGGGCAGAGAAGCATGAAGAAAATGGCCGCTGAGCTTCATGTCTCAGTAGCATCGATGTGGCGAGTCATCAGAAAAAAGCTCAAGAAGTTTCCCTAAGGGTTCCAAAAAGACATGGCTTGACTGAAGCTCAGACAAAAGGAAGACGGGAAAAATGTCGCTTGCTACTGGCGTGGGCCGAAAACGGAGACCACTCGACAACGGTTTTCTCAGATGAGAAACTTTTCACAGTAGAGGCTCATTACAACCGCCAAAACTCCAGAATACTCGCGGAGAGTTCACAGCAAACGAACGATGCAGGTCGCGTCATCGAATGCAATTCTCATCCTGCACAAGTCATGGTTTGGGCGGCAGTCTCCTTCAGTGGTCGCTTTCCTCTCGTTTTTGTGCGAAAGGCGCCAAAATCGATACTTACGCGTACATTGATGAAATTCTTGAGAAGCATCTTCTACTGAGAAGCATCTTCTACCAGGCTCACTTCAAAACCAACAACTGGACTCATCAACAGGACGGTGCCTGAGCACACAGAGCCAAGAAGACTCAAGAGCAGGGGTTTTTTAGTGTGAAAGAAAAAGGGACAGACGCCCGCCGAAGGCGGGAAATTTTTTTTCCCATGAGGGTCCCCCCTTATGATTTTTCAAATAGAAACCCGCCGAAAAAAAAAATTCACATAAGGGTCTCCCCTTACAAGTTTTCAAATAAAAAATTTTCATAAGTGTCCCCCCTTAGGAAAAAAAAAACAGAGGCCCGCCAAAGGCGAAAAATTTTTTTTCTTACATAAGGGTCCCCCTCACCTTTTTTTCACATAAGGGTCCCCCCTAAAGATTTAGAACACAGAGGCCCACCGACAGAAGATCTGTCGTGACTAAATAACCCCTGCTCAAGAGTGTTGCAAACATCATCTGCCCGACATCATACAGGCCAATGAATGGCCGGCTAATAGCCGCGACCTCAATCCACTCGACTTCTCCATCTGGGCTACTTTGGAGGCAAAGGCTTGTGCAAAATCTCAAAAAAATTTGGAAGCGCCTAAATTCTCCCTTACCCGAGCATGGGAGCATGGGACGCTATTCCACAAGAGACACTGCGGGCAACCATCGAGGCATACCCTCGTCGTCTCAAAGCTTTCATTAAGGCCAAAGTAAATCATATTGAGTGACTGTTGTAAAACATAATTGTTGAAGTTGTTGATAAACATTTTTGTTTATATTAACCTGATTCGCTGATACTGAATGAAAATAGAAGGTAAAATCTTTGTGCCAGTAATTTTGAAACACCCTGTACATAAATAAATATATATATATATATATACTATATATATTTATATATATATATATATATAGTTATATACATACATAGGTCCTGACCAAAACTTTTAATTTTCTGCGCTGCCCTTTCGAAATTATACATATGACGTACGGTATGCATGCTTAGGTAAACGACCGCATCGTGCGAGTGACCATGATGCGGTACATCATCCTGCTTAGGTAAACATCATCCTGCTTAGGTAAACATCATCCTGCTTAGGTAAACATCATCCTGCTTAGGTAAACATCATCCTGCTTAGGTAAACATCATCCTGCTTAGGTAAACATCATCCTGCTTAGGTAAACATCATCCTGCTTAGGTAAACATCATCCTGCTTAGGTAAACGACCGCATCGTGCGAGTGACCATGATGCGGTACATCATCCTGCTTAGGTAAACATCATCCTGCTTAGGTAAACATCATCCTGCTTAGGTAAACATCATCCTGCTTAGGTAAACGACCGCATCGTGCGAGTGACCATGATGCGGTACATCATCCTAAGCTTCGTGCTTGTCTTCCGCGACGTCTGCACGAAGATTCGCTGCAGGTTCCCCACACTTGAGCACCTGGTGAGCCACTTTTCTATCAACGGTGCTTGAAGCTGTTTCTTTTTTTATCGCTACCAATGCTGTCTTAGAGTCTTTTTCAGTTTTCTCAAGAACTATATCGTAGGTCTTTCACCCAAATTTCACAGGTGGTTGAAAAAAAACTACAGCAGCCTTCATTCACAGCTTATGAGCTTCTTAAGTGACCTGGACTGTTAATTGACTGAACGGACTTAGCGGGACTTATAATAATTGAACTCGAGCGAGTCACTACAGTTTTGATCATTTTCATCCTTTTCTGCCTTTCGGCGATGTCTCACAACTCATTAACCTCACCATATCTTAGCTCGGGCAAACATCGTTTTTGAAATTTTTTTTTTATATTTTAGGGGACCTAACAATAAAAGGATGAAAATGATCAAAACTTTAGTAAAAACTTTGCCAAAAATGAATGTACGATTGCACAGACATGCATAAGATATTAATTGTGGCGAGTTTAAACACAGCTGGCTTTCTTTTTATCGCAAGCAAAAGCACTCCCACAACAATGAATAAATTTTGGTAAAGAAGTAAAAAGTATGTAATTAATCAAGACTCCAAGTCAATGCAACTCCGATCAAACTGTAGAGAAGCAACATCGAATCGGAGTATAAAATGATGTAATAAAAAACTTTCTAAGTTAAAAGTGAATTATTGATTCAAAAGGTATTGCCTGATAAAGTATGTATATATCTTGACAGAAATCGACTCTTCTTACCGAGCAAGAAATGCATAAACTGAAGAGCCGGAAAAACATCGAGCTGCGGTAGAGTTATACCGTTTTCAATGAGAGTAGATCAAGCGAGTATCAAAAGGGAGCAGACTATTGGACGCAGCACAAGACCACCAATTTACTTGATATCAGTTAATGAAATTCGACTTTAGTACTTAACAAAAGAGTCAACGAAACCCGAAAAGGGACACGAAAGGAGAAATTAGGCCGTAATTCGAACTAGACTAAAGCTTTTAGCCTTTTTTTCTAAAGTCAAAAAATTCCCTAAACTTGATATCCCAATTTTTTGTCAAGTCTTGTATTCCAGATTCTCGTAGAGCCTTGCATTCCGGATCTTATAAAGACTGAGGTTCCAGACGCTCAGTGAACCTTTAATTCTAGAGCGTACATGCCAATTGAGTGGTGTCTGCTGCATTTGCGACAGGCCTTCAGGCAGGGTCAGATTGCTGATGTCCATTTCTCACTTCTCACAAAGGTCTTTCTCTTGTTTCTCGCCTTCAGAAAAACTCACAAACAAGAGGGCCCGTATTCAGAGACAAAACTTTATACTAAAATTTATAGTAAACTTTATACTAAGTTGTAGTTTCGCCAAAATGGAGTTCAGAGAGTATACTTTAGGGTAAACTTTGTATTAAAGTTTAGTAGGAAAGCTAAGACGCTCTCACCCGTCTTGTCTCTGAATACAGAACTGAGTTGAACTAAGGTCTACAATATCTTAGGGTAAACTTTACCCCTGACTTCATCTTAGATCTCTGAATACGGCCCAGTTCTAGAAGCAAAAATGTACTCAGTGACACAGTTTGAAGGCAGAGACGCTGAAATATGACGGTCGGAGAAAGAGCTGCCTTTGAATTTGCAATAGCTCTGAAAGCGTTCTTTTTGAAGGAAATCTTGAACTTCCGCTCACGTCTCCAAAATATAATCTCATACGACTGGGTGAACGTTCCTTTGGTTTATACGCAGGTTATCAGTCAAGTTTTTCTTGAGTTTTACAACTCTTTTGCAACAGCCTTAAGTTATTCAATTTTGGTAGAGCTCAAAGTCAATCCAGAACTGTAAGCGCTGACCTCTAATTGTTAGGGTAAATCCTTAACAGAATTATGAGGCAATGATTGAGTTGACCATGAATACTAAGGCTGTGGGAGCTTTTGAACTAAAAATTACGATTATGATTCATCTGTCTTCTAAGACACCTACAGTGCTGGACATAATGATAAGACACCCCTGATTTTTGATGATATCAGCCGAACGGTAAAGGTAAATGAAAAATTATGATTATCATATTTTTTTCGCCTTCGAAAACCATAGTAGCCGTAGTTTAAAAAAAAACAAAATTTCTTATTTCTCGAGAAAAACATTTTTTTAAGGATTTTGGCCTGGACATAATGATAAGACACACTTAAGACACTTGGGCTAAACTCGGCTGATATAGGTTGCTTTGATCATTTGAAGTATTGATAAACATGTGATGAATCATTTTGTAATCATGGGACGTGCACGAAGTCTTTCACTCCAGGAAAAAGCTCATATTGATGCCATGCGGAATCTCAACACCAGCATCAAGAAGATCGCGAGCAGTCTGGGCCGTTCGCGTACTGTCATTACCAACTACCTCGCCGACCCTCTTGGATATGGATCGAAAACCTCTGGAGGACGTCCACGCAAGCTCACGGAACGAGAAGAGCGGCAAATCGCCAGAAAAGCTTCGAACTCGACCGCCTCTGTAATGGACATTAAGGCAGAGCTCAACTTGAATGTCTCTCGCAGAACGATTCAACGCGCTATTCGCCGTAATCCTCACATCACACGTCAGAAAATGACGAAGATTCCGAATCTCACCACTGTTCATCATCAGCAACGCACGGACTTCGCGAAAAACAACATGGCACCTGATTGGACAAAGGTAAACTTTTGCTCTTTTTTATAACTTAAGAAATAATTATTTTAAATAATTTAGACAATTCAGATCATTTTCTCGGATGAGAAGAAGTTCAATCTGGACGGTCCAGATGGCTCCAAGTGTTATTGGAGGGATCTCCGCAAAGAGCCCCGCTACTTCAGTCGGCGCAACTTTGGGGGTGGATCAGTCATGTGTTGGGGAGCTTTCTCATCGTTCGGAAAGCTGCCAATCTCCTTCCCGTCATCTAGGATGAACTCGGCAGAGTACCAGGCGGTGCTGGAAACAACTCTCATTCCATTCATGAGGAGTCACCGCAGTCGTCAGCTTGTCTACCAGCAAGACAACGGTCCTATTCACGCCAGCGCCTCCACCACGTCATGGTTTTTGGCTAAGAACGTCTCTCTGCTACCTTGGCCGGCTCGTTCTCCGGACTTGAATCCGATGGAAAATCTCTGGGGACTCTTGGTTCGTCGGGTTTATAAAAATAACAAACAATACGCCACTACAGCCGAGCTTAAAGCTGCGATAACCAAGGAGTGGGATGGATTAGAGCCACGTGTAATTTCTGCGTTATATAGAAGCATGCCAAATCGGATTTCTGACATTCTTTTGAAGAAAGGTTGTGCTATCAATTATTGAATCGTTTTTGTTGACAAGAAATATCAAATAAAGATTTATTGATAAAAAGCTGTTGAGTGTCTTATCATTATGTCCAGGTCAAAATCCTTTTAAAAAAATGTTCTTCTCGAGAACTAAGAAATTTTGTTTTTTTTAAACTACGGCTACTATGGTTTTCGAAGGCGAAAAAAAATATGATAATCATAATTTTCCATATACCTTTACCGTTCGGCTGATATCATCAAAAATCAGGGGTGTCTTATCATTATGTCCAGCACTGTATATTCTCGCAGGTAGTAAATCTGGCTACATATATCTACTTCGCGATGTGTCTCATCTCTCGGCAGTATATTGGATTGGCGGTTAACTTTCTGATTGTCCTCTTTCTCAAATTTTCTGACCACTTTCCTTTTTTGTCGCTTCTCATGTTTTCACGATTTACCCACATACGTAGGGCACGTGGAAGAAATAAGAAGTAGAGAACTCGAAATAACACAAAACTGTCTACTTTTTTCAGGAGCAAACGGGAGCTGATGTAGATTACACAGTGGACTACAACCTGCCCTTTCTGACCATATTCGAATTTCTCTGTCTAATGGGATGGTTAAAATGCGGGCAGGTTTGTAGTCCTTTTTTAATAAAAAAAAGGATGGATTGCTGATGAATTTGAGTCGGTTTTGAATTCCAGTAACGATCAACAGGGCAATAACACAGTTATGAGTTAGATTCTACCGTGACATTGGAAAGAAGAGAGAACTATAGAAAGGATCAGAGATAAAAAGAGAGAGTGCGGAGAAGAGAAATAGATAACGAGAAAAAATGAGAAAGAGCACGAAAATAAATCAAATGACCCTTTTGTTTTGCAAAGGGTGAGGAATTTTGTAGGTATGATCATATTACGTAGAGATAGTCGTAAGGCGAAAAATATGAAGTCATATAAAGAAGTGACTTCAGATTTTTTTCAAAATAGAAGTGACTTAAACAAAAGATAAGCGATGAGCTTAAGGTGATGCTGAACCCTTTCGGAGAGGACGATGACGATTTTGACATGGATGCCCTCATCGAAAGAAACCTACAGGTTTCCATATATGATTCGAAACTGGCTTTTCCCTTCAGTTATGTAAAACTGGCTTTTCCCTTCAGTTATGTAAAACTGGCTTTTCCCTTCAGTTATGTAAAACTGGCTTTTCCCTTCAGTTATGTAAAACTGGCTTTTCCCTTCAGTTATGTAAAACTGGCTTTTTCCTTCAGTTATGTAAAACTGGCTTTTCCCTTCAGTTATGTAAAACTGGCTTTTCCCTTCAGTTATGTAAAACTCACAAAAAATTACTTCAAGAACTTTTAAAACAGATATGAATTGTTTATTTATAAATCTGAGCGAAGATGGGAATTTTTCAAAGCGATTTTCAGTTGTCCGTTGATGCTCAATTGCATTTTTTGAGGGGCTCTCTTTCTAAATTTCCGACAAAAACTTATAGCTTGTGTCCAAAAAACCTTATTGTTTAATGTTAAACAGGTGGGAATGTCGATGGTGGATGACCTATACGACAGAGCTCCCCGCTTGTCGGCTACTAATGTTGCCCTGCCCAGAACTAAGGCTTCTATGTCGGTAGGTTCTTTTCGATTATCTTGGTTTTCTTCCGTTTCGTCACAAATGTATGTTAGTTTGGAGAAGCAATAGAGAAAAAGAGAGAGGGAAATAAATAAAGAAAAAAGACAAAAAAGATAGAAAAAGAGTTGAATAATCCAGTAAGAGAAACAAAGAGAAGGAGAAACACAGAAAGAGAGACAGAGGGAGAGAAAGAAAGAAAAAGAAACCTGGTAACAAATGTTATTGCCAGGCTCGCCCGATGGTCGGATCAGCAGTGTGCATATCCAAGTCGATGAAGCAGAGAGACATGCAGAAACTTTCGCCAAATCATGCCAAATGGCTGGTCAGTACAGAAAAAAACATCGCAACTTCAACGTATATGCCGCGAGGTGTTTAAATGAATACAATAAAGCTATGAAGAAGAAGCTTAATTCAATAGCGTTAAGATTAGAGATACGAGGTTGACCACTGTATCGACTATCTGTTTTACCTTCAGACTGTAGACTATAGGTCACTAGCAGTGTTGGAATTTTTTCAAAACGACCGTTCTTTGAGCGAGTGATCCAAAATAATAAGAAGTTCTCTCTGCGCTGCCTTCCATATCTTGCTCGCTCGTGGAGCGTTAGAATTCAACTTTTCACTTTGCAAAGTAATCTCTGCAAAGTGATCCCGTTGAACGCTCCATCACTCTAAAACTACGACGTTAACAAAGAGCGGTGCGAGAGAGTGGTAAAATATAGCATAAAGTTGGAGAAGTATAAATTTTTTCACTTTGCAGAGATTACTTTGCAAAGGGAAAAGTTGAATTCTAACGCTCCATTAGTTTTTGGACTTTGTAACTGTTAGTGAGCTTTTTCGAGCTATGCTGAGAGCTTCGATGTTGCAAAAAATTGTATTCGTTGCTTGACGAAGACTATGAGTCACTCGATAAAAAAGAATAAGACTTGGTAAAATATTTTAACCAAGTTATTTTGAGATTAGACAAGTTATTTCGAATGAAACGATGAAGCAGTTCGATAAGAAACAGTTAGAGATGGAGACCGAGAACCAGGTTTGGCGAGAAACTCATTTTCTTTTTGAGAATTTGGCGTTTGAATGACGATGAGAAAAATTTTGACTTGCTATGATTAAAAATAGTCGCTCAAATTATGGTGCGCAAGAGTTTACAAAAAATTTCTTAAACATTTATTAAGTAAAACCACAACCTCAATCTACAAAGTATGATCCATAATGGTTCAGCATGTGCTGTCATCTCGTGAGCAGACCGTGGATGCCCTTGGGGTAGAACGACGGAGAGAGCGAGTTGAAGAAGTCTTGTAATCATGATTTTACCTCACCTTCTTTCTTAGAATTTTTCTCTGTGAGGAGATTTTGCATGGACTGGAATAGGCGGTGATCAGAAGGTGCCACGTCGAGCGAGGAGGGTGGATGAGGCATCAAATCCCATCTCAGCTCCAACAGCTTTTGAAGGGTTTTTTCGACAACAGCTTTTGAACGCCTTAAGCCACCATAGCTTGGGGGTTTCACGCTGTCGAGTTGTGCACAGTAGACATCTGCTGTAACAGTCATGCCGTTGGGTAGCAGCTCCCAGTAGACGAGACCGCGTGAGTTTCACCAAAAACACAACATTACCTTCATCGGTTGCAGTCCGGGTTTCGAAATCGCTTCTAGCTGCTCGCTCTTGCTGGCTCAGTGGCGCTTGCGCGTAACATTGCAGTAGGCCACCCACTTCTCATCTCCAGTCATCAGTGTGTCCATCCACTCGTCTCTTCTTTTGTAAGAGAGAAATTGGGAAGCGGCCGCCACTCGTCGTTCTTGCCGAGTGGGCTTAGGTCGTGTGGCAGCCATTGCCCGAGCTTGTGTACTTACCGAGCTCGTGATGCCCGTTTTCGATGGTAGTGTGAGAGATCGCGAAGTGCTCTACAATCTCGTAGCGATTTCGTTTGGAATCGGCTTCGACAAAGAATCGAAGATCTTCAAGACCGAGCTTGCAAGGACGTCCTGGACAGTCCATGTCTTTCAGCGTGTGGTCGCCTAGCTTGAACCGACTGATCCAAGCCTGGTACTGTCGTTCACAGAGGCATTCTTACCCGTATGTCAGACATAATTTTCGATGTTCTGCGGCAGCACTCTCGCCCAGCTTGAAGCGAGAAGAGAGGCCCGTAGTATCAGTTTTTCGAGCACGCACCGTTCATCCATTTGAAAAAAAGCTACTAGAATGAGATGAGTGAGAAAAAAACTTGAAAGTGAGTACTTCATATACCTTTACTAGAAAAAGTTTTAGAAAACTTCGAAAAAATTAATTCAATTTTTAAAAACTGAAACTATTTTCTTGCGCATTCAATATTTACATTCGCTCTGACATTTTTTGTTTAACTTCAAAAACTTCAGAATTGTCTTCCGAAAGTCTTAAGTTTTGAAAATGAGAAAAGTGTATAGTGTTGAAGTTAGTGGTACCCTTATAATGAAAAACATACTCATGAATAGTGTGAAAAACATTCATAAATTGTTCGTTTTGTAATTTTAGTAGTTCGAAATTTCTAAAAAAACTGTAGAAATGAAATATGAATGAACCATCACACAGACCAATTTTAGCATATATATGTATAGTATATATATATCGCGAAAAAAGAAGTCATCTCTTTTCCACTGACCGGGAATTCAAGAAATTTACCAATATGTAGTGAAGAAATTTTTTCAGATCACTTCTCCAATTCTTGAAGCGAAAAGTTACGATCCTTTGCTGCCCGAAAAGGCCCGCCAGTTTTTTTTTGCGGTTGTAGATAGAATTATAAACTCCATTAAGTTTGCCATTTCGCTCGAAGACAAAGAGGGGTCTCCTTGAGATTGTTTCGCTTCTATTCCTACCTTAAAAGGAAAGCAAAACTAATCGGCCTCTAGAGGGATAATAATGGTGTTGTTGATGTTGATAGTAGACGAATGTTTGGCTAAAATCGGTATCGCGACAGTTTGTTACAAGACAGTTTGTTACACGACACTTTGTTAGACGACACTTTGTTACACGAAACTTTGTTACACGACACTTTGTGACAAGACAGTTTGTGACACGACAGTTTGTAACAAGACACTTTGTTACACGACACTTTGTTACACGACCCTTTGTTACACGACAGTTTGTTACACGAATTTTTTTTTACCTAATGAAAATTGTAAAAGGCTATTTATGTTTCCGCCTACGGTCACAAGTTCCCTTCGGCTACCACATAACAACTGTTTGAATTTCCCGAACACGGAGGGAAGGCCTTTATTACTGACCGACGTGAGGGAAAACACTGGAGGGAAGGCCTTTATTACTGACCGACGTGAGGGAAAACATACATACACAACAAACGTCCGTGCCATGAAGAGCCACGAGACACAA
>OZ057407.1:15970226-16104329 GCA_964056735.1 Allodiplogaster pararmata | reverse complement strand
ATCAATTGATGAAATAAACGTAGAACATATAATTATGCTTACCGCCCGAGGGCTACCGTTTAGGGTTTTTTTACTCACTTGCTGATGAAAATAGAGTGAAATCGGGAATAAGTATTACAGAATATGGGTCAATAATCTACACTTTGCTCGACCAGGAAAGCAATCAGGGCTTCTAGTTGATTAGTTTCGGATAGTTTCCTTCAGGTTTGGAGCTATACGAAAAAATACTTGTAGAATGCAGAGCAGGTCTTGCCTGAGAGAGAACTGAGCTTTCTTATCTGTGAGTGGATCCCTTTTATGAGTCTTGGACTCAGCATCGCAGTTTTGAATGAGAAAGTCGATCAGCTCTAAAATAAAACCCATATTAAAGTCGCAGTAAAAAGTTTCTAGATCGGTTAAGTGAACCATAAGTGAAACTCTACAAACGAATGATAGGCATCAAAAATGGCAAAAAATGTACTCAAGTATTAATATTAATACTTTCATACACTATAGGGAGGAATATTCATCTTTTTAAAGTATATGTACTATTTTTAATTTTTTTGTGTCTCAGAAAGTATGTATATAATCGGAAATTCATTACGATGGGCCGAAAATCTGCCGTGATTATAATAATCATCATCCTCGCGCTCGTTCTTGCCTCGTGGCAGGGTACGCGCTTTCCTGACAATGAGATGTGGGACAGGCCTATCCTGGTTGAAACAGTGACTGCGCGCTAGCTCACTGCTAGTTTGAGCTAGCTCACTGCTAGTTTGAGCTAGCTCACTGCTAGTTTGAGCTAGCTCACTGCTAGTTTGTGCAGCAGCAGTGGGGAGAGTCAGATTCGTACAAAAACACTACTAACATGTCTTAACCTTCTTGGTTTTAATGGATAAGTTCGGGTTTTGGGTCGAACTTGAGACTCTGCAGATATTCGCGCGAACTACCATTATGTCACGCCCGGACTGTATATGTATTAGGAAATATTTAATGGAACTTTCGTTAAAATTTGCCGAAAAAAATGCTAAGGTTCGATAGGGCAAAGTATGTATATGAAAAATCAGAACATAAAATCATTTTTCTCAGCTACAAGAAGACACTTCAGGAAAGGTTGTTTTATTCACAAGATAGAATGGTTTTCAAATGCGGTTTTTAGTGTTTCCTTCCAGTTTTTTCACTGTTTTTTTCATTTCTGCTGTCGCAAACACACGAAAACACAAAGAAAACTTAAGAAGAACGAAATATTTATTCGTCCTTTCTCTTGTTTTTTGTAACAATTAAAGATGCTCTGTTACATAATATCGCAACAAAAAAGCAACCTATTTGTTTTAAAACTTTAAAAATAGGTTAAAAGCAATCGGTTAAGCCAGTCGCACAAAGAAAATGCATTGGTGGGAACAATGTTTAGTGATGGTAACTGCCTCTCTGGGGATAGCTGTTTACCTGAGGATAACTGTTTCTCTGCTGGTGGCTATTGCTCTGAGGGTAACTTATTCTCTGAGGATAGCTGTTTCTCTGTTGGTGGTTTTCTCTCTGGGTATATCTCTGTTCCTGGGGGTAACTGTTTCTATGTTGTTGGTTCTCTCTATGGGTATAGCTCTGTTCCTGGGGGTAACTGTTTTTTTGTTGGTGGTTCTCCCTCTGGGAATAGCTATCTGCCTGAGGATAGCTGTTCCTCTGTTGATGCCCTTCTCTCTGGGAATAGCTGTCTCCGGTCGTTTCGATGTCAGTGCAAAGGCAGTACTTCCTGTCAACTCCAATCGGGCCTCTCTCTCCTCGCTGCAAAACTCATATCGATCAATACTCTCATCCCCAACATCTGGAATGCATATGAAGTTAGAAAAAAACCGTATTTTATTTTAAATACATATAAATTTTAATTACTTTCATCTCCTATTTTTCATGCAATTCGATATTCAATGAAACTTACGTGGTCTACCTATGATCTTTCCTAAATCCAACTTTTTTTTTAAAATCGTGTTTAGTTCGAATGAGTATTCTATCTTGCCAGTATTACATTGTTTGTTCCATTAACTTCTAACCAAATTCTATTTTAGAAATTCAAATTCTTGTATCTGTCTTTTGAAAAGCACCAACTGACCCTGCCCGTCTCTCCAGGAAGACCATTCGCTCCCGGCTTCCCTTCTGCACCAGGCTGTCCTCGCTGCCCACGTCGACCAGGAATGCCATCTCTGCCGTTCAGTCCTCTAGGTCCCGGGTCTCCCGGGTAGCCCGGTCTACCCGGCTGACCCTTCTGGCCAATCGGTGCAATCGCATTCGAACCCGGGTTACCGAGGGGTCCAAGCTCACCAGGTTTCCCTACAATGATATATGTACATATATGTATGTATGTATGTATATAACGATATGTATATCTCAAAAATAGGATTGAAAAAGAGGCCAACAGCAAGAAAAACACAGTTAAAAATATTTAATTCTTTATAAAGACATGGAGTCTTCTCTTAGTGTGCGGTCACAATCATTCTTTTTGATTATTTGATATTTAAGTCAGTTGAACTCGCAAAAGAAGAATCGAATGAATGTTCAGTCACACAGTTCTAAGGAATTGAAGCCTGGTTAAGATGATAAGTGAAGATCAAATGTACACACAAAGTCCGCAGTGCTCAATCGAACTCAAGAATTAATCAGAGGCATATTCCTAGACTGAACTAACCATTCGGTCCGGGTGCTCCAACAGGTCCTCTGATGCCTGGGAATCCATTCCTGCCAGGTCTGCCGTCTTCTCCATCCTTCCCGGATGGTCCTTGTTGACCAGGAGCCCCATTCGATCCTGTGGGACCAGGCGGGCCGGACGGGCAAACGATGCAGCCTGGTCGGTCCAGCCTGAGAAGAGAATTTATGCCCGCAGCGCCAGGATGACCGTCGACACCGGGAAGACCTCGCACTGGAAAGACTCATTCTTGGTCTCAAAATTTGGTTTTCTGATAATAGATAATCAAAAAACTATGGCTTCATCGGTTTCTATACCTTTTTTCTTCTTTTTTCGTGAAAAAGCGAAGACAATAGTAAGAATGAAGAACAGAGAACGACAAGAGAAAGACAGAGTATAGACAAGAGAAAGACAGAGTATAGACAAGAGAAAGACAGAGTATAGACAGAGCGAGAGACAGAGTGTGTGAGAGAGGAAAAGAAATAGGAAAAGAAAAATAGCAAGAAATGAAGTAATAAAGAAAGAGATATGGATATAACGTCAGGGAGGATATATACATAGGTAGACAGATAGATAGGGAGAGAGAGAATGAGGATGAGAAAGAGGAGTAGAACTAGAAAGAAACAAAAGTGAGCTAACATCCTCGATCGCCTGGGGCGCCAGGTGCACCGGGGGGTCCCTGAGGGCAGTTACGCGCTCGTAGACCGCAATCTGACAAGATTACACTTTTATTGATTGAGCTATCGATTCGAATATAACTGATAATTCCATAATTTGAAATTTCTTGTTTTAGAATAACTGCAACCTATCCACCGCTGCAATCGTTAGCTCTGATACTGATTTTTGTGATGGCTTGCTTCTGTTACCCGCCCTCTGTTTGTCCATGATCACTAGCAATTACCAACATTCCTCACTAAAATACATATGTATATTAATGCAACTAATAAACGAACAATTAAAAAAAACAAAAGAGAAAAAAACATTGTGATAGTTCATCCAGTTGTCGCTTAGTATGTATAAGCTGATCGCTGTCAGGAGTCCTCGGAATAATGTACTTTCTAATTAGCTAATTTTCATTAATTTTAAAACAAGTTAGGGTTTCAATAGAAGACTTGTCTCTAAAAAAAATTTCAATATTAGTTCGCTAGAAGAAATTTTTAATTTCGCAAAAATGAGGCATAGAAGAAGTAGACGTCATAGCCTCACTAACCACAGGTCTGCCCTGGCCCGGTTGTATACTGTCTCTTCTGTCGGACGATGCCCAGTACGGCCGTGTAGTCTCCATGAGATTGCTGCACAGCAGTCAGCGACCGCCACGAGTCCCCATTCATGGCCTGAGGGAATTCAGTTTTGGCTACTTAAACGGGCTGCGTTGTATCGTATGTTTCACGTATCCCGCTTTTTCCTCTGTCTCTGTCGTCTCTCTCTTCTCCTTCTCTGTCTTTATCTCTCTCTCTCTTTTCCCTCTCACTTTGTCGTTCTCTCTGTCAATCTCGCTTTCTATTTCCCTATCTTTCTTTTTTAGCCTCTCGTTACTCTTCTTGTCTTTGTCTTTTTTCTTTCCTTTTCTCTCTCTTTCTCTCCTTTTCCCTTTCTTTCTCGTCCTCTCTTAAAAATTTGAATGATGATGAGGATAAATCCGATGTCTACCGTGGCAGCGGCAACATCTGCCGAGTATTCCTGGTCGAATTCGTTTATCTGAACGAGAAGGTCGGCGAGTGTGTAGAGGGAGGAGATGAGAACAACAGTCGATAGAACGAGAGAGATCCCCACCACTTCCGACAGCCACAAGGACGTCTTCATTCTGAAATTCGTACATAAAAAAGTCATTCAAAAGTTAAGGGAAGCTGGAAAAGGGAAGATTTCGGAAGCAAGAATACTGGGAAGAATACGGAGCACATAGTTTACCCGCATTTTAAATGCACAATAGAGAAACATGAGTAAAAAAAACTTTGAGTCAAAGAGAAGCTAAAATATTGAGTAAAAAAGAAGCAATCTCTCTCGGTTCAACCAACTAATGGATGCAAGAGGAGTGAACTGCGTAAGAATTTCTCTCTCCTTCCATTTTAAACCATCTCGCCTTCGCCTGAGGCGGTGAGAGGGCAGTAATACATTTTTTCTCGACCACTTTTCTGTCCTTTTTCAACTATCTGAGCCAATGAAACGTTGCTGAGTAGCTCATTACAATCATTTCTCAAAACTATGCCGATATGGACAGAGAGAGAGATATAGAGAAAGAAAGAAAGATAATGAAAAAAAGAGGTATAGAGAGGTAGAGGGAGAGAAAGCTAGCGAGAAAGAAAGAGAGAAAGGTAGCGAGAGAGAAAGAGAGAAAGGCAGCGAGAGAGAAAGAGAGAAAGGTAGAGAAAGCAAGAATAAGGAAGAAACACCATTTTGATGTTATGGTGTGAAATGATAATACTCAACGACTAAAATAAAGAATTGTTCGTTCTACATAATAGAATACCACGACTGGAACCAAATGATACAACAAGACCCTGAACATTTATTTTATTAACTTTTTGCGTTGCTTTTTGCTTCTTCTGTTTTCCTTAGCTGCTAGGTAATGTATCAATCCCGCTTCAGTTTTTTTCTTCTCGGGAGCATGCTTCTTTTGAGAAAGCTTCTTCATAAAATTAACGGAGCGACTATTTTGAAATATATAATATTTAGATATATATTTGAAATATATAATATATATATAATAATATAATATATTATATAATATATTTAATATATATTTGAAATATATAATATTTGAAATATATAATATAAATATATAATATATATATCATTCTTTCATTCGTCTTCCTCCGTAAGCGGTTGCTCCCCGCACCGTCTCTTCCCTCGTCTGTGAGAGTCCTTTCCCGAGAAGATTTGGCGCTCCGGGATCGTAGCGCCATGATGAGCGACAGAAGAGGAAGAGTAGCACTTCGATCGCTACTGCTTGCCTCGCTCAACCTCCGCTCAACGCTCAGATCCCATAATCGAGGATTTCCCGATGTGGCTTGTTGATCTTGATAAAGCGTTTAAATTATTAAAATTATAATTATTAATATTTAGAAACTATCAGAAGTATCAAAATGTTACAAGTTATACAAGAAGTAAAATAAAGTATGAACTTAAATAACTTTAAAAATTAATCTCAAGAATTTTTCCGTCATAGAATCGGCTAAATTTTAATGAAACTGTTAAATTTTTTTTACCACGATCCTCAACATTGCACTTCATAATAAGTGCTGTAAGATAGATCAGTATTTTATTGCTACGAGTGTGAGGGTTAAGAAAAAGCTTCACGTTCTCTGAGTAATTGACTGAATAACAAATATAGAGATCCACAATTTGATTTTAATAGACACAGGACTCAATTTACGAATTTAAGAAGCCACTCTTTAGCAATATTTCAACACCAACTTTTAGGGACTTGTTTTGCTGGGAGAAAAATGTATTTGTCTTTGATTGAAAAGTTTTTCCTCTTGTTAAAATGGAACCGACGTGACGTCGTCGTATTTCAACCATAATTTATGGACAATTGAAAATCTATTTGGGCGAGGGGAATATAATAATTACAGTGTTGACCTTCTTTATATGTATTTTTCTTTCTTCCCAAGCTTTCACCTCTGGCTCGCTTCTTATTATTCTAGGTACGTCGCTTGGATGAACGACATTTTTATTATTTTTAGAAGTGAAGGTCTTCGTATGCCAAAAGATCTTTTTAAGGAGTAAGATATATGTATGTATGTAAGGTCACGAGTTATTGTATCTGACAGAAGACTTAAGAGGGGAGGAAATAACGTTAATTCTTCATGTGTTCCTAACTTCACCGATAAGGCACACACAAAAAAGCGTATTAATAGTGATACTTACGAAAGCATGAAAATGGAACTATATACTCCAAAAGTATTTCAAATCGTTCCGCACACAAGTGTTACTATTCATACTTCGAAAGTATGAATATTAATTAAATGAAAGTATGCTAGGGATACTTTGAAAATATGCTGACTACACAATGAAAGTATGACAGTTAAAGTCTTTGTCGTGCCAGTGAAGAGATGCGGTTTAGTTTCGTGCAAAGAGTTCGGACGTTTCGCTTTATTTAAAGCATCATCAGCGATATGCAATTACCCTCAAACTTGGGTAATTAAACCTTTTTTAAGGCACGACAAAGACTTTAACTGTCTAATTAACCTCCACGATGCGCGTCACTCAGTACTCAAAAATGAAAGTATGCTAAATATACTCAATTTTTTTATATTTTAATTTTTTTTATCATTTTATGTTATATTTTATATTTTAACGATTTTTTATATTTTAAAAAAAGATTTTTTCTTTGTTTGTGACTTTCGCGAAGGGCATTTTTTTTCCCGAAATGCGTTCCCGAAGGGCCTTTTTCAAGGAGAGCGCTTCATAATGAAAATTTTATTCCCGATGCCTCTCTCCCAGAATGGTTCGTTCAATTGATTCACATGATTAAATGATTCACACGATACGATTTGTATGTGTGCTTTTCCCTAATGAAGTAATCGAGATAATAACTGTATATAGGGCAACCTAAGTCAACCGGGTTTGCAGATTCGATAAGTGCCAAGAAAAGGAAGGGAGCCACCAAGGCATACTTTCCAAAGTATCCCATTCATTCATTCATTGATTGTATGCCCTTTCTAGCATACTTTCATGCTTACGCGAAGGAATACTTTCAAATTGTTACTATTCATTAATCGCATGTATGCCTTTGAGCATACTTTCCCAAACTCATCCTTTTTTGTGTATGCATCTAAGACTGCTCCTGGCATCTACGCAGAGCAGTCAACCCAATCGATCAGACTTTTACGTACTCCCAGAGCGTGCACAATACTCTGAAAGGCTATGTCATTGTCAAGAAAAGCGAGGTGAATGAATTTTAGCTTCTTCCTATGCTTCTTGAAGCTTTTATAAAGTGGCGGGTCCATTCTATGTACAGCGGACCCTACTCCGACCTCGGCCGGCGCGGGACAACGCTAAGAAAAAGAAGGGTCCATTGTCTGTACCAGGAGTTTTATAGTTGTTCATACCATATACAGCTCTCATTACCTTGGCGGCAGTGAGCCAAAAGACTGGCCGGTCATCTTTTGGCCTCCTAAATTAGTAGGGTGCTGTAAATGAAAGTTGCAGACCCCGTCAAAGTCACCAAAGTCTGAGTATTCAGGTAGTGTTCTGCAGCAGTCACCCGTCTTTCGTCTTCACACACTTGAGGTTAATTTTTAAACGCTTTCACTATGCATTCTTTCGGTCAAAAAAATGCAAATTGTCATGCGAATCGTGGCAGGGCGTGTAAAGGCGACGGTTATTCTCGCTTTCTTTTTGACATTCAGACCATGTAATTGCGACAAGTTTGTTGGCTGATTGACCGGTTGCTTGTGTCTGGCGTCGGTGTCCGCGTTCAGCTTAGCTCACTCTCACAAAATGACAGTTTTCGATGAAATCACGCGGAGATATGGGGCCGTATGCACGTACGATTTTTGGTGGTAAATAATGAAGGAAACAGTGTTATCCTAGAACACTTAACACTTTATCATTTCCCACCAAAAGTGGTACGAACTTTACATCTCCATCGACAGAAACACAAGTTCAAAAACGTTCAGATCATATTCTTGTGGTTTTAAATCCTGAAAACTGGTTCTATTAAAAGTAATTTATTTAAATTGTTATGAGTTCAACTTTTCTGGCAAAGATTCGTGTATGGATCTGAAATAAGTTTTGAGCAGTACAATGTTACTTGAGGGGCCGTGCTTTATTTGGGAATGGGGTGTTCAGGTTAGTTTTTACTGATTTCGCATGGGCTCAGATAAAATTTTTGCTTAAGAGGCCGTACGGCTTAGGAGCGAGGCCGTATGTAACAATTAGCCACGATATAGTAATTTCATCCGGTCTAGTTAAGTAAATTTTCTTAGCTGTTTTCAGCTTTTATTCAATGTTTTTCCCGCTTAGGCAAAGGTTACGCTAACGAGAACCCACTATATCGTAATGAAGCATCCTATGACATCTGCGTTTGAAAAGTGGGGGGTTGAAGTATGACAGAACTTTCGCAGGGCATTTTGTCCCGTGCGGGAGGCTACAGTAAAATTCACCCAAAACAGAGAAAATGGTGTATTAAATACAGTAATTAGAACACTTCAAAAACAACCCCCTTTCAAGTAAAACACGCCCCCCAAGTAAAGCACGCCCTTTAAATAAAATTGTGCCCAAAATACTATCAACATGGCTGAGATAATAGTCATAATTGATCATTCATTCATAAAAATCAATCCCTTGCTAGGTTACTTTTTCACACTTCGAGAAGAAGCGGAATGTTTTTTGTTGTTGTTCAACAACATTTTTTGTCTAACCGGTTAAATGATGTTAATTTTTAATTTTTGGAAAAAATTTTCTAATTCAATCTCCAAATGCTCATTTACACCGGATAAAGGCAGTGACGCATGATTAATACGACAATTAGCTGTCGAATTCGGTCAACAAACTTGTCGCAATTTGAAAATTATAAAAGCTGGCTATTAAAAAAGCACGCCGTGCACAGCGAGCACAGTGTGCACGGCGTGCTTTTGTAATGGCCTAAAAGCTTGAAAAAATTCCACTTGATAACCAGACTTTATACTTATTTCCCTCTCTCCATTTTCTTTTCTTTTTCTTCTCTCAGTCTCTAACTCTCTATTTATTTCAAATAACTGCAAGAAACGATACAACTTTCATTAGATCTAACTAATTAAATATTCCGAGAAGAAACTGTTGACGAGCTGCTATACTTATTGTTAGTACGTAATTCCGATATTCGCCCGAGCCTTTTCGCGCGCACATCCACTTGTTTATCAAGTTGTTGAGTTAATACCGGTCATTCTGTTTTTATTTTTCGTGTATTCAGAGAATAGGAATTTCTCGGCCTTTTCACATTGCGTTTTCAACTACACTAAAACTCGACTTCCCTCATTATTGTGTGTTCCATGTGGAAGCGTTATTGCGGTTCTTAACCGGGCTGAGGATGTTTAAATTAAGCGCGTGATTGTCCCTTCATCAAGTCGGTGTATTTGGTATTTTTTACCTGAGTATTTGCGAAATAATGTTCAGGTTTCTTTTACTTTGTTCCACTTGAAAATCAGCTTAAAAATCTGACTTTTTTATGGAAACGTTCGACTATCACATTAAAAAATTTTCTTGAACTAAGTTGCAAAATAACAAGCATATTAGGTAACGACACTTTTTCACTTTAGTCACCCCCTACCAGAAGTTCAATTGGGTCATACTTATTTACAGTTATAAAAATTATTTTTGCATTGAAGAAATTATTTGTACATTTAAAAAAAGCTTAGGCTTAGGAAAAATTTTACGCTAACGAGGCCTTACGGCTTAGGCTAACGATACCGTATCAAAAAATGCCACTCTCATCTGACCCAATTGAACCTCTGGAAGGGGGGGGGGAGGTGACTAAAGTGAAAAAGTGTCTAGGTAACTAGGAAGGCGGACGTCATAAAATGAAACATCCCAGTTTTTTCAATCCCATGTTCCTTTAAAAAAAGGTTATCCGTCAAATCATACCTGCTTATCTCATTCTCTTTCTGCTAGAAACAATCTAATCTGGATAACGCAGTTTCTTTACTAGTATAATTCGATAATTCAATTTCAAGTTGCAAGTCCAAAGTTGTAAATTTTCTGTTATCTCTTCTTGTGGTAAAGATGAATATGCCTCTTTTTCTGTTTTATCAAGCAAGACCTTCCTGTCGGGCACAATTTTACTTGGGGGTCGCACTTTACTTGGAGGTGCACTTTTACTTTGGAGGGCTTTTGTTTTAAGAGTGTTCAAACTACTGTAATTGTTACACCATTTTCTCTATTGTTTGACAAATTTAGTCATTAAAACGACAAAAAATTAATAATATAAGAAAATTTTCCACGCGGTCTCTTTCCCATAGCTCACCAAGATGTGCTGAAAAAACACTTTTCTGGGCGGGCGACCGGGCGATCCTTGTGAAAGAAATGGAGAGGGGGGGGGGAGGTTTCAACAAAAAAAAAAACTTTTTTTCTCCGTTTAACCCAATCATACCCGTCCCACCTACAAACTTTCCAGTAATGAGTTTTTTAGGTCGTTACCGACTCGGTAAATTTAATATCCATTTCATATATCTTCTGCTAGGTAAATCAAGTATAGTTTTTCATCAGTAAATTAATTTTTTTGGTTTAGAGGGCGGGCGACCGTGAGAAATTTCACAATTTTGGTGAGCTTTGCTCTTTCCTAAGCCGTAACAGCATTTGAAAGTTTTTTGTTACAAGAACAAACTACTGTTCTCTCCATATCGGAATCGAGCGCAGATTTACATTAGATCTTGTAGTACCCTCGTTTAAGCTGGTAATTCCTACAAGATCATCCTTTTATTAACTGTAAAATTGATTCGAATCAACTTTTCAGCTTGAAATCTAGTTTAAAAAGTTTTTAATCCTCATTGTTAGAATGTTTTTGGCAAATTCTTGCACCAACTTGCCGTGCTTGTTATATTAAGTTGCTCTATTGTGATTGAATTTTAAAATGTAAAAATCTCTTTTTCAAATTTCAAACCTTCACAAGCAATTAGAAATCAATTTTTTTTTCTATCTGGTAATATTCATTGTATGGAACTTTTTCACTTTAGTCACCCCCCCCCCCCCTTTACCAGAGGTTCAAATTTTTCAGATGAGAGTGGCATTTTTTTGCTACGGTCTCGTTAGCCTGAGCCATACGGCTTCGTTAGCGTAAACTTTTTCCTAAGCCTAAGCGTTTTTTTAATGTAAAAATTATTTTTTGTAAAGGTAAATAAGCCAGAAGTATGACCCAATTGAACCTCTGCTAGGGGGGTGACTGAAGTGAAAAAGTGCCCATTATATGTTATCTCTTCGGCCTGAAACTCGTTTAAAATTTAAAATCATCTTTTTGATACCTAGAGTTTTTTTTTACTTCTTCTAAAAATGGAATTTTCTACTATTAGGTTTTCTACTGTTCAGTGTCTATCAAAGTGTCTTATTCTCGATGTTTTAATCTAAAAGCAGGTTCCGCTTCATAAATTTTGATTGTTCTTCATAGTAAGCATTCAGGTAGTCAATGACTACTAGTCATATGTCACCTGCACTAGTCAATGCTGATTTTGAAAAAAAGGAGATTTTTTTGAAAAAAAGGAGATTTGAAAAAAAGGAATGAAAGATTGGTCTACATAGGGTGAAAAATTGAGGCTTTTCGATAGCGGAAGACTAGTGTTAGTATTAGCGAATATTGATCAACTTGGCAAGTAAAGATAAGTTCTCATGATGAACTGGATTGAGTAAAAATAGTTAGCGGGAATGAGAACTTGCTAAAAAAATTCCTTCCAATAACGCTCCACTACAAAGTAAATTTTTTTCCATTAATTACCTTGAAATTTAAATCTTTGAAACTATAATAAGGAATAATTCATATAAAAAAAATCACAAAACATATATGAAAAACCCACAAAAAAAACCTTTTTACCGCTCGCCCCCCCCCCCCGCCCACGAAAACTTTTTTGACAAATTTGGGTAACCTATGGAGCAAAATAGGAAGGTATAATAGTGTAATAATAGTATGACGTATTTTCGTTTATTTATTTTACTTCTATTTATATGAGCAACAGGAGAAGAATTCAAGAAGCACTCTATGTCTATGAATGAAATTGACACATGTAGGATTCAAGAAACAATTCCACTGACGGCGATTATACTGATTTTCACGCAGGGCTTCGCGTGTTATAGACTTTCTCGCCGCTTTTGATCTTTCGATTATGTTTCTCGTCTGTCTGCTCTCTCTCTCTCTCTCTCTCTGCTGTTACATATTCTCTCTCCCCCTCTCTCTCTCCCTCTCTCGACAAGGCTAGTTGGTTGAGACTTTATTGATTGCAGACAGTTTGCCTCTCACTCTCCGCGTTCTTCTCACTCTCTCATCCTTCGCACTTCTTAACCTTTCCTCTTATATCTTTTAAGCATTTCTGCTTCTCATTCCTGTTCTTTCCTATATGGCGAGGCAGGGAGAGATGAAGAGTGGATGCCTGATTTAAAGACTTCCTCGCAATCCTAATTCCATCATTTTTTTCTGTCAGGGAGATATTCCGAGACATAAATATTAGTTCTCTGTGATGACAGTTACGGTTCTGAAAGGACATTTCCTTTTGTAAAGACACAGTTTCATCGAACAAGGGTTTATTCTTAATCTTCATCTTATCGATAATGGCCTCATAAAGCCTCTGCACTCAGATCATGGATATATGTACCTGTCTTCACAGGTATTTCCATTATGACACTGTTTTTTCGCATTGATAAATTAATTTTTTTTTGCATTGATAAATTAAGTTTTTTTTGCATTGATAAATTAAGTTTTATCATTTAAGAAAAAGTTTTCCAAACAGCGAATGTTCGGTTGTAAGAAAATTTCCGCAAATACCGTTGTCATGGGTCATCTGCCTGGTTGAGAACTCTTGAAAAACAACCGTTCTTCGAGCGGGATAGTTGAGAATAATGCAATTTTCTCCCTTATCGGCCTTCCACTCCTAACTCGCTACGCATCATTCCAGACTCTCCCGTTCTAGGAGTGGTCGTTTTAAGTTATTTTAAAGAAAATTCTAAGTGAACTATGTTTAATTTGAAAGAAAATTCTAAGTGAACTACGTTGAGCTGTGATCGTTGTTGTTCAAAACAAGGAAATGACCTTAAACAAGCGTTTCACTTGTAGTTCGAACTGAAACGCTTGTGCAATTGCTTGATGATATAAATTATCAGATTATCAATTGATGTATTGTGCGCAGGGGTTATTTAGTCATGACAGATCTTCTGTCGGCGGGCCTCTGTGTTCCAAATCTTTAGGGGGGACCCTTACGTGAAAAAAAGGTAAAGGGCACCCTTATGTGAGAAAAAAAAGAAAAAATTTTCCGCCTTCGGCGGGCCTCTGTTTTTCCAAATCGTAAGGGGGGACCCTTATGTGAAAAAATTTTTTTTCGCCTTTGGCGGGCCTCTGTTTTTTATTTGAAAAATCGTAAGGGGGACCCTTACGTGAATTTTTTTTCGGCGGGTTTCTGTTTGAAAAATCATAAGGGGGACCCTTATGTGAAAAAATTTTCCGCCTTCGGCGGGCGTCTCCCTTTTTCTTTCACACTAAAAAACCCCTGATTGTGCGTGGTGTTTTTCCGCAGTTTGTATAATACATGTTTTTCAAGTACTAAAAAGTAATGAAACTCCCCTGTTATCAACCAAAAACGGACAGCTCTCAATGGGCTAAGATGAGTGAGAAATAATTTCTTCATTTAGTTTTATGTTTCAACTTCCCAATAAACTAGAACTCTTTTGAGACACATTCGAAACTTGTCACAATGCTCAGAGCGGTCGACTATCGAATACCTTTCTGCCCGCTCCATTTGATTCGGTCGGCAAGATTGCACCCGGATTGGCAGGAATCGGACACCTTGGAGCTGTATTCTGTGAATTAGATCTTCATCTCTTTTGCTTCCCACACCTGGAGAGACTTCTTCATCTCTTTTGCTTCCCACACCTGGAGTTTCTGATTCAAGCTCTTCATGTCTTTGAAATTGAGATGAATCGTTTGAATTGAATCGAATTCGAAACTAGATTTTAGAGCGAGCACTAAACCATATCCAATAATTTTTCCTAAGGTTTTGAATTTTTCCTTCAATTTTTGTTGTATTTTCTTTTTAGTAAGTCACATTTTCTCTCGGAAACTGTTGAAAATAAACCTCAAATAGGTCTATTTTCATTTCATATACATAATTGAAGTTTTGTTTTCCATTGTCGGAAAACAGTCAATTTTTCATTTGTCAGTTTGAGAAATCTTGGTGACTATTGCATCAGGGCCCTTATCTCTCCCTTGCTATATTTCTCTCTCTCTCTCTCTCTCTCTCTCTCTCTCTCTCTCTCTCTCTCTCTCTCTCTTTCTCTCTCTCTTTCTTTCACAAAAGCAACAAAAACTGTTTTTTGAGCTCTCCGCCTGTCTAAAGCTGAGATTTCCAATAGTTTGGGAAACGGCAATAATGAAATGTCGAGGCTTCTTTTTTCTACACTGAGAGCGTGTAATTCGTCTTCGTAGTTCTTTACATTTGAGTCAAATTAGTCAAATTTTGCACGAAAGAAAGCCTTTTAACATCTAAGTAAATATGTGCGAAAGAGAGAGAGAAGATGAGGTAGTTTCAGGGTGAAGAAGGAAAAGGAAGAACGGTAGCGTAGAAGAAGAGCGTCTTATCCAGTCCTGAATGCTGCAGAAATTTCATTAAACTCTTCAGCTTTTTCCAATTAAATTTCTTCTCCTTGAAAGAAAATAGTCCCGAGCATTTTGGCGAAGGCTTCCACACAATTTTTTTTGTTCAAAACAGTTTGATTCAACAAAAAAAAATAAATATATTCAAATTTTCTCAAAAAAATAATTTTTCTGAATTATTGGATGTTAAACCTTTAAAAAGTTGCGAAGTTTTCTAAAATTGTATTAATACGCATTTGGTTTCGTTCACAGTATCATCTTTTTTAAAGTGTTAATTTTATCTCTCTTCTTCTCACTTTGCCTAATTTTCTTTCCTTTTCCTCTTGATTTGTTCACTAATCTCTGACACTTTGTTTTTCCATCTTTCTCTTTCTCGGTAGCCTTCTCTCTCTCAATGTTTTCTCTCTTGGTTCCTTTCGCTCTTTCTCTTTTTTGTCTCTCTTTTTTGCTATATGATTATCTCTCTCGCTCGCTGTCTCTCTTTTGTTTTTATTTTCCTATCTCTCACTCCCTCTTCATCTTGCTCTCTCTTTCTCTCCCTCTCAGCTGCCTTGATTTCCATTCTATTTGCCGTGGAGTGTTGATGCAACTGTGAGCTGTTGTAGCAAGCAAAAACTCTACTGGTTAAAAGAGCAGAAGGAGGGAAATGCAGGGGGATTAATCTGTTTATCATCATGCAAGTATTTTCTCTCTTGTACATTCTCTCTCTCTCTCTATCATTTATCTATCTATCTGACTCTACTCTCTGTATCTCATTTGCTCTCTCTATCTCTCTCTTCCTCTATTTGTCTCTTTCTCTATCTTTCTCATTTACTCTCTGTATCCTCTGTATTCCCGTGCCTTCCTTCTATCCACCATGCCTTGACGTGCTTCTGTCCTCAGACATGGAATATCAGCCCAAAGAAGGAGAAGAGAGGGGAGTTATTCCTCTCTCCTTTAATCCAATCGAGTCATTTGTGATTCTCATGTCTTCTTCATCACTTCTTGTCTTCACTCTTCATTATTTCGCTTTTTTCTTCTGGATTAAAAAAGTAACTCTGTTTTCTCCTCTCTTTCTTCTTTTTTGCTGTTTTTTTCTATTCTTCTCTCCATTCTCTTATTTCCTCTTTTTCTCTTCTCTCTTTTTTCTTCTCTCTCTCTCTATATATTTTTTTCTCTATCATCCTACAGACACTTGCGTTGTCCTGTGAAAAGAGAGATTCATTCTCGGATGCTCGCTTGCATCAATACATGTGCACATCGTTTCTTCTTACCATTCGTTCAACATTCTCTCTCTCTCTCTCGCTCTTTTTCTCTCTCAGTCTCTGTTCTCCCTCCCCTTTCTCTCTTTTTTTTCTTTTCTTCATTTCTCTCTTTTTTCCCACCATCTTTCGCTCAATTCTTCTCTCTTTAAGGCTCTCGTAACTCATCTTTCAACACTTTTTGCTAATGAAGCCTCTCTCTTTCAGAATCATTTATGTACTAGCAAGATTTATTCGATAGTGAAAATTTCCATTCGATTTATCTTGATGCATACATATAACATAGTGACTATTATCTGTTCGGTAATAACTATTGTCTGCTCTTTCATTACTGTATTGACATCTCTTGGGTCTTAAATGGATAATAATTTACTCTTTACTGATGACTATACGAAAGGAATTGTAACTTGTAATTAGGTGCAAGGTAATTCGATTCTGATAATGTAGTTCGACTGAGTTCTTCTTTCGTGTCTTGCGCGTTCTTTTTTCGATAAATAAATGGAAAATAGTAACAAGTTAGGTCACCAAATTTGTTGGAAAATTGAGAAAAACGAGCGATTTTGAGCGAGGGAGCTTGAAATAATGAGAAGCGAGCTTGAGGATGAAGTTAGAGAAAGAGGAACTTCTCATTAGTCTTGTCCATACCGTTTTTCGATATGGTCTAGACTCTAAATTAATGAGAAATGGCAGTTTTTCGGAATTTTTAACAGGGTATGTGGCCTATGTTCAAACTTCCGCTAAACAATCTTTTGTTATTTTTTGAACAAGCGCATGGTAACCAGGTGTTAAATGGGCATGTAAGACCCTTTGTCGGCGGGTCTCTGTTTTTTCGAATCATAAGGGGGAACCCTTACGTCAAAAAATTTTTTCCGCTTCCGACGGGCGTCTGTACCTTTTTTTGCCCACTAAGAAACCCTGATGGTACCTATGATACCTAAAAACTTTTAGGAAAAAAGTTCAATACTGCCGGCTCTCGGCGAAACTCTTTACCTAAGACCGACTTGCTTACTCTTCGAGGGTAGACTTTTTAGTTTAATTTTATTAAAAATTTTTTTAAATAGTTATAATTTTTTTCGCCTTTTGTGGTGATCTGTTCAAAAATATGCGCGCTTTCCGCAGACTTATATCACAGTGTTACTTTGTCGTTTTTTGTTCGTATAAAATCAATTGTTTGTTGTTGTTTTTGTTTATTAATTTCTACAAAAAAAATGATCGCTTTACAGCGAGAGAACCTATTGTTTTCTTCTTCAAAGTGTGAGCAGCAGAGAGAAAAAAGGAAGCTGTGAGGTCGATCAAGTTGATCAAGTTCAGTAAACGAGGCAACCATCGCCTCTCAAGGTGATAAAACGAGGCTTGAAAGTTGATTGGTTTGTGGAACAGGGCTTTAAGCATGAGTCTGAGCTAACGGTTATGAGTAGTTCTGTTGTCAATATAAAAAAAACAAGTCTGACCGCTTTCTAAAAAGAGCTCATTTCGAAGACTGAAAGGGGTTAATTTTAAAAGTTAAGAAGATAATCCCTGTCAGAGCTTCAATGTTGGAGTCCTACTGACTAATTACAAGCCTCTGTTTCAACATTCTGCGGGTCTTACTTCGAGCGCTGAACCCTTCAGCAAAACCCCTTTTCTCTTGATAAACTACTCTTTTTGTCACCCGCGGGTCTCTATTCAAGTGAGTGGGCTTCTGAGTTGATTTCTGACTTATGAAATCCCTGACCCTTGGATAAAAAATTAGAGCTTATTATTAAAATTGGATTCTAGGGAAGCGCTCAAATTTGTTAAGCGTGGTTTGTGTGCAAAATCTTATAATAAGAATAATAATGATGATAGTAATAATATTAATATAAATAGAACGATGAGTTCATGATTCCTGTGCTGAAAATTGATATCTAATAGTGTAGATATGGTGATGGATGTGGAAGACAATGGAGCCGGAACTTCTATGGACACATCAGAACCCGGGCCAATCCTTGAGGAGATCGAGTGGAGATTCTCCCAAGTGAAGGGAAACGTTGACTCGGACGACTTCCAGACGGACGGTGAGCGATTATTCGTTAGAACAAGAGGCCATCCATCTGCCCTTGTAAAAAAAGTATATATACCGCTTATTTGAGCGGTAGAGTAGAATAGGAAGTAGAAAGCGACCGAGTATGGAAGGGAAAAAAGTGGGGGAGTATACAAGGTAAATACTGGCTCATTTATAATTAATCTAGGCTCTTTTTTTTCTCAAACTGATAAGATTCGTAGATATCATAGCTCTTTTTTGAAATTTACTTACCGGGTGACCTTTATTGACCTTGTTGTAAGAAGAGGTAAATTAATTTTTGGTCCATTTTCCGAAGTCAGTTGTTCTTTTTTCCATAACCCGCGCAGAAGTTGAACCGGGGGTTGAGTAGTCATGGAAGACCTTCTGTCGGTGGGCCTCTTTTTTTCCAAATCATAAGGGGGGACCCTTATGTAAAACAAAAATTTTTTTTCGTGAGTTTTTGTGTTTTTAATAATGAAGGACGCGTATGTGGAAAATTTTTACTCTTTATTTCTGACGGGCGTCTTTTCTTGCACTAAAATTGTAAGAAACCCCCGAGTGTAACACTCAATATTTTGATCACTTAAAAAGATGTAGTACTTTTTTGAAGCCGACGTGTGTCATATTTTCTTCACCTGTGAAAATAGATTTTTTGAAGGATGGGGCGGGGCATAAGAGAGGGAGAAATTTTACAAGTGAAGTCAGTTATGGTGGCTATTGCTATATTTATGTTCTTTCTCCAATTTGTCGCCTGCTCTTTTTTTTAAATTCAAAACTTTTATCAAATAAATTTTCGTTTATTCCGCGATAATTGAAAATTAATGAACTTAAATTCGAATCGGAGAGACAAGTTGAGATAAAGTTTGTTCGCTAAGGTGTGATTTAAAACGCACTTCAGTTTTCCGTTCTCACGAAAAAAAATTTTGACTTAGGCATTAAATGCTGATTTGTCTGAGAAGCGAGGAAGTCTTTATAGTCTTGACCTCTTATTTCTCAATCTCTATTACCTCGGCTTTTTACCTTTCACTCGCTTCCTTTTCTATACGCTCTGGACAATTAGAACTAAGCCTCAGCAGGAACGCGCCCCGTTGACAATATGAAAAATTTTTGTTAAGAATTGATACAGTGGCGTCAGCGATTGTCTTTGAGATGGAAAGAAAGGCGCGAAGAAGTTAGAAAAAGAGGCTGGCCAACAGACGGTAGGACTTTAACATTTAACCCCAGCCCACACTCCTTTTTTAAGGGGTCGTTTTTTAACCATCACTGACAAGTCGAGGTTGAATATGGTTGCCTAAAAACTTTCAACGATTGTTTACCATTACCTAACCATTTTTTCTAGAAACTAGTTGAGATAGAAAGATTTGACGATACTTCTTCAAACATTATATTTGACCCCGTTTCCAAAAAAGCTTTGTTTCTCCGTCGAAAAGCTTTTTATTTGAAAGTGTTAAAAGTGCGGTAATTCCCTTGACAAGTTAGTAAAGAAAAGGTTCGCGTCGTGGAACTGTGCTCAGTGAGGATGAGTCTTATAATCAGCCGAAAAATTAGCTGAAAGGTTTCCCGAAAAGACTAGAAATGGGTACTTTTGAAGCTGTTTCTTGGAAAACGCAAAAGAAGTGTGTATAAAAATTAGACTTATGTTGAAAGATTGGTCTACACAGGGGGAAAAATTGAGGCTTTTCGATAGCGGAAGACTAGTGTTAGTATTAGCGGATATTGATCAACTTGGCAAGTAAAGATAAGTTCTCATGATGAACTGGATTGAGTAAAAATATTTAGCGGGAATGAGATTCTACTTGTGAGCCGGAAATAGGTCCTACTGGTGGGTGACATAAAGTCCTACTGGTTTGCGGTAAAGGGTATCCATGGTGAGCCAGAAAGGGTCTGAATTAGCCCTAGATTCCAACTTGTTGCAGTACCCGCTGCAGATGTGATCTCCTGCGTGGAGTTCTCTCACGACGGCGAGTATTTGGCAACTGGAGACAAGGGCGGCCGAGTCGTCATTTTTCAACGGAATCAATCTGTTCTTTTTTCAATCATTCGAAATATTTCTCTCCAGTTTAATTTTTTGTTTTTTAAAGGCCTTTGAGGAAAGGTTGGATGGATGTGACTTCCTTCCGAGAAGGACACAAGAGTTCTCATAAAAAGGATTGGGTCTTAACGCATCTACCGAGGCAAAATAAATGGATTTTTTGCAAGAGGAAGTTTTTTGGAGGTTCAGAAACGAAAACAACAGTAACCCGTTGAATGTCGAAAGAGAGGTCCGTTAAGAAGAGTAGAGCTTGACTATTAAACTGCTTATAAGTTAAATAAATATCGCTTGGACAATTCGCAGCGCACATCGCGTAATTCTTCCCACTTTTTATGATGTGAATATGTTTTAACAAGTCTAAAGTTTAAATCGGTTCAGGCTTGGCTGAGTTGATATGTTGATTCGTGGCTCAATCGATTTGACATTTTTGAATAATTTATAAGTCAATAAAAATCATCGCTCTGTATATGGATTAAGAAAGCCACACTTCTTCTGAAGATACTGCTGGACATTTATAAGAAGTAAATGATGTAGGGCTTCTTTGTTAATTACGGAAATGTTTCGAGCTGATTCACATCAACAAAAAAATTCTTCCAGTCATTCGTTATAGGACTTCATCTTTTCTTCTTCTTTTTTTTACAAACCGGTGGTTGCGATGCTCTACCAGGGGTTATTAAGTCATGTCAGGTCGCCTGTCGGCGGGCGTCTGTCTTTTAACTCATAAGGGGGGACCCTTATTTGAATTTTTTTTATCTCATAAGGGTGAAAAAAATTCCAAAACTTATTATTTCATAAAATTAAAACTTGGAATTTTTTTCGAGATGTGAGGCAAGTGTCTGTATACAAAAATTTTCGCCTCCGGCGGGCATCTGTAGGATTTTCGGACCAACTAAAAAAAACCCTGTGATAAAACTTTTATTATAAACTTTTATTATAAACTCAATAAATTTTTTGAGAATTCAAAATCACGAAAATTGAACGGAAAATGTAATGACAATGGAATTAATGTAATGACAATGGAATTAATGTAATGACAATGGAATTAATGTAATGACAATGGAATTAATGTAATGACAATGGAATTAATGTAATGACAATGGAATTAATGTAATGACAATGGAATTAATGTAATGACAATGGAATTAATGTAATGACAATGGAATTAATGTAATGACAATGGAATTAATGTAATGACAATGGAATTAATCAGATGATGACGGTATATGATTTCTTTGAATTATTATGTATAAGTTTTCAGCAAAACAAAAAAATGAAATGAAGAGAGCATGCAATTTATATTGATTTGACAGAGTCCGCATTGCAGGGTAAATATGTGAAAGGAGCTCGGTCAAGAGAATACAATGTCTACTCGACCTTCCAATCGCACGAGCCGGAGTTTGACTACCTCAAATCCCTGGAGATAGAAGAGAAGATCAATCAGATCAAATGGCTGAAAAAGAAGAATGCCGCTAACTTTATACTCTCTACGAATGGTTACTTTGATTCTGAAGATTTCTCACAGAGCCTCAAGAATGAGTAAGAGCAGAGGTTAAATATTCATGTAAGAGCTTCTGTCGCCGAGCCTCTGTTTTTCCAAATCATAAGGGGGACCCTTATGTAAAACAAACAAAATTTTTTGTGGGCCTTCGTTTTTCCAAATCATAAGGGTGGAACCTTTAGAAAAAAAATTTTTTTCCCGCCTTTGGCGGGCGTCTGTACCCTTTTCTCGCACAGTAAAAAACCCCTGAGTAAGAGTTAGGGAACGGCACTTTGAGAAGATGCAGAGGGGAGGGAGGGTCGTGTTGAATTCGATTGTAACATTTCATGTCTCAACTATAGGCAAGATAATGTAATAGAGGTGCGCAGTACTGATCACCCGTTCTATGAAGTGCATAGATTGGCGGAATGGTATTCATTGGTTGTGCATTCGAAATAAGACAATCCCTAAGAAGAAAGGGGGGAAGAGAGTTTTCATGAATAAAATCTCTTCCTGAGACATTGCGCGCGGAGGAGGCTCCGCCCTACCAGACCAAGTAAAAAAGTGCGGATTTTTTTCGTTTGAAAAATGACTTTCTCTTCAGTCTTGTTTATGTGAATTCTTTCATCCAATTGGTCCTGGAGAAAATCTTTTCATTATCATTTTGACGATTTCCCAATACAAAGATCGAGTCTTACTCTAGTTATACTCTTTTATATTTTACATACTTTTGATACCGCCTCCTAGACTTAGTTTGTTGCCTGTGCGGGCGTGTTTTCATGAATATTTCCTCTTTGCATTTGTAACTCTTCGGTCATTTCTTTTATAGATAAAACAGTAAAACTGTGGAAGATTTCGGAACGGGAGCGGAAAGTCGCAGATGAGTCATGGAATATTATGAGGAACAACCGGGTCGGGGATCGAGGTCTCTTCTCGGGACCACTTCAGGTCACTTTTTTGTATACTAGACAGGGGTTAAATAGTGACCGGATCGGTCCCTTCTAGAGGTTAAATAGTGACCGGATTGGTCCCTTCCAGGGGTTAAATAGTGACTGGATCGGTCCCTTCCAGGGGTTAAATAGTGACCGGATCGGTCCCTTCTAGAGGTTAAATAGTGACCGGATTGGTCCCTTCCAGGGGTTAAATAGTGACTGGATCGGTCCCTTCCAGGGGTTAAATAGTGACCGGATCGGTCCCGTCGGCGGATACATGTACACACACTATTCACAAAAAAACTCCCTCTCTTTTCTTACCCTTTCCCTTCATCCCCTCTTCTTTTTTCCTCCAAAATTTGAGCGGCGGATACATTTAAACCCAAATTGGGCGGCTCCATTTAACCCCTGGTCCTAGGACACAAGTACCTACATGGCAAGAGCTAGGCCGAAGGGTCTCTGAGTATATCGAGGTTAGAAATGTGGTTGAAAAATACACAGACGCCCGCAGAAAGCGAGTATCTTGCTAAAAAGAGAGTGGTTTGAGGTAGATTGACAGTTTGCATTATCTTTGCCAGTTGTACAGATGAATATAATAAATATAGAGAAAAGTAGAGAGAGATGGTGAGAGTGACAGAGACGGAGAGAGATGGTGAGAGTGACAGAGACGGAGAGAGATGGTGAGAGTGACAGAGACGGAGAGAGATGGTGAGAGTGACAGAGACGGTTTGAATGAGAAAAAAACCGTCTGAATGAGAACATGAGAGAGAGAGAGAGATGATTATGATGAAAATTAGAGAGAAATTATAAGAATGAGCTGCCGTCAGAGGTTCCTTTTTCAGATTCCCTCGATCGTTCCGATGGAGCTGATAGTGGAGGCGAGTCCTCGAAGGGTGTACGGTAACGCGCATACATATCATGTCAACTCCATCTCCGTCAACTCGGACGAGGTATGTTTTACACAATTTCTACTTAGAAGTTTGATTGTGCCTTGAAAAAGGTCAAAGAAGCCCGCCGAAAGTGGTAATGGGTCTGAATAGCATAAGTGCCCGGCAATTGTCATAAATTTTCTTAAAAACGACCGCTCATTCGATGGAGAGCTTATAATACAGAAAAGCGCTCGTTTCTTATTGTTGTATGTCTCGAATAAGTTGTATGTCTCGAATAAGTGTCTCGAATAAGCTGTCGTTTTATATTTAATTTTTTAAAGTTAAAAAGTCGCCTTATTAAACATTAAGTTTTACTTTATCATTCAAGCTGATAATTTTCCAAAAGCCATCAGCTTCGAAAGCTGAAAGAAGGGGAGAAACATTTGATAAAATCTCTATTTTTTTTGCAAGTAGCAAACTGTTTTTTCGCATTCTTTAAATTGTTGAATAAAAAAATATGTTCTTCTTTAATAAAGTAACAATATCATGGAAAGGACCTCAATGATTTATATTGATGTCCAGTTCATCAAACTTGTGAAATTTCTCCCGGTTGTCAGCCACCCCTGTAAGAAACATTTTTGATGGTGAAGATAATTTAACAGAAGGGGAAAAAACTAAATGTTTTTGAGTGTAAAAAATTTCGGAATCCGGCTATAGCGAAATGAAAGATCAAATAAATCTGAAAAACAGACCAAAAACCTAAAGACTTCTCCTATACCTTTCCTCTCCCCCCTCTTCTTCTCCTTTCCCCTTCCTCTCCCCCTGTCCTTCTCCTTTCCCCTTCCTCTCCCCCCTCTTCTTCTCCTTTCCCCTTCCTCTCCCCCTGTCCTTCTCCTTTCCCCTTCCTCTCCCCCCTCTCCTTCTCCTTTCCCCTTCCTCTCCCCCCTCTCCTTCTCCTTTTTCCTTCCTCTCCCCCCTCTCCTTCTCCTTTCCCCTTCCTCTCCCCCCTCCCGTAACCCTCTCCGGTTGCATGGTCACCTACCCGTAAAAAGTTTTCTCAACACATCCTGGTTAGCTATGTTGATGATGATATTTTGAATACAGGAGACTTTCTTATCAGCCGACGACCTACGAATCAATTTGTGGCATCTTGAAATTACGAATGAGTCTTTCAGTCAGTCTTGTTTTTTCAAAAATCAAACATATAACGTTTACTTGTGAAGTTTATGAAATAAAACCATTAATAGAAGGGGTCGATTAGGGGGAAGAGGGGGAGTGATGAGAGATTGGGAAGACGAGTAGGGAGGGACGGAGAATGGGGGGGAAGAGGGGGAGTGATGAGAGATTGGGAAGACGAGTAGGGAGGGACGGAGAATGAGGGGGAAGAGGGGGAGTGATGAGAGATTGGGAAGACGAGTAGGGAGGGACGGAGAATGAGGGGGAAGAGGGGGAGTGATGAGAGATTGGGAAGACGAGTAGGGAGGGACGGAGAATGAAGGAAAGCGAGTGAAGAATATGAGGCATTGGGGCAGAGAGAATATGTGATCTATCAGAAAGGATGTGCTTGAATAATGCGAATTTTACATGTTTTGATTTAACATTTGATTGAACCTTTTCTTACCGATATAATGAATTCAGTCGTTAAAATATGCAAATTGTTGTGTTTGTTGCAGATATCGTTGATATAAAGCCGACTAATATGGAGGAACTAACCGAGGTTTGCTTTTTTTTGGTAGATCTTTTGGCATCTTTTTGGTAGATCTTTTGGCATCTCTATAATTCACTATAAATTGAGTATAGTGAGGAGGTTCGTCCAAGCACTTTGAACATTAATTTACCCACTAAGTTTGAATGGACATGCCTGGGTAATAGTTGATATTTCCAGTCATCGCACAATAATCACAAGCTACGATTATGTCACACCCCTACAAATTCCTAATCTTGAAACGCTCAGTTACACAGTTTGATGGCAGTGACACCTAGTTGAGATGGAATTTGGTCATACAATCGCACGGAAAAAGCTGTTGCACCGGGCGGATTCGAACACAACCATCTCTTCTTATTCCGTGGGCAAGCGCGTTACCGTGTAAAATAACGCGGTGGCTCCAGGATTGAGAAGAGATGGATGGTATGATCAATATTACTAATCAATTGATTTACGAAAGCTCAAATATTCAATCAGACACAAGGTTTTTGTAGGTGATCACCGCTGCAGAGTTCCACCCCATCCAATGCCAATGGCTCGTCTACTCTTCTTCCAAGGGCTCCATCAGATTATGTGATATGCGGGACCGCGCATTGTGTGACGCCCATGCTAAAAGTCGGTCGCCTCTTCTGTCGGTAACAGAGGAAATTGAAGACTAGAAGAGCTGAATAAAAACATAAGAATGAAATATTTGAATGATTTTTTGGGTATGAGTATCGGATTAAACTATGCACAAATACAAGGAGATAGTAAAAATGTTCATTAGGGTATGAAAAAAATCCGAAAAGTTTCTGAATTAACTATTTGCAGTTATGGTTCGAGTCGTCTGATATATTTTATATATTTAGATCTAGGAACGCAAAATGGACCTTGAAAAGCTCTGTTTTAACTGTTTTCTCTCGCTTTGCTTGTTGTAATCTGGGTGACTTGTGCATAATAGAGCGATGTTCTGCAGGCGTTAAAGGAGGCCGGTCAATAGTATCTCTTGACGCAGTGACCGATTCCGAATAGGAATGGGGAAAGACTAAAAATAATGAGAAGAGATGTTTATACAAAGAATATGTAGATAAAAAGTAGAATAGAACTGAAAGAGAGTAGAATGTAGATCATTTTGGCGTGAGTAGATCATTTTGGCGTGAGTCTAGTCTATTTTGGCGTTTCAGTCTATGAAGAGGCCGAAGATCCATCTACGCGCTCTTTCTTCTCCGAAATCATCGCCAGCGTGAGCGATGTTAAGTTCTCCCATGACGGCCGCTACCTTCTTACCAGGGATTATCTCACGGTCAAGGTACGCTTACTGAGATATTTATATCGTCTTGAATTGATTTTTCCGACAATTTTAGAAGTATTGATTAATCTTGGAGTGAGTGGTGCATACACCCGCCGCATATAAATTTACCGAAGTTTCTGCCGCTGTTGTGATGCCCTATTATTTTGGTGCTGAGCTACCTACTCAGTGAAGGTTACAAGTCTTATACACTCGGCTGCATAATTGTAAAGTGTCTTAATTTTCCAATAAATTGATCTCGTAGGTTTAAAATTTTCAACAAAAAAAATCAGCTTAACCAAATCTGAGCTTTTCAACTTATGCAAAGGATATTGATTGATAATGTGGTAGACAGCGTATTCACCTGGATGCAATGAAGATTGAAGGAATTGAGAGATAAAAAAGTGTGCATGTAAAGTGTGGTTCATGTTGTTGTTGTCTTGCCCATAGGTCCTGTCGAGGGGACTCCTTTGGGATAGGTTGGTGAGGATCCTTTTGATTCCGGAGAAATATTCTCCGTCTACACTCGCACCGCAGTCGGCGATCCTCTTCGCGAGACCCATTTGTTACCCGGAGAAGGGCAAGAGGCTATTTTACTGGCGCCTCGACCCAGTGTGGTTCATGTCCCTTTTCAGGTGTGGGACTTAAACATGGAGTCAGCGCCAGTGGAGACTTACACAGTGCACGAGCATCTCCGCTCCAAGTTGTGCATGTTGTACGAGAACGACTCAATTTTCGACAAGTTCGAGTGCGGGTGGAGCGGCGACGATAAGTTAGTTGGTGGCAATTACAAACAAAGTTGGTCAATGAATAAGATAGTTTGTGAGTAAGTAACTGCAACAAGACCATTCAACGCATGTTATTGCGCTCACTGAACTTGAATAGTTTCGCAGTTCTGATCAACTGTTGACAGGGTTTTTTTTAGTGTGCAAGAAAAAGGTACAGACGCCCGCCGAAGATGGAAATTTTGTTTCCATAAGTACGATTTTTCAAACAAATATCCGCGGTTGGAGATTTTTTTTGCAAAATTAACCTGACTTTGTTGTTGCAGGTCCGTTTTCGGGTCCCCCTTATGTTTTTCAAAAAAAGACAAGCGCGAAATTGTTTTCTTTCAACATAATGGTACCACCTTGTGATTTGAAAGAACAGAGGCCCGCCGACAGATGATCTTACATGACCATTTAACTCCTGACTGTGGAAAAAAAACCCTATTTTTTCCATTAGACGAAAAATTGGCTTTAAAGGCACATTCTCACGGGTTCCTATCACAATCTCTTCCGCACGTTTGCCAGAGGAAACTCGGAGGCTGGTTAGTCTTCTTTTTTTGTTGTTCAGTTTTGAATTTGGTACCTACCGCCAACTCGGGCAGGTGCCTATTAAAATGAATTTGGTACCTACCGCCAACTCGGGCAGGTGCCTATTAAAATGAATTTGGTACCTACCGCCAACTCGGGCAGGTGCCCATTAAAATGAATTTGGTACCTACCGCCAACTCGGGCAGGTGCCTATTAAAATGAATTTGGTACCTACCGCCAACTCGGGCAGGTGCCTATTAAAATGAATTTGGTACCTACCGCCAACTCGGGCAGGTGCCTATTAAAATGAGAAACGACTAGAAAGAAAGGTTGAGTAGTTGAAGAGAGAAAAAAGCGATAAGGCAAGAGGAAAACGGTGTGAATTTGGCATTAGTTGACCTATCGTTAGTGAATCAATCAATAAATATGAAGAAAATTGCTCAGATGATTGGCGTTCTTTTGAGGTACAGTCTCACTTTCAAACAGAGCCACTCTTTTAACACGAGAAGCAATTTCAGTTCTGAAGAGAGTTATATTTCTCTATCTTGAGATGCAGTGTTACTAATACATATATGACGCTGCCGTTTTGATGTTTTGCCATAAATGTACTTTTCGATGATTTTTATTTGTTTTATGACAGATTCTAGCAAAATAGCCTTATTTTATGGCGCTGCCATCAAAATAGCCTTATTTTATTGCGCTGCCATCAAAAATCAATTATTTTATGGCGCTGCCATCAAAATAGCCTTATTTTATTGCGCTGCCATCAAAAATCAATTATTTTATGGCGCTGCCATCAAAATAATTGATTTTTGATGGCAAAGCAATAAAATAAGGCTATTTTGATGGCAGCGCCTTAAATAAGGCTATTTTGCTAGAATCTGTCATAAAACAAATAAAAATCATCGAAAAGTACATTTATGGCAAAAAATCAAAACGGAAGCGTCATATATTATTTTTCTCTCGACATACAGTCTCACTCTCCGTTCCAGCTTTCTCAGGCAAGACGTGGGAGGCTCGCCCGGGTGATCCGCACGCGGTGCTGCGAACCCGGAGAGTGGTCGGAGGTGGCGTCGCCAGTCGGAAAAAGCGTGCAGCAGCGGCTGCAGCTGTCACCAGCGCATGTGAGAGTTGTTTTAATGTGGTCGCCGACTCAGTTTCGTGTTGCGTAGAGGCTTTAAGCTTTAGTTAATTTTGAAAATTTATAAAAGCATTGGTCAGCGGGGCGGAATAGCACCGAGCCGTTTGTTTCTAAGAGAAAGCGAGCGAGTAACTGAAGATGCGTTGCTTGCGTACGATGATGTTGAAGCTTCGAGTAGAGTTTTAATGTCTCTAGCCTTCTCTTCGAGTTTGGTAGGTATTAAAAGCTCAAGAAAACCAGTTTATAGGAATTGGGTGGTTTTCAAGTGTCCAAGTGTCATCTATCAGCTGGGAGGGTGTGTGGGATTGAGTGATTGAAGGTCCAGAATGGGTTCGGATCAGGGGTTTCATAATGCGTCCTAAGGGGATGAAGAGGCCCCCGTCGAAGGGGATGAAGAGGCCCCCGTCGAAGGGGATGAAGAGGCCCCCGTCGAAGGGGATGAAGAGGCCCCCGTCGAAGCAAAAACACGCCTCGAGAGACCAATGGTGACAGCTAATGATGAAAAAAAAAGAATTATAAAATGAAGGCCTTTTATTGAATCGGAAACTAATTTCCGAAGTAAGATGAATAAGTTTCCCGCCAATACACAGTAGGATTCGAAGATAGTATAGCTCTTGAATTGGATGTCGGAATGAGTGCTGAGTTTGCAGCGGATGATGAGCTATCGGGAGATTCACTGGACTTCCAACGGAAGATTCTGCACACCGCCTGGCATCCGCAAGAGAACATCATAGCATTGGCTGCAACAAACAACCTTTACATCTTCTCGGACATTTGAAGAAGTTCCTACCCATTTGAAGTCGAGACGTGTTTTTTCGCACCGCATATTTTGATTAAACTTTTATTCATCTTGTAGATGCCCCTGAACCATTGTCTCTCTCTCTTTCCTACCTTTTTTTAAAGGGGATGTTCTCTCTTATTTCAGTTAGGTCAGAGACTAAAAAGAGTCATAAAACATTCTTCAATAGTCATAGGAGTCTACTTAAGAGAAGGAAACTGCTTAAAGCATCGACCCTCGTTTTTTTCTCCGACTTTCCGCGATGTATATCGTGCTCTCATATCGAGCGCTTCAGGATTGGGCTTCAAAGGTTTTCCGATTTTTTTATTGTTACTACTACGGAAGAAGGTACCCTCGCAAGCCATGGGAAAGTTCCGTCCTACAGTCGTGATTGAGTGAACTTCCAAGTAACGAGTAAAAATATTTTTGTCCGATTCTTTTCACGATTACGCTGTTTTAGTCTTGTTTCTTGATTTCTCAATTAGAAAGATGGCCACTTTTGATCGTTGGTGATGATTCTGAACTAAAGTTTCACGAATTGTAAGTAAGTAAATTTAAATTAGCTGATTGAGTCGGTTCAAGGTATGCGTGAGATGACGGGTACTGTAGTGTACTGTAGTGCATTCGTATTGGGTTCGAGAAATAGAAAACTAGGCGTCATTCAAGCTATTATTGAGATTTTAAGGAAAGAAAGTACTCAGGCTTGAGAAGAAGCGAACTCATGCAGTGTCTCATCTCAAGATTGAATACCATCATGAAATTATGGGATGGAACTTAGAAAAAAAAACTGGCGGTTTTTTCCTCCACAGGGCAATAAGAAATAGTAATTGAATGTTCAACTCAAGATAGATAACTTTTTTTACGTTTCTAATGGTTTCCATACTCAAAAGTTTTCGCGAAAGAGCTTCGATGTTCAAAAGATGGAAACGGTAATCCAATAGACAAGAGAGATCGAAGATTCTCGGCCGTTCTCAAATCTAGGTCTATCAAATGGGTTTCGAGAAATTCGCTGAATTCCGAAACTTATATCACTAGTAGATTGATATTTTGGAGTTTATTCTTGCTGAGAGCAGAGCAGCTGGTAGTATTATAGGACATGGGACTCCTGGCGCGGAAAAGAATAGGTCGAACTGAGATATTTTGAGTTCCTTTTTTACATACACGCTCATCTCTTGTTAGGTCTCTGTCTTAATCTCGCCCTCTCGTTTTTTTTGTTGAAAATTCAAATTATGAAACTACGGAATAGAGATTTCACTGCATCTGCTCTAAGTGACTCTAGTCGTAAAGTTTAGTTGTCAACAATTGCCGTAGGTGAAAATGCCACCGAATCTATCTCATAGTGTTGAAGTCTGTTATTTCGATGTCATGTTGCGAAGCTCCGCTGTTTTTTGTTCTCTTTCCTGTGAATGCGTTCTCTCCCGCATTATTTATTAGAGAGCAAACATAATGTTGTCTATTCTATTATGTATAAGGCTCCTCTTGTGAAATTCTACAACGATTTCTCTGAAGAGATGCAATTTTATTGTGTATTAAGCGAGTTTTGTTGACGTTGTTATAGAGGGAGAATCCCCCTGTAGAAGTAAGCGTTATTTTGCGTGTTCTTTTCAACTATTCGAGTACATTCATTCACAAGAACCCCTTTTCACAAAGAGCAGAAAGTGTACCGCACTAAAAAATATACTCGGCACATCGGAATTTCTTCTTCAGTACGATTCATGTCTTTTTCTCGCTAAAAAGAGCTATGATTGTTTATTTTTATTTAAAGAAACATTGATTGATTGATTATAAGGCGTCGAATTGCTTGTTTCATTTTGATTACAGACGCTAAATAACTGATGACATGTAGATCATTGTAAATGGATCAACTCGTGCGCGTATTCTGACTCTTTCATGTAGGAAAGAGGATAACTTGTCTTCATTTCAATAACGAATCGTGATAGAATTTACAGATAAATGTGAAACGAAAGCTACAATCTATTCACATTCACAAGCAAATGGTCTGATATGGAATCTACAACATCATGGAGAATTTTGACTACTCATGCAAAGAGTAGATTCATATCCCTTAATAAATTTTTGTCGGTGATTCCAGAGATAGACCCGGGCTATTCAGATAAACAACGTTTAACCGCCTTCCAAAGCTTCATTAATATGAACTAGATTCAAGTTGTAAATTTACATGCGTGACAAACATGCCTACTATATTCATATTAAGAAAAACCGAAAGTGGCAACAAAAAAAACACAAACTTACTCCGGCAAAACATACATGATTGTTATAATTCGGTGAGAAATACACGTCATACATATAGCATCAGAACACGTATGACTGTCATTTTCGGAGTGGCAGTTTTGAGTAATTACAAACTTACTCCGGCAAAACTTGGCCGAAGAGTTTCTACGAGCAACACATAGGATTTGAGGGTTTTAGTGTGAGGTCATCATTATAAGGGAAGGGGGGAGTGAAATACTTATATTAGTGTATACAGTATATACATCATGAAAATGTTCAAAAAAAGCAAGACGACGCTGGAGATGCGAGAGTGTCGCCACGCGAACCCTTCCACTTCTTGGCTGACAGAATGCACTGCAGACAGATGCAATCATTACAAACTAAAGAATCCAGAACTTACTAACCCACTAGTTTTGATGACCTATCTGGAGCCACAAGTTGTTGATCCTCTCGCTGATCCATCTAGAGCTTACTGACCCAGTAGTTCAACAGAGACCCACCCGGCTAACTACTGGTTCAACTCATTAGTAATTACACATCTAGAGCTGGTTGATCCATTGGATTTTTTTTTTGTGGACTTAAATGTATAGATTATTTTTCTTGATAAGATGAGAAGAAATAAAGGAATCGAAGGCTTCTGACGGTATCGACTAGCTTTCTGCACGACGCTCTCATTTCGATTCCAGCAGGTTGTCGCTGCAGACCGCACAATGGTGTCCGTCCTGAAAGAAATCTTCTGTAGCTTTCTTGTTGATATTCACCTAATTAGACTCGAGACAAGCAGTTCATAGTACAAGAGTTCTTCCTCCACTCATCAGTATGATTGAGCTCGGTCTCTAGCAGTATTTGAGACCGTATCTTCCAAACGATGTTCTACATTTCCTCAACTCTTGTTGATATTCACCTAATTAGACTCGAGACAAGCAGTCAAGATACCTGACGTTCTCGCTCGAACTTTATCAGGAATATCATGAATAGTAGAATTGTGAAGACTTGTATGAATTGTGGCGCGCTTGATGTCTACGACATTGATTATAAAGCGCAAAAGGGAAAATAAATATTTTTTTAAAAAGGACACTAATGAGCTCGCAGGTATCTTTACTTATATGTATATGTCAAAAACTCTGAGTTCTTTTGCTTTTACTACAGCGCGAATCAGTATGTAAAACGCTTCAAATGTTGGGCACATCCTTTGGTGTTACGGTGTATAAGAAAACAGAGGGGTCAATACCACTTTCTGCCGAACCGCATGCACCTTGGCTGCGCTCTGAAAACTTGGTTTTTACCACTTTCTCTTAAAATTTGCTCAGGCAAAGTTTATGCTAACTAAGCCATACGGCTTAGAAGCGAGACCGTATCAAACAGCTAAGCAGAGCTTAATATGTACATTTTGGTCTGTTTTGGCCGCAAGTGAAGTTGATCCAAAAAAGTATGCCTCCACAGACTTCTTTTCAATAGATTTTCTGAAAACGCACCACAGCGTATCAGGAGGCTGATGTCCTCCTTGCAAAACTCCATCGATTTCCTTCCTTCCGTCTTCTCTGTACTTCACAACTGCTTTCCGCCGAATTTTCTGTAAAAAAGGTTTTTCTTTCGAATTCATTCATTCATTCTTTCTTTTTTCCATTTTTCTTATTTTATTATATAATTCCGTTTCTTTTATTCTTTTTCATGTGCAGATGTGTTTTATTATATACATTCTGACTATTTTCCTACTATCTAATCACACACGAGTCATACATTCTGACTATTTTCCTACTATCTAATCACACACGAGTCATACATTCTGACTATTTTCCTACTATCTAATCACACACGAGTCATACATTCTGACTATTTTCCTACTATCTAATCACACACGAGTCATACATTCTGACTATTTTCCTACTATCTAATCACACACGAGTCATACATTCTGACTATTTTCCTACTATTTTCACAATCACACACGAGTCACACGACCAGAAACATTCAAAACCAAAATAACTGATTTTTTCGCGTATGTTTTCTGATAATGTAAGTACTTTCTCTTTTTTGATATGTTCACTTGTTCAGATAAGTGAGAGAAACGGAAGAGTGGAAGAGAATAGCGACTAGAGAAGAGAAGATAATGGCGGCCACACTGGTTGGAGAATGAAAAAAAAGAGTTCGCCATGCTGATGAGAAATGTGATACTATGACTTGATGTCCCTTCTGCGGAACTGTGGGCGTGGTTATATGCGTCACTCGACTACCGCCCTTTCTCTTTCTCTCTTTCTCTCTCTCTCTCTCTCTCTCTCTCTCTCTCGCTCTCTTCTTATATCTTTATCTCTCCCTCGTCTCTCCATCAACGTATTTTCGCAAATAACTCAATAATTTTTTAAACTGCGATTTCTCCTTTGTCCTCAAGATAAAGCTTTTGGAATTTCACAGAATAAAAATGAGATCAAATAAAAATGGTTTTAAAGGTATTGGAGAGAACTTAGGTCCATCGTAACCAAAATACAAGATAATTCCATTGCGAAAACATCATAAGCGATATAAACATCATGCTAATCAGTAGCTCTGCGTGACTCACTGTGCCGAAGTCTAGCTCTCAGTGACCTACCGAGTCGAAATGACCCTAGCTATAAGCAACCGACCGGGATGAAATGACCCTATCTCTAAGCTACCGAACGGGTCTATTCATCCTATCTCTAACCAATTATCGGGTCAAAGTGACCCTAGTTCCAAGTTAGGAACTGGACCAATTAAGCTCTAAGCTATCAACTAAGTCTAAGTGACTTTAGCTCTGAGCGACCAACCGGGTCTTAGGAACCCTAACTTTCAGCGATAAACTGGGCCGCAGTTCACTCTAAGCGACTAACCGGGTCGTAGAGAGGATCGCCGTCCTCTTTCCCGTTGCCTGCCATGAATTCGGCTGCATCCGTAAGCTCCGTGTCGTGGAAGATGTTTATCATTTTCTATCTGAGGGCTGAAAGATTTAAAGGCTGCGGCCGGCATCGTAAAGCTAAGAAAAAGGAAAGATGCGCAGATTCAATAACTGAGTTAGAAATTGACGTACTGTCAGAAAGCCATTAGAGTAAGATGGTTCCTGACGAAAACTTAAGTTATACAGGCAGTTAGAACCACACGATCCTTCATATTTGTGCGATCCAGACCACACGATCCTTCATATTTGTGCGATCGAGACTAGCAAATTGTTATATAGTTGTTTTATTGTATAACCGCGAACATTTGCGTGATAATATTGAGTCTCTATTAGGAATCGAAATTTTTCAGTTCTATTTCAAAAAAAAACTTTTCGGATAGAAACTTCAATTTTCAAATCGCCCCTGATTTGGAATGACGTGGACACTGCAGAGGTCATAAAAAAGGGGACTAAAAGCAATAAATACAAGCAGGGCATCTACGCTTTCGCTACTGTTTTTTTCTCTATCTAGATGTGACACCGTTTCCATGTGGATTCATGAATACAAACAGTAATCGAGTACATTTGCCTTTTTCTACGGCTTAACCGAAACCCTACAATTATCGCTCTTCTCCTCTCCCATTTCCACCCGTATATCAAGGTAGGTACAATATTCCCTTTACAACATGTTGATAACGAGGTACTTGTTTTCAGAATAAGGTAGTATCTCAAAGTTTTATTTAATAGTTCAAAGTAATCGGCACTAACAAGAGCAAGTTCAACCGCTTAAGAGCACTGACAAACAACGAAAAGACAACCGTACTTCGGTGCAAAGCTCGCGAAAACAAATTGGAATGGGATATCAAAGGGAAAGGGCAAAGTGCAAGTTTAAATAGAATAACATAGAATTAGAACAAGGGTTTCACGAGACACAATTGTGCGTTGATTCGTGCCAGGAAAACTTCTGTAAAAGCTGTGCAGAACCGACTACTCACCACAAAACGGATTTCCAAAAACTCAAAATTGAAAAAAAGGTTTACAAGAACTTTTATTGAAACCGCAGCTAACCTAATTGTAAGCAACCATCGTCGATATACTCCTAAGCAGCGCCTTGCCATGAAAACAACAAAAAAACTTTCACGAGTTTTTGTTATACCGTAATATAAATTTATTGTTTTCGATAGAAAAGGGCAAGAAGGTGCACGTCTAACCAACATTTCAACGGAAATTTTTTCGTCAAGGCTATCTGTTTGAAGTCAGCTAACAGAGTATGAAACGGTTAATGCGAGCAAATATACCTGTGAGCGAGCCAAATTCTACGGTTCAAGACACAGAATGAGAAACTTGGGTTATGAAATAACTTCATGACTAGAGGAAAGAAAGTTGAACAAAGAACTAGACATATATGATACATCAAGTGAAGTAGGTGATACGGAGAGACAGCTCTGAACAGATCTGACATGCGTGGTAAATCGGAGGATGACGAAGGGAGAAAAAGAGGGGAGAGAGGGGGAGAAGAGAGACATAGAGATACGGGTAGAGAGGGTCGGAAGAATAGAATAAAAGAAGGGGATGTGATATAACTATAATGAAAGAGATATAGGGGAAAGAGTGGAAAAGACAATGCTTAGTGAATCAAATTGCTTCCTTGTTGATAAAAGGCAGAACTGTGATTGAGATCATTTATAGTACATTATTAGAGCATATCGAAACCAATTAGTCATCTGGGTAAGAGTAAGAGTAACTCTGAGCCAAAGACCATACATCTGCTACGCATAAGATCAACCCAGAAGCCAACCAGAAACCAATTCACTTAAATGATAAAGCGGTACTCATTCAGAACCAAACAATCAAGCACAAAATAGTAGTCTTGTTGAATTCTATCAATTCTGCACGAAAGATCCATCACAATTCTTATTTAGCACTATAAATTCGTGAGCATGTCAGATATAACAAGGAATCGTGTATAATATTGACCTTGCAGTATGTAAACATTGTTAATAAAGTTAATATCAAATAACAATTTGTTAAGATAAAAAATACACGAACTTTTGCAAACACTTATTTGCTTTAGTTAGTCAAAGATGTACATGTATGGCAAGCTGAAGATCGATAAATAGCAGCACTATCTCTAGACATAGAAAAGTAGTTCCATTCAATATGAATGACCTAATCCATCCTCAAGAATCGACCATTTTCGGAAGACTCGCTCCATCATACAGAACTCTCTTCTGGCCTCGGCAGGGAGGACGACCGCGGGATCGACGGGGGAAGCGATGGAGCGCGTCCTGAGAGGAAAACGCCGCCTTGCAGATACCGTACCGCCCTGACCTCGAGGCGATTGAAGCATGCGATGAGAATGTGTTCTCTCTGCAATCAGCAATGTTTATCTCCTTAATGAAGTGTTCTCTCATTTGGATGAAAAAACTGGATTTGGCTGTTGTTGATCGTCTTACCTCCCACGCCTTTCGACTACCCTTTCTTTTCGTCATAAAACGTCACTTCCATAGAAAACAGTTGGAATCTAACCTAATCTAATCTAACCTAATCTAATCTAACCCGATATCGTTCTATCGCTCTCAATCAACCTTTTTTCTATTATTGTCTAAACTGAATATACATTTACTCAAAAAATTTTCTATCAAACAAAACATTCAAATCATTTCAAAATGCATCGAGAACATTTCAGGAAAAAAAAGAAGATATTTCTTTCGATGAACAAACGAATTGCGAGCGAATAAGAAAATTCGCATAGAACTACAATTGTCATTATCGAATTAGTCAAAACAAAGATTATTTGTTTTCAGTAAATGGGTTCAAATATTTACTTATATCCTGAATATATCACTCAATATATATTCAACATATCAGTATGTCATTAACACTATAACCGACCGACAATTAGGACAATTCTTAAAAAGTTGTTGCGAGACCATTTACGATAATAAGTTATGATCTTATCTCCTTTCCTAGATTCTTCTCGTATACATTTAAAAAGACTTGTTTTACTGTCTCACAATTTTTAAAATCCACTAAAAATCATTGTTTTTTTATTTTGTAGATTCATTCGAACTTTCTCAACTGTAAAGTTAAGATATTCAATACAGTAACTAGAATAGGTTGTGCTTTGTTTTGTTTTCATGTCGACTTTTTCAAAATATAGTTAACATGATCGCTCTCTATCTATCTATCTATCTATCTATCTATCTATCTATCTATCTATCTACAGTACCGCCCGAAATGTTATCATATATAGATTATTGAACATAACTTTTTTGTAAAAAAACGAATGAAGCTCAAGTTTTCAGATTCTTTTACTCGTATTCCGATGTCCAACAGTTCAAACCATGACTTGAAACAAAAGTTGTTTGATTTAAGTTCACAAAACAAACAAAAAATTATAATAAAAATCATGGAGAAAAAACAGCTTCTTGCATAATTTTACTTGTATTTCGATGTCCAACAGTTCGAAGAATGACTTGAAACAGAAATCGTATGAACTAAGTTTAAAAAACCACAAAAAACTCAACAAAAAAATCATGGAGAAAAAAACTGAAAAATAGAAGGTATACCAATTTCGATGTATCTCCTGGAGATAATCAATAAATTCCTCCAAAAATTCTCCGGTACATTATAGATGCCCAAAAAAACTTCTGTGAGAATTTGAGCTCTGAATGTTATCTTTGAAAAAAGTAATGTTCAATAATCTATATATGATAACATTTCGGGCGGTACTGTATCTATCTCTATCTGTCTCTCTCTCAATCTCTCTCTCTCTTTCTCTCAATCTCTCTCTCTCTCTCTCTAAAAACTGAGTGATGATCCCTGAACTGAAGCGCAAAACAGACTTCTAGCATCGTAGTATCAGAATGATTTAAACAAAATCAATTCTGTCAAATATTTCTTTATCTACCTCTTTATCTTCGAACCAACTATTATTTCTTATTGAAGTTGCATTCAGATTGGGAACCCTCATTTAAATAATGCTAATCAATAAATGGATCAAAAATACTGACGAAGGCGCATATGCCAAGGGCTTCTTGGGGAAGAAGGGGCTTCTCCAGCTGAATCTCTTTGAGTCGACGAACTCCTTTCACTCCCGACAGCAGCGTCCACAGCTTCCCCGTCGCATAGTCCAGCACTACCAGGTTGCCGTACTGACATCAACCACCTTTGCCATAAGTATACTAACAACACATGCTTACCAAAGACAATTTTCGCACGGGAGGGAGACTTATGACCTATCGCGTTTTACAGACTAGCCTACAATCGCGTAATTTCAACATTTTTTCCCCTCAAATTTCATTTTCAGTGGAGACAAAAAATCAAACTTGAAGAAGCCTCTAAAAACCGCAAACCGAATTTTTCTGTGCTAATGTCGTATAGTTCATTTTTCACTATTAGTTTCCCAGGTATCAAGGCATAATATTCAAAAAGTCAAACGAACGGGGATTTTGAAGCCTATGAATAAAAACGAAAATACACAGAAAGCAAGAAAAAATCTTGAGAAGAAAAAAACCGGAAAAGAGAATTTCAGGGAATGAAAACAGAGTTATCATCTGAAGTTTTGTCCTTAAACGAAGGTTCCATAAATCGATCCACCGACACATAAATCGATCGATTTGAAAAAGGTTTGCAAAAAGCGAGACTAACCTTGTCTACGATGGCAGAGGCCGGTGACACAATGTGATCATTGAGTCGATAAGTCTTCGACAGGTCGTACTCATTGATGAGTGAGAGAGAATGGTCCACCACGAAGAGAAGCAGACGGTTGTTTGCTGCATCGCACGTCAAGAGAACGACAGCTCTGAAACCAGGTTCTTTCAATCAAATAATCAATCAATAAGTTTATGAGCTAAGTAGATAAGAGCTCCGACGGCAAAGCAAAGACACTGGCTCGGTTTTCCATCGATCAATAATTTTTGGACGATTTTTTTGAGTATGTTTCATTTTCCTGACTTTTAACTTTTTGTAGCCCATACAACGAACTCTGCTCAAGAAAATCTTGTTTTCTGAAAGCCTTATTGATGGTATACGATAAAGTGAATTGAAGTTATTAAATTCAGCTGAAAATCTAGGTTTTTCCCTCTCATCACGAATCAAACTCTGTTTTATAAAACCATAAGTACCAGAGTGTCTTCTCAACCCGCCCTGCGAGTGAAAGCTATGCACTGCTTAAAAGGCAAGGTAAACTTATATCATAAACCCTGGCACAGTCTATAGCTAGTTGAGAGCGAGATATCAGACCTATCGTATCTCTATTTTAGAGCGAGCGCGTCTGTTCTCTCAAACAAATGTCAGTTCGAACCATTCAGAGTTAAATTGTTAAAAAGAAACTTGTAGTCTGCTTGATCTTCCGCCACAGAGAGGTACTGATACCGCGTCTTTCTGCTCTCCTTCAGCGTTTTCCAGCCCTGAACTCAGAAAAGAGGTCTTTGAGCGGTCTTTGCGATATCCTTTCCCTCATTTTACAAAACTCACCTTTTTTCCTCTGATATAGACCCAAAGCGCGCTCTTCAGATTGTCCCCGCTGGTCATGAAGAGCTGCCCTCTTGGCCCTACCGTAATCCAGCGGGTCCTTGATAGCTCGATCTTTGGATCCTTCGGGCACGTGATCGTCTGCAACAGCACCAATTCATACATTCCTTAAGCACTAATTGCAAGAAACTTTCACTTCCAAAACAGGAACTAGCTGACCTCAATCTTCTTGAACTGATCTGTGATGTCGAAAACGTGCACACTTCTGCCTTTGGACTGCATCACTGAGACGTACAGTATCTGTAAGAAGCGATCGATTTTTGTGGTGTTGTTAAAAGAGGAAATCAAGTAATTTTTACGAAAACTCGTAAAAATCTGAACCTCAAACGGACCTTTATGGTTCGCGGGCGTCTCTATTATCCGCTGAGCTAATAATGCAAACTATTTCTGGTAATTCTTCGAAAGTTAAAAAGAAACATCCAGTTTATTTGGAAATGTCACTTATAACATGTGACATCTGAATACACTTTGATGACTATACCTCAGACAAATACTAGCAAACTGTATTTGCATGCAACAGTACCCCTTATACATATAGGTCTACCTCTCTATGAACACAGGTGTACCCCTTATACATATAGGTCTACCTCTCTATGAACACAGGTGTACCCCTTATACATATAGGTCTACCTCTCTATGAACACAGGTGTACCCCTTATACATATAGGTCTACCCCTCTATGAACACAGGTGTACCCCTTATACATATAGGTCTACCTCTCTATGAACACAGGTGTACCCCTTATACATATAGGTCTACCTCTCTATGAACACAGTTGTACCCCTTATACATATAGGTCTACCTCTCTATGAACACAGATGACGTAAGCTGGAATAGGATTACAGACAGAAATGGTCACTCGCACTATCAAGGATTCTCAAAAACGACCGTAACGGTCGGACCTTTATTTTAGCGATAAAGAAAAATGGAAAGGTCTACCATCTCTTCACTTTACTCGCTTATCATTATTCCATAATTTCAACGATCGCAAGTAACCCTTGTTGAACTATGCGAGGCAGTTATTGAAAGTTTCTCGAAGAACGGAATACATCTCTTAATACGGTGGTGACTCTGACTGAATTCCGGAATTTACTGTTTTTGGATCTTTGAAAAATCTGTCTTTCAATGTCAAATTATTGCTGACCTGATTCTGCTCATCGACTGACAGCGAAGACGCAGACGAGTTTTTAATGAGTATTTGGTTGAGGATAGTTCCACTGGGAGAACATATGTACACTCCTGAAATGACATTCACATTCCACTGGGAGAACATATGTACACTCCTGAAATGACATTCACATTCACTAAAATAACCACACGATTAAGCATTTCATATAGGAAGCACTATCACAAGGATAAGCAACGCGCTTTGGCAGTGCACTGGCAACGTAATTACTCTCGGTTAAAAAGACAACCCCGCCTCTTGGACTGACATTGGTCCGAGTAATAGTGCAATCATATTTTATCTTAACCTAGTATCAATCTTCAAACTTTTAACTGAGCATTTGTTGAATGACAGTATACATTTAAACAAGAATGACAATCTCAATCTAAAGAGAATGACATTCTCAATCTAAAGAGAATGACAATCTCAATCTGGAGACACGTACACGGTAAGCTGTTTCATAAGCTCACCGCCACAGCTGTCAGAAACCGCTAGCGCCTCAGGCATCGCCTTGGTCGAGAAGGCGATGACGCATATCGGCCGAGTAAGGAAACTGCTCCCAAACGAAAGAAGAGGGGAATTCGAAGAAGACGGCGAACCTAAAAATGTGGGAAATTGCTTCATATCATCAACTCATTTAGTAAAGGCCAGTGATTTTATTCTTTATCCGTCACCTCTAACAAATTCAGGCACTTTTTTACCTGGTCTGGTAGGGCGGAGCCTCCTCCGCGCGTTTCGCGCGCAATGTCTCAGGAAGGGATTTTATTCATGAAAACTCCCTTCCCCCCTTTCTCCTTAGGACCCCCCTTCCCCCTAGGGCCCCTCCCCCCTTGCTTAGGTAGGGCCCTCTTTCTCCCCCCTTCCCCCTTTAGGGTCCCCCTCCCTTCTCTGCTTAGGTAAACCCCCTCCCCCTCCCCCTTTCCTTTCCCCAGAATTTATAAAGATAATTTAAAAAGAAAGAGAAGGAAAGAAATGTTGCTTGCCGGCAACAACAACAAGAGAACAAGTAAGAAAAAAGAATTTAATAGAGCCAGGCCGTGTTTTAGGGGAGCAGAGCCGCGCGGCAGTAAGCGCCCTACCAGACCAGGTAAAAAAGTACCCAAATTCATTCATAAGAAAAACAACAAGAAAATTTTCTGACCGAGTAACTGATTTTCAAAAAAAATGCTTCTCAAGGTGACTTCGTATTAAAAAAAATTTTTTCAATAGTATTCTGGAATATAAAATTGAAAAAAAGCTAACTTAAATCAAATTATTCGCTTTTTTTCTTTACTTTCAGTGAGATACTGGTTTCACCTCGAGAAAATCACTCGTGGTGAATACTACTCATAAACCTTACATTCGACCTTATCCCTGGAGCCATCTAATCGATAAAAAACCCCTCTCTCTACTATCACATTGATCTATCTAATGGATACAACCCCTCTCTCTACTATCACATTGATCTATCTAATGGATACAACCCCTCTCTCTACTATCACATTGATCTATCTAATGGATACAACCCCTCTCTCTACTATCACATTGATCTATCTAATGGATACAACCCCTCTCTCTACTATCACATTGATCTATCTAATGGATACAACCCCTCTCTCTACTATCACATTGATCTATCTAATGGATACAACCCCTCTCTCTACTATCACATTGATCTACATATCTAATGGATACAACCCCTCTCTCTACTATCACATTGATCTACATATCTAATGGATACAACCCCTCTCTCTACTATCACATTGATCTACATATCTAATGGATACAACCCCTCTCTCTACTATCACATTGATCTATCTAATGGATACAACCCCTCTCTCTACTATCACATTGATCTATCTAATGGATACAACCCCCTAATGGATACAACCCCTCTCTCTACTATCACATTGATCTATCTAATGGATACAACCCCTCTCTCTACTATCACATTGATCTATCTAATGGATACAACCCCTCTCTCTCTACTATCACATTGATCTATCTAATGGATACAACCCCTCTCTCTACTATTACATTGATCTATCTAATGGATACAACCCCTCTCTCTACTATCACATTGATCTATCTAATGGATACAACCCCTCTCTCTACTATTACATTGATCTATCTAATGGATACAACCCCTCTCTCTACAATCACATTGATCTATCTAATGGATACAACCCCTCTCTCTACTATCACATTGATCTATCTAATGGATACAACCCCACTCTCTACTATCACATTGATCTATCTAATGGATACAACCCCTCTCTCTACAATCACATTGATCTAACTAATGGATACAACCCCTCTCTCTACTATCACATTGATCTATCTAATGGATACAACCCCTCTCTCTACAATCACATTGATCTATCTAATGGATACAACCCCTCTCTCTACTATCACATTGATCTATCTAATGGATACAACCCCTCTCTCTACTATCACATTGATCTATCTAATGGATACAACCCCTCTCTCTACTATCACATTGATCTATCTAATGGATACAACCCCTCTCTCTACTATCACATTGATCTATCTAATGGATACAACCCCTCTCTCTACTATCACATTGATCTATCTAATGGATACAACCCCCTAATGGATAAAACCCCTCTCTCTACAATCACATTGATCTATCTAATGGATACAACCCCTCTCTCTACTATCACATTGATCTATCTAATGGATACAACCCCTCTCTCTACTATCACATTGATCTATCTAATGGATACAACCCCTCTCTCTACTATCACATTGATCTATCTAATGGATACAACCCCTCTCTCTACTATCACATTGATCTATCTAATGGATACAACCCCTCTCTCTACTATCACATTGATCTATCTAATGGATACAACCCCCTAATGGATACAACCCCTCTCTCTACTATCACATTGATCTATCTAATGGATACAACCCCTCTCTCTACAATCACATTGATCTAACTAATGGATACAACCCCTCTCTCTACTATCACATTGATCTATCTAATGGATACAACCCCTCTCTCTACAATCACATTGATCTATCTAATGGATACAACCTCTCTCTACTATCACATTGATCTATCTAATGGATACAACCCCTCTCTCTACTATCACATTGATCTATCTAATGGATACAACCCCTCTCTCTACTATCACATTGATCTATCTAATGGATACAACCCCTCTCTCTACAATCACATTGATCTATCTAATGGATACAACCCCTCTCTCTACTATCACATTGATCTATCTAATGGATACAACCCCTCTCTCTACTATCACATTGATCTATCTAATGGATACAACCCCTCTCTCTACTATCACATTGTTCTGTGTTCTTCAAATTTTCACACATGTGTCGAAAAAAGTTGATTATTTTACGATAAAATATGGCCAATTGTCAAAAGAGGGTGAGGTTATTACATTTTTCAGGCATTTAAGAAAATAAGGTGAGAATGAATTTATATTGCACCTCACACTCAACACATATTGGTCTCGTTCCTAAGCCGTAAGGCCTCGTCAGCGTAACCTTTACCTAAGTGAAAAAATATAATTGAAAATCTTAAAAAATTTTTTAGTTTTGTACACAGAGTCTTCCTCGTGTTGTTACATTGCAAAATGTATTTCAATAAATAAATAAACAAAAGCCCAGAGCGAAAAAGGAGTTTAAAAAACCGGAAGTATGTAGTGCAATTTACATCCAACCTCACCTTCTTTTGTCAATTGCCATAAAATACCAATAAAGAAACATTCATCACCCACACAATCCATCTTCAGCCACGGAGCCATTCGAGTCGACCTGGTTCACACTCTGCTTGCATGGAGTCGGAGTCACAGTTGAAGAACTCTTCAAATAAAGTTTTTTTAATACATAGTCAGGAGTGATGATTTTTCTTTTAAACTTAGGATATTCTTTACATCTGGTTGGAAATACATAGAATTTTTTTTTATAATTAATGTTCTAATTATTGATATTTATTAATCTCAAAATTTTGAAAAACTCACTACAGGCTGAAACTCATTGTAAAATATGCTCTCAACCCATCAACCAATTTGAACTACCAAATTAAAAGAAGAATGACTTACGAATGTGGTATTCAGAGTGTCATCGAGGGGTTGAGCGGGCAGAGAACTCGGACAGGAACTCGGGCCGGAGCTTTGCTTTGAGTCATTGCTCAAGTACGAAGGCTCTGGGGAGCTGAACAAATCAGAGGATTCAGTCAGTAAAAATGACCAGCTGAAAGAAAAGTTAGGGTCATTTGAACCCGGCCAGTCAGTGAATCGAAAAAGTGCAATTAATAGAGGCAATATGTGAGAATTCAGAATTGAGAACTCAAGAGCTTCTTTTACACTTCAATATGGTACAGAATGGTACGATTAAGTCGAATTACATCCGAGTGTTGAGTAATGATTAAAAAATGGTTACTTAGAGTCCTGTATTTTGATTACTTATCAATGATAGCCTGAATATATTTTTCACAACCTTGCTCTATCATTTTTTAATCGAAAATATAAGTGAACAAACGGCTTTGTTAGACTGTAATGTCTCTCAAATAGCTACGAGCACCTGAGTGCTACAGTATACCTCGGAGACGCAGTTTCGTCCGCGACAACCGACCGCTCCCTGAATGACATGACTGAGGGGCGTTCCCGAACCTGTCAACAAATTTCATCATACTTTAAGCTCAAACTTAATATCATTATTTTCTTCACTGTTCCATGCAAGAAAGTCGATTGCATTCACGACTTATTCTCAGAATCCTTTCGGCTCTTCTATTCTAGTCTAATCTACTCACAAAGCTAAAGAGGAATATTCCAAAATAACAGGTTGAAAAGTCTATCGCTAAGCGGTCCTATCAGGACTCGGCGAAAAGCTAAGCGGTCCTATCAGGACTCTTCAGCGCAACGCCACAGTTGATTATTCCTCTTTGCAAGTTTCCTTAACACCCTATCTGTACACCATGTTAGCGATAACACTGAACACGTTATCCTTTAGTGATAAAGGAATGAATTGTTAGTGAGAAAGTCGGACCTTATTCATAAAACTTGATAAGTATTGTAATCATATAGGAACAAGAATGTTCTCAATGGCTTGAGCGGTTGATCTCCTATAGCTTACTGCTATCTCCAGGTCATATAAACCAATGTGTAATTCCTTATTTTGCTAGATAAATTCCTCTTTTTCTCACTTTGAAAAGTGTCACGCCTTGGTGTTGATACGAATGACTGCTCTATTTGATCCCCTACCTGCCCCTTCCGAAATCACCCTTGCGATAAAGTATTATTATTATATAAGACGATGCTGGGAATAATTTTCGCCAAAATGCTCGAAATGTTGTTCCTCAGCCAAAAACTTTATTTCGCCAAGATTTCGAGTATGCGAACTAGGGAGAAGGAAATTCCGTTATTTGTCTTTTTTTAGCTGCAAAAATAGGGACGAAGAATCGGCCACCATTTCGCAGTGCCAAATGATGAATGACTCTGTGGCCAAGTTTTGTTCCTGCCGAATCACGGACAATTTTGTTTTTTCCTTTGTGACATATTTTGGCACTGCCAAACTCGGCTCTTTTTTTGAACACTTTTTGTCAATGCCAAATTACGGACAATTTTGTTTTTCTTTTGCGTCATGTTTTGGCACTGCCAAACTCGGCTCTTTTTTTGGAACACTTTTTGTCACTACCAAATCAGGGACAATTTTGTTTTTCTTTCGTGTCATGTTTTGGCACTGCCAAACTCGGCTCTTTTTTGGAACACTTTTTGTACGTTGAACAAAGCTCCGCAACGACCACATATTAAGCACTTCTAGCGACGTACCCCAACCGAGTTTAGTAAACAGTTGAGAAAAATGTATGTTGCTGCGCTAGTACGTAAAGATTTGTGTGCCGTTTGTAGTCGGTTTAATTACACAAGTTTGAGGTAAAGATTCGATCCGGCTCGTTGAAAGACGTAGCCTGAACCACACATTTAAAGAGATCAAAGTCTAGTATTGGCACTCCCCAAAGAGTTCCTGAGAGCGATCCTCCATCATCCCAGAAATGAGGCTAAGGAGTTGCAGGGGCTACAAAAAAAGCCCGATTTTGGCAGTGACAAAACAAGGACAAAAAAAACCGATTTTGACAGTGACAAAACAAGGACAAAAAAAAACCGATTTTGACAGTGACAAAACAAGGACAAACAAAAACCCGATTTTGGCAGTGACAAAAAAAGGCCGGTTTTGGCAGAGACAAAAGAAGGACAAAAAAAAGCCCGATTTTGGCAGAGACAAAAAAAGCCCGATTTTGGCAGGAAAAAAAGAAGTACACAAAAAAGCCCGTTTTTGGCAGTGACATAAGCAGTTACAAATTTTGTTCCTTCTTTAGCAGTGACAAAACGAGTACAAAGTAGAAAGCTTGTTTTTTGACGGTTTTTCTTGGCAGGCCCGTCAAAACGCATGTTATTTGCTGCCATTTATCATGGCGCTTTTTTCCGTTTCTTGCCATGGAAAAGCTTGGTTTTTCAAGGGAAATCTGCCCGAGGAATAACATTTTGAGCATTTTGGCGAAAATTATTCCCAGAATCGTCTTATATGTATAACACTCCACTACTTTCATCGATCGACTACATCTTCCATAACAATCTCTTCTTTTATCCTTATCAAAGTCTCACGATCTCTCACTATCTCTTGAAGACGTTTAATTTTACCACTTCGAGTTTATCTTTTTAATTGAAAGAAAAATTGAAAGCAACGAAAACGCTTGGCTCGAGAGGAATGGAAGAAGCGTGGGAGGCCGTGTCGGATGAAATCGCCCTTCTTCGCCCGTTACCCTGCAGAATCTACATCATCTGTATACCAGGTTCCAGAAGAATGAAAAACATCACGTGCGCATGAATCAATATAACGTAACTCCTGACTATCACATGAACAAAAGATACTCCACGCCGCGGGATTGAACCCAGCCCTCTCTATCTTATCGAGAGCACCTCTTACACTACATTTAACCCTTTTTTCTTGCAATATGTTTTCTTTTTTAAAACTGTACAATCCATTTGGTTTGAAGCGCGAGAAAAGAAATATTTTATATGCTGAATCAGAAGTCTATTTTTCCCATAAAAATCACGTATTCATTACTACCCATTAACCTCTCCATGTTAGAGCTGAAAAGTTAGCCTTTGGAATTAAGTTAAGGACTATTGATTGAACTATCGCACAGAAAAAAGCTAGTCCACCGGGCATCCCACCCGGTGGACTAGCTTTTTTCTGTGCGATAGTTCAATCATTTGTCATCTTAACCAGGCGTCACTGCCTTTAAACTGTGTAACTTAGAATTTGAAGGTTAAGGACTATTATACGCTCGGGGATATTTTTGTGTTCTCTGGTTGAAGTATCGTCACTGAGTAAAGATTAGAGCGTTGGTTCTTGAGCTCGAGGAAAGTTGATTGAGAGCAACAAAATAGTGTCAATTGAAAAAAATTCAACTTTATCGGGCCAGGATGATTTGCTGGGCAGAGGAGAGTTGTGTCGTGAGGATCCAGATCTGTAATCAGAAATTTTGATTCTAAAGAATTAAATTCTACATAGAATCAAAGGATTTCATTGAAGTGAATTCAACTCAGAAGTTGCTACTAGCGAAGCCAATTCTGTGCACAGGGTTATTATCAACAGGCAAACCCACTCTTTATTCGGTCACTAGAGCAAAAAAGTTTAAAAATCAACTATTTAGGTAATGTAGACAAATGTTTTTGAACAAAAGTTAACTAGTTATGTCTGAATAAATATCCGCGCCCCTTGCTTCGACGTCCGACGAAATCCCTAAGATTGTCAAGTAGATTCTTATCTATAAAAAATTTTGAAAGATTTTTTGTTGCAAACAGCGAGTATTTGTCTCAAACAAACCACTTCCAGCGGGCTTCTTCGTCTTTTTAAAGCTCACTAAAACCGTATGCTTTTGAATGAAATAAATCTAACGCAGTCTCGACGTTTAGTTGTGCCCCCATGCAAGCAGCGAGCGACTCGGCTCCTTGGCGAACATTCCACTCAGAGCGGTCTTTGATTTCGATGCAAACTTCATCCTGCACAAAAACAACCATCTCAAATAAAAACCAGAAAGTGAGAAACGTGCAAACACTACCAAAATTTCTCATTTGACGGGGTTTGGATTACAAGCACAACCAAAATTTGGAGTGCAAGCACTACCGAAATTTCTCAACCAGGGTGAAATTATGGACCAATTTCACAATTTTCAAGCACACTATAATAGCGCCGCTACATTCGAAATTTCCAATACACAATCCATCAATAAGAGTAATACAAGTTTAACCTCATATGGTTCCTTTCTTGGCAACTGCAGCAATTCCGATACATCCTCCATTAGTTTGGCCATTCGCGAGGGGTCTTCCTGGCAAAAACAGTCCTTTTGAATGTCAAAAATTCTCGCACTGATCAAAAATGTTAGTCTCAAATGTGATAAATGATTGCTTTAATAAAAAAACAGAACTTTAAAAAAATTTCTTACGGCAAATTTTAAAAAAAATCAACTGTTTTATAAAAGCGATGAACACATCTTTGACGATATGTTCGAGATGTTTTCGGATCTAAGTGGTGGTAGTCTCATGAACTTCCTGAGTCTCTCACCTGGTCCAGGTTCCATGTTTTCCAAGCGGGTCGTGTGGGTGACGGTAGATGGTAGAGCGAGGGCCGCGCGTCGAGCGCGTCCGCCTTCAGCATTGCCTATAAAATCAAAAACTGAAACCAGAAGCCCGCCAAGTATTTCATTCAGTCAGGACGATTGTCAGCCTTGTCTCAACACATTTGAACTCTGTATCTAGAGACTTGCTCGAGAAGCGCCTGGTTTCAGTTGGTTTTACGTACTACTATGAAGCAAGTTCGTCAAGGAAAAATTAGGAAAGGGGGGAAACCTTCTTGGTGAATATTTTGAAGAACTGCCCTACTCGCTGACGATTCTTCAGACGTAACATTGGAAATGAATCGTTTGATTTTAACATCAACCTCTTTGAGCTCTTTATAGGAAAAATCTCAGATGTTGATTGCAACAGAATAATTGAATCAAGTATTAAAAAACATGGCATAGCATTCACTCTGTGAAGACGAGAAATGAGCAGACGGTCGGGTTCGTTTGAGGCCTCCAGAGCACGGCTCAGCTCATTCAACAATAATACTTCTACCTGCAATCAGGGAAAAGTTGTCCTCCAATTGGTTGCTGAAGTCATACTTCTTTTGAATGATGTGGCTTAACCAGCCTGCAATGTTATTCCCTCCCCCCTCTCTCTTTTCGAGGCGTTGATTGAAACCGGTAAAAGGGATTTTGTACGCGCCAAGCAGGTTAGCAAAGGGATGAGAAGAGAATTTAAATTAATTTTGGTGCGGACATAGCTGGTCCGGTTCCTATATAACTGCTGCTTCCTTCCCATTTACTATTCGATACTGTAACATGTAAAATCATGTAACTTGATCATGTAACGATGAAAACAAAAATATTATTATTATTATTATACTTAAAAGAGTAACTTTTATAAAGAGGCATAACTGTTTTATTCGCCGAGAAAAGTAACTATTGCGAAGGATGATTGAGAACCTTAGCTACGAACTGCTTAACCGCTAGCTTCGTCTCGTGCATGGCTTTCGCCCTTCTAGAACATCGGCCTTCAAGGGCCTGCACCGCAGACCTGAAAAGTTTGAGAGAGAAAATGATAGAGATAACGAGAATGATAGAGAGCGAGAAAGAAAGAAAAGACAGAGATAAAGAAAAAGATAGAGAGAGAGAGAGTGGAAGAGGGAAGAAAGAGAAGGAGATAAAAAGAGAGAAAGAGTTAGAGAGTAAGACAAGAGTTAAACTTGTTGAACTAATCATTATTCACTACTTATTAGCTTGAATCCTAACTATATGCACGATTTTCTACTATTTCTACTAATTTCAATTTCAATTTCTAATTTCTATTTATACTAATTACATTTGAATTTGAATTTATTTCATTGTGTTAAGTTTTCTTTAAAATTTCTCACATTTTTCTATGAAAAAGTGAAATGCCTGTGAATTGACTACATGTGAATTTTATCTATTTTTACCTGAAATGCAACACTCACTGTGCAATGAATCATTCAAGAGTGAAAAGGAAGAGAGAAAAGAGAAAAAAAATCCACTAGTCGCGAAAGAAAATAAACCTAATTCATTCGAGAACGTAAAAAGGTTTTGTTAATTATGAAACAGTAGAGAAAAATTTTTGGAAAAAATTTAACGTATAGAAAGATATTCCAAAGCGTTGATGGATGTAAAAGACCAACAAAAAAGGAATTCTTGAGAAATGGAAAGTTTATTGACGATGCCAATAAGAAATACAGCAAAAGTTCTATTATGAGTTCTAGCCACTGCTTCTAAAAAGAGTTCAAAGCCATGGCTTGAAAGAAACAGAAAAGCCCCTCTAGCTTGATACATTTTGTGATTGGAGGAGCTCGGCTGGATGTGACCGAGCAATGAGGACTTGAAAGTTAAAATTTCCTACTCGCCAACCTGTAAATCTCCTCCGGACTCCAGGCGTTGGTTCGATGCTCTGAGTGGCCTCGTAGAAGATGGCATGACCTGAGAACAAAAATAACTATCATTTCCAAGTTTCGAAAACTAATCTCTTCTTGCATTAGAATCGAGTCGAGTTTTTAAAAGTATGAAATAGTGTACTCAAGACCGTGACTATTCTTCAGGCCCTACACATTAAAAGTATGAAATAGTGTACTCAAGACCGTGACTATTCTTCAGGCCCTACACATTAAAAGTATGAAATAGTGTACTCAAGACCGTGACTATTCTTCAGGCCCTACACATTAAAAGTATGAAATAGTGTACTCAAGACCGTGACTATTCTTCAGGCCCTCCCTACACAAGAAGAACAGGAATCGCTTCAACAAAACGATGAATCCCATCCCTCGCAATGACGAGACTTTGACCAAGACCGCGACTATTCTTCAGGCCCTACACAAGAACAGGAATCGCTTTGACAAAACGATGAATCCCATCCCTCGCAATGACGAGACTTTCACTCCAATTCAAGCCTAACAATGAGTGCTGCACTCGGTAGACCGTCACCGGCTGTCGATCAGGCCCGACTGGCAAGAAGTGGTGTCGGAGCTGCCGACCGTCTCCCTTCTGCACACAAACACTCCGGCTGCAACTCACATTGCTGCTCGCGTCCACTTCCACAACCTCGTAGGTCGGGCGGGCGAGTCGAGTTGAAGATGAATCGTTGCTTGGGGACGGAGAGAGGATGGTAGATGCAGTTGGTGAGGGGGAGGGGAAGGAGATCGGACACCATATCATTCCCTTTTTCATCCTCACTCACGGCTGGAAGTTGTTGCATTGAAGCAGTGCCAGGAAAGTAATCTCTCTCTGAAGGATAAAAAGCGATAGAAAGAGCGGGCTTTCGAAGCGAAGAATAAGTCTTTCTTCATCTCATTCCTGGATACTCAAGTCTTTTAAGAAGAAGAAGAAAGATGCATATGAATACGTCCGAGAATTTGGTGAATGGCTCAAGTGGTTAGAGCGCAAAGAAGGAGGGATGTTCACAGACAGGGTAAAAAGGAGGAGCTTAGTACCCCACCCCCCTTTAAGCTGAGAATGTGCTTTCTGCTCAACTTTCCATACATCAAGGAAGGCGAGATAGATGCTTTCCCTATTTTTCAGACCTCAAGAGAATTTCTAATTCAATTTGTGCGATTCTTTGGACGTGTCCATTCTTTGCCTTCTCGAGCTTTTCACAGTTATGTATAATATGTACATACAACGCATGTTGTCCCATGCATTTTTAAACGAGAAGAAGAGTCTTTGATTCACTACTGCAACTTTATTTACTATATCCTTCTAAAATGATCATACTTTGTACATGAGCACTAAGGATGCTAGTAAGGAATGCAACTCAAGAGAGCTTGCTTTCTGGCTTCATTTTGGCGTTGCAATTTAGAAAACAACTTCAAGACTCGTAATTTTTTGTACGACAGAATGCCTCTCTTGTGTTCTATCTTTATTTGCCAATTTGTTTTTCATTCTCCAGTACTTAGCATTCCTTCGGTGAGTTTCTCACTAGTGGAGCAGATGGAAAGTGGGTGTTAAATTTGCTCCGCCCTCCGCCGTAATAGACCGCGAAACGTCATGAAATTGCACACTTTCTGATAATTTAACCCAGTCATTAGCTTGGTTTGAAAATTATAGAGAAGAATAATATGAAGCTGGAAAAGATAGAAAATTATTATAGCAGAGAGTGAGTATATCGCGTTTCAATCTCAGTTTTTATTCGAAAAAAGAACAATTTGATAGATTATAGGTAATTTAAAGATAATATTATTGATGACGAAGAAATGATCAGTGATTACAATTTCCAAGGTCAAGCTAGTTCCAGTTGTAAACAGTGGAACGTACCAAGCTCGCAGAAATTCGTCCGAATATATACATATTATTAGGCAGAAATCGCTTTCCGTGCGATGCCCTCAACTTCTGAGCTTAAAATGCACATTATTTATAGCACTTTCTGAGGCCTTGTGGTAAAATTCATTCAGTCGTGAATTCTCGCATGTTCTTTTGATGTTAACTTTCGTATAATAAAAAAACTCTTTGTTTCCTTAGGAACACTGATTTGCTCTTCTGTGGGAAAGGCTTCGAGAGTTTCTGCTCTTAATCGACCAAGAGAGCATTCTACTTGTTCTTGCTAGACGCAGTCATGCGCATTTATTTCGGGTATTTGTCCAATTCTGGGGGTGTATCTGGCTCGCCCTCTATCTGGCCCGCATTCTTCCTCTTCCACCATCAACAAAACAATTCGAAAAATTGGGCTGTAGTTTTGCGATATGATTGTTCAATACAAACATGTTTGAAAGAGTCTTTTTGGGTCAAAAGTTCTGAATGATTTTCTTATCCGTGTCATGCAACGAAGTCGCATACTGTAGTTGGTGCCTACAAGCATAGCGCATATCCTTCTTTCTCAAGCCCTTTACATGTCGAAAAGTTGTCGAGAAGCTGTCTCTTCTGAAGGCTCTTGTCTTTAGCTGTACTTGACTCATTCTAATCTTCAATCTGCCTTCATTCCTCTCTCTCCCCCTCCTTTTTCATTGCTTCCTAGCATCCTTCATGCCAACTGCTCCGCTGCTATGACTTCAGCCTTCCGAAACAGCGATGCTCAGCGCCATTTCTTCTTACCCCCATCTGCATTATATCCAATTCGTCCATTTATCTGCAGTTGACTCTTCACACTTTGAATATTTTCTCTCTTCCCGAACCTCTCTCACTCGGACTGCTCAGGTAATTTCTTTCAACATCCTTTTCGTGATGTCACACTTTTCAAAATCTCTGTTTAAACGACATACAAATGACTTTGTGTTCCTCTTTATTCCATCCGTTTAAAAACATGACTCTCAGAGAGCTGCTTTCATTATCAACAACCTTTTCATTGTTTCACTATCGATGTCCATACTCTTTCTTGTCGTTCTTAACGTTTTCCTATAAAAAACTTTTTTCATCATCAACCTATTCCTATCAGTATATTAATTTAAAAAGTGGCTATTACTAAACCACGCCCGTTCATTACTAATCCACGCCACTGCACGGGAAAATTCTTGACTTCGCCCCATGCGCTTTATTTAGTTTTTATGTTTTTTCTGCTTAGGCTTAGGCAAAAGTTTACGCTAACGAGGCCGTACGGCTTAGGCTAACGAGACCTTATCAAAAAAAATGTATAAATAATAGTGCGTCAAACACTCTTTCTCTCTTTCCCGCGCAGTGGCGTGGATTAGTAATGAACGGGTGTGAAGGGCGAGGTTTAGTAATAGACCAAAAAGTTAGTTCTAAAAAACTTCCGTTTTTTCTTTATAGATCTTCTCTCCTTACAACTTTAATAGGGGTTTTAAGGAAACAAAAGTTTGCCGATAACATGTTTTAAATGCTAGTTCCAAAGTCCACAGACAGTAACGTGATTCAACCATCTTTTTTGAAGAAAAAAATTAGGTTCAAGCGACGTTATAAAACCAGCCTTATTGCTAACCGGAAGCGATCACAGGGGCGGACGAAGGGGGGAAGGGGAGAGGTCATCACTACATTATCGAAAAGCTATTTGCGTCTTCCATGCGATAGTAATGTTTACTATGTACTACATACGATAGTGATGTTTACTATGTACTACAGTGTAACCAAGTCACCCAATTTAAACCAGTATACATAATTTTTTTAAAGCCCACTACATTTTTCAACCGTTTGGGATGTTGTTGTTGTTGCTATCATTTGGGATCGAGTTATTTCGTTGAAAGTTTTCTTTTCAATGAAACGGTTAATTTCGTGTAGAATCTTTTTTAACTGATATCCGACCTAACTGTTTCTTCTTTTCAAACAGAAAGAAGTTAATGTGGAAGGGTTAAGGTAAATAAGAACAAATGTAGAAAGCTTCACCGGCTTTCCTGAGATGTCTTCCGAATGGCTGGCTTTTTCTTTCACTCTCTATCTTTTCCTTTCTCTGTCTCTTATTTTTTACTTCCCTACTCTCTCTATCTCTCTCTTGTTCTTCCTTACTCTCAATCTCTATCTCTCCTTTCTATCTCTCCCGTTCTCTCTCTCTTATTATTTATTTCCCTACTCTCTCTTGTTCTTCCTTACTCTCCATCTCTATCTCTCCTGTTCTCTCTTTCACTCTCTATCTCTTCTGTTCTCTCTTTCTACTTCTTCATCCTCTTTGTACTTTCTGGCACTCAGGATGTATATATTCAATAATTGCAGACTTTGTCACGTCGTTGCTTGTTAGGGGAAAGTTAGCAGAGATGTAGAAATAGAGATAAAGAGACATAGAAGATGAGAAAAAGAGAAAGAGAGACATAGACAAGTTAGCAGAGAAGTAGAGATAGAGATAAAGAGACATACAAAAAAAAAGATAAGAAAAAGCGAAAGAGAGACATAGAAAAGTTAGCAGAGAAGTAGAAATAGAGATAAAGAGACATACAAAAAGAAGATGAGAAAAAGAGAAAGAGAGACATAGACAAGTTAGCAGAGAAGTAGAAATAGAGATAAAGAGACATACAAAAAGAAGATAAGAAAAAGCGAAAGAGAGACATAGACAAGTTAGCAGAGAAGTAGAAATAGAGATAAAGAGACATACAAAAAGAAGATGAGAAAAAGAGAAAGAGAGACATAGACAAGTTAGCAGAGAAGTAGAAATAGAGATAAAGAGACATACAAAAAGATGAGAAAAAGAGAAAGAGAGACATAGACAAGTTAGCAGAGAAGTAGAAATAGAGATAAAGAGACATACAAAAAGAAGATGATAAAAAGAGAAAGAGAGACATAGACAAAGAAAAGACGAAAAAAACTCTACTGAAACTTTTTCGTCTTCAACTTTTCCCCTGAAGTTGTACTATTATCGCTTTTTCATTAATGCTAAACATTTCTTAGATTCATCTGTTATTTCTTGGTCTTCAAACAGATGTTGCCTATGATAATGGTGCAAGGTAGAAAAAGAAGAGCCAAAATTGAAAAGAATTAAAACAGCAACATGAGTAAGTACCTTGAAAGAAGAAACAGAAGAATAAGCAACTAAATGAGAGAGCTGGAGCTATTGTGTGAGAGAGAGATAGAGAGCGGAAGGGAGCAAAACTGAGGGAGGGAGAGAGATCGAAAGATGAAGAAAGAGCGATAGGTAGATAAGAGAGATAGCTAAGACAATTACACGACATGAGAGAGGGGGAGACAGGAATGAATCAGAAGCACAGAGGACGACGAGGAACTGTTTACAGTGTGGCTCACATTTCATGCTCTCTATGTTTGGGAGGACGAATAGAAGACCCCTGGCTTAGAATCCCATGCTTGCTATCACTACCAATGCTCATTGTGTTCAGTGACACTACGTTCCCGTGAGAATGCTTTATTTGCTGTCTGCGACCTTATCTCTATATTTTGTCTTTTCTCTTCAATAATATGTATTACTCTTGTTATATGCCGTGGTAGTAGGATGGATTCTCTTTGCTTCTACATCACTTTCACAATCGAATCTTCTTCCCAATTCTTTTGGGTCATCAATTAATCGATGATGCGAGAGTTCTACCGTTTCTTCCGAAATGTCTTTTGAAGAATAAATCGGTTTCCGTATTGTCTATGTATGTATAACTCATCCGTCTTCGTTTCCCATTCGATGACTTCCTCTCTTTCTATCTTCACCTTTTTTCACCTCTGCTTATTTTTCTCGTTAGTGTCGCTTCTACCTTGTGGTTTTGAAGAAGAAAAATTAGCGGTACCTCCTAAACTCTCTCAAACTATCTTGTGCAAAGAGCTCATTTTATGTATTGCTAAACTCTCTACTTTATTAGTGTTTTTACCAGTATCTAACAAGCTTTGCTGGTGTTATACATTGATCAATATCTGGTGTTATACATTATGCTGTTATACGTATTCTTCAATGTCAATTCCAGATCTCAACTCTAGCAGGGTTTCCTATCAAATTCCGCTTCGTACATCAAATTCATGTTTCTCTTTGACTCCTTTTCAACAGCTTTAATTATTAGCAAATTACTTTAGTATCAGTGAAATTTGAACAAAAATGTTTGTTTCTCTTGATGATTGATGAGGTTATCTTCAACTTTTTAACTGAAAATTTTTTTCACACTTAGTTTTTGAAAGTCGATAAAATTGTATCTTCGCTCAATGCTCGTAATGTGATACGAAAACTAGATTCTCGAACAAAAGATTGCGATATTATCAAATAGGAGAGACAAAAAAGTACCCATTTACGAGATAAATTTTTAAAACGCACCAATATCAGCAATGGATTGATTGATGTTATGAACGAACCCGAGATTCGGGATAACAACTCATTATTTTTGGTTTCCTTTTTGCTACTCTGTCTTCTCTGGGTTCCGCCTGCTCTCTCTCTTCTACTCATAACCAATGATCTGCTTCACCAATGTATGCAAACAGAGTGGAAAACAGAGAAAGAAATTCCAGGAACGACAAACAGAGACGAAGAGAAATAGGGGAAAGAACACTGAGATGTGAGAAAAGAGAGATAGAACGAAAGAGAGAGAGAGAGAGATAGAACGAGAGAGAGAGAGAGAGAGAGAGAGAGAGAGAGAGAGAGACAGAATGAGAGCCAGAAAGATAAAAAAGTGAGGACAAAAGTCTGATGTGCACTGACACAGTTTATGTTAGTTTCATTATACGGTGAAAGTTAGTCTCGACTTTTTTGTGCCAACTTCTTGGAAATTTCGATTTTAGCGGAAGACTAACGTCATGAATAATTGAATAAGAAAGAGGAAGGATTGCTGATGTTCAATAGCATGGACCTGCACCGTTAGAATCTCTCACTCCATTCAACGTTTACCCTTTTCCGATTTTATCCTGCAGTAGCATATGAAACACTTTTCTTTCTTCCATGCGCCATCCACTACAAGGCAGGCATGAAGGATAGAAGAGGAACTATTAGCGAATACCCGAATTTTCTCTCTCTCTTTCTCTCGTCTTTTGCTCTCCTTCTCTCTCATTCTTGTTCTTTCTCACGACTAAAAGCTTTTTCAATATCAAATGACAATGTACGTGGAAAAAAACCTTATTGAAGGTTCACCTTTTGTGTTGCACCCGATACTTCAATACTGACAATGAATAAAATAATTTAAAACATAGTTATTCAATATACCCTTTCGAATCTTCGAGGTTGGGGTTGGAAATCGCTCAAACAAGATACGGGTAGAAGCAAGGCTGAAGTAAATGCTTCTAGCAATATTGGCCATTCCCATCATTCAACTTGATGCTGTTAAATCGCGTCCCCCACCCGTTCCCATCAAAGAAGATTCGAGTAACCCATTCTTTCTATACTCAACCCTCCCATCTACGAATCTTGCCATTCGCCCCGAGGCTTTATTATTGCTAAGCGCTTTTCACTCTTCCTATTCTTCCCATTTTTTGAAAGTTCAAATTCTAATAAAATATTTATTTTTACGAACTGATAATTTGGCCATTTTTCAAGAAGCTGAAAATTTTCCGTATTATGTCCAAATAAAACAGCTGAAATTCTGTAATGCTGCATCAATTCGTCAATTAAGTTTTTTTGTATTATTTTTTAGGTATAAGAGATATGCTAGGTCATGTTGAGTTTTCTAATACATTAGTGATGGATGATTTCTAAAGATGTTCTAATCCATCTCATCACGAGAAGGTTGTACAACTTGATGTCCTTCTTCAGAACTAAATGAATTTTTGATGTTGATTCAATTTCTCTTAGCCGATTACAAGTGTTTCAAGTATGCATTGTCATTTTCCGGCACCGATATACAGTATGTTGTATGCTCATCGTCATTTGGAAGTCTGATCGACAGAACCTTTGTACACTATCCTTTGACAGTTCGAATGGGGAAGAACCGAACCAAGCAGTACACAGAATTCATACTCTGGCTGTTTTCAACATTATGCTTGTTGCTTGACCTGGAAGCTGACCTCACAGAAGCCCGAGCAGGAAATCAATATGAAAGTTAGCTATTCAATGACCTTGTTCTTTGTGAGTGTTGAATTGTAAAGCAGGTTGTGACTGTAAAATTGACATCTCTTATATTTTATACATAAAATATCGAGAAATAGTTTAGACCTCTATGAGCCTTCGCAACCGCCTCAAAATAACCCTATCGTTTTCCTGGGGCCGCAGCCGTGGGAGAAACTTCAAGCGTGGGAAGAAAGGGGAATTTCTCTCATGACGTCACCACTGATGTTGAAAAAGATTCTTGATTTTCTATGCTGCAACTATATAGACTTTAAAATGAATTCAAATGCTTCATCGCCATTGTAGGGACAAGAAGCGTCAAAAATGCTACATATTAATAGTAAAACGGTGGAAAATGTTGAACAGGACGGAACGGCTTCAGTTTTCAATTCCTGTTAGATATCTGATTCTTTTATAAGAAAAGGAGAGAGCAAAAATGAAATAAAAATGTGACCTCTATTGACAAGGCGTTCTAAAAAGACTTTCTTTCTTATTGCCTTGTGATAACCGATCGTTGAAGGTATGGGCGTCGTCGGAGGCAGTTTGGAGAAGCAAATATTGAATGAGATCACCAAGGGATACGACATGAGAGTGCGACCGCCTGCTACGAATGCTTCAGGTACAACGTTTTTCGTTCCGAGCTCACAAAGAATCTCAAAATCGACCCTCAGCCCGAACGGGTTCTAGTTTCGAACTTACGATGAAGCTCAAATACGACTTTAATTCCGAACAGATATTGTTTCGAACTGAGTTCGAATCCCTCTTCCTACCAGAATCAAAAAATCATGTTTGCGCTAGCACATCTGACTCTCTTCCTAGCTAAACAAACCTACGGTGACCTACCACTGATTATACCTACCCTAATTCTCTAATAAAACTCAGGGAAGCGCGCATTCTGCTATGAGGCGGTATGTACGTGCGAAAACTCATTGATACATTAAAAGCTCTTTTCGCTTTTTGGCTTTCATCAGAATCCAAATTCCAACAATGCGAGATAGATTAATAAGTTAGAATAGTTCGGATGTTTTTATTATGTGATCTTCTGAACCTACTGACAGAAATTCGGTTGTTTTATCCTTTGAATGAAGACAGAAATGAGGATCTTTTTCTTAAAATGTTAGTAAACGGATCGAAATGAGCTTCCCTGTTTCGGGATATGACTAGAGAGAAGCGTGTAAAACCTGATTTGAATCGGCTATTGGAAGTTAGTAATGTCTTTAGTGCTTCAAGACACTCTAGGATTAGTTTGTTGACATCCTTGTCTTTAAAAAAAATGTTTTGCACAGCTATGTTATCGCGTTTTCTCTATGTTGTTAAGTGTCAGTTCATGCTAAGCCTGATTGAAATTTGAAGAAAAAAATGAGTGGACTATAAATGAAACCCCTGATACTTGACTGATCTACCAAGTTTCAGATCCAAATGGACCTGTTGTCGTGACAGTGAACATCATGATACGAATGCTTTCCAAAATAGATGTCGTCAATATGGTTAGAATTTAGTAGAAACTGAGTTGGTGACTTAGAAATTCATCATTTGTTTAGAAGAATTCGATCTTTCGTGTTTAGGAATACAGTATGCAAATAACGTTTCGAGAAGAGTGGATCGACCGCCGCTTAGCCTACGACCATCTCCCCTACAGTAACATGCCTGACTTCATTACAGTACCGCATGTCAAGAAGAATCTTTGGATTCCAGACTCATTTTTTCCGGTTTGATTTTTCCGAAGACCGGTTTTTGACACATTAGAATATTTTTCTTCTTCTACGAGTTACTTACTCAAAATTATAGAGAGTAAGCTATTCCTGAGAAAGTAGTTGCAAATTAATTATGCATATATTTAATTCATTTTAGTTGAAACTAATGTTATCTGTCGAAGGATTAATCGCTTTACAAACAATTCTTTATAGTTCTTCCCTCATTGCTTTCTTTAATCTGCTATATTATTGTTTCAATATCAGTGTAATGATACTAGTATATTTTCTGGGTTTGAAACTAAAAATTTTTAGACGGAAAAATCAGCGCATAGGCACATGATTGACACAGAGAACATGTTCTTGCGGATACACCACAACGGAACGGTGAGAAGAAAATCATTAATTCTAAGTATTCATCCATAGCAAATGTTCTGATTCTTTGAAAAAGAAAGGTATGAAAAAGAGAGGTATGAAAAAGAAAGAGAGGTATGAAAAAGAGAGGTAAAAAGAGAGGAAAAAGAGAGGTATTCTTCTAAATTTGCGGAAAGGTTGAAACTTTAATCACCACAAGCCTGTTTACGTCATTTAATCTCCTCGTGAGTCTTCCAAGATCATTAAAGTATTTTATTTGACTGACAGTTTCCTAACAAAACATTCTGATGCTCAGGTACTCTACAGTGTCCGGTTGTCTCTGACAAACAGTTGTTCAATGAAACTGCAATTGTATCCCTTGGATATGCAAGTGTGCAACTTCGATCTCATCAGCTACGCACATACTATCAAAGTATTTTTTTCAAACAATATTTTTCGACCAAGAACTCAACCTTTGGTTCCGATTCCTCCGTCTACAGATCTGATTTATGATAAGCTCGTAATGAGAGAAGTCGATATTAATCATATCGTGTTCTCTCAAAAATTTTCAAGCAGTGGTATTCCTGAAAATTTTAGGTCTGTGGTCCGCTGCACAGTGCAAGACCATTGAGCATTCTTTTCGTATAGCACCATCGATTTAAAATCGTCGTCAGTAGTGTACTGGTAACGCGCCCGCTCGGAAAGAGTAAAAGAAAATGGGCTCGGTTCGATCCCGCGTCGTGTACTACCTTTTGTCCGTGCGATAGTTCACCGTTCTAAGCTGATATTAGAATTTCCTACGGCAGAAAACTAATCAAACTTCTCTCTCATTCTTAGGACATTGAATACGAATGGTCGGACAAAGATCCCGTCCAGAAAAAGCCTGGCGTCGGCTCAGATCTCCCTAATTTCGTGCTGAATGACCAAGTGAACACCAACAAGGATTGCACCAGTCACACCAACACGGGTTAGGTTTCCAAGTTTTTTTATTTGCGGGTTGAATACTCAACACCGCTTCTTAGCTCGCATACCCGTGCTTTTACTACTGCGCCGACTCTGGGTTTAATCAACGAATGGCGAGGATTTATGGAATCTATCATGCCTCTGATAGTCCGGGCGTGGCATAAAGGTAGTGTGTTCGACTATTGTGCGAAGAGTCCCGAGTTCGACTCCCACCCCGGACAGATCCACCCAAAGCGAGGGGGTTAAGCACGATTAAGCACATGTTGGTAGTGCTCATGCACGAATCTGACTCTCCCCACTGCTGCTATCCACACTAGCAGTGATATAGCGGGCAGTCACTGGTTCTACAAGGATAGGTCTGTCCTGCATCTCAGGGGAGCACGTACTCTACCGCGAGGCGGAAACATGCGCGAGGAAGATTTTTATTTTTTTTTATCATGCCTGTGATGGTTTCACAGTATAAAAGGTGAGCTTTCCATGATGAATGATATAATCTGCAGGCTCCTATGCTTGCTTGCGCATGCAACTTGTCCTCAAACGACAGTTTAGGTGAGTTGCTTTACATTTCATCTTCTGTTGATAAGTAGCAACCAAAACCTCTTCTCCGCTTACCGGGAAATGCTATACAACACTTTGCTAGCAACGAACACATTCTTTTGCAATTTATAAACCATTTGACGATTTCATTCAAAAACTTTACTTCCTGGACAGGGGTAGATTTTTAACCAGATTTAATCTGACTTAGTCATAGATTATCGTTCTATTTCGCTCATAATAAGGCATATCACTTACGAAACCTGGAACCGGGATATGGAAGAGTAGATGTATGCATTCTAGATATTATTATCTGTGTCCTCGGTAGTGTAATGCGTAACGCATTCGCATTTTCGGTCAGAAGAGAGCGAGAGAGAGAGAGAGAGAGAGAGAGGAGAGAGAGAGAGAGAGAGAGAGAGAGAGAGTGAGGAGAAAGAGAGATAGAAATCGCTGGGTTCGACTCCGATCTATGAACTGACTTTTGATGTGGAGGTTTGATAATATCTTAGTTACTACCTGGTTCAACTCTATGCCCCAACGACCATGATCGTTATCGTCTCCTGGGTGTCCTTCTGGATCGACATGCACTCAACGGCGGGGCGAGTCGCCCTCGGAGTAACTACTCTTCTCACCATGACTACTCTTGTAGGTTCTCTGATGGCCAAGCTCATAGGAGTCATGACTTGTTAAACAGCAACAAAGCGTTTGAAGGGAGTGTGAGTGTTAATGAGAAGTGATGCTGAATGACACTTTTGGCTATTCTAGAAAATAACAAGAAACTTGTGTCAAATATTCAATGCGAGAAAGTAAGATTGACGTGAATGAGAGCGAGAAAAAGCGGGAGAGAAAAAACGAAAGAAAGAGAAAGAGAGAAAAAAGAGAGAAAGAGAAAAAGGGTGAGTGTTGAAAAGAGGGAACAATCCCAAGGTGTCAACTCCTCTCATTGAATCGTGAATACCCAATGAACTTCCAGCAATCAGCCATCAATGCTAAGCTTCCTCCGGTGAGCTATGTCAAAGTCGTCGACGTTTGGCTTGGAGGTAAGAAGACTTCACCCACGTGATTCGATTTAACAAAAAACTTTTGTTGCGTTTTCATGTCAAACGAACTTGTTACGTGGGGCAGCCTTGCAAATGGTAACCAGGTTACATTTCAATCATTACATTCGCTCGTCTGATTCTAATCCTATTAGCATCGGGCTGTTTCAGCGTGTCAAACCTTCGTTTTCGGGGCTTTGATAGAATACGCCTTTGTCTCCTATCAAGACAACATCAGGCAGACCGAGAGAACAATGGACCCCAACAAGATACGAAAAGTTCGGGTTTGCCGCAAATTTTGAGGATTTTTTGGTACTTTGAACTTTTCATGACGCGGAGTGTTTGTGAGTTATACGCAGGTTTGCTGATTTTCATGACGCATGTGGTAATAAATGATGAAAAACGCAAGTAGACAAAGACTTTTGCGAGTTTCATGGAAGCTTGTCCTTTTGAGAAAAATAACTCCTTTCTGTCTTCATAGATTTACCTTCCACTCCGATTAAGTAGTATTCATACTTATATCTTCCCCTCCTAAATCTCCTTGATACTGATACCTTTAACGTCAAAGGATAAAATTTTCAAAAATCGATAAAGTGGTTCACAGAAAAGAATTAGATATGAGGACAATTGAACTGAGAAATAGGCATATGTGACTTTGTTTTACTTAAAAGTTTCTGTAGAGCACTTAGCTTTTCCACCTTATGGTTCGGAAAAGTCCGTAAAATTAGAACGCTAATATAGCGAGCGGGGATAGACCGATTATAGACCGATTAATGCAGAAGAGTGAGTTAAGAATGAGCAAAATCGATTAGAAGCTACCACTCACAAAAACCCCGAAATACGATTTCCAGAACCAGAAGCGACGAAACAAAATGGACCTGATAGAAGTGACCGACTATCAACCGCCGTGTACCTGTCACTTGGTCAGTCCATTTACTGATATTTTTCGGGCCAGTTTACCATTTCAAGTGAAACTTTCAATTCAATTTCAAAGACTCTCATCTATCATTAATTTCTCTGAGACCGAGGAAAATATAAGAATTATTCAAAGGATATCCTTTGTTTTTATGGTAGATTGAAGATTCGGCACTTTTTTACTTCGTGTGGTAGGGCGCTCGTGGGCTTTAAACGCTTCGATTTCAATTTTTTTTTTCATAGATGTTTATTTTGAGCATCAGGGACTCTGGTTCTTGCAAAAAAAAATTTTTTTCATCATTTTTACAAAGAAAAATTTTCTCAAAAATTTTTTTTGGCTCAACTGCAGTTTCAGTCACCCCCAAAGTCAAAAAAACCAGATTTCACAGCAAACAAACGCACTAAAACTTTTTTTATTCATGAAAACTCCCTTCCCCCCTTTCTCTTTAGGGCCCTCCTTCCCCCTCTCCCCCTAGGGCCCCTACCCCCCCCCTTTCGCTTAGTTAGGTAGGGCCCTCTTCCTCCCCCCTTCCCCCTTTAGGGCCCCCTCCCTTTCCTGCTTAGGTAAACCCCCCTCCCCCCTTTCCTTTCCCCTACCACACGAAGTAAAAAAGTTAAAAAAAAGACTTTGGGATGACTGAAACTGCAGTTGAGCCAAAAAAAATTTTGAAAAAAATTTTTTTTGTAAAAATAATGGAAAAAATTTATTTTTTTTGCAAGAACCAAAATCCCTGATGCTCAAAATGAACATCTATGAAAAAAAATTTGAAACGGAAGCGTTTAAAGCCCACGAGTGCCCTACCACACGAAGTAAAAAAGGACCGAAGAGTGATGCTTTATCGCGGTTCCATGGCTTTTCGCATCACGACAACTCGCACCCCGATTTCGCAATATTTATTCTCAAAGCTCTAACTATGTGGCTGGTCGTTGTATACGGTCTCGTACTGAGCCGTACGGCCTCGTTTGAGTAATCTTTACCTGAACCTAAGCACAAACACTAATGGAAAAATACATGGAAATTTTTCGATTGTGAAATTTAGGGTGTGAGTTGTCATGGTGCGAAATGTCGTGATACCGTTTATCCCCAACGAAATCGCTTCATGAAATGTAAGCCTGAGAGACCAAGACCATTTTGCCCTCTACATAGCACAATTGTAATGACTGTGTGTCTCCCATAGCATTCTGGCAACGCATTCCCTTCCAGAAGTGATTCAAATCCCGAGTACAAAAATTTTTTCTTACGGATAATTAATCAGGAATTGGGTTACATTAAAGGGAGAGAAGCGGAAGCTGTCGTGTACAGATCGGCTACGGAAGTACTTCACCCGACCAGACTACCTACCTGCTCTCATCGACTACTACGCACGGTTCATGGCTCCTCTGGGTTTCGTCATTTTCAACATTGTATACTGGACGTCGTGTTATATCATGACGGTCGCCGACGAGAAAAGCCTAAGGGGGCAATAAACTTCTATAAACCACTCTCCAAAACGTTAAAACACCGGAAGATTCTAGCGGAACCTTCGCTGAGAGTTAAGCTAGGAGATTTTGAGGGGTTAGAGAGTTCCTCGTTAGCGGTGAACCTTGAATATTCTCCAATCCCAGGATTTGAACCTTGAGAGAATGTTTTTAACAAGATCTTACTCATGAGTCTTTGATTAGCCTCCGTTTTCAATGGGAGTGACACGATGACTTCCAACCTTTGGTTTTGTGACATTATATCCTGTTTTCGGGTTTTCATCAATAGCGCGTAAGAACCGATGTGATTTTATATTGTTTCTAAAAAACAGTCGAAGCTTTTTTCATTCGCGCTTATTTCGGTTACTAGACTCTTAGCGCTTCAATTCTAATAATGAAAATTGGCTCCGTATTCGGAAGAATTGCAAACGTTTAAGTTATTCTATAGGATACTCAAATCTGTTTTTTTTTTCTCATAGGAAATCATGTGGAAAGTCGGGTATAATTCAACTTTTTTTATATAAAAAAATGCATATATGGAGAAATGATGGACCGCTGAGATCCCTTGTGTCTTTAACACCAAAATGCCTATGAATAAGCCAAGAGGGCTTTTTTTCAAAAATATGGTCCTGATCCTAAATATGGTCCTGATCCTAAATATGGTCCTGATCCTAAATATGGTCCTGATCCTAAATATGGTCCTGATCCTAAATATGGTCCTGATCCTAAATATGATCCTGATCCTAAATATGGTCCTGATCCTAAATATGGTCCTGATCCTAAATATGGTCCTGATCCTAAATATGGTCCTGAGCCGGTTTCCTTTCATGCGGATCAAGAACTAAATTTCACAATAGTCTTAGAACAGTCTTAGTTGAGATTCATTTAAAATAAAGCAAATAAATATTAAAAAGAGAACACTAGTGATAAGGTTAGACACACTGCTGTTAGAGACGCGAGGTCACTTGGGATAAACGGTCTTCGAGCAGGTTTTTGTTAAATATTTTACTGAGACTTTGTTTGTTCTCGAACATGAACCATATCAAGTTTTTCATGTGTAGAAAAATTTTTTCATTTTCTAATAGCATAAATAACAGATTTTGTTTTCAGTAGCAATATTCAAATTGACGGGTCGATAAAATACAGCATAATGAGCTAACTCGACGAATAACTCACTACCTTTGCAACTTTGTGATAAAACGTCGATGATGTACTCGTTGACAATGACATCTGACAATGACATCGCATCGAAATTCCATCATCAGCTCTGTGAGATGATTTCACACACACAAAATGACACCTTCGCCCATGAATGAAAATGAGAAGAATAAACTATATTCGTTTCTAATGATTGCCTATTTACACAACCACGACACATGGGTATTGTTTTGAACGCAGGTCAACAATGAATTTTCTCGTTTCTCTCATTTCTTGTAGACTTGCTCATTTCTTCACTTTGTTTGGCTTTACAAACTTAATTTTACGGGTAGTGAGACAACTTAATTTTATGGGTAGTGAGACAACTTAATTTTATGGGTAGTGAGACAACTTAATTTTATGGGTAGTGAGACAAATGTAGTGACCTAGACTAATCGAAAACCTATAAGTTAATGGCCATTATAGGCGCATCGTTCAAAAGGAGGAGAATGCGAACGTGGAATTAGGGTGAGGGTAGGACTGTACAGTGCGTCCGAAACAGGGGTTGAATAGTCATGTCAGACCTTCTGTCGGCGGCATAGGTAAACTGCAGATTGGTAAAAAAAAATTTTCTACGGCGACCGACCTACCGACCCTCTCCCTCACTCGAAATGAATGTATCAGAGTTTTAACAGTTAAAAATGAAAAATCTTCATTCCTCTACATAAATAGAACATTTAATTAGCCATAACTCAGCCTCAACCAGTTTCGTAAAGTTGAAAGTAAAATTTTCAACCTACGTTGGCGATCGACCTTTTTAGAAATCAAGACATATTTAACCTAAGGTCGGCGGGCCTCTGTTTTGCGAAATCATAAGGGAGGTTATGTATTATAAAACGAACAAAAAAAATTTCGCGGCTTGTTTTTTTTATCATAAGGGAGGACCCTTAAATCATTTTTTTGCGCCTTCGACGGGCGTCTGTACCTTTTTCTTTCACACTAGAAAACCCCTGGTCCGAATACAAAGAATTCGCTCAACGGAGGCTCGTCAATGACAAAAAAGGTTCAAATGAAGTGGGGTTCTCTGTTATTATTCAAAAAGGAGAGGCTCGGAAAATGTCAAACAGAGGATCGCCGACGAGCGGTGTGACTTTTCCAACCCTGGGTACGATCGAGTGAGATCCAAAAAAGGTTTAGAATAAAAGTAAAAGTCACAGAGGAACCGAGAGAACGATTGATAGCTTACTTGCAAACGGCGATGGAGCAATCTCTGCACCACCAGAAGTCAACGGCGTCTCTGTCCTCTTGTGCGGCCCTCTCCTTAGCTGCTTCCCCCGAGCACTCGGCGCATCTCAGTTCTACTCTGCTCTGCATTTCAACCCGCTCTTGACATCAGATAGCCTTCAAGTACTCAAACATTCGAATTTAATTTTTTCGAGGACATAGTCATTCATTTTTAATATTTTAGTCATTCATTTTTAATATTTTCGAGAGTTAACAAGATACGCGCTTCTACTCTCATAATCACATATTTGAACGGCGATGCGAGAAAAAATGTTAAATCACTGTGTGGATGAACACTAATTGAGCCCCTGAGATGATGTCAATACCTTAACTGAACTTTTTTTTTAATTGAGTTACTCGAATTTCCAAAAATGAATCAAAAAATTAGACCCAATTAAACTTCCGACAGTTCGATTCAAAAAATTATATGAACATAAAATGTTGTAAGTTCATTGAAAAATGAATTTTAGATTAACGAAAAGGCATCATAAGCAGTTCAAAATTTGATTATCAAGCTCAAAAAACTTCAAAGAGAAAAATTGCAAAGGATATAGTTGGTGCTTTGTAGATGGAAACAGCTTAAAGCTCATTGTTTTTATCGTGATATTTTCACGATAAATAGGCTTTTTTCAAGTGAAATCTCTAAAGGAATCAAGCTATAAAATGATTGAGAAGTGGCTTACTCAAAAATGCTCATATACTAATCTGAAACTCGCCTTGATCCCTCAAAAATACTTCTATTAAATTAATAGTCCAACATCAGCTAAAACAAAGAAAACACTGATTTTAGTGCGCTAGAAAAGATTCATTGATAAATCACGAATGTCTCAAAACAAACGAGCCTTAGGCGTCTACCAAAGTTTTCTAGGTCAAAAGTCTTTCTACCGAGGCACGATGAGAGTTGTTTTTCACTAAGCAAAAAATGTTTGATAAGGATGAAATAGTAAAAAAAATTCCAAAAAATGAGATTCGATTTTAAAGAAGAAAAAAGCTTTTCTGTTATTGTATTAAAAAAACAGAAACTCAATGAAACTAAAATTGAGGATTTAAAAACTGAGAGTTTTTCATTACAAATGGAATATAATCAACAACTGAATGTCACGAAGAAAAATTAAAAAAACACCAAATACTTCCATTTTCACACAGGTTTTACGTTTAAAACCTCGGCGAGTTTCTGAAAAATAGAAAGATTCTAAGGAACTTAACGGCTAGTATAATTAAATTGAAATTGAATCTTCTAGGAACTCAAATAAAGAGCCGAGTGGCTACTAAAATGATTAGTCTCAATCTTTTTTTTGTCTCCGTGTGGAAGTTGAGTGGAAGCAACAAAAAACTAGTGCACAAAAGTTTTTCGTCGAGGTTTGGTTTTGCAGCGGAGAGTTGAGAAGGGGTACACACAGCAGATACTGGGAGGAGATACTGGTAGGAGAAGAAAGAGTAATTTCAGAGATACTGAGAGGAGAGAAGAGCGGGCGTGATGGAGGTACCGGGAGGAGAGAAAGGAGGGTATGCATAGGAAAGCAGAGGGCAGAGAGGGAAAGAGGGAGGCTGAGCAAGCACAAATCTCTATGTGGAAGTGAGTCAAGCCTGCCTAATCTATTGTTCTACGGCTCGAGAAGTTTTTTCGTCTTCGCATCATTTTGGAAGACGAAATTGGTGGCTGTTTCGACATAAACGAGTTCTTTGTGGAGAGCAGGCATGTGTTCACTGCACAGACAGTTCACCTTAATGGCTACACTGTAAAACATCGGACAGCATATTTATCATTTCACAAGGTCTCTATACTCTCGCTATGGAAAGAGGAAGGCTTGAGGAAATTTTTTTTACAAAGTGAATTGGAAAAAAATGACTTCTATCAAAAATATAAATAGTATCAGGAAAAATAGAAGCCAAGTAGAAAATTCATTCAGAGAGATTGTTGAGAAACAGAGAGCAGATAAGCATTACAAAAAAAAATGTCGAGGAACAGCTGAGAAGATGAAAGGAAGAGAGAGAGAGAGAAAGAGAGAGAGAGAAGAGAAAAAGACATCGAGAAGGAGGGAAAGAGAGTTCGAGAGAAAGAGAAGTGGATAAAAAGGCGAGGCAGAGGCAGACACAGAGAGAGAGAGAGAGAGAGAGAGAGAGAGAGAGAGATAGAGAGAGAAGAGAAAAAGACATCGAGAAGGAGGGAAAGGGAGTTCGAGAGAAAGAGAAGTGGATAGACAGACGAGGCAGAGGCAGACACAGAGAGAGAGAGAGAGAGAGAGAGAGAGAGAGAGAGAGAGAGAGAGAGAGAGAAGAGAAAAAGACATCGAGAAGGAGGGAAAGAGAGTTCGAGAGAAAGAGAAGTGGATAGACAGACGAGGCAGAGGCAGACACAGAGAGAGAGAGAGAGAGAGAGAGAGAGAGAGAGAGAGAGAGAGAGATAGAGAGAGAAGAGAAAAAGACATCGAGAAGGAGGGAAAGAGAGTTCGAGAGAAAGAGAAGTGGATAGACAGACGAGGCAGAGACAGACACACACAGAGAGAGAGAGAGAGAGAGAGAGAGAGAGAGAGAGAGAGAGAGAGACAGAGAGAGAGAGAAGTCAGGCAAATATGTCTGGATAATATGAAGAGCCGCGATTGCACGCCAGCTTTTCGTCATAGCGGGCGCGTACGGAATGTGAAGAGATAAAAGTTCCGAAGACGATAAATTGATATTGAGATACTTGATGACACAGATTCATCTCTAGCAGATCTATTCGTCTCGCTCATAAAATTTTTCGTGACTTTTTGTCTACTTCTACCCCACATGAGACATGGCTGGGTTCGATTCCTTTCGGTGGATTGGTTTTTGTCTACTTCTACCCCACATGAGAAATCACTGGGTTCGATCCCTCTCGGTGGATTGGTTTTTTTCCGCGCGATATCATCGTTCGATCATTTTTCATCTAACCTATTGTAAAGAAAAATCTTGCTGTTAAAGAAGTGATTTAGTGACATGGAAAACCTTTTTGAAAGGTCCCAGTCAAATCTTTTAATCGAAAACGAGTGATTTATTCATATTCTGCCAAGAAAATATTGTAAGTGGACCATAACAGGACCATAACAGGACCATAACAGGACCGTAAGTGGACCATAACAGGCTTCAATTCTGTTATATATTGTAAGTGGACCATAACAGGCTTCAATTCTGTATTAATAAATTAAGAGAATTATAATAATGAATATAACATCAATATGAAAAATACAGAAGTATCAGCACTTGCCAATGTTTAATTGAATAAATCGTCAAATTCTAAGTTACACAGTTTAAAGGCAGTGACGCCTGATTAAGATGACAAATGATTGAACTATCGCACAGAAAAAAAGCTAGTCCACCGGGCGGGATCGAACTTAGACCATCTCGACTCAAACCGGGAGCTATCGCACGGAATAGCAATGTGTCCCGGTGTTGTAATGGTAACACGCGCTCCCGGTTTGAGTCGAGATGGTCTGGGTTCGATCCCGCCCGGTGGACTAGCTTTTTTTTCTGTGCGACATTTCTATCATTTTTCATTTTAACTGAATAGTTATACAAAATATCTCATTCATCTACGTAAGAAAAGAGGTCACCAACTTTGTTTTGGAACGGAGAGCACAAGTTATTCCTAGGATTGAAAGTGAACACACAACAAGATTAAAACCTCTTCGATATTTCATAACGGATAATTAATAAGAAGCAAAAATATTCAAATGAGATCGTTTTCAGCCTCTTTTCACTGACCATTTCCTCTCTCTCTCTCTCTCTCTCTCTCTCTCTCTCTCTCTCTCTCTCTCTCTCTCTCTCTCTCTCTCTCTCTATCTCTCTCTATCTCTTTCTCTCTCTCTATCTTTCTCTTTCCCTCCCACTCTCTTTTTTCCTTTTATTTTCTCTTACTCTCAGGTCGGAGACGCACGACATAAAATAAGCCGCTCATGCGAATAAAGCAAAAGACGAGGATATGAATATAGAATGAGCAAGTAATCAAATGAAAATTTTCAGGACTTCTTTTGACTGCCAAGAATACAATTTTTAAATCAATGATTCATCTCGCAATAATGATTATGTATACAAACGTCTTCTCAATAAAGTCCATGACTGAGCTCTATTTGAGGGTGAGTGTAATCTTTATAAGAGAAATGGATCTCTATGACCTGGAAGACGAGTGCATGAAAAGCTTCTTTTATAGTCTCAGAATGAGCCAGGAAAATAACTCAAAGAAGAAGGGCTTCTCTGATAAGCCCGGCGGGTGTGTGGGGAAGAGTAAGAAGAAGCGGCGTGAACCCTTCCATCACTCTCACCCTTCATTTCGACTTCTTTGCTAGCGTCGCATTAGTCTTGAAAGGGTTGCACACACACACTTGGCCCTCTTCTTTCACATCAAGGCTACTTCTTTTCACTACTCTCTCTTCCTCTCTCCAACTCTCTCTCTCTCTCTAACTATCAGTTTCTAAGTCTCTTCCCTTTTTCTTTATACTTTTTTCTCTCTCTATCTGTCTCACGCTCTTCCAAGAATCGGTACGCGAGCCTCTCTTTTACTGATTTCACTGTTCTTTTCTCTACACCTTCTGCCTTCATACGCAAGTAAATAAACGAGATTAAGTATTGTCGAAGAACTGGAGTAATTCAAAATTCACCATGTTTTTAACAACAGAAAAGACGAAATAAGTTGTGAGTCTTCATGAGTGACCAAAAACTACCGTCCACAAGCCTTTAAAAATCTATATGTGTAAGAAATCCATCGCACGGGCAAAAATGGCACTCGGTCGGGACCGAACCTCCGTTTTCAGCCCATCGTTGCTTAAACGATTTACCAAGATCAAATCTGATCCTTTCAAAAAACGTAGTTCATTTCATTTACAATAAATTCCGAGAAAATTTTTCCCGATTGTCAAATTAGTTTTGTACAGAATTTAATACGGAACATCATCTGGTCCGGATTTGTACGGAATTCTTCATTTGATGCATCATTAAAATATGAATAGAAGATGAGAAACAAGAGAAAAAAGCAATGATAAAGACAATAAACGGCTGTTTAGGACGATTTGCATGATAAGAGCTGTGAATAGGAGTACGTCAATCTTGGCTCTGATAACCACCCAGAAAAAAAATTGGGCTTTTGAACGATGAAACATTATAAGCAATTTCAAAACGCGCGAGAGTAGCGAAAGTAATAAAATCTGAAATTCATCCAAATATTTAATATTTCAAAATTTGTAAACTTAGTTTTAAAAAGGTTTGTTTAAAGAGAATTTTCAGAAATTTAAACTTAGGGGAAAAGAAAGGTTTAGAGAATTGAACCTTAAGAAGAGGAACAAAAAAGGTTTACCCTTCATTGCTACTACTCATTAAAATTTTAGTTTTTTTGAAGTTAAAGAAGCCTTTACTGCGTTTCGCGAGCAAAATTATTAGTCATAGCGGAATAAGAAAGATATTGAAATAGTATGTAATTATCAGCAAAATGAATTTCTCCGTTGCATAGAATAGAAATACATACATGATAGTCGCCACAGCAAGAGAGAGAAATTGTCAGAGAGAAGGAGAGAGAGAAGGAGAGAGAGAAAAAAGAGAGAGAGAAAAGAGAGAGAAAAAAGAGAGAGAATAAAGAGAGAGAAAAAAGAGAGAAAAAAGAGAGAGAATAAAGAAAGAGAAAGCGAGGAAGAAAAAAACCGAAAAAGAGTGGAAGAGAGAGAGATTTATGAAAATATAGAGATATATCGAGATAAAACAAGAGAACAAACTTTTTTGTAAAGGAAAAAAGTTAGAAAAACTCTGTAAGATATGTAACAAATGGATCACAAAACGCACGTGAAACTTCGAAAAGATGAAAATTCTCGGAAATTTATTTTGAAGATTCGAGGTAAAAAGATACCCATGATTCCCTTATTCTCTCTCTTTCGCTCACTCTCTCTCTCTTCATCTCTCTTTCTATTTTCTTTATCTCTCTTCTACTCCTTTTTCCATCTCTCTTGAAAAAAAGGCTTTAAATAAATAAAAAGTAATAGCACATATGCGAAAAATATGCAGAGACTAAAAATTGAAGACAATTGGGCATCATTTTGTGCTACTCCATGCTCTGACATGGGTTTCTCTACAGAGCGTTCCCTTTTCTGACCACATGAGCGGAAAAGAAGAGAGCACAGGAAAAGAAAGAAAAACTCCAGATAAGGCTGCAGTATGGGAAAACGAATACGAGGAGGAAACTAAAAAGAAGGGAGAAGCAGACAAAAGTATGAATATAGGGTTCAAAGGAGAGGAAAAGACATCGCTACGTAGAGGGAGAGACTGGAAGTTTGGTAGCACAGACAGAAAGATAAGAGTGAGAGAGAAGAGAAGTTGGAAAGGTTGCAGAAAGATAGGAAAGAGTAAGTTAAAGGCTGAAACATTGACATTTCTGACAATTCCTTTCAGTAACCAAATGCTTCCTCAACCAAAAAAAGTAACCAAATGCTTCCTCAACCAAAAAAAGTAACCAAATGCTTCCTCAACCAAAAAAAGTAACCAAATGCTTCCTCAACCAAAAAAACAAGCCCGATGTTGTCCATACATTGCACAACAAATTTGTTATTTTTATGGTAACTGGAGAAAAGTGTAATGCACACTTCCTGAAGCCACAGATTCATTTATTCATTATTCAATCTTACCTAAGATATAAAATCTCAAATAGATGACTGTCACGGGTGGGAGTTCAGTGAAGGCTAAACTTGTGACAGTGAATGTTTTTGTGTGTTTTCTATTTTCTAAAATCAAATATAGGTTTTCAAACCAAATTTTAGAAGTTTTTTAACTCAGTGAAAAAAACAACAAAAATGGTTAGAAATGGAAAATAAGCTTGCACATTAATATCTGTCGCCGAACGTTCCGAGCATAAAATTTCGTGATCGGGTTTCTAACTGACGTTTTGAGAAGTTTCTATTTTCTCAGAATGTATTGTCTTTCAGAAAAGTGTCTTTGCGGATGACACAATGTAACGGGAAACGAGTTTTACAGATTGAGAAAAGAATGTACATACGTATGAGCCAAGACATAGATGAACGGATTCAATTTAGGAGATAACATTCAATTGCCATATGTGATTCTAAACATATTGTAGCAAGCGGATATGCCTCGTTTTCTATTATTCGATATAATCTCACTGTTTTGATGCTCCGCTCTCTCTCTCTCTCTCTCTTACTCACTCTCTCAGTCACTCTCTCTCTTCCCTTTCTCTGTCTCTCTTTATTTCTTTAACTCTCTTTCTCTCTCTATTTTTGTTTCATTTTCTTCTTCTTTCTTTCTCTCTTCACTCTAGTTTTCTGTTCATTTCTCTCTCTCTATCTTCCTCATGCTTTTCATCTAAACGCACCTGCTCTCTCTTGAATGCTCTCTCTCTCTCTCTCTCTCTCTCTCTTCACCTGCTCTCTCTCTCTCTTTCATCTCTCTTTCGAAAACATAATATGCGGTGGCTGCTAGAAGAGTCGATTGTGGGTGAGAGCTAAAGTAAGAGATAGCTTTAGACTAACAAAGGGAGAACGGGAGAGGAATAAAGGAAGAGAGAGAGTTTATGCAGTTTAAAGAACGAGTGAGAGTGAGAGAGGATAGAATCAGTATGAAAAAGAGAGTTAGAAATATTATAACATTTTCAAGTTGAAAGCTCGTGGATAAATCACGCTGAAGCAATTAATTCCTCCACAAGGTATAATTTACAAGAGCTGAAATTGTACACGATTTAAAGATGTCATTTTTACTCGGAAATTTATGGACATTGAAATATCTATATTTATCAAATACGTTAAGCAGAAAACTTGATATGGGAAAAATTCCAACAAAAATAGGACGGCAATTATTTAAAGAGTGTCGCAACTGCTTGTGTGAGCGTTAAAACTATAAAAGAAGGGGAAGAGTCCATCATCCCGTTCATCCCTGCCGTTATCCTCCAAATGACCCCCAGAGAGGGCGTAGGACTCAGATGAATTGACCGCTGCCCAATTACTGGGTGAGGGAGGGAGGAAGGCAGTCGGCTGGGAATGGAAGCGATGAAGCGAACTGTTGAGGACATTACTACTATTGCGTGGAGAGAGGAGACACAGAGGCGAAAGAGGCATCTCAAGGAGGGTTCTTAGACGAACACGCCGCGAACATGAGGAGGGACCGAATTGGAGAAAGAGGCAAAAAGAGAAGGAGAAAATAGATTTAGAAAAAGAAGAAGAGGAGGAGAGAGAAAGAGAGAGAGGGAGAGAGAGAACTGAGAGAGAGAGTAGAGAGAAAATTAGAAAAAGAAAGTACGAGAGAAATAGAATAGGACGAGAAAGGAGAAAGAGTGAATGAGAACCACCAAGAAAGTGAAAAGAAGCAAAGACATAAGCAATGAGAAAGACAGCTGAGCTGCTAGGACAGGAAAACCTCTCGACAAGATGAAGAGAAAAACATGCTAGAGAGAGAAAGAGATAGTTAGAGCAAGAGAGAAAAAAGATAATAAAATAAATAGGGATGGAAATATCTACTAGATAGAGAGTATATGAATAGAGAGTCAGACAGAAATAGAGAGAAATAAAAAAGGTTTAAAAAAAACAATAATAGATATATAGAGAAATGGGTATAAAGAAGAGAGAGAGATATAGAAATAAGTATAGAGAGAAACATATAGAAAGAAGAGATAAAGACAGACAGAGAGAGAAAGAGGGAAATAAAGAGAAATAGAAAGAGAGTCAGATATGCGGATAATAGTGTAGAGAGTGAGTGATCGGGTGACAGAGTAATGATAAGAGGCGAAAGGGACCGCCCATGGCCCTCCCTCTATATCCAACCGCTCTTCTGGCGAACTTTGTCGAATCCACTTCCCGATCCCCTCCTCTTAAGTGATGATGTGCATCGTCTTTCTAATCTACAACATCCATCATTATATCACCAGGCTTCTATCTGCATTCTCGATCAGCTGTGACTTCTTCAAAAAAAAAAAGCGTTCTTCAAAATCATGCTTGACTAAAAAGTTTTTTTAACGAGACTAGTTTTGAAACAAAATTAGAAAACGAAAAGAGAAAAGATCACTTTAAACTCGTTGCTTTACATCTTTGTACTTGATCTTTCACCTATGTCGACTCATCTTTTCTCTCCCCTTTCTTCTCTTTGTGTATTTTGTTACTGTTCTTTTTATTCTTTTTTTTCTCATTCTCTCTGCTACTTGGAAATTTGCTAAATTTTTAATCTCGTCTGAGGTGAATGCTGCCGAATGAGTCATAAAATAATCCCATCAATCAGAGAAACCCATTCACAGAATGATGGCTACCCATGAGTTGCGCGTAGAGAGATTAGTGGGAAACGGTGGAGACAGATAACAAATTGAGAGAGCGCAATGGCTAAAGAAATAGTGCAAAATAAGAAAGAAAGAGATGATAAAGAAAGTAGTTAATGGGGAAACACTGGAAGAAATAGGGATAAAAAGACGAGAATTATAAAAAGGATCAAACAAGGAGGAGAGAGTGAGAGGTTCTTCTTCTGGTCGAGTAAATTAGGGGTTGAGAGTGAAGAAGGGCCTATCGAAAGAGCCAGGACGAGAGCACACAGGGGTCAACAATAAAACAAATATATCAGGATCGTTGCTGTGTGTTGTTACGATATGATGATAGGAGGATAAAAAAGGCCAAGAAAGAGTCAGTAAACAAGGGGAAAGATCGGCGGGGAATCAGAGAGCCAAAAGGAGTTAAGAAAGGCAGTTTTTAGAGATTCCAGAATTGAAGAGCATACTTCATATACATGAGCCAGAGAGCAAGGCTTCAAGTCCAAGGAGCGAGATATGGAGTTGAGAGAATGAGAACAAGGTCCAGAGAACAAGGAGCCTATGCTCATTGTCAGAAAACCTGGTAGAACGCCTTGATTGCAAGGGCTGAAATAACAAGATATGTGCAATACCTTGGTGAGTTGAAAGCTACTCAAAGCAAAGGAGCTCGAAAGTATATAACTCGAAAAAGTATGTTCATGAAAAGCAAGCATATGGCTGGGAAATGAAACAAGGAGTTGTGAACAAGAGAGTCTTGGGTTGGGAAGAGGGAAGATCCTTAGACGAACATGCTACGGACTTGAGAGATAGCTATGGATCTTTGTGATAGAGAGAGACAAAGAGATAAAGAGAGAGAAAGAGAGAGAGGGAGAAAGATTAAGAGAGAAAGAAACACGAAGATAAAAAAGATCTAAAAAGAAAGACAGAAATAAGATATAACTCGAAAGGGAGAATGAATACAGCGAAACTGGTGTTTTCTCGCTGCAGAGGGCTAGTGGGAGAAAACGAGCATTAGTTGGAAGTAAATACAAGTCTGTAGAGTTTTGAGAGCTCAAAGTGATATTTAAGAAACGAAAGAGGAAGTGACATAGAAAGTCAATCCCTCGTCCTTTTCAATCACGTTTCTTATCCATGAATAGCAAGTACAATTATCAAAGAGTTAACTTACAATTTATTATTTGACTTGGGGGGGGGGGCTATAAAAAGTTTTATCTTGAAAATGGAAATAAAAGCGAGAGAGGATGCATAAATAAGACAATAAAAAGATACTGAGAAGTTCCAAAAACAAATATTGCACTTTTTAGAAGTCCTTGGTGATGTCATATTGTACTTTTTAGAAGTCCTTGGTGATGTCATATTGTACTTTTTAGAAGTCCTTGGTGATGTCATACACTGTTTGCAAGGAAGAATATGTTCGGAGTGGTTTTAGTATGCGAAAGGAGCAGGGATGAGAAAGTTTGTTTGAAGGGAACAAATTCATGTTTGCAGTGCCTGCATCTATGCAATTTGCCAGAAACATCATACCACGCTGGTTCCATCTCCTATTTTATATTATTTCTCTTCTTTTTCACAGAACCTCTCTTTCTATAACTCTCTGTCGCTATCTCTCTCTCTCCTTCTCTCACTTTCTTTCCCTCTTTCTCTCTCTCTGTTTCTCTTTCTTTCTCTATCACTTTTTGGGTCTCTCTTATAGTTTGTCTCTTTCTCTTTGTTTCTACTTTGAAATATATTCTAATTCTCTTTGAGCCGTTTTCACACTACCCTTTTTGAATATAGTTCTCTTTGTCACTTTGATTCTCTCGCCTAGAAATGAACATAATCGGCTGCGATTTGGATGCCCCCCCCCCTCGTAGAAGAATTCCACTATCATAAAGCCTTTACCTTACAGGTAAGAGATGCAGAGTGTAGCGGAGAATCAGAGAACTGTGCAGAAAACGGGAAGAGTAACGAGGAGCACCGAGGTCAAGAACGGGAAGAGTAACGAGGAGCACCGAGGTCAAGAACGGGAAGAGTAACGAGGAGCACCGAGGTCAAGAACGGGAAGAGTAACGAGGAGCACCGAGGTCAAGAACGGGAAGAGTAACGAGGAGCACCGAGGTCAAGAACGGGAAGAGTAACGAGGAGCACCGAGGTCAAGAACGGGAAGAGTAACGAGGAGCACCGAGGTCAAGAACGGGAAGAGTAACGAGGAGCACCGAGGTCAAGAACGGGAAGAGTAACGAGGAGCACCGAGGTCAAGAACGGGAAGAGTAACGAGGAGCACCGAGGTCAAGAACGGGAAGAGTAACGAGGAGCACCGAGGTCAAGATGACAAAGTTCCCCAGAAAATTTAGAAATAAAAAGAATTGGTTTAACAAACAAAAAAATGACAGCGTAAATCGATTTCTGTGATTAAAGACATTTATGACCATTTTTTAAATGACAAATTAAATTATAGAAAAATTCGAAAAAATTTGAGAAAAACTCAGAATCGGAAATACACTACTGATATTAACAAAACATTGAAAAGTTGGTTCAGAAGTTAATATGGAAATCAGAATGCTCGCTCTGAGAGAGATTGAGAGGGACAAGAGAGAGAGAGAGAGAACAGAAGAGAGAATAAGAGAGAGAGCAAAGAGAGAATAAGAGAGAGAACAAAAGAGAGAATAAGAGAGAGAGAACAAAAGAGAGAATAAGAGAGAGATAACAGAAAAGAGAATAAGAGAGAGAGAGAGAACAAAAGAGAGAATAAGAGAGAGAAAAAAGATATAAAAAGAGAGAGAGGGGGGAATAGAAGAGAAAGAAAGGAAAAAAATACGAGAGAAGCGAAAGATGCAAAACATGTCATTGCCTTTTTTGGTGAGTCTTTGCAATTTTTTCTCTTTGTTCTTGTTTCTCCTATGCGTTCTTTTTTAAACACTCGTCTCAATGGAATTCACATGAAAAAAGATTTGTTGAGAAGAGGAGCAAAAAAATTAGAAAAAAAAGATGCATATAACCGAAGATTAAAAAAATAGAGAGAGTGTTTGAGCCACATAAAAAAACGAGAAATTGGGAAAAAGGTGGGAAAGGAGTAAAATACATATAATGAGTAAAGAAATATAACACTTGAGTAATGAGGGGTAGAGATATACTAGAAGCAAAAGAATCTCAATGTTTGTGTAATGAAAGAGAGCGAAAGCAAGCAAGAAAGTCTAGAGAAATGAGCTGATTGCGCTTCTTTCATTTATTTGATTCCAATTTCTAATTTAGGTAAACAAAGAAAGATTGCAACACATTGCACTATAAATATCCTTTTTTGAGATGCAGAGAGATTCACAAATAGGCGTTGATAACGTGGAGCGCTCTTACTCTACTCACGCTTAAGGTGAGCAACTGTATTGAGAGGTGTGAAGTCATGGGAAGCGAGACTACCTGGTGGGAATGTTTGCCCTTTGTCAACTTTCTCTCTCTCTCTCTATCTCTCTCTCTCATTCTTATTCTTTCTCCATCTTTCCCTCTCCTTCTAGCTCTTTCTGTCTCTCTCTCACTCTTTTTATCTATGCGTGTCCCTCTCTCCCTCTCTTTACTTTTCTACCTCTCTCTCTCCCTCTCTTTACTTTTCTACCTCTCTCTCTCCCTCTCTTTACTTTTTTACCTCTCTCTCCCTCTCTTTACTTTTCTACCTCTCTTTCTCCCTCTCTTTACTTTTCTACCTCTCTCTATCCCTCTTTTTCCTGCTTTTTTCTCTCCGACCCTTCCGTTTAGCTCTCTACCTCTATTTTTCTCTAGCTATCCATCTCTTTATCTATCTCTTCCTTTCTCACTCTCTCTCTCCCTAATTCTCTCATATCGTTGCTATTTCTGTATCTGCTGCCTTTTTTCTCTTAGCTAGTCAGCATACGAAAACTTCTCAATTATTAAAAAAGAAGTCATTAATTTGACGCTATGTCACATTCTAATCAATCTTCGTTACGAAGAACCTTTTTATTCGGCATGCGACCTGTCACTTACCGCGACATCATGTCAAATGCGACCTGTCACTTACCGCGACATCATGTCAAATTTCAAATTTCACTCGATTTGACATGAGCAGCTATTTGAAAACCCAATGTTTCGCTAAAATTGGCATTAAAAGTAAATTAGAAACTAGATATTTCACAGAACGCAACATTACGACCTTTTTCTTTCAAATTTGATATTATAACCCGAGCAGCCAAACTAAAATTAAATTACTGAAAAGAGTTATTGCATATGAGCCTTTCATTGTCCAGGGTGTGGCAAAAGTTCACGTGGACTGTATTTTTTTCGATAAAAATTTTACGGATTGAGCAAATCAAACAAAATTTTCATCAAAGTTTATTCAAATAGTTTGGGATATAACTGCTCTTTCAAATTTCGAACAGCCCTCCCTTCTTTTTGACACAGGCGCGGAGTCGCTTGTGGAAGGCACCCGCCGTGGTAAGCGACGTCAAGATCATCCCACGCCTTCTGTAGGGCGCGCTCCAGACTTTCCAAATTCTTGAGGAGAAGCACAGGCCTTGCTCTTAAAAACCGTCCATGCAGAGAAGTCCAGGGGATTCAAATCAGGCAAGTACGGAGGCCATTCGGCGGAGGTGATCATGGAGGGGAAATTGGTATTGCACCAGTCTTCCACCCCTTTAGCCTTGTGGACGGGCGCAGGCTCCTGCTGGTACGTTCAGTTGCATCCCGCGGAGTGAGCCTGGCTCCAGGGAAGTACTTCCTCAACGAGAATGTCGTTCAGCTAGTTATTGGCATTCACTTTGACTCCCTACTCGACGAAAACGAGTGTAGTCTTGCCAGTTGCGCAAATCCCGGCCCAAACCATGTCAGAAGCGGGATGGCCTTTTCTCCAGACGTAGCAGCCACTCTTATTGGCCTCGTTGACCGATTTTGACCAAATCCCATAGTTTCAGTGATTGAAGGACTGCTCAATATTGAACAACTTCTCATCGGTGAACAGAATATAAGACGGTGCTGGGAATTTAGTTCGGCAATTCGTGTTGTTTCGGTGTCTGTGGCGAGTTTTGAAACATGGCGGTAAAAAAAACTCGTTTATCCGTAAATTGCACAGAGGATTTGAAAAAGAAACACGTGTCATATTTAATATACAGATTTTTGCTTTAGCAAGATAAATAAGAAACAAAAGCACTGAGTTTCAAAGACATAAGAGTTGGCGAATTTAGAACGGTTCGAATATCGTCACCGGTTGATGATCATTACAAGGTAAATTTAGAACGGTTCGAGTATCGTCACCGGTTGATGATCATTACAAGGCAAATTTAGAACTGTTCGAATGTCGTCACCGGCTGATGATCATTACAAGGCAAATTTAGAACGGTTCGAGTATCGTCACCGGTTGATAATCATTACAAGGCAAAATTAGAACGGTTCGAATATCGTCACCGGTTGATGATCATTACAAGGCAAATTTAGAACGGTTCGAATATCGTCACCGGTTGATGATCATTACAAGGCAAATTTAGAACGGTTCGAATTTCGTCATCGGTTGATGATCAGTACAGGCTATTCAGCAAAATAAGAGCAGACTTATATAGTATGAACAAAACGAGCAACCTATACAGACCGGGTTTGCACGAACGCTATACTATTTTCATTTTCTGTGTCGCGAAAAGAGAATAGTATAGCATTTGTGCGAACCCGGTCTGTATAGGTTGATCGTTTTGTTCGTACTATATAATTATATTGACTCCTACTGTCGTAAACTCCATCCGTCGTCTTATATAACCTCTGTTTGAATACATCCGCCTTAGGGATGTTTAACCCTTACTGCAGTGAATAAACCATGAGCATAGATGGATACGCTTTATTCGTGCCAACTGTATATGCAGTGAATAAACCATGAGGTTTACAAAACTTGTATTGTACAACGATACACGATAAGGTCAAATTGTCGCTACACATCGATAAAACCTAGATAAAACAACAATCACACATGATTCCATGAGACGTTTTCATTACTTGCCAGTTATGCGGTGGCTAAACCATGCCATTGAAAAAACACATAGTATTATACAGTGATGCAGTTAATGTTCTATTGCAGATCCCACATGGATAAGACGTAGCTGAAAACACTAATGGCATACAGGTGTCGTGACCAACTTACAGGGTGGTCCATAAATAAAGTTACAAATGTTCGAAAACATTTCCTGGGAAAGTGACCGCACGTAGCGGTCACTTTTCTCGTTTTCCTGATCCCCCATTTTTTTTAGTACGTGTCAAGTGAGTTGCGATTGATTCCATCGATGTTTAGGGTAATGACAGCGTCGAATCGCTTGCGCATTGCGATCATTCGCCTACACACTCTTGGCCACGCTCCTACTCGCATTGCTGAAACGCTTCGCCTGCCTCGCATGACAGTGTATCGAGCGATCAAAAGATTCGAGGAGCTTGGCACATCTTTAGACCGTCCAAGGCGAGGTCGTCCTCGCACTGTTCGCACGACACCACTCATCGAAAACGTTCGGAGTCGGATCAACCGAAATTCACGACGAAGCATCAGACAGATGGCGCAGACTCCCGATGAGCCGAACTTCATTGAAACGAATAGTCACGGAGGAGCTGGGACTCAGGTCGTATCGTACACGGAAGGCCGCTTTTCTGTCGGCTCGCAACAAGTCGGGAAGAGTCAAAAGATGTCGCGACCGTCTTCGCCGTACGCAGCTAGGCGAACATTTCAATATGGTGTCCTCTGACGAAAAGCTGTTCACCGTGGAAGAAGTCCACAACTCAAAAAACGTCAGAGTGCTTGCGAAGGACGCAGAGCAAACCGATAGCAAGGGTAGAACGGTCCAACGCAGTGCACATCCAACTCAAGTCATGGTCTGCGCCACAGGAAAAACACCGCTTGTTTTTGTCGAGAAAGGCGTCAAGATCGACACGGAATACTACCTGAACATGTTCTGCAAGACGTGCTCCATCCATGGTCTCAATCGCATTTCAATCAGAGGACATGGACCTTTCAACAAGACTCAGCACCAGCCCACAAAGCTAAAAAGGTCCAAACGTGGTGCAAGGAAAGTTTTCCCGGCTTCATTACAACATCAAAATGGCCGGCCTCATCACCCGACCTGAACCCGCTGGATTATTCCGTTTGAGCCTACTTGGAGTCCAAGGTCAACTCTCGCTCCCACTCAAATATTGATTCCCTGAAGAATGCCCTTCAGGCAGAATGGGACAACATCAGAGTCGAATACCTCCGTACAGTGGTAGAGGCGTTCCCAAAGAGACTTCGAGCTGTAGTTCGAGCAAAAGACGATAGTTTGAGCTGAACTTTCGCGTGAATGTTGACATTTATGTTGTTGATAAAATATGTTAATTTGAGATGATTTTCTCTGTTTTGAAAAAAGGTATAACAATTCCAATTTGTAACACTATTTATGGACCACCCTGTATATATACAAAGACTTAACCATCAGGTTTGAACTAAGAAACTTCGTATTGAACACTAACACAGATAAGGTGTCGGAGAATCACACATAAAAAACTTCACCGATGCCAAACACATGTTATTAACAACGCTTCTGTTAACCCGTTCTTACTTGTCAGTATTCATCTTAATCATCAATACACAATATGATCTCCCGATCCCACTCAGCAAAAATCCCCGATGCTGTTGAAACATTTCTACATTGTAGCTTACAATTAGTACCACTCCGTCTCTCAAGTATTCTTATTGTATTTACATAGATGATACTCCTCCTTCCGCCTTAATCGCATCCTTACTGTATGACGCATTTCCTTCTCTGGACTGCCACCCTCTTTGAAACTGTACTTCCTCCTTTGACACACCTTCCTCCAATGCTGACGAAGTGTTTCCTCTCTCAACCGATGCGGCGTGAGCCTTTCTACGGACGCTTCTTCGCAGGATATCATCACCTCTTTTCACAAGTGATCTGTAGATATTGGGCTTTTTGTATAAAATAATGCGACCAAACGCGAGTACTTACCGCTTGGGATAGCCAGTGTGTACTTTTCCCACACCTGTCTTTCGTCGTACTCCGTCGCGAGCAATACGAAAGGAGCACCACCACCCCCACTTTGGTAGTTCTTTGCTCGTCCTACTCTCACTTCTCTTTATCCTGCACCCAAACTCAAGACACCTCTCAGGGCGGGTGGGTGGGTATTACACTCAATCTAAACACACCTTCCTTAGGCACAACAAAACGTAGACTGAATATCCTCCCTTCCTGGAACACCTCTCGCGTGCAACCGCACGCGACCGCTCCGCTTCTATCGTCCCTAAGGCCCGTATTCAAACACCAATTATATTGACTCCTACTGTCGTAAACTCCATCCGTCGTCTTATATAACCTCTGTTTGAATACATCCGCCTTAGGGATGTTTAACCCTTACTGCAGTGAATAAACCATGAGCATAGACCAAGGTAGAGACCGTGCTTTAAAAGTCTTTTATGAACCACAGAGACAGAATACGCACTCCGATATCGCTCTTAACCCCATTGAACGGTCTCACAGTATTAGTTCCTGGTATTATACTTGCTCCCTTACCGTGACGAAGTAAGTTTAGCACGTAGGGTTCCCATGTTGGACCTCTTCTCAACCTACTGTACCACGCACTGCCTTGCTACAGATGTAGCCCAACAATCACACTAAATAGATTCACACTCTCTTGCCATACGTCTACTTTTCACGATTTAATGAAGTCGGCTGAACCAACCCCAGAAGAAGACCTGACTTCTTTCCTTCCTGTTGTACGAATGCGTGGACTCCGTCTGTTCCTGGGACCTCCCTCCTGGAGAATAACTTTTTTGCACTTGGCATTCCTTTCGTGTGCAAACATGTCTGCCGCTGGCTCTCGCCATTTCGCTACGCAAAATCTGCTTATATTCTCCCGAATCCCCCAGTCATCATAGTCTACAACTCGACTTTTTAAATCTGTTTCCGTGTACGTCTCTCTTGTAACAAAAGTAGTGAGGCACATCGCGTTCATTTTCAATCTTTGATTTTCAATAGCAATCTCATGCAAATCCGCCTTCCTACTTCCTTTCTAAATTATAGCAACCACCGCTTGATTGTCTGACAGTAACTCACCGGGCATCTCTCGAACTCTTTCTCTACCACTTTAATTACGAACCAAACCGTTTTGATTCATCGCACTCAATCTTCATGTCCACCAACCACTCTCTGCACCAAGCTGCTCGTAGTTTTTACTCGAACCTCTCTATCCAATACTTTATCTCACTTCTTTCTTGATCTCCCAATTAGGTATTAATCCTGTCATGTCCTGTTCTTCTAGCTTCGGCTATTACCGCTCCCTCATGTCTCTTGCGTAAACATGTTTCCGCACCTAGCTCAACATAGTATGAATTGTGTCAAATACTTCTCCCTTTCTTTTATCGTCGTCCACACATTTACCGCAATGTTCTCCAATCGCTATAATGCTTCCAACATTCTCCTTTCTGACCAGAAGTTGAATGCTCATGTCCAACTCCCTCATTCCGGGTCTGTGTATCTCCTAGCGCGCACAGTTTGGCGTGACTATCTTCATCCAAAATACGCGATTATACCTTATTGAACGATAATTATACCGTTCGAGGCTGGTCTCTGAAGCATTTTCAGATAAGGTATACTGTTTCCAACGCCATAACTAAGCCTCTTCCCTTATAAATTTACCCCCGCTGGGTTCTGCTTCTATTCAGACTTGTTCTCTTCCACGTTTGCGCCTGTTAGCTCCAGGTCCTCTCTCCATACCTCACCTGTCCTATGGAATTCATTCACAGTTCTTCATACGAGTCCATCATTCAAGTACATACAACAACAATGCCTTCTGCATTTTTCATTCTGAAGGCATACTACGCCTCTTCCCAGATCAATTTGATACCCTAGCCCTAACCCCCGCTGGGTTGGACTTCCATTTGGACTTGTTCTTTACGTTTGCGCCTGCTAGAACCAGGTCTTCTCTCACCTCTCCTGCCTTGTCGCATTAATTCCCAGTTCTTCATACGAGTTCATCATTTAAGTACACACAACAATAATGCCTTCTGCATTTTTCATTCTGAAGGCATACTACGCCTCTTCCCAGATCAATTTGATACCCGAGCCCTAACCCCCGCTGGGTTGGGCTTCCATTTGAACTTGCTCTCCACATTCGCGCCTGCTAGCTCCAGGTCTTCTCTCACCACCTCCACTATTCTGTGGCATTCATTTCAAGTTCTTCTCCATGCTCTTTTATCATCCAAGTACATACAATCAGTAATGCCTTCCGCTCTACACTTCCTCACCAAAACTGGAACACTTTTGTGAAAACATACTGGGCTGCGCTCAAACCGAACGGCATCACAGTAAATCTAAACTCTTACCCTCTTTTTTTAAAAAATCTTATGAAACCTAACCAACTTCTGTCCTCTTTCGAAACTGCCACATGATGTTACCCTGTTTTAATTCAAGAGTGGTCATGAACCTATTCACCAGCAGAGCGTACCAACTTGTTTCCGAATCCTCGTACCAGAACGATGTAATAAAAGCTCATTAACACTTCTCAACTCGTGGATCAATCTCGATTTTTCCCCTGTCATCACCACTGTCAACTTCTGTCCTCTTTACAAACTTTCTCCATACCTCCGACATTGGCGGTCATATGTGACAGTTTCTCAAACCGTGTGCCATGGACCATAAAACGCCAAATGAAGCAGTCAAATACTTCCCTTTGCCCTCACCTCACCCCTGCCACGAGAAAAAATTTAAATAGGTCGATCGCCCGATTAGGCCTGTTTGGGCTGAGTTGAAGCTAATAAAATTTTTTTTATTTTTATTTAACGGCTTGCTCTTTCCGTATTCCTCAATCTATCACTTCTCTGACCTTCTCATCATTCCAGACCTCCTCGACCCCTTTCAGCTATTATCTTGATACTTTTTCAAGTCGAGGCCTCTCCAATACTCGGAATGTTAACCTCAAGTCAAGCTGCAGGCGCTAATCTCACCCGTAGCGCCTTCTCGCCAACACCCGTTCCTCCTTGCGATCTAATGGCGCTGAACACCTTAACTTGCAATTAGTACTAACTCTACAACTCTCTTGAGAGTACGACTCTCAATAAACAAATGCGCACACAATCGTTAATGCAAACCAATAACATTTACACACGCGCTGTTCACATTACACTCAATCTGAACACACCTTCCTTAGGCACAACAAAACGTAGACTGAATATCCTCCCTTCCTGGAACACCTCTCGCGTGCAACCGCACGCGACCGCTTATATAAATCTGCTGAATAGCCGGGAGTGCGAAATTGCGAGAGTGCGGGGAGAGTGTGAGATTTAGAAAGCGAGCATCGTAACGTGACGAAATTCGAACCATTCGAATTTCGCCATGTGATGAGTATTGTAGCATGACGAAATCCGAACCATTCGAAATCCGTCAAGTGATGAGCAACAATACATGACGAAATTCGAACATTTCGAGTTCCGTCAGGCAAGATTCGCTATCTGCTTACTCTTGTGTTTCATATTTGATTGTTTATTGTGCCAGAAGTGATGAAATAAAATAAAATTCTGATTCCACGAATTCACAAAGAAATGGCGAGAAATTCCGATAAATTTTACGATAAACTTGCCACAGACACCGAAACAACACGAATTGCCGAACTAAATTCCCAGCACTGTCTTATATCGAAACAGTCCACCGGCTTGAAACGCTTTGACAGTTCACGACATCTCCGAAGACCTTCATCTGGTCCGTCAATGCGTGAGTCTTCTGCAGCTTTATGGGGCGAAGTCCCATGCGAGATTTGACGATCCTACGAACAGATATATCCGAGATATTCAGCTCCTTCGCGACTTTTCTGAGACTCCGCTTGGGGTTATATCGAATTTTGTCTCGGATGCTTCTCACGTTGAAGGAAGTGGTCGCGGTCGATGGTCTGCCTCTCTTGGGACGGTAATCCGTCGTACCAGTCTCACGAAAACGTCGTATGGTATCCTCAATGGTCCTGGGGGAAAATCCGGTTATTCTGGCGATGTGCTTCTGAGTGTGCCCGGACTGGCTCATGCGCAGAGTACAGCCTCGGTAAATGTCCGAGACCATTACCTAAGAACAAAAAGAGATATCATTCTGATTTTTTTCAGGGTGTGTTTTTAACGTTAAGACTAAGATACAACAAGAAATAAACGACCGCTACAACAAACAAAAAAGATACAAATTGACAAAGTAGTCCACGTGATCTTTTGTCGCACCCTGTAACACTATCGCACGGAATAGCAATGTGTCCCCGTGGTGTAATGGTAACGCGCGCTCCCGGTTTGAGTCGAGATGGCTGGGTTCGATCCCGCCCGGTGAACTAGCTTTTTTCTGTGCGATAGTTCAACCACTTGTCATCTTAACCACGCATTACTGCCGTTAAACTGTGTAAGAAATTGCTTAATATTCAAGTTGAAGTGCTCAGTTGGTTTCATATCGTTCTTATGAACTAGTTATGTTGACGAAAATGCAATTAGTTTTTTTTTAATTTATCGCTTTCAAAGAGATTTCAAGAATCCGGTCCGGAGGATAGAGTCCGTTTGGAGCGATCATGCACCCGGAGTGTCTTCGAGGTGCAGATCAATTCATCAAATGTTTTATTTAGGTAGTGAATCCAACGTGAGAAACGCGATAAACTCTTGCGCGACTATAGGTCACCACGTCACCAGCATGTTGAGAATTTTAGAAAAGGACCGTTCTTTAAGCGATGGAGACTAAAATAATCATTTAACTTTCCGCTCTTTACCTTTGGCTCTCTTCTCATTATTCGAGTTTCCCCGGTCTAAGAGAGGTCGTTCTTTTCAAATTTTCAACAGTTACACTAGACCGTGCGGGACTGATTTAGCGGTAGAAATGGTTTGTGCTAGTCCTCATTTGAAAACTTCCAGAAGTCTCACCAATAAAGATTTTGAGGGAAGTCTGGAAATTTCTTTTATAGAAACCTGAGTGATTGTAGTTTTTCTAGTTGATAACATATTCGCTTGATCGCATATAAAAAGTGTTACACGGGAAGAAGTTGAACCAGGCCATCTGTCTTTTGCCGAGAGCGAGCTGTTTGCCAACTTCACCGCTGCATCAAAGATGACATATCCTTGTTCCACATCGCCGGGCTGAGTGAAAGGATTTGTTTTTATTGTAAGAGGTTTCAATATATGTATGTACATATACTCCAGTTTATAAGTTTTTTCTCGATTGTATCCCTCTTACTTTTAAAAGGACAGTCGGTACGGTTGGCTTTCTTCCAAAAGAAAAATAAGGTATAAACTCTTTCTTTACTACTTTGAAATCAAATCACAGTGCACATATCCAAGAAATGATATCGATTGTTCATTCCCGCCATATCAAATCGAAGCTTCGAAAAAACAAACTTTTAGTTGGGTCTATGTTTGTGTTCAGGTTTTGTTATGCGCGCAAAAATATCGATAAATGATCAATTAAAATTAAATCATTTACTATAAGCATTATAAGTTAAATGTGGACTGTGGTACGAAAGGACAAGACTTCCGGATTCATTCAATTTTGGCAAGAGCTTTCACGACTGACCTGTGAACGAGCAATCTCATGTTTTTGAGGCTATTCTACACCAATGAGCAGTTTTCAGGGTATCGCGACAGTTTGTTACAAGACACTTTGTTACACGACAGTTTGTTACACGCCCTTCACAGATTTTTTTGCTTAGGCTTATTTAAAATGTATGCTGACGAGGCCGTACGGCTTAGGAAAGAGATCGCATGAAAAAATTTCTCCCTTTCTTGACTTTTTGTCGATTCATACAGTAGTTAAAACACACTAAAAACAAAAGCCCCTGTAACAAATTGTCGTGTAACAAACTGTCGTGTAACAAAGTGTCATGGATCCAGTTTTCAGCCTTTAAAAAACTTTTTATTGAAAAACTGTTATGAAACAATTGCTTCTATTCGAGTGCAGGGCTCGTTGAAGTTGGCGTGAAAATAAACCGGTAAGAGAAAGAGATGGCTGGGTTCGATATCGCTTGTAAATCAGCTTTCTCTCGTTTGGTATTTGTGTAAGTGAGAGTTTGTTATTGACATTTTATGTAGCAGAGTCAAATGATATGGCCAGTAGGGTTAACGCTCAGAATATGTACGTACTATATCACAATCACGCCATCTCATCTAAGAAGTGAAAATAGAAGCAAAAAAGAGAAAAAGAGAGAGACAAACCGCTAATTTGTATACAAAGTTCGTGTTTTGATTCACAAAAATTAAGATGAGAGAAGAAACATTCAGAAAATAAAGTTCAAATAATGAAGAACTAGAAGTTATTAGTAGGGATGAACTCTTAGGAGGCCATAGCTCCTGCCTGGAACTTTGCATTGTTTATGATCCTGCAAATACCTGAAGAGTATATCATTTGAGGAAACCAGAAAAACAAAAAGAGACTTCTCCTCTCACTATTAAGTAACTCGCGTCAGAAAAAAAATGATAGGAAGGGCAACATGCGGTAGAAATCTAAAATGGAATATTCATACACTATGTATGTTGCAAATTTGAGATTAAATACATGCAAGAAAAACTGTTTCTTATATTCGAAAAAAACGACCGATTTATTTGATTATCTTGAATGCTCATATTTGGTATTAGATGAAAAACCAATTTGGGATTATAAATATAAGTATTGAAGAGAGAAAAAAAACAGTAGAAACTTGCTATAGAAAAAATTAATTTCCATAACGTTGTATTATGAAAAGTTTACCTGCGAAACAAGGGTAGAAAAAAGATTATTAAATAATTACAGACAACTGAAAATATAGTGTCGATGCTTCCAGTATTCAATGAAAGAATTAGTCGCCGTAAGAGAGAAGAAAGCTGTGATAATGGATCGAAGGCTATCTTGTTATCATATTCAGTACTATAAATACCTTTCAACTTCTTTCACAGGTATTTACAACAACAAAGAGAAGGGTTTATGTAAAAAACTCATACATAGGTTTAAATTTTTTCTAGATATCCGGTCGATCTGTGACGGCGCTTTTCTGCGCTGGAGCCTGAAGTTTTTGCTATTAGTATAATGTATGTATAAATAGTATAATGTATGTATAAATAGTATAATGTATGTATAAATAGTATAACGTATGTATAAATAGTATAATGCATGTATGTATCATCGATTTTATTGTCTTTCTTCATTTTCGTCTACCACAAGAATTTTTGATAATGCACGATTAAGAGAAACATAGAGTTTGTGAAAGGGAAGAGGGGGGAATCTTTCTTTTAGAACTAAACTTTCCATCGGTGGTACAATATCTTGGAATGAAGTGTATGAATAAAACATTCAGGGTCCTGGAGAGTTCAACAATTTTTTTGAGTATCACAATGAGTTATTATTTTTTTAATAAATGATAAATCGATATGTGCTTGTACCTCTAAAATTCAATTGGTGGAATATGTAGTGGAAGGAAAAGGAAAACCCTGGAAAACTGAAGACACAAGAATGCAGAATGCTTGTAGAAGCTAGGGCTCAAATTGGGAACTGAACCAGTGTTTTCGCTGTACGGCAATGCTCTTCTCTACCAAGTTTCCAATGCTAACAACAACTTCAATTTGAAAAGCATATTTGTTACAACTGACATTGGCGTTCTTCCCGTTCTGTTTATGTCTTGGCGAGACTCGAGGCGGCCTCTGAGCCTTTGCCCCCTTAATTTGATGCAGTAATTTATGAATAAACTCCCACTTGCAAATGACAATAAATATCATATTGCACTTTTAAGTGAGATAGAATGTCAACAAGAACTTGTAAGTGACGAAAAACGGAATTTTAAACTTTTCTATGTGGTAGTCAATTTCAATAAGAAATTAAAGGTCATTGAAAATTCAATGAAAAGCTTTTTGAGAGGCTTTTAATGTCACGATGAGTTCGCGAGTGACAAAAACTACATTTAAAAGCTTCTTCGTATTACATTAAGTGTAATAATCAATGGAAGATAAAACATCACGTGCTTCTCCAGGGGACCAATCGTTTCCTTAACTTTTCTAATGTAACCCGACTTTTTCAATTGAATATGCTCAAAATTAAAAAAAAAGTAATAAAAAAAAACACTTTGCCCGATGAACCTGTAAACAATACAGAGAAGTTTATAAGAGAATCTTTGTTTGTCTGAAAAAAACTGACATACATTTTTTTCTGCTTGAGTAAGTCATGATAAAATATATTCAGAAAACTTATGATTATTTTTTTAAAAAACCCATAAGACAGAGTATTTTTGTCGAAAAACTAAGGGGGAATTTTTTTCTGTTGTTATTCTGGCCAGAAGAGGGAGTGAACCTTGGGTCTGCAAAACCATCGGATTCGGTCCAGGCATATCAGAATGGCGGGAAGGAAGACCAAGCCGTGGAGGTTACACAGTATGACGCATATGATCATGACCCGGACGAACACCTCAACGGAACTACAGTACTTACAAAGTATGATCATGACCCGGACGAACACCTCAACGGAAAAAAAATGTTATAATAAGTCAATTAGATGCCTACTTGAAGCAAAATGATCTACTGTCTCCCCATCAATTTGGTTTTAGAAACAAAAGGTCAACTGTGACTTCATTGGTGCAATCTCATTCCTATTTCGCTGATATACTCTCCCATGGTAAAGCCGTCGATGTTATTTTTCTTGACATATCAAAGGCATTCGATACAGTAGATACTATATTATTACTTCTTAAACTAAAAAAGTTAGGAATCTGCGGTAACCTCATTCAATGGATTGCGGACTACTTGACTGGTAGAATTCAGACTGTATGTGTTGACAACGAATTCTCTAGCTCATCTTCTGTTACCAGCGGTGTACCACAAGGTTCAGCTATTGGACCGAAACTGTTCTTACTGTTTATTGATGACATAAAACATGTAATTCCTCCCAATGTAAATTATACTATCTACGCCGATGACATTAAATTATTTAGTGAAGTACCAACTTTTTCGTTTGACCTCCAAACTGCCATAGACAATGTATTCAACTGGTGTCAACAGTCCAATCTCAAACTATCAGCTCAAAAATGTATAGTTTCGCATCTTGGTATTAACCCCATGCAAAATTATCAGCTAGATCGTCATACAATGGCCAACTCTTCCGAAATAATAGATCTAGGAGTTGTCTTTTCGAGTAATCTTTCTTGCAATAAACAAGTCGAGCATGTCTGTAAGAAATCTACAAACCTCGCCAATCTCTTTTTGCGCGCGTTCAAAACCAATTCTCTGGTTGTATTAACCCGTGCTTTCGTTACATATATTCGTCCGATCCTCGAATACAGCTCGGTTGTATGGTCACCTACAGCGATTGGCTTAGTTAAGGACCTCGAAAGGGTACAGAGAAATTTCACTAAAAGAATCTTGGCTAGGAAAGGACTTACCCGTCTAGTTTACTCTGAACGTTTAAAAATGTTAAATTTAGAATCTCTTGAATATCGTAGGGTTGTTTCTGATTTAGTTTTTATACATAAGAGAGTCCACGACTACTCAGAGTTCGACTTCTCTCGTTTATTTACTATAGCTCCTCTTACTAGAGCTATTAGAAATACCCATCCATTAAGAATCGCCTTACCATATGCTCTAAACTCCTTTAGGTTTTCTACGTGTGCTTCTAAGTCGATCACTATTTGGAATTGCTTACCTAGCGAAGTAGTATGTAACCATTCCAGCGAAGTATTTATGAATAAACTCAGAAAACTACCGATAAATTGTATTTTACCCGAGCCAATTGTCTGCGACTAAGTTAAACTAGGAAGAACACTTTTTGTAGACACACTGCCACTGTAATACAATTCTTTCCTAGTAGAATCATAATCCATGTTTAATTTGTGACCATTAAATGTTGAAGTGAAACTGTTTTTGTGTACATGGAAATAAAGAATTGAATTGAAAAAAAAAACTACAGTACTTACAAAGTATGATCATGACCCGGACGAACACCTCAACGGAACTACAGTACTTACAAAGTAATATATAAATTTGAGTATATTAAAGTAGCTTTCTCAATAATAATTCACTATTGAAACTTAGGTAGGATTTTCCCTAGCGAATAGTTATTTACCTTTTCAAGCCTTGTTTCATTTCTGTCACCCTTTTCATCAATAATTGGGCCTTCAGATAATCCACAAATTAACCATTTATTACCGGGTAACCAGGTCATTAATTCCCGTGTTCAGTAGTTCTCTCTTAATTTCTAGAATTATTTTATATTCATGAGACAAAAAGAGAAGTACGAAGATCACGAAAAGTTTACCAAAAACTATGGTTGTAAAAAAAAAGGAAAAAAAACCTGAGCCATATAAATATCGACGAATAGTAGACTAGAAACACAGAGAATCGTAGAAACAGCCGCCTGTATAGCAGGGAAGGCGACCGACGACAGACAATCAGCCAGTCGCTCCGCTGGTGGAGACATCGGGCCGTATTCTATAGCTGCAAAGCATTAAAAGTTTTAATTTTAAGCATTCAGTGAAAACGACACGAGGCTGGAAGAAAACAGCAGTAACACTCTGATGAAAGATTGCTGGAGGCGAAGAGTGAAATTATATTGCAGAAGGGGACTCCGCACCGCTAAAAGGAGCGCCCTACAGCTATTTCAACAGAAATACCCTAACAGAAAAGACCCTAAACAGATAAGAAGAAAAGACCCTAAACAGAAAAGAAGATAACAGAAAAGAATAACAGAATAGAAAAGAGAAAAGAATCAATATCAGTCTGGTTGGGTTAACTGACGACTAGTTATTCAGCAAATTGATATTTTCATGATAATTTTTTGAAGCTCTTTTTAGCCTATGAACTGGTATTTCTCTTTTTAGCCTATGAACTGGTATTTCTCTTTTTAGCCTATGAACTGGTATTTCTCTTTTTAGCCTATGAACTGGTATTTCTCTTTTTAGCCTATGAACTGGTATTTCTTTTCATGTTTTGAAGGAAGACACTCCACTAACAGGCTTGGTAGTAGTGATAAGAGACATGCGCTGGAATGTCCACGGAGAAGCCGATGGATATGACCATGGCAGCCATGGAGATCGGGTCGAGATCCACGTTCATCCATGAGATAATACCCAGTATACCTGAAAAGACAAATCGACCATACCCAGTATACCTGAAAAATCGAAGCGTAACTCTGAAGATAAATTGGTGGAGAGGTCTCTTTGATAAAAAAAGGAAGGGTACAGAGAGGGTCTTTTTTTATTTTTAAAGAAAAAAATGATTTAAAAAAAGTGTGTAGAAGGCTTCTTCTAAAAAACAAATTAGTGAAAGGCGCCTTTTTTAGTGTCGAGGTTTCTGAAAGAAAAGGTCAAGGGACGGAGCGGATTCATGTTAAGAAAGAGTAATAAGTAGAGAAGGTCTCTTCTAGGAAACGGAAAGGACCTGCACAAATGGAGCAAACAGAAAGAGAAGCGATGGCGACTGTGAAGAAGTTGTTGAGGAAGATCCAGCAGACGAAGCCCATACACACCAAGGTGCCCACCACCGCCTTAACCACACCACGAATTATCATTCTGATTCCAAATAGAGAGAAATACTACTTTTAGGATACGGTATCGAACAAAGCCGTCCCTTTTTACAAACCAAAAACTTTACCACCACACCTCGTGAGATATATTGAAAGCCTCCAAATGTGTTACTCAATGGAACCTTTTCTAACTGCAAAATAACTAGAGTTCACAGGCATGCCATAAGACCAGAAATTCAACTCGGCCAAACTCTCGTTCATCTCAACAATTCGAAAATCATACCAAAATGAAAGCTTTTTTTGTAGTTTTGGTTGCTGGTTTTCTCGGAAGATTTAGCGTATAAGTGAATGAGTAAGAATTCATAGACAACGAGTAGATCACAACAATCCCTGGAAAACGAACCTGCCATGTGTCCGTTGGCATATTATCGATCAGGTCAAGGAAGACGCCATCTTCATGAAAGACACTCGCACCGAAATCCCTTTAATAAACTATTGAGTTTCTGAGAAAATGTGGAAAATTTCTGGGGCAACTCTGACGCGTGTGTAATGTTTACGTCTACCAAAACTGAGTATTTTTTTATTATTATAATGTTGGTGAATATGTTGGTGACTAAACTGGTAACTAATGACTAGAGGCTGACTTGTAATCGTCCACGACTCTTCTCCACTGTTTCAGCATGGCACCTCTCTCCTTCCACTCCCTCAGCTGCTCGCCTTGGAATGCGGTGGTGAAAAAGAATTGGTCCAGTACTTGCGCCCTGGCAAAATACAACTCGGTAAGGAGCATATCAATGTTGGTTAGTCATCAAATGTTTAGTTTTGGAGTTTTAAAGAGAAGCCTGGTTAACACTAAGTCTGACTGTCACACGGAAAAAAGCCAGTTTTCGAAAAGGGATCGGAACTGTTCTTCTATCTTATCGAGCTTATCGAGCGTGTTACCCTTATACAGCCTAGAACATATCATTTATCAGTGAATTAAAGTACGAAATTGAAAAAACTCAGGAGCCTTCTACTCATAGTCAGACATGATCTTTTAGCTTTAAAAGTTAGATCGTAAATCGAAAATGAATACTGTCAGGCGTCTCACGCTGTAAAATGAAATTATCTGTACGATAAACTGAAATCTCAAAAAAAACTAACTCCTGATCGAATGAATCGTTTTTGGTGTGCACAAAACCCGACCAGAAGTCATACTCTGGCCATGCGAGAAAATGCTGCAGATCATAGGTACTGTAGTTAGTCGGATACAGTATCTTCGGAGTCTCCCATAAATCCTCCTCCATATCGTAGTCTTCGTCAGCGTAGAGGGCTGTGATTGTGATATGGTATTTTTAAGATATCTATAGAATCTCACGGAAGCAATCAATTCAATGATCAGGGTCGATTTCTCTCTCTGGCACTGTAGGGGAAATTTAAGCGCAAATCTAAGCACTATCGAAATAAAAGACTGTTGGTTACAATCAATTAAAGGAGCTCAGAAAAACTTTGATAATTTGGATGACTGATTTCTTTAACACGATTGTCGGAGCCGGGCAAGCTCCCAAGGACTGGAAGACCAGTACTACTGTACTGATCTTTCAAAACAAAGGTGATCCAACAAACTGCCCGAACAACCGATCTATTCGGCTTCTATGCCACACAATGAAGATCAACGAACGAGTTCTCGAACAGAGACTCCAAGAAATCGTCAGACTTCAGATCGACCAGTGTAGGGCTCGGGCACATCAGATGCAATCTTTGCTTCGCTTCAACTGATAGAGAAGCACAGGGAAAAATCGCAGCCTCTCCACCTAGCTTTTTCTAGAACTTGAAAAGGTGTTCGGCCCAGTTCCGCATCAACTGATCTGGTACGCTCTGCGGGACCACGATGTACCTGAACAGTTCATCGAATGGGTGTGACTGCTGTATGCAGACGCTACAAGCAGGGTGAGATGCCAGGTCGGTATCTCGGACAGTTTCCCAGTTAAAGTCGGCGTACACTTGGGGTCTGCACTCTCGCTTCTCCTTTTCATCCTTGTGATGGACACGTTCACGCGAGATCTTCCAGACGCTACCACTTCGACTCTCCTGTACGCTGACGATGTTCATCTAGCAGCTAAAATCAAGAGCGAACTGCAAGAGTGTGCGCAAACTTGGAGCGACCGACTGAGACAAGACGGAGTACATGAAGACAGTCTCTACTCAAGAGACCGTGAAAATCAACGGTGAAAACCTGACCAAAGTCGAGATCTTCCGATACTTTGGATAACATCTCCAAAGCAACGGCGAGATCGAAAGTGAAGTTAAGGCTCGTGTCAACGGTGCCTAAATGAAGTGGAAAGAAGTAACTGGTGTACTGTGCGATCGGCAGATGCCTCTGCGTCTCCAGTCAAAGATCTACCGGACAGTCGTCTGGCCGGTAGCCTTGTATGGAACTGAATGCTGGCCGATAACCGAAGCACCGGAATGGCGCCTCTAAACCATGGAAATGCGCATGATTCGTTAGATAATGGGCATATTTCTGCGTCAACACTTGACCAACGAGTCCATCAGGCGTGACTCCGATCAAAGACAAAATGCGTGAAAGTAGACTAAGATGGTACGGACCAGGGCCGGTTTCGAAAAAAATTGAAAAAATTTTGCTAATTTTTTTCTTTAATTTCGAGAGTCGAAAAACTTTTTCGATTTATTTTTACGAATCAGGAAATGGAAAACAGTAGAAGTGGAGAAAAAAACAAAGTCAAAAGAACCGAAATAATCGACTTTTTTCGAAAAACCAAAAAAACCAAGAAACCAAAAAAGTCGTTTTATTTCGGTTATTTCGAGTTTTACAAACAATAAAAGAGTCAAATCTAGCGTTTTCCTTTTTCTAATTCATAAAAAGAAGTCGAAAGTCTTTTTTCAAATCTCGAAATTAAAGAAAAAAAGTTACACAATTTTTTAGATTTTTTTCGAAACCGGCCCTGGTACGGACACGTCTCCAGAGCTGCACCAGAAACCGTCGCCAGCATCGCCTACAACTTGGAAGTGGCAGGCCGGAAGTAGAGAGAGAGGCCAAAAAATGCGGTGACAGGACACGCTGAACGCTGACACGAATGCCAACAACCTGCGCCTGCGAGATGCCCTCAACCGGGATAAATGGAGAGCAATGATCCGAAAAGCGGACCCCGCCATCTCGGGACAGCGCTGAGAATAGAAAGAACGTTTCGTTCATACTTTTTTCCAACTCTTACTCTCTTTTTCGTCGCTAGCGAGCGCTGTCTCTCTTATAGTCTTGCATTTCTTTAAAATAAGCATTATTTTGCTAGTTTCCAAACTTGAAGGTTACAAGGCGGGTGTTCAGAAAATACATCCCACTGATACCCTTATCTTTCTACATACGTTTTCATAGAGTAAGCGTGACTTACTGCTTAGGAAGCTAGCAAAGTCTCTCATGAAATACATCGTTCCATCAGTGCCAATCGAGCCATTTAGATGCTCGAAGTCACGAACCATCCTGTGTAAGAATTAATTCAAATATTCTCTGATGGATCTGCTCGTTAAAACGCCAGAACTTTTGTTAAACTTTGAGCAACAGAATTTTTTGAGTGAATTTATTGTGGACTAGTTTTCCGAAAATTCACGAACGTTAAGAAAGCTAAAATTTGTTTTTTTCTTTCTATTTTCGAATACTCTACAACAACCTTGAAATTCTTTCTATTTTCGAATACTCTACAACAACCTTGAAATTCTTTCTATTTTCGAATACTCTACAACAACCTTGAAATTCTTTCTATTTTCGAATACTCTACAACAACCTTGAAATTCTTTCTATTTTCGAATACTCTACAACAACCTTGAAATTCTTTCTATTTTCGAATACTCTACAACAACCTTGAAATTCTTTCTATTTTCGAATACTCTACAACAACCTTGAAATTCTTTCTATTTTCGAATACTCTACAACAACCTTGAAATTCTTTCTATTTTCGAATACTCTACAACAACCTTGAAATTCTTTCTATTTTCGAATACTCTACAACAACCTTGAAATTCGTAAAATCGCGTAACAGCTAGTTACTTTAATCAAATTTTTGTGCTGAAAACGTTGTACTGATTAACCTATGAAAATATTCTATTCGAAAAAAAACTTCTCTTCTCAAGCATTAGGAGGTCTGTTAACTACATTGTCGGACGGAATTTTTTGGTTTCTGATAAATCTTGAGATCATGAGAGAGAAAATACACATAAGACGATGCTGGGAATAATTTTCGCCAAAATGCTCAAAATTTTGTTATAAACCAAAAACTTTATTTCGCCAAGATTTCGAGTATGCGAACTTGTCAGAAGGAAATTCCGATACTAGTCTTTTTTCACAACCAAAAGAGGGACGAGTTTTCTGCAGTGCCACTATTTATGCTCAAATGATGAACTTTTCATCGCGCCGCATTTCAGCCATTCGTTAGGTGGAGACTAGCTAATGCAAACTAGATAAAGTTTGTGTGAGCTTTCTCTTATGTGCTTATCTGAGAACATTTTAGAAAATTTCCCGGAAAACAGTCAAAACTTTAAAAAAGCGGGGAGAACTTTCCTGCGAACCTAATAAATCCATTTATGACAAACAGAACCAATGTCGTAAATTCATCTTTAGCCCCCTCATTTTTGGTATGTTTTACTATGGATTGAGGCCAAAGGAGGTGCCAAGTGATGAATGACTCTGGGGCCAGGTTTTGTCCCTGCCAAATCCCGGACAATTTTGTTTTTACGTTGTGACATGTTTTGACACTGCCAAACTCGACTCTTTCTGTAAACACATTTTGTCACTGCCAAACTCGACTCTTTTTGAACACATTTTGTCACTTCCAAATTACGGACAATTTTATTTTTCCTTTCTGACATGTAACATGTTTTGGCACTGCCAAACTCTTTTTTAAAAACACTTTTTTGTCCGTTGAACACAGCTTACTGAGTTTCATTTTTGTTTAGTCCAAGCCCGGCTAGGAATTGGTGAGCCTAAGCGAATTTCTGTGTTAGAATTTTTTGCTGGATCTCGGTGCAAAAGAGAAACGATACCAACAGCTGCAACGACCACACACCAACCACTTCTAGCGACGTACCCCGACCGAGTTTAGTAAACTCAGTTGGGTTACGTCGCTAGAAATGGTTCGTGTGTGGCCGTTGTAGCTGCTGGTATCGCTTCTCGGCGTTTTGGCTGAGATCAATGTTTAGTATTGGCCCTCCACAAAGAGATCCTGAGAGCGATCCTCCATCCTCTCAGAAATGAGGGCTAAGGGGTTGCAGGGGCTAAAAAAAGCCCCATTTTTGCAGTGACGTTTTGTCAAGGACAAAAAAAAAGATTTTGGCTGTGACAAAACAAGGACACAAAAACCCGACTTTGGCAGTGACAGAACAAGGACAACAGAAAAACCCGATTTCGGCAGTATCAAAACAAGGGCAAAAAAAACGATTTTGGCAGTGACAGAAGCAGTTAAAAATTTTGTCCTTTCTTTAGCGGTGACAAAATGAGTACAAAGTAGAAAGCTTGTTTTTGCACGGTTTTTCTGTTATTTGCTGCCATTTATCATGGCGTATTTTTCCGTTTCTTGCCATGGAAAAGCTTGAAATTTCAAGCGATATCTGCCCATGGAACAACATCTGAGGATTTTGGCGAAAATTATTCCCAGCATCGTCTTATATATGTATATACATATGTCAGGAACTTTGAAGTGAAACCTACTTTGTAAACATTTCGTAAGAAAAGTAAAAGTATATCGTCCCGAATGTCCCGAATGTTCAAGCCTGAAAAGAGAGTGAAAGATAGAGAGAGAGGAGAGATAATGAGAGAGAAGAAGAGAGAGGAGAAGCAAGAGAGAAACACATTGGAGACATGAAGCATAGAGAGACTGTTGAATAATATTTGTTGAAATTTTTTACTTGTTCAAAAATGGTAACTGATTCATTCTATCCAATCGTTCGTGTTTGGTTAGGTTGCCAGGGTTGGTCACGAAGATGGTTGCGACTGAGAAATGGGGCACGACGTATTCTACACGCAGGTCATCTAATTCCCGCAATGGCGAGTCTTTGGCGAAGAGCTGCTTCGGCGATAGACTGATGTTCATCCGACAAATCCCCTGAAAACAGTCATTCCAACTGTCGTTCAGACCGACCGTTCATTTCAGACCCCCCATAAGTGAGGCGGTTTTGATTTGGCAGTTGATGAGAGTTAATGAAGGCTCTTGTGTTGGTTAACCGGTGAACTTGACGATTATGTTGTGTTGGTTAACCGGTGAACTTGACGATTATGTTAAAGTAACCCGGAAAGTATTATATGTATTCAATATTCTTGTTTATATTTTGGACAAGGATGAATAGGCAAATGCTAAAGGGATGACAAATAACAAACGGCCTCTCGGCCTCACGGCCTTTCGACTTCTTCCTTCGTCCTCCTTTGGTGATTGCCGGGTAAATAAGGTTAGTTATGCGCGTTATAAGCTTAATAGATGCTTTTTTTCAACAAATCTCACTTTTTTCTCAAAAAAATGAGTAATCTCTTAGAGTAATACAAAAAAGGGTTTTATGTTTGTTCCATACGGTTATGTACACCTCAACTCAGGGGTCAAGAAATGTCGATAGTTGTGACCTCACTTACTCTCCATCTGCGACCCACTAGCATTAATTCAAAAATTATCTAAACAGAAAGCATGTAACCGACTTCAATATCTAGAACATAAATGAAAAAAACAAACAAGTTTATCAGATGCATCAGATTCATTTGTTAGGAATTAAAAATAAATTATTGTTGTTAAGAATTTAAAAAAAACTTATCAAATTCATTTGTTAAGAATTAGCTTGTCAATTAAAAATGCACGACAGGAAAAAAACGGAATCGGCCTGTGGTAGACTGACCACAATGGAGACAATGAGATAGAGTACGTAGAGGAGAACGACAGAGACTGAGACACACGGCGTCGCCATTGCATCGACGTAGCGAGCCTCCACTTCGCTTATCACAGGCTTCGTCGCTTCATGAAACTTGGAGGGCTGACGCTGAATATTCTCTTGTTCGAATGAGTTCAATTAGGTGAGATCTAAAAGGTCCCTAGGATCAGTTTATACTGGAATTAGCACTTATTCCACTAGTAGATCTACTCATCTACATACAAGTGGGACGATTGCCGATCGAGAGGATTGCCAATCTTTGTGGAGTGAACTGGTCTGAACTATTTTGAGTGGATGGATTTTGGTTTTTCGTGTTTAAATTGTTCCGAATGAAAAACAGTTAAAAAATCATTGCATGATGGAAATTATTTTGATTTGCATTATACTGGTTCTCTCACAAGGCCTGTGGGGAAGGATAACTCACCGTTAGTTCCCTTTTGTTCCGCGCAATGTTGACTTTGTTCTCGGCGATATTGATTCGAGTAGAAGAAGTGATCTCAGCGTCTTCTCTGAGTTCCCTTTCTCCAACGATCACCATCAAGCCCACGTAGAACGTCATCTGCAACAAATACCGAGTACTCTCAAATAAATCATGTTTTACTGCACACTTGGAAGCTACTTGCATTTTATAAGATTCAACAAAATAGCTCGTTTTTATGTTATACAGTATAAAGTATAAAGGTATATGTAGTATAAAGTAGTATACATGCAGTATAAATTATAAATGTAGTATAAAGGGTAGATTTTTGAGTATCAAACAAAGTTTCTGAGAGATTCTTTGATTTTCTAAGATAAATATATAGAAACGCACCTGAAAGACAAAAGCAATGCACATAGAGAGCATGTTTCCAAGGCAGAGAAGGGTGATCTCAGGCGAAGATGTGAAACTGCCGACGGCATCAGCGAACATGTTTGTTAGGCAGGAGATGAGAATGGCCGGACCAACTTCAGAGAGCACCTATAACCCAAAATTTTTGACATCCATCAGTTTGTAATGAATAGATAAGAGTAATAAGAAAGTAATTTCTCAGATAAACTTTATTTCAATAGACCGGAAGAGTAAGTGGTAAAAAGAAAGCACAAGTAAGCTCTGTTGTTTAAAAATTTTTTTATTCACTTTTTATTGTACCTAAACTGATATCACTTATGTGACAGTGATCCACTTTGCACACCATCCTAACAGTAGTATGCAATTTGGAATAAAGTTTGAATAATCAATGTCATAGACGACATAATTCATACAATACTTCACAATTCTACTATTAATCATATTCTTGATAAGTAATATCGAGAACGTTGGACGTAGTGATGATAGAATGTCGAATATGATGTTATGATACTCTCTATTGTTTCACTTTCTACTTGCTAAGTATGGTCGTTCTTTCAACTTTCTTATTTGCTGTTTAAAATGATGTTTTTTCTGTAAATGACTGCCCGAAACCCGGATGATTTTTTTCGTTTAAACAGAACTAAAGTAGAAATATTTTTAGTCCATGTACTACTCAACTACTTGAATCACCTACCCATTCCTAGCTGATTTGTTTCACGAAAGAATTTCTTTTGCAGTCGTTCAGGGTGAAAGCGAAATGTAAAATGCCGATCGCATGAATCGACTTCTGAATTAGGAATATTCTTCTGCTTGTCACTCAGTTGGAGGAATCGCTCTTGATCGAAAAACGAACTTCTGCAATTCTTTTGCCAATTGTGTCCCCCTTCGTGTAGTTGTCTCGAGCATGTTTCGTGACTCTTTGCCACTCGTGTATCATCAGATACGAACTGTCGACTCCTCAAAAGGCACCGAAAAGGTATTTATAGCGTACGACAACTAATTGAGGTTCTTATTGAACACAATTGGTAATCAACTATCAGGGCTCGAAATGATCACAATTGGTAATCAACTATCACTCACTCCTGGATCGAAATATATTTTGATCTGAGGGCTAGCCTGGAAGAAGCTTGAGATACCAATAAGAAAGTACTATGTAAGAAATGGCTAAGTATTCAACAATATAAACTCTATGGACTTACTAAATCCGATCTACGGCGTGAGATCTAACACCACCGTCTCTCTCTTTCCGGAAGCAATCGCTTCACTAGACATCAACTATGTAATGAGTTGCTAATCTTGAAATAGGGCTCTCTGAAAGCAAACTTAAAATTTTATGTATGAAGAGTTAATAAATTGAATGGGTTTTCCATGGAAAAATGAGCTGAGAAAAAGAGAATAGAAGAAAAAGAACCAACCGATAGACAGGACTAGAAAAGGGATGACGCATAGAATGGAAGCGAATCGTGCTCCGCACAGGAACATGAGAGAGAGGGCGGTTGCGGTCGCCATGAGGGGAGTGATGCAGGCTGTGATTGCGAGAACCAGCTGTCAATCAATATTTGGCATGAGCTTATCGATCAATTTCCTCCAGTTCGTGAATTTACCGAGTTCTAAAGTTGTGGTGTTCTTCTTGCTTTTCATATCTACAACCTCCGGTATTTCTTGCGAATCTTCAGAACTAATGAATTTTAAGCGGTCTAAGTTAAGTTTAGGTCTAAATTTAGGTTAAGTTTAGTTTAAGTTTAGGTCTAAATTTAGGTTCAGTGGTCTAAAAAGACTTTCCAGCAACACGCCACTTTACTTTGTCCAAATTTCCTTTTTTCCAAACTCGTTCTGTCAACTATGTTAGCGATAATGAAAAGGGTTTTTTTTAAAAAAAACTGTCTATATACTGATTCGATTCATTGACTATAATAATAATAATCTTCCTCGCGCATGTTTCCACCTCGCGGCAGGGTACGCGCTACCTTGGGATGCGGGACACACTTATCCTGGTAGAGCCAGTGGCTATCCGTTAGATCACTGCTAGTGTGAGTAGCAGCAGTGGAGAGAGTCAGATTCGTGCCAGAGCACTACAAAAAATTCCTAACCCTTTCTTGGTTTGAGTGGGTCTGTCCGGAGTGGGACTCGAACTTGGGACTCTTCGCACAACAGTCGAACACACTACCATTATGCCATTTCATTCATTGACATTGACTAGCCTTGAAGAAATTTTTGAAGGTTGTGTCTCACTAAACGCGAGAGCCGAAATCTTATTGTTTTTCGCTTCAACGAATATTAAGATTTAATAGACACTTGAATCTCGAACTTCTTCAAACGATTTTTAAAGATGTATCTGAATTTCTTCAAATTTTCGACAAAAAAGCTTCAAAAAAGAATGCTGACTTTGTAGAAGTTCTCCTGGTGCATATAAATGGCCCGCACCATGACGGTCACGCATGAACACATGCCCATTATAATGAAGCCAACTGTCTCAACACACATATTCCGGATCTTCACATTATGAATAATTTGATAGTGATGAGTGGTTGAAACCACTCATCACTATCAAAATTTAATCGCTTCGGCTTGAGACGGTTAGACTATATTAGGAAGTAAGTTTTAGAACGGGAAAAGTTTTTAATCGGATTTTTCATATGACTGTTGGTTTTTCAGTGACTAGAAAGCTACATTTTTCGATGATATTACCATATTACCATAAGAAAAACTCGAGAAAAATTATGTGAATGGTTTAAAGCGTATCTTTGCACTGAAGTCTTGCTTCGAATAGTTAAAAATGATTTTAATAGTACGATGGATCTAATAAATTTCAAGTACATTTCAATTACATTTTAAGTCAGAGCAACTTGAGGAAGCGAGCATTTTATGTGCTCGCATCCTCAAGTTGATATAATTATTGAGCTGTAAGTAAAGGAGAGGCACATACTGAGTAACGCCTCTCACCACTTCTTCAACAGACTTACCAAGTAGGGCAGAAGAATCTTGCCACCTCTGACCATCTCCTCTTCTATGAAAGTCTGAGAGTAAACGAACAAGTTGAGTCGCTCGGATTTGTATTCACTGCAAAGAAACATTCTATTACTTCACCAATATTATCTATCGAGGCTTTCCCTCGAAAAGCACTGGCAACAGTGGCCATTCGTGACTCTACAGCCTTAAGAGCCTGTCACTGATGGAGCCGGATCATCCAGTCCAGAATCGAGCGCGACCTCAGGTGGCGGATAGAGGGACGCCTCCCTACGAAGAATTCGTGCTGGGAGGTAGCGGGAGAAATCCCGCCGCGGACCAAAACTGGGTAGTATAGCTCGTCAAAGGAGGGCGATGCCGGACCGGCCTGGGCATGCCACCGGACAAAACATCAGCCGATACTCCGCTATACTTTTCAATGGCGAGTCGAGGCGCCAGTCAAATAGCCTCTTGCCTATCTCCGGTCAACGACAGGCGAGACGTCTCTACTCCCACCCAAAACGATGCTAGGCCGGCTTGACCACCCACTCACAAAGCCTATAGCATGAACAGGTTGCTACAACGATGTCCGCCTTCACAAGGTGCAGCATGACAGTCTCAGGACTGCAAAGGACATCAAAACCCTTCTCCGGACGCATCTTGTCCGAAGAACACGAGAACTTCTCTCATTAAAGAGAGTGTTCATAACCAAGTCTTCGAAGCGGGATGCTTGCCGGCAACAACAACAACATCGAGGCTTTCCAGTTACAGTTTAAACATACTAGCAAAACCATCAAGAGACCTTCTCAGAAAAGAAGATAGATTTTAACATGTAGAGTATTTGAAAATAAACTTTCAAACCGGGCATGTTCTCATTTTCGTGGGAAAAATTTAAACTCATATGAAATGCAAAGTTTAACACTATACCAATAATAACTTGATTAAATAAAGCCAGCTTCTTTTCTAACACACAGTTTTTCATTGAATATTTGAATCGATCTTTCTTTCTGAAAATAAAAGTGTTATGTAGTTATCTGTAAAATACGAGCAGCCTAATCATCAGCCTTTCTTTTTTCAGACCTCGTTTTTTTCTTCAGCACACCAACTCACTATTGGAAATAATTGACGATTTTCATCTCAAAGTCCTTCACTTTCCTATTCGTCCAGCCCAATTTGTGTTCGGCACGAAGCTGGATCGCAATCATCTTGACGCTCTTCATATTGGAGAATTTGCTTTCCGGCTAGGCAAAAAAGCCGGTGACGAAATGGAGATGCCCAGTATTTTAAATCTATTCTAACATTTAATGGCATGGAAATTCATTACGAACCCAACTAGGAAACCACAAGTTTTATAACTAAAGTATAATCACCTCAAACTTGAATAAGTGATTGCGAACAGGTTTAAGTAGCGACAATCACGACTAACTTACTAAGATAAAGTCATCAGTTTCTACAAACATGATTAAGTCACTACAATCATAATCATTTTTTCGAATTGTTAAAGTCGCTAAAAGCTCAAACAAGTACCTATAAAAAACATTTATACGTTAATGTTTACATTAAAAAAGTACCATGAAGTTCACTATGACATTAAAACATGAATAACTTACTTTAAAACTTAAAAACTGATATTCGACTAATGAAAAAAGTTAAGATTAGAAGAAATTTTAAAATAAGAAAGTCTAAAATCATTTACCACGGTCTCATTATCTTTACCGATTCCGAGTAGCTCTGCAGCTTCCATTTCTTCTTCAGAATAAGTTTCCACTCCGAAGAAGTTGGGCTTAATTCTCAGCTCATACAAAAAAGAAAAAGTAATTTGGAAATGAAAAAAAATGATGATTTCAAAAATTCCAGACTATTTGCAAGTAAACTTCTCTGATTTTTCAAACAACTTGCAGATGGATGAATTGCATATAAAAATATGAATTGTACATATGAAAAAAGTCATAAAAAAGGTGTCTTAGAATTTTTTTAAAATAAACGTTCATAAATCATTTTCTTATTGAACATATGAAGGGGAAAAAATTGAATTAGCCGTTCTTGTTGTACTATGGACACACGCCAAGCTAATGTTTCAGAATTCAAGTTAATCTAGCTTAAGACAATGAAAATGGGTTAAAATGATAGACTATTTCATCTAAAATAAAACCTAATGACTCTAAAAAAATTTAATAGTCTTTTCTCTTGTCTTCATTTTCCATGCACCAGGCAATAGTTATTGGGCCTTTCACGGTGTTGTGAACAAAAATTATCGTCATGCAGAAATATTCACTATAATTTTCCCGGTATTTACTTTAATAATTGTGTGATAATTCGGGATATGTAGAATACTGAAGCGTATTCGAACAGGTATGGATCACTGTAAAGAGGTAAAGGGACCTTAAGGACCGAGAGACCCTTTTTAGCAGTTGCAGAAGGACCCTTCTCTCTAATCAGCGAACTCATAAACTACCGAATATTGTGACTTTTTTCTGACTTGAAGACTAAAAGAAGTTCCGAAGACGGTGGTGATTGGGTAGCGGAGTTTGATTCTCAGTCCCTCAGCTCCTTCTTTCAGAATTTTCAGACTTCCCTAGAAAAACATATAATTAAACAACCTCACAAACTTCCAGGGGCCATATTCATAGTCCTTGGGTAAGGGTAGGCTACCCAGGGTAGGCCTACCCAGCTCTATGAATACGAACTTGCTGGGTAGCTACCCAGGGTAGCCAGGGTAACCTACCCGGGGTAGGCTACCCAGCCACTATGAATATGCCCACAGATTCTAAAGTATATGAACCGATAAATTTCTCCTTCCTTTGAGCTCGTTTTTCTTTTTTTCTACACTGTTTCAAGAGCCAAACTTTTTCATTCGGTCAAGTTCTTTTAACTCTTTCCACCGAGTAACTGACATGAAACTGTTTGATTGGCTCGTTGACCAAACAGAAGCTCTTGCAGAATGTCACGAAATTCTCAGCTTTGCCCGTAACATCGTCCACGATGGTAAAGTTGTTCGTCGCATGGTAGAGAATCTGAAAGAGTAGGACGCGAATCCTGATAATTTCTCCGAAGAACATTCCACGTAGGAACTTTCTTGCAATTTTTTGAAGTATCCTAATTCTTCTTTAGTATCCTTGACTTGATTAGCAGTTTTGAAAGAAACAGAATCTGCGATTCTGCGGGAGGTTGTGCTTTCAGTAGGTTCAACCCCTCATGATTTTCCTCTTTCTCTGACATATAAGTAACAATATGTGCTGACAAGTTTGCAGAAATAGAGTCTTGGACATTAAGTTGAGGCGTTTTATGGAATTACAAATTATTGAATTTTTTTATCAGGTTGTCAGAATTTTTGCCCTACCAATTTGAAAATCTAAGCTAGAAAAAAACGAACTTCGACAAACTCGTTTAGATGATCGTCCCTGATAACACTTCCGTTATCCTTGGCCGTTGCAAAGATGAAGGTTCCGAGTGGAGTACCATGGGAGGCGAAGAACTTGGAGTACTCTTCGAACTCGTGATTAGCTCGCGCCCCATATGGAGTGTACCCGGTCACATCATTTTCTTGCCTGAGATTCTTCTTTTCATAGATTCACAAACTACAATTACTTTGAGAATTAAAGTATGCAAGTGTTAAACTTGTTTTTCTTCTATTTTTTCTCCACTAGACAGCAAGAACTCAGTTTTTACTCAGAAAATTGAATGTGAAAAATGCTAGAAAAATTTCTCAAAAATTAATGACGTAAATTTGTGAATATTGAGATTTTAAAAAAGCCCTCGAGCTCAAAACACAAAATTAAGCGAACTTGAGAGATTAGAAATGGTATCAAAACGAAGATTCGGCTATGTAGAAGAACCGCTCTATGTTCTGGCAAGAGAGAAAGACGGTAGGGTTTGATCTCAAACTATGGAATAGCTTTTGTTCACCCTAAAAACTTAGCTTATTCTGTTTTTACCAGGTGTCTCTGCTTCAAAACTGGGTAACTGAGCATTTTTCAACTTCCTGTACGAGAAAGACATAGAGAGGATCTGCTTACGGTGTGAAAAAAATTTTGACGATGCTGGCGAAGGAGATGAGAATAACCAAGAAGATGAAGAACCACGGCTGTTTCGCGACGACGTGGCCCCACTTATCGAAGCACCGGATTATGAAGAGGACGAAACGATGGGCTGAAGAATTTCGAAGAGTCTCTATCTCTCTCTTTTTCTGAGTCTACCAAGACCACGAACTTCTGCTGTCCTCATGTTCGCTCAATAAAAGAGAAAGAAAAATGGCAAAATGAAAATATAAGCGGAAATAATTTAATCAGACGGAACTCTTTTTCGTTCTCGCTTACCTAATGAGTTGGTCAGAAGGTGTTTTTTTTGTTTCTTGAGTAAATTTCAAAACGAAGCCTTAAAGTTTGTTTTCACGTGAGTGAATCAAAAAGAACCTTCTTCCTTCTCGTATAACTCGAGACTCCTGGCTCCCACAAGGAGAGAAGGGCGTCTGGATTCTACTCTCTTAGAAGACAATCCGTTCCGACCCGAATGAGGAATGCCCTCTATTGTGGATATTTTGGCAGCAGCTGCAAGAAACTATCATGGTTAGATCGAACCCCCCTCGAGGACTGGATTTTTTCGGTGTCGCAATATGAGCTTTTATGCATAATCTTATGAGATCTTCTAAAGCCTCAAAGAAATTTTGGTAGAATGCCTCGAAAAACGGTAATGGAGCAAATGATTATGTATGTGCTGTCTTTTATGCGTTTGGAGCTGTTTTTTGTTTCGGTCTTTTCCGGTCTCCGCCATAAAGTCTCGAACTACTTCTACACCGTCAATTAAAAGAAGATCGAAAAATGAACGGTGCTCTTTTTTGCACACTGACGTTTCTAATCTAGATCGTTGCATCCTTCAGTGTTGTCACTGATCTATCTTGTTACGGAATGGCTGAATAGTCTAATAATAATATCATTCTCGAATTTATTCCAATATAACTATACATATAACATATAATGCTGTTGAGCAAGCTACGATTCTTTCCCCATTTTATCATTGGGTTCTAAATATGTGATACGTTCTAAAAGCTACGGAACTGTTTCTTCGGAGAAAAAAACGTTTCGGTTTCTGTTAATCTGCTCCCAATGAATTAATTCAAAATTAAGTACATATATAAGACATATTTTGATTGAATAGTTATCGTATGGTATCAGAAAATGTCTTTTTCAGACTGTCTTATATAATAATAAAACCCTTCTACCACTAAAAATGGGAAACCTATTTGTCTTTTCCTCACCTAAAGTCCATTCTTTCAATTTCTTTCTTCGATGTATACAAGTGAGATCTGAATTATATGTGTAAAATTAGATTGATCAAAGAGGCTCTCCCGACTCAGAACGAGCAAAATCAAGTAAGAACCAAATCGGGAGAATAGATGAGAGAAAGTGCTAACCCATGTTCTACGCTTTACTCCACTCTCTCTTGGCTTCGATTCGGTGAATAGTTTGTATGAAAGTTTATCTTCTGCAATTAAAAAAAACATCTTTCAACAGCAGCCGTATTTTTATCAGACACGAAACCCGTTCTGAGTGAATGAGAAATCAGACAATCGCAAAGAATCGCCCTCTCACTAAAAAAACAGTCGGTTGTTAAAAAAACAGTCAAAACCAGAAAACTTCTATACTTAACTCGAAAGAACGAATGACCCTTTTTTCTTAAATTTTATCAGAATCACAATTTTTATTGCAAAACTAGCGCAGAATTTTTAAAATGAAAATTCCGAGAGTAGCTAAGCTATAAAGACTACTTCTAGTCTTCAGAGTCTCGCAATTGATGTGGACTGCAAAATACTGAAGTTGATACGGATTTAGGATTGTGAGACGAAGTGAATTTAAAAATTTGAAAGCGCCTTATTAAAGAAGGCCAGTGAGTAAAAGAATTTCTTTTCTGATCTAATCAACATTGGAAGGATCAACTGTTTCAATACATTTGGTTCACAGTCATAATTTGTGTGATGTTTGTTGTCAGCATTACTTTTTTTTTCATTCGAAGTAAAGTATTTTTATTGACTTCTTGCTTTCTCTTCTTTCTTTTCCTCCCTTCTTTACTCTATCTTCTCTCTTCTTTCTTTTCCTCCCTTCTTTACTCTATCTTCTCTCTTCTTTCTTTTCCTCCCTTCTTTACTCTATCTTCATCTCTCAATATACTTTCGTATTTAATGGAAGTCTCACGCTTTTTCTTTTTCTCTTACCACTTCGATCTCCCACCTCCCACAACTTATTCAACCCTTCTCATCATTCCAACACATCTCTCAAATTCAACACGAGTCTCTCAAAGAATTTCGTTGGTTTAACTCATCAGCTTATCTGTGAACTTGTTTCCGTTGTCCACTATTCCGGACTGTTAAATTTCTGAATGAGTAGCTGATCTCAAGAGTGGTTTAATTGTTTTACATTGAGTACGAAAACTGAGATTGGTCAGCTGTCTACGCCTTTGAAAATTAAAAAAAGAGGATTGAGGTTTTGGTCATGAACCCACCCCAAAGCCGTATCGTCTTAACCATTCCCGTTTGATCTATCACCAAGCCATAGAAACCTGAAGGTTCTTCTATAAAACCATGTGTTTGATCTTTGACATTGTCAGCGAAAGTCTGAGTGAAAAATCTAAGAAGTCGGTGAGACTTCATAGCGTTTTTCGCCGCACGTTTTTCAAAAACTATTCTTATGTGCATATTAGGCATGTACTTATATTAGTTATGTACTGACAGAAATTCGTCATAATCAACCTTTCACCTTTTCGTAATGTGCGTAAAACGCACATTTTACGACTTACTGTTTTGATTTATATAACTCAGTACTCTTTTGATTGTGAAAAGAGTTTTGAAGAAACGAACAGTCAAGTGCTCGACTACTTCAAGGGTATGATGGTGTTACAGCTCGGAGTAGAACATAACTTGAGGAGGGGGAGAGGGGGGGTTGGAAAGGGTAGAGGAGCCAAGGAGAGAGGTGTCCGCCAAGGCGAGCAAGAATGCACATTTTAGAATGGACAGTAGGCAAGGCAAAGGAGCAGTCAAAAAACCCATGAAAATGTCGATCATGTAAACATGTCCACTGCATGTGTGAACCAGGAAAAATTACTGTACGAGCATTTTAAAAAACTGAATCTGAGAAGAGAGTTTTTAGAATTCGAAGGCATGAGTCAAGAAATCTATCGCATCTACATAATAAATATCCGAAGCCACACGAAAAATTTTTACATGTGAATCTGCCTAGTAAAGCTCTTTTACTAACTTGAACTCCTTTGAATCGTATTATCCTTTAAATATATTCATGTCAGCAAAAAGTCATGCTAACTTCCAAACAAATTTTAAAGGGAGGTAAGAATTTACATACCTCCACATAGATTGTGATTATAATAAAACTTTGAACATCATTGAGAAAGTAGAAGGAAACTAACTTCTGAACAGAACTCTAACTTCTGATCAATTCTAGGAATTGATCTGATCAATTTAACCATTTAAATTGATCTGAACAATTTAAAGCTCCTGATCAATTCTAGCCATAACATATATACATTTAAAAAATTTCAACTCAGGCGTAAAATTAACAAACTAAAAACTTTAGCTATGAAATGGCCTAGATTATGTTCTTTGAACGGAGAGAACTCGTAGATTGTAAGTATAAACAGTGACCGGTAAGCTAAAAAGAATTGGCTGAGAGCGTTCGAAAAACACGCACCTTGTTTCACAATGTTAACACTCTAATTTTGAACTGCGATTTCAAGTAGAACTTTTTGTAATTTGCCCGAAACACGAGAAAAAAAAGTCATGTATGAAGCGAAAGAAAATCAGCAGAGAAAAGTAGAATGAAAAAGGATAGAAGAATGATAAGTGTACAAAAAGTTAGAGAAAGAACAAATGGACAATGAACTGCCCTTTGTTTAGTTCGTACGTTTTTATAGCTTCTGGGTTTGCTCTCGACAGAGCTAATAATAACGAGCTCTGCTGTAGATATTGTAGTAGAAATAGAACATTCATCTTCAAAAACCGCTTTGCGTATTTTGAAAATACTCAAAAAGGTTTTCGAAAGTCACACACAAGTGAAAAAACCACAGAATGAAGAAATGCGATCTTTTTCTTCTAAATTAACTTAATAAAAAGTAAATCAATATAACTCGCAGATCTGGCGTTGATGTAGTAATAAAAAGAACGAAGAATGATGTAGTAATAAAAGAAGCTGATGAATAATGAAAAAAAGTTCATTCAAGATCTCTATTTGCAAAAATTCATGTTGAAGTTTTACTAATGGAGCGTTAGAATATCACTTTTCACTTTTAAGTGATTTTCTGCTAGGTACTTTTTTTGAACGATCCAATGTCTCACCACGAAAACATGGACTACGGTAAAAAGAAAGAACACATGCATTCTAATGGAGCGTTAGAATTCGCGAAAACATAATGAAACATAACGATATCCCGTTTGAACTATCTCGCTGCAAGAAAAAAAGACATCGCTGCTCATGTCTCGAACGTTATATTTCTCTCACTAATTGTACACATTTTAGGTTAGAACAAGACGTTCACGCAATTCGAAAAAAACGGGATATCGTTATGTTTCATTATGTTTTCGCGAATTCTAACGCTCCATTAGAATGTATGTGTTCTTTCTCTTTACCGTAGTCCATGTTTTCGTGGTGAGACATTGGAGCGTTCAAAAAAAGTACCTAGCAGAAAATCACTTAGCAGAAGAAAAAAATCACTTAGCAAAGTGAAAAGTGATATTCTAACGCTCCATAAGAGAAACAACTGAAAGAGAAAAACAAAAATAGTTTTAGGAAATCAACAGCTTATTGCTCGATTTATTGAATTATTCTCTAAGAAAGGCAATTAGAAAAGTAATGTTCGATTATGCATTATTCTTACAATAACTGTGAATTTCCGATTATGCTTTAGTCTAAAAAAATACTTCAAATTTTTAAAAAATGCATAATTATAAAAAAACTGTAAATTTTCGATTATGCGTTTTTCTAAGACAAAAGTTAAAGTTTTTAATTTCGCATTATTATTAAATCAACTCTAAATTTTTGATTATATATAATCCTAAAAATGATTGTAAATTTTTGATTATGCATTGTTCTAAGAATAACTGTGAATGGGTCGAGTTCACATCTCGAATGACGCACTGATGCGATTCTAAAACTAATCGCATGACCTCTTTAACTACAATTGAGAGAGAACCACATACATACTTAACCAGACTCATTGGAGAATACTACATTCAATAGTTCCTTCTCCGCGTTCCAGAGAAGCTAATTAGGCGTAGCCTGATTTTGTTGCGTTTATTGTTCTTAAATGTATAAGAACTGCTTTTATATTAATATGTATGTTTCTCGATAAGTTAATTGATATACTTATTAAGATTCCATGCTTTTAGTGAGATCATTTGTATGTACACGCAACCAATGAACGAGTGATCCCTCACAAAGTTTAGAAACAGAAACGCCTGGTCGAGACGATAAATGAGGCTCAACCATCGCACGCGAAAAAGCTGTAACAAGGTGTAGAATCGAACCTTCCGGCTCTTCCACTGACCGAGATTAACTTCTTTTTTTCCTACACTCACAACGCAGACGAGGTATTTGATCCCACCCTGTGGACTATCTTTCGCCCTTGCGATAGCTTAAACAGATGATAATTTATTTTTGCGTTCTTACGTGTTCAAACGTGTTGATAGGCTACGTTCGGCTAACAAGTAGTTCTGAGTTTTATTGATCAACATCGGCGTCAATTCGACACAAGCAAAAGATGTAAAGAAAATCGTTTCTTTTTTGGAGATTTCACTTTACCTATTACCGAAAAAATCAGATCGCATTGACATGAAAACAAAAAGGGGTACTTTTGTTTGAAGAATGGGAGGGGCATGGGGGGTCTTCATAAAATAACCCCGAAAGGAAAATCCAGAGGTAATTAATTTTAACATGATCCAGAGAAGAAAATTGTTGAGATACATTTCTTTTCAACTTCTTGCGGCAGTCCCTCTATAAGAATGCCTCGGGCAACGAAAAAAGAGCCAATGAATTTGTTCCGTTGCAAGTCTAAGTAGTAGTACACGGTAAGATGATTGGATGCAGTGGAAAGAACTGTTCTCGAGTCTAAATGAGAAGTTAAAGTTAAATTGAAAATGGTTGGAAGAGTACAAGAAATTGGAACAAAGGGAATGTGAGCAAGAGCAAAAAATGAGAGAATAAGTGAGAAAGAGAGAGAAGAAGAAAGGAAGAGAGAGAGAAAAAAGAGAGGAAGATAGAGAGAAAAGGAGACAGAAGAGGGAGAGAAAGAAAAAGATAGACAGAGTGAGGCAGAGAGAAAGAAAGGAAATAAATAGAGACAGAGAGAGAGAGAGAGAGAGAGAGAGAGAAAAGAAAATGAAGAAGAGAAAGTAAGATTGGGAGTTGAACAGATAACAAAAGTTGAAACAGATTCAGAAAGAAAGATACGAAAAGAAAACAAAAAGATAGCCAAGAAAAATCGTATTTAATATGCTAATCAAAGAATAACGAGACTTCTCATTAGAGAGTTAGATAGTATGTAATAGTGAACGAGAGAGGAAGAGATAGATAAAAAGAGAAAGAGAGCATGAGAGAGAGAATAAGATAAAAAAAATTAGCGTGATAGAGATAGAGGCAGAGTTGCAGAGAGAGAGAGAGAGAGAGAGAGAGAGAGAGAGAGAGAGAGAGAGAGAGAGAGAGAGAGAGAGAGAGAGAGAGAGAGAGAGAGAGAGAGAGAGAGAGAGAGAAAGAGAGAGAGTGAGAGAGAGAGAAAGCGAGGGAGAGAAAGTTAGAGAAAGAGAACCTTTGTCCCCATTGCCAACTGAGACCTGCCCAACTCTACAACAGGTTTAAACTGACGATTCGCCGACTTTCTCGTAGTTTTGTCCATTTATCTCTTTCTTACTTTTTCTCTGTTTTTCTCTTCTCCTTGTGCTCCTCTTTCTCTCACACGTTTCGTCTTTTCTCATCCGTTTAAGTAATCTCTTAACTTTCTTGTTGTGTATAGAATTTGAAATTTGTGTGGAGTTTACTGAGAAAAAATAGTAACAAAAGCACTATCACGGAAATCAGAGTCGAAAAAGTAAAATTATTAACTTGAGAATTTTTTTTTTGACTACAATGAGAGGCAGAAAAACTTCAGCTTCGAAAAAAATTTTTTTTTCAAGATAAGTTAATCTAATCTTTCAAGATAAGTTAATCTAATCTTTCAAGATAAGTTAATCTAATCTCATAAGGATTTCTCATAAAAAATTTATGATTGAGAAGAACGCCTCATACACAAATTAGAAAAGGATTTATGAGAAGAAAAATCTCTTTAACTAAAAGTAAACTTGTAGCTCGACAAGGCAAAAGATGACCTATGAACCTTCCTCACGGGACAGATGGATATTCAGCAAATTTGCAGGTTCACTCAAAATAAGCACCATACTTTCGCAGCAAACTTCAAATGACTCAATCTGAAAGGTGTTCGCGGTGAATAAGATGGACAAAATTGTTTTTTGAATTGAACATAAGAGCGAAGATATTATTATGACAATATGCAACCACTGAGTACGGTTTAGGTGGGATTCCGTTCTCATCTAACTCCCTTCTTATCTTTAATACGCATCTCTCCTTCGCATTCTCGCCCTTCACCTCTCACTCTATCTTCTCTCTTCCGGTCACACTCTCTCTCTATATTCCGCTTTCCTATCTTTCTTCCTCTCTCTCTCTCTCTCTCTCTCTCTCTTTCTCTCTCTCTCTATGATCCATTCTTGTACCTTGAGGCCTCCAGCGATCTTCTCCTCTCTTCTTCCCTCCTCACTCACCTTGACTCTGAACTGCCAGACTACCCCAAAACATCCTCTCGTTCACCTTCTTGTCTGATTTTCCAATGCGGTCTTTCCTTTGCGGTCTTTTCCAGTAACTGCTTTCTTCGAGTTTTCTTTTTAGTTTCCTTTCTACACTCGTTACGTTGTCTTTGATCTCTTCTTAACTCGTCTTTCTCAACTAATGTTTTACACATAAACCTCTTCTGTTCTGCCCTTTTATCGAATCTCTCATGAATTATCTCTCACTCTCTCTCTCACTCTCTCTCTCACTCTCTCGCTCTCTCTCTATCTCTCGCTCTCTCTAATTTCGTGCCTTGCTCTCACAACCTTCCTTTTTCTAACCTATCCTCTTGATCATTCAATTCCTTTGCACTGTTCTGACATTGAAGATGCCCATAAAGAGTTGAGCTGTATTATGAAAAGACGTCAATACAATCAAAAATTCGTAGTTTAACAGTTGATGAAAAAGAGAAAAACAGAGAACTTATCAGTGAAAAGGGAGAAAAAGAGGTGGAAAGAAATGTGTAACGAAATAGTTTTAAAAATGAGAGGCAGAAAGAGGGAGATACATAGATACTTGAAGCGGGCGGTAGGAGAGGAGAGACGGATTAACTATTTAAGTTTTAGAGAAACAAAAGCAAAAGAGATGAGAAAAAAGATAAGGAGAGATAGAAAGACAATAATGGGCTTCATTACGTAACATTTTTGTCTCATTTCAGGTATTGTAACTTCTTCTTCTTCTTAGCGTTGTCCCGCGCCGGCCGAGGTCGGAGTAGGGTCCGCTGTACGGCTTCTAGCTCTCCAGAAACATCTGTTCGTTGCGTCTTCCGAGTGGAGTCTTGCAAGGCTCAGGTCTTGGTTGAGCGTATCCATATATGTTGTATTCGGTTTGCCTCGCGGGCGTTTGCCTGGTACTTCCATGTCGAGGGCGTGTCTTGCGATATTGGTCGCGTCTCTTCGCATCACGTGTCCATACCATCTAATTCCCCCTTCTCGCATCTTGTCTTGTATTGGGGCCACGCCGAGTCTCCCTCTCACAATCGTGTTACGCACACAATCTAGGCAAGTCAGTCCTAGTGTCCAGCGTAACATTTTCATCTCATTCGTGTGGATAATGTTCTCGGTTACACGCGTTGTAGGCCAGGTCTCCGTCGAATAGAGAAGCACGGGACGGATCGCTGTTATATACATCTTTCCGCGTATGCCAGCTGTGATATTCCTATCACAGAGGACACCTGTAGCTTCTCTCCATTTCATCCAAGCTGCATTTACTCTTTGGCGTGCCGCTGCATTTGTTGACGTGTCTGAGGAGATGACAGAACCAAGGTACTCGAATTCGGAGGTCTTCGGGAGCGGTTCACCGCTGATGTGAACAGTTTCCGTCGTTTGCACTCCGATTTCCTGGTACTCGGTCTTCTTGATGTTGAGGCGTAAGCCATGCCTACTAAGAGCGTCATTCCATTCTCGGGTGCGTTTCTCGATTTCGGCACGTGTAGGAGCAGCAAGGAGAATGTCGTCTGCGTATGCGATGGTTGACGGAGCCGGAGTCAGTAGAGGACGCGTGATGGTATCCATAACCAAAATGAAGAGAAGGGGAGACAAAGCACTCCCTTGGTGCACTCCAACGTTTACTGCGAATGGCTCTGTGATGCCGACCGGAGTTCTGACAGTACTCTTCGAATCATCGTACATCGCCATTGTCCATCGAATGTACTCTTCAGGAACCTGATGATCGCGCAATGCATATGAAATAAGATCATGAGGGACTCTGTCGAACGCCTTTTCCAAATCGAGGTAGGTCAGATGGAGAGGTGATCTTTTCTCTGCGTGCTTCTCGACGAGTAAACGGAGTGCAAATATTGCATCTGTTGTGCCTCTTCCGTTCACGAACCCGCATTGCTGAGCTGGAATATCGACGATATCTCGTATGCGTGAATCCAGTATCCTCTCAAATATCTTCATAGTGTGGTTGAGAAGACGTATTGGACGGTAGTTGCTGCACACTCTGGCATCGCCTTTTCCTTTGAAGACTGGAACGGTCGTGGAGTAGCGCCAGTTATGTGGGATTTGGCCTTGCTTTACGATGGTGTTGAACAGGTGCACGAGATGTGCTATTCCAACATCACCCGCAAGTTTCCAGGCTTCGGTGGCTATGTCGTCCGGTCCAGCCGCTTTCCCAGTCTTCATCTTAGAGAGTGCCTTCTTCACTTCCTCGGCCGTGATGGTTGGCACGGGTCCTTGTACGGCGTGGGAAGTCGGGATGGGAGGGTGCTCAAACTCTTGGCCGCTCATTTCTTCGAACTGTCCGCGCTACCTATTTCTGACTTTTAAAGGGTCAGTGACGAGCTTTCCTTGTTTTTCCCTTATCGTGGCTACTCTCTGGATGTCCAAGGTGTTGCGGTGTCGAGCCTTGGCAAGCCGATAGATGGCTTTATCGCCTCCTGGTTAGTTCATCTTCTCATAGAGATCGCGGAAGTAGGAGGCTTTTGAAACTGCGACAGCTCTTTTGGCGGCTTTTTTGGCTGAGCTGTATGCAGCGCGGTCGTCAGCCTCATTTGACGTCCTCCATCTCTTGTACGCATTCTTTTTCGCCTTGATCGCATCCTGAACTTCGGAGGTGAAAAACCAGGTGTCTTTCCCGATTCTTGGCTTTCCGGGTTTCGTCTTTCCGAGGATGCTTGCGGCGGGTGCTCTGATGCTGTCTTCAAGAAGCTTCCAGTGTTCATTTATGTCCTCTGGAAACTGCTTGTAGAGTGCAGGAGGGAGTAGATTGCGATGGATGATGTGCATGAGAGAGAGACGTTCTGCTTTCCCAGTTGAGCGCCACCATTTGACACGTGTGCATTCAGGATTACGAGAAGGCTGTTTCTTCGACTTCAATACGCTGTAGTCCAAAAAGAGAGGGTGGTGCTGAGATGCAACATGGTCTGATGGAATGATTTTTGCATCTTTCGCGCTCCGCAGCTGTGCTCTCAGGATTAACCAAAAGTCAATTTGACTCTGATTTCTTCCGCTCTCGTATGTGAGTCCGTGAGATATTCTCTTTTTGAAAAAGGAGTTAACGACTGCTAGATCGCATCGAGCACAGAAGTCAAGTAGCCGTTGACCCTCAGCATTGATCGTTCCGATTCCATGTCCTCCATGTTCTCTCTCACGACCTTGTCGATCTGAACCGATATGAGCGTTAAAATCTCCGCCGATCAAGATGTGTTCATGAGACTCTTGGAGTTTGATAACATCCTCTAGAGAGTCGTAGAAGTCCTCCTTATCAGCATCCTTGTTGAGGTGCATATGCTGAGACGACAAGGAAGTGATTGTTGGACGAAGAAATTCGGACGGCCATGACTCGATCTGTAGAGCGAATGACTTCGGTTACATCATCAGCAATTTTCGAGGAGAGGATAATGTCAACACCATTTCTTGTTGATGACGTGCCATGGTATATCAACTTGTATCCGTCTCCTATCGGCTTCGACTTGCTTCCTTTCCATTTCGTTTCCTGTACAGCAGCAATGTCGACCCTTCTTGCTCCTAGCATTGCGGTCAGCTCTCTACTGCGTCCCGTCAGTGTTCCAACATTTAATGTGACGAGGCGAATTTGGGCTGTACGCAGCGCAGACATACCCCGCCCATGCGTAGCTGCCTGTCCTCGCATATTTGGCGGTCCTAGCGGACAAGGTAAGACCGCGTCGTTTCCGGGGGATGCCCTAGCTTTGGTGATATAACTTGAAGAACTTGAAGCCATGGTTTACAACAAGGGTATTCATGCGATCGGCCTGGTGAGTGGATGGTCAATCCAGCCTAGCATCGCGGAACGTGTTTGTCGGGAGTTTCTGCTAATCTTTGACCGTAGAAAAGCAGAAGATTAATCGAAAAGACGCCTCGACTCGTGTGGCCTGGACTAACCCCTCTCCGCCTAGCCATCTGACGGATAGAACCACTGCCGGAAGTGGACTCGTCCAAAGAAGGCCCAATTTTAGCCTCACTCAGAACGTCGTGATTCCGGCAATCACGGTAGTAGGGCTGAGTGAGTTTCACCTTCCCACCGACTTTGAGGTATTGGGGCTAGGGACATTTCAGGTATTGTAACGTGGCTTGTAAATAATGGAGCGTTAGAATATCACTTTTCACTTTGCAATCTGATTTTCTGCAATCTGGTTTTTTTGAACGCTCCAATGTCTCACCACGAAAACATGCCTACGGTAAAAATAAAGAACACATGCATTCTAATGGAGTGTTAGAATTCGCGAAAACATAATGAAACATAACGATATCCCGTTTGAACTCTCTCGCTGCAAGAAAAAAAAGACATCGCTGCTCATGTCTCGAACGTTATATTTCTCTCACTGATTGTACACATTTTAGGTTAGAACAAGACGTTCACGCAATTCGAAAAAAACGGGATATCTTTATGGTTCATTATGATTTCGCGAATTCTAACACTCCATTAGAATGCATGTGTTATTTCTTCTTACCGTAGGCATGTTTTCGTGGTGAGACATTGGAGCGTTCAAAAAAACCAGATTGCAGAAAATCAGATTGCAAAGTGAAAAGTGATATTCTAACGCTCCATAAGAGTATTCCTTACTTCTCGTTAATCTCAAGCAACGGATTTTTATACCGAGCAGAGGAGCCGATTGTTCGTAGAAACTTGTGCAAAAATCGTGTGGTGTGACGGGAACCGAACCCGTGACCTTTCGCATTCCGGGCGAATGCTCTCCCCACTGAGCTACACACGCACATATGATAATGCACATTTTTTCGCCCATAAAACAGGCTAACAGTGTACGTTCATAATAATTTTTGAAAAAAATTGCTTAGTTACACAGCTTAAAGGCAGTGACGTATGGTGAAGATGGTATATGATAAACTACCACGAAAAAAGCAAGTCCGTGCAGCGGAATCGAACCTAGAGTTTCCTTTTTTTCCAACACACATACTGACTGAAGCGCATGCGTTCTTTGAGCCTCTCATACAGTCGACATATGTATGTACATAGTAGTTGCAATGTCTTTTTTTCGTGACAAAAGATGCAAAATTCCCCTATAGGAATTCTATATTTTTGAAAAGTAGGCCGCATGGTCCGAGCTGCGATCAAAGCTTTCGTCTTTGCGTTCTCATACCATCCTCCAACAATAGAGAATCTCGGGATTGCTTGAACCAATCGTACTTCATGTCCTATGTCATCAATTATGGAGCGTTAGAACTATAATTTTGAGATGTGTATTCAAAGCCATAAATGCGATTTAATCAATATTTCATGTAAAGAATATTCAAGATCGAAGATAACATGAGAAATAAACAACTTTTTGTAGGTGTTCAAAAAAAACCTTAAAAAACCAAATTACAGCAAATTACACTACATTATATTCTGAATCAACACATACGTTCAGGAAACATCGTTTTCGAAATTCTAAAAAAGCATAAACTTTGAGAAAATTCAAAAAAGTTTTTTCTCAAAAGAAAATGTATCAACTAGGCTTTTTTTAGATGGACAGAAGAAATGAAATGCTCATTTGATGTGTTGATTGATCATGTGGTCCAAAAGATTTTCCAAGGTTTCATCCGTTCCTCGCACGGAGGTGAGCATCTGCAAAACCAAAAAAATTTCACAAAACCTGATCAATTAAATCGACTCAAACAGTTGATGTTTATACAATTATTCGATCAAAAAAGTACATCCAATAACAAGTTGATTGAGACTGTTTACGTTTAAAATTATACTCTCAACACCAATGTATATGTATGTATTAAGTAAATCACAACGAACTCCAAAATTTGAAGAAAAACACGATTATGTTAACATGAGGTAATGAATCAAATTGAAGTAAAACTGAATACTTTTCATTTTTTAAAAGCTCAATTGAAATTTAGTTAAACCAGCTGGCCTCTCTTTGAAAAGGCACATGTATAGGAAAGCTTTTTAGCTTTTAGCTCAGACTCTCGCGACGTCATCACTTCAAGTTTCAGAAGTATTTTGATAAATTAATTATTTGCAAGCTTCCATGATGACTTTGAGGTCTTGAAGACTAACAATGATTAATTAAATGAAATCCTTTTGTAGATTCCAATCTTTCGTTCTCTTTTCCTAGTTCTTTTTGCTTATTCATATCCTCCTTTTTATCTGTATCTCTTTCTTTCACGATGACAAACCTTTTCCTCATCGATTAGGATCAGTTCTTTCAAAATTAACAGCCTATAAATTCTTAGGTTATCTTGTCCTTTGTATGTTTGTGGATGAGTGTTCTAACTGAATCAAACCCAAAAACAAGAAGCTAAGGAGCAACAAAGAGAGATGGCACAAAACAGATGAAGAGAGAGGTAGAGAGAAAAAATAGGGACTAAACTACACATAGGACATTCTTTCATTTATGTTTAGAGTACCGCTTTGGCAGCGAGGTAGTAATCCTTCACTTTACGCTTGTCCCATCCGAGTGGGGTTGACCTCTCGATATCCCGCAAGTTGTATAATTTATCCGCCAGGTGAACTAGTTTCGCCTGAGCATAATTCACATTGCTTTCAAGATTTTACTCGGAGCAAACTTTTATGACCGAAATGTCTCCAACTGAGTCGTATTGAAATCAGGGCAATAAAAAAAGTATGTAGAGACAGGAAATGAAGATGAAGTTCCCCATGCTGATCGAAAATGAAGCCGTTGTTCTTCTACATCCACTCTTTTATTCTCGACTCATCAGCACTTTCGACCCCGATTTTCAGCACAATTGGATAACTCGAAACCGTACCGCCGTCCAAACCATTTTCTAGATTCCCAAGTCTCGAAGTTTAAACTTTTAATTTTCAACTCATAAGGGAAAAAGAACAAGATTAGAAATATGTGAAGTATTTCATTATGGTTTCTCATGTTTCTTTCATCGATCGCAGAGCGAAAAAGTTAATTTTTTAACAAAAATGAGGCGACTCGGATTCGGTTGAGAAAAGCTGATGGGGGCTCATGACCTGATGAGATTGGGTGACTGCTCTTTCTGCCATTTGAGCCTTGCGCTCCTCTCTCGGGAGTTTCTTGTCTTCCGTGCATTCTTCCACTATTTTGGCAACCTCAATAATGAATGGAGCACTTGAGGTCGATGTTACTACATGGAGTGATGTTAAAAGAGAAAGAGAGAAGGAGAAATAGAGAGATATGGAGAGAGGTATAATAGAAAGAAAGAGAGAGTTATAGAGATTAATCAAAGAGTGAGAGAAAAGAAGAGAGAAAGTAAAACAAAACCCCAAATAGTATTTTATCTGTTAACGGCCATTTCAATGTGTTTCGTAGCGATAGAATCTCAGTTAGTCCAGGCGGCGTCGCCCTAATGGTCTCTAAGAACCTCGATTCCACTCTTGTTTCTCCAGCAACTTTCTCTGAATTCTGACAACTAGTAACTTGCAAAATTTTAAGTAAACCTAGTTTTCTATTAACTGTTGTCTAACGCAGCCCTAGGTGTTCATGTGTGGAATTTCAGAACTGTCTAAGTTTCCTGGATTCTCAAATCATTGAAAACAATTTACCTTCTGTTCTCGTAGGTGATTTTAATTGTAATCAAATAGACTGGGATCTTACGACGACTAAAGTTTCTGATTATCATCCACCATCTCTTTTCCTGTCCTTCTGCTTATCTGCTAGACTCACCCAACACGTTCGCAGCCCTACTAGGTCAGACAAATGTTTGGATGTGGTACTATCTAGCCATGCCTCCCATATAATCAACTGCCACACTATTCCTCCACTACCTTCTTTAGACCACTGCCTGATTTATTACGAAATATTATCCTCAAAGCCCAAACCAACCACAAAACATTTTTTGAACTTTCAGAATGCCAATTTCATTCTCGCTGAAAAGTTGATAAGTGGATTTGATTGGGTTGGTGTATTGAGTTTTAGCAATAACCCTGACGCTCTATATGAAGCTTTTTGTGGAATTGTGAAACAAATCATAGAGAAAACTGTGCCTTCGAAAGCCTATGAAAGTTGTCCGAAACTAAAATACACTTCGAAAATTCGCGGGCTTCTTGGGAAGAGTAGAAGAATATACAAGAAAGCCCATTTAACAGGTTTGAATCCTTATAAACGGGTCTCTAGACTACTTCGAAAAGAAATTCGGCTCTTTAACTCTAAAAAAGAAGGTTCTATTGCTAAGGCTGGTCCCCGCCGCTTCTATTCTTTAGTAAATAAAAAACTGAAAACAGATTATTCCATCTGTTCTATCAAAGACCCTCAATCAGGAGAAACTGTAACTGATGACTTTGAGAAAGCATCAGTCTTCAACCTAGTTTTCTCTTCTTCTTTCAATCAATATCATTTAGATCAACCATTAATCTCAACAATAAGGACGACTACTTCTATTGATTTCGTTGATATTGACCCTTCAATTATATACAACAGCTATTTAAAGAAACTTCCATCGCGAAACTCTACATCACCCGATGGTATTCCATATGCATTTCTAAAGGGCACTGCTTGTGCGATTTCTTTGCCTCTCTCTATTTTATTCAACAGCTTTCTTCTACATGGAGTTACACCATCACTCTGGAAACATGCCATTGTGAAACCAGTATACAAACGCAAGGGAAGTTTAAATGACCCTAACAATTATCGACCAATTTCTCTAACTTGTTGCACCAGCAAGGTATTTGAGAGAATAATACGTCATTCACTGATTATCTTGAAAATCACGAGCTACTTACACCTATTCAGCATGGATTTCGAAGTAAACGCTCTTGCTCGTCAGCTCTTCTTTCTACTCTCACGGAATTTCACGTAGCCTTAGATCAAAACAGTTACATAACAGCTGCTTTTGTTGACTACAAAAAAGCTTTTGATTCCATTCCAATAGAACTACTTTGTAAAAAGTTATCGTATTACGGTGTTTTTGGGTGCCTTCTTAGGTGGATCTCATCATTTTTGAATGAACGGTCACAAAGCGTTGTAATCAACAACAGTCATTCAGAACCTTCGGCAGTTGTTTCTGGAGTGCCCCAAGGGTCTGTCTTAGGTCCACTCTTTTTTCTTCTTTACATAAATGACCTACCGCAGTGCCTCCCTCCCGGTATTCATTGCTCTCTTTATGCTGATGATGCTAAGCTCTATTCAATTGATGATCATCATCTTCTTCAGCAAGGCTTAGATGCTCTTGCCGACTGGTCTAAAAAGTGGGGACTCTCTATCTCGACCACTAAAACGATATTCATGCGGATAGGACAATCCCATCCTTTCTGCAAGTTGACCCTATATGATTCTGAACTACCTGAGGTTTCTTATTTCCGTGACTTGGGCGTAGTATATAATTCTAAATTATGCTTCAAATATCATATCTCTAACATTTGTAACAAAGCCAGATATATAAGTTTTCTGATATTACGTTCTTTCCAAACACGAAACAAGCATCTTCTATTTAGTCTGTTCAATATATACTCCAGACCCATCCTAGAATTCGCCTCTGAGGTTTGGAGTCCTAGCTAAATCTCTTCTATTAAAAAAATAGAAAAAATCCAAAAGCAATTCACCCGCTTAATATTTAAACGTTCACAATACAATATACCATCTTATAAACAAAGACTTGAATTTCTAAACGGAAGGACTTTATATTCACGTAGAAAAGCAATAGATTTGCAGACTATTTACAAATCTGTTTTTGGTAATCTAAAGACATCAGAGAGCTTTCTTAAATTCGCACCCAGGAATCGTTTCACCAGAGGTCATAGATTCAAATTGCTTTTGCCGGTCTGTAAACAAAACAAGCTCAAGAATTTTTACCATATCGAGTCGAAACAATGTGGAATGAGCTACCCGAGTCATTTTTTAATTGCTCATATAATAAGTTTAAGTATTTGCTAGAAACCTCGATAATCAATTGACTCAGATTATTGGGCCACCTTCCATCAGATTATTGGGCCACCTTCGGAGGGGCCACCTTTCTCCCTATCTCCGACATTGGCGGTCCATGTGACCGCCTCTCAATCCGTGTGCAATGGACAATACAACGCCAAATGAAGCAGTCCAATACCTCCCTTTGCCCTCACCTCACCCCTGCCACGATAAAGAAATTAAATTAAATTAAATTAAGAGTGATAATGGAAATAAGCGAAAACAAGAGAGACGTATAAATAAATAACATTGTTTTTCATAATTCGATGAGAAATTTAAAGGAATTTTTCTAAGAGCAGCTGTGCAAAAAAACAGTTGTCATACTCTTGAGTGAGCATAGGGAAGAGAGCTTACCGTATTCCCGAATAACTCCCGAATCTCCTCAATCGTAGTTTTAGTGTCTTCCACGGTGTCGTGCAGCAAAGCTGCAGCTAACACAATAGGGTCCGAGATCTTGGCTTCCTCGCTTAGGATAGCAGCGACACCTGTACAGAAGAGCTTCGGTTTAGAGTAGGAGAAACATCGGGGAGATCTGGACATGCAAAATCTATGGGTCTTAGGTCACCTAAACTGCGGACTAATCGAGAAAAAAACTATTGCTCTGCAAGAGGCTTTGCATATAAGAATGAAAAGCAAGCGAGTCTTTAGAGTCATGACTTCTTCTTCCTCTTCTTAGCGTTTGTCCCGTCCGAAAACAGGGTCCGCTGTATAGATGACAGTTCTCCATTTCCCCCGATTCGCGGCGTCTTCAGCTCCGACAGCAGCCATGTCTACTTTAATGCTGTCTCGCCATCTCTCATGACTTCTTACAGTGCTCAACCTGTATCCTTTCCATGCCTTTTTTTAGCTCGCTTCTTGTAATGCGAGACCTTCCCCCGTTCTGATAGTGGTTGCTCTTCTGTGAACTTTTTTAGGATTCATTGGTAACTTAAGTTGACCTACGGTCTTTCTACAGAAAAAAAGAATTTTTTGTTGTTGATGTAAATACTGGAAGAGATTAGGCATTTCAACCTCTAGCTTCAACTCTTAATACACGAAGAAGTATACCGATCGGGTGATTGATGTAAGGAGTGTGAGCAGCGTCTTTCCGCTTCTGACTCTTATGACGTCTCGCGGAGAAGTCAGCCGCTTTAATGATCAGGGAAATCCCTGTGGGATCCGCATAAGGCGGAGGCGCTGGAGTTTCTGAAAGTGTCCCGCTCAGCTTTAGCGTCAATGAAAATATCGAGGAGTCATAAACTTTTATAACACTGAAAAACCAACAAAACAGTTATTTCATTCTTATCATTTATTGCCTGGGTGTTTTTGAAGGAACTAGCTACCGGTTGTTAATTCCCTAGTCTTAAGTGAAAGCACACCAGGGAAAGTCTAAAACTTTGTTGAATAGCTAAACCACTGTACATACATACATACATATATGTATGTATTACCGCAAACTTTTCACCTGCTCAAGATGGTTGTTTCTGATATTTGGTTCATTTCTATTGTTTCATTGTTTCAAGAACTTCAGTTGAGCCGAATGATTTTTCATTACATAAATCCAACCAAACCCCATGATGGAATTGGGTTGAGGTAATCCTGTTAAAAGCGCAAGCTAACCTGGGGGATCACTGGACTTTGAGAGGCTTGGGTACAAAGGAGGGCATTCTTTCTCTTCAGACATAACTGATCTGGCAAAAAAGAAATGTTATTCTAAGAAGACACGTACAGGCAACACAAATATTATCTCGGATCATCTTCTTCGCAGTATTTCAGAAAAAAAGTACTAAATATCGTATTAACATAGGTAATTCTACTAAAGAAATTATTATAGAAGAGATTATACAATCCATTTTATCAACAACTAATAACATTTTTTTTTTACCGTTTACATTGGCTTTATTATCATACTCTTTTAAATTAATTCCATTTAGTTAAAATTTTTTAAATTTTACTCTTATTTCTTTACAATTGTACTCTCTGGGCACTCACTGATGAGCCCCACCCAGAGAGTGCAGAGGTCTGTCTGAGCGGGGGCGAAACAGACTTCTGCAATGTCTACTTTGCAGTGGCATTTCACTTTTCTGTGTGCTTAAAAATATTTTTCACATTTTTATTCAGCTTTCTCTTATATTGGCTATAACTCATTTTTCTCTTTATCACCTTTCCTATAATTACAAGAAAATACAGCTTGAAAACAACTGATAGAAATCAACTAGCTAACCTTCTCATAAATAATAACCTCCAAAAAATCAAGAATTATATAAATAGATTTAATTAAGCGGAAACATATGGTAAAATGGTAAAAATATATGGTAAAATTCAAAAAAAAATTAAAAAGTAAAAAAAGACTTTATAATTACTCCAATCGATAAAGCCACCAATAACTACGCTTTTATATGCAAAAAAATTATATGTTAAATATATTAATGAAGAAATGAATACAACTGATGATAATGTCAAAACATATGAACCTACTTCTAATATGTACCAATAGCTCCATTATTATCAGTAATCATATCAAACACACATTAAAAACGGAGTTAAAATAAATTTCCATAAAATTTTTAAATTCCCCAAGTATAGGGCATATCTAAAATGCATAAAAATCCAATAAAATTTAGATTTATCACAGGAGCCTACAACAGTAGCCTTAAACCTTTATCTGTTGAACTACAACTCTTACTAAAACACCTATCTAAACATTTTAAGAATTATTCCAAACTGGTAAAAGGACCGGAAGTAATCACCTCTTTTCGATGCTCAACACTAAACCTTTACTAGATATTATTAAAACATTAGATAACAAACCTAAAAACAATTTCTTTGCAGATTTCACTTCATTATTTACAAATCTACCACATGAAGTGATTAAAGATAACATGTATCGAGTAATTACAACTTGCTTTAATAATTGTGGATACCAAGCTATCTCAGTTAAAGGCAATCATACACATTATATGATTGAACTATCGCACAGAAAAAAGCTAGTCCACCGGGCGGGATCGAACCCAGACCATCTTGACTCAAACCGGGAGCGCGTGTTACCATTACACCACGGGGACACATTGCTATTCCGTGCGATAGTGTTATATGAAAGGCTCATATGCCTTGTTCTCTTAGTCATCAATCAATCAATCATTTATTCCAATTCACATGATAGAATAGCACATAAGTACATACATTGATGAACTTGGATCGCTGTCACGGATGTGAGTTCAGCTATATTCGAAAAACATTTCAAAACGAATTATAGAAAGGGAAATTATAGAGACAAATTATGGAGACAAAACAAAAAACATCTAAAATAAAGGGACAGAATAGAAAAAAAAATTAAATAGAACATTGAGATAAGCGCAGTGAATAAGAAAATTCATTTGGAGCTCTTTCAGTAACGTATTTTAGAAAAGGGCACTATGAATTCTTCTCGCAGCTTATGTAGTTCTTATCAAGTAGTTCTATGTAGTTCTTGTCAGTCATGCATGCTTATCAAGCGATTGCCTCATGAATGGAGCTTAACTCCAGAGTTCACGATTAAGACAGAAGAGAGATGGAAGATGGATGATAAATCTTCAATTTCTAAGTTACACAGTTTAAAGGCAGTGACGCCTGGTTAAGATGACAAATGATTGAACTATCGCACAGAAAAAAAGCTAGTCCACCGGGCGGGATCGAACCCAGATCATCTCGACTCAAACCGGTCTTAATTCTGTCTTAATCGTAAACTCTGAAGTTAAGCTCCATTCATGAGGCAATCGCTTGATAAGCATGTGTG